>CM061159.1:3867811-4590311 GCA_030710495.1 Labroides dimidiatus
CACCGTCGACCCGTCAACAAGATGTGACTCTTACCAAGATCTTCTTTTTCAAGACAACTTTTGAGACAACTCTCAGTATGGAGAGGGTCTGTTTAGTGTTCCTCACAGCGCGGTGCTTTGAGACGAGTCTGTAACGTGCAACGTTAGTGAATCCTGGTTATGTCCTACCCATTTCAATTGATTTGAATAATCCCATTGGTCTTCAAAGTCAGGATGATTTAACTTACATGTCTAAATATCATATTTCAGGCTCTGAACTAACACAGCTAGGAGAAATATCTCTCAGGAGATATTTTTTAAACATCTTGTATCCATGCATCCACTTAAAACGGGTGTGTAAATGTGTTCTCTTGCCGCTCTGAACCTTTCTGTCACGCATCCCTTGTTCCAAATTGAGTTGGACAGATTTGTAATCATGTCATTAATGTGGATACTTGTGCAGCTCTGGTCTAATTGGCTGAGTCATGCCTCTGTCAAACACCTGATAAACGTGCGCCTTTGACCTCATCGGAGTTCATGTAAATTTGAATCCATTAAACTTAAACCACTTCTCAGGCGAGTAATTATGTGTCGTTTGGGAATTACTTTGTTCAGCAGCTGTTTGAAAAGTATGAAATAGTGGAGGTTTCATTAAGAGATGTGGGAATGTGTCATTTTCTGTGTCAGTTTTATTTAAGTATTGAGTTTCGGATCTTTTGTTAGCCAAAAACACGATAAGGTTCTGCTTTGATTTGTGTGATTGATGCTTAAAGGTCAGAGGCTAGACATCCAAAGGCAGGGCAAGGATATGGAAGCCTGTTTGTTATTTTCCCTTTCATGCATGGGAAATATTTTCCAATCTTTTTCCAACTTTCCAGCTTCATTTCTCGTCTGGAGTCAGTTCCTATTCCTTTGTTTTCCGATAAGAGCTGAAAAATGTGTGCCTGCTCAGTCTGGCAGCTCAGAGCGCATTGTTTCAGGGCAGCGGTTGTTAAGTTGCGCCCTTTCCTGCTTTACCAGCAATTAGACGCACGAGATCCCTGTAGATTGGAGTGTGACTCTTGGATTTTGGATGGCCAAGCTTTGAGCCACCTGCAGCAGCTCCTGAGGCCTCTCAGTAAAACTTACAATTAAATCTTTTTATTATGAGCAGCAGCATCCACGCACTGCCTCAGGGCCTGAAGGAGCTTTAATAATCCTTCATTCAAACATTAACTCCACCTGATGAACTTCTCTAAACTCTTTCTTGTTAGATTAGTACCACACTCCTTAATCTCAGTTTCTGTCCCTGAGGCTGTTCCATAATTAACATACTAATATCTCTCTTTTAGACTTTCTGGGTAGGTTGAATCCTGGAAGTAAGAGAGCCAAAGCCCCATTGAATTCAGCTTCCTCTGCAGCAGACACAACAGTATGACCGACAGAGCAATAGGAAACATCTCTTACATAAGCTCCCTCGATGCTCTTCTTAGCCACCACGAAGATGAGGCAGATGAAGATGGCCGAGCCCAACATACTGACGGCGCACACCAGGGGATCGGCTCGCTCAGTCTTCTGACGGCAGAAGCGCGTAGTGGCTGCCCCGATGACGACGCCCAACAGGCCCGTCACACAGGTGATCGCCCCAAAGATGAAGCTGAATAAGGGGAGCAGAGACAAGAGGCAGGAATGAGGATTGTGACGACTGATGGTAGCTTGTTACATACACACCCAAAAAGCCATGATAGAGAAAGAGAAAGAATGGATAACAGAGACAAACTAGAGGTGGTGACGTGCATTTCCATGCAGCAAATGCTGGATGTTGAAATGCTGAGCCCTAACCCTAACCCTAACCTGGTCCAATTTATAACCTCAGAACCCCCTTATGACATCATCAGCTGTGTGGTTTTCATGGTGATGTGGAGCAGAGCAAAACTCTAGTGAAACACACTGGTCTTATCTATAACCTCTGTTCAGAACCCTAACCCCTTATGACATCATAAGCTGTGTGGTTTCCATGGTGATGAATCATTTCAATTCATTTTAATGGGCCAAAATAAATTGGAAATTGCTGAATATTTTAAAAAGTACTTGGGATAGATCTGAGATAAGATATAGTACACTTCTTCTTAAGGGGCCAGTTGTTTTAAGCCATGAATGGTAAAAATCTGCAATAATTTGAAGGCTGTGGCAAGTGCCAAAAATGTACAGAAGAATAAGTTTAACAATGATTAAATTAAAGTCGGATTTCTAAATGTTTAAATGCTGTGCTCAGCATTTTATCATAATAACGATTGAAATGTTTTAGATTTATAAAAGTGTGTAGTAAAACCCTGCAGGGCTAAGTATACAAAGTCCCATGTGAACCATTGTTTGTCTCTGCATCCAGGTGCAGCCTAAAACACAGTAGGTGATATGGAACTGCAGCATAACGAAAAATATCTTTATATGTGTCATAAACAGAGTCCGGTGTTGGATAAAGCAGCCAAACAAAAGCAGAGGAGAGTTAAAGCCCCTTTGTGACATCAGTGTCCTCTCACCTGTCTGTGCTGTTGCAGATTTTCTCAGTACAGGCCTCCGTCTTGTTCTGCACCACCTGGGCTCTGGCCAGGTACAGAGGAATCATCATACCAAATGCACCTGTGGCAAAAGACACCGCCGCCGATGCCAGGGAGGAGAACACGTAGCTCCGACTAGTCAAGATAAAAAAAAAACAGCAAACACACACAAAGAAAAACAAACAGGTGATTATCTGGACTGACAAAAGAAGAACAATAAACAAGCTTCTGTTTTCTGTCAGACTACCTCAAACATCTCACCTCTGCTCTCTCTTTAATCTGATAAACTCTGACGGATAATACAGGTTTAGAGAAAGAGTCTGGTGGATAATCTGGTCGGACGAGATTAGCATCACTATAGACGTAAGAAAAGGAGAGTCTTGTGCTACATGGGACGTAAACTGAAGCGACACGCAGTGAAGGCTGACAGTTTTATGTGGGGACCAGAATAACGTGCTATTTTACACTTTTCATGTTTCCATAGGTGGTAAGTGTGGCAGCTCACAGTCACAGGGGGATTCAGGGATGAATGTGTGTTTGCTCTCTTTAAATAGTTGCCATAAACCTGAATGAGTACACTGCCATACCTGTATAGAGTTTATAACATTTTAAAAAAGACACGTAGCCTTAAGGGTCGTATAAAAACAAGGGTCTACAGTGTTATGGACCAACAGCTCACCTCACTGCTCATCAGTGTTGAAGCTGCTTCAGTGTTGATGTTTTTGCTCCTGTGGCTATTTTAAAAAGACCAAACGTACAAAATGCTCATCTGGCATTTGTCCTCAAGCATAAACTGGATAATTAAACATATTGGGTGAAGTCAGTAAGATAAGTGATATAAGGTTGGGTTTTTTTTTATCTTTTAATCACTTCGTCTTCATGTGTAAAGCTCTCCAGTCAAACTGCCTGAATATGGTTTTATGACTGATTCCGACTCCCAGAATCAGCCTGATTGAAGTCATTGTTCGTAATGTCAGTCTTACGACACAGCACTCCTTTGTTTTCTCATTAGCATACAGAACAAAGACACACTACACATCTGTGCTCAACACTTTGGACCATTTGTGTCGTTGCACTATATTTCACATCTGAAAGACCGTGTTTGACTCGAGAAGACATTTCTATGAAATTTACAATTTGTTTAAGAATAAACAGAAAAACACTATTTTACTGATACATACAAACACAGTGACCTATTTTAAGCACAATCTGTTATCTTTATCTGTGAACTCCTTGGTTAAATTTTTTTTTCAGTTGCTAAATTTTAGCAAACCGTCACATGAAATTACAAAATAATTCAAAAATCTTTTTTCTGCACTGGGCAAATGTATTTCTTTTTGTTTTGAACAAATTGCTTTGATGATATTAGCTCATAGCTATTTAAAAAAGACTTGGCCAATGAAACGTTCCTTTTCTTTTGGATGACATGACTTGTTCTGTACGGTGGCCCTGAGAGCTCACAGCACTGCAACTTAAGAAAACATATGCAAAAAGACAAAACACAAGCAAATTAAGAAAACAGCTCCATAAATTTGTGTTGCAGTGTATTTGTAGCATGTTTTTCTAAATGCTGTGCATGTGTTGTCAGATTGCTTGTGTTTTATCGTTTTGCATGTGTTTTCTTGAGTTGCAGTGCTGTTAGCTCTCAGGGCCACCACAGTTCTGGGAAATAACTGGTGATTTTTGGGGTCTTCACTCATGTATCAGGTATACATCTATCTTCCAAAACCTGCTGTTACCCCCTGAGCTTACTTCTTGGCGAGTGCCTTCATGTCACAGGCCCAGGAGGTGCGTGTCCTGATGCGTCCCATCTGGTCGGCACTGCCTCGCTTTGGTTCCGGCACAAAGACCAGGATCAGGGTCCCAGCCGTGATCCCCAATGCTGGAGACACCTATGAGAGAGAAGACAAAGAAAACCTATGAGACCTCAAATTGTGTCAACACCAAGCGGCAACCTCCAGTCTGAAAAAATTAGGCAATGTGGAAGTGCTAAAGTCTGCTGTTCCTCAAGTGTCCGCTTGAGGCTGGCTCCGGAAGTACCAGAAGTCAGGTAGACATCAAGCCAAAAAAAATAATTTTTACAACCAATAGAAGAACATTTACAGCCTGGTACAAAGAATGTCTCCTGTCTGAATCGCTAATTTCACTAATGGCACGCACTGTAGGGGGGTGAATTTTTTTCTAAATCGGCAGATTCGACAATATCAAGATCGTCAATTCATCCAATCAGAGGCACAGCTAAGATCACGTGACTGTGGAGCGTCCTATGGTTGTTACTGTGGAGACTCACAGCCTGCATCGTTTCCAATATGGCCACACCGGCCGTTTGGCTTTAAAAGTCCGTTTCAGAAACAGATGGGTGACGTCACTGAGACTACGTCCATTAATTATACAGTCTATGGTCAACACGTCACGGAGACATGATGTTCAGAGTGGGTGGGGCTAGACATGAGACTCGGGACAAAGAACAGTGTGTTTACAATCTGAATGGACGACCACTGACCGTGTTTGTCGATACGCCTGACATCCTATACGAGCTCTCTGCAGCGAAGAACATTCCCTCTGCTCGCTCTGCTGGCACAGTGTGTGTTCCTCTGTGTGAGTGTATGTTCCTCTGTGTGTGGGTGTGTGTGTGTGTTTAGGCATTTCAGACTGAAAAAGAGCTTTTGGCTGCTGTATTGCGTCGTATTCACTGTCATCCTTTTTGGGACACAAGGCAGCGTGTTGGTGCATGTGTGAGTCTCTTTTTCAGGGACACACTCACACAAAAAACAGGATGGGATGTGTGGGAGGATTTCGGCTGATACAAACACACACAAAAGCTGGAACCAATTTCATCTGTCAGGGGAAATTTATGATATTATATTTAGCAGCTCATTTATATGCAGGAATATGGCGGGAATATGAGTGTCCTCAAGTTTATTATTGAGGGAGTAATTCTGCAAAACGATGTGGCTCATAATGTTGCTCATAACAGCGTTTATGGTCCCAAAGGTGTGAGGATTAGACTGATTATTTCCTTTCTCATAATATGTCTCTGTTTCAGCCTCCCTCTGCTTCTGTGGAGCGACTTAATTGCAGCAACGTCTTCAGGAAAAACAGCACAAAGAGCTCGCACAGAAGCAGGATACAACGCACGACTTGAAGGAAACACTTATCTTATTTTTTTCCTCTGGACCTCAGATAATAATTCAAAGAGACACCAGGAATCTGTGACCTTTAACCTCGACCCCACAGGGCACATCAGACACATCCGTTATGGATGGTTTGCAATCCAACAAATTAGCTGCTGCCCTCTTGTGCTCCTTATTTCCAAAGCATCCCTTCGCTTCTTTACATTCGCCAAAGGAGGAAGGTGCCTGGAACACACTAGGCGAAAAACAAACGGAAGCTCTGCCGTGTTTTTTCCTTAAAGCAGCACAGGGCCTGTTTCATGTCTCGGTTTTTGTTTCCCTCTGCATGCCACACCGGTGATTAATTGGCTTTGAGATTGTTTTATGGGAATGTCATCGAAGCTGTGGAAAGGAAAAAAAAAAACAAAAAAAACTTCCGGCTCTTTGTGCTGTTTTTCCTTTTTTTCATGCTCCATCGAGATAAAAAGAAGTAGACTTCCTGTTTCCTCGAACCCTGCGAGCTGTCATGTCCCGGAATCTCTGAGGGAATATTAAATGTCTTCCTTTACATGCCAAAAGCTTCATCAGGTCACCTTTTGTTCTTAGTGATTTTTACAGGCTGACCCTGAAGGCAGCAGCTCCTCTTAGACCTTTCACTGCTCAAAGTGCTGGTATGCCTAACAGAGCTGGTCACTGCTAAGCGCTTCGTCCACTCAGAGGAGTCCTAATAAAACAGTGCTGTGACAACAATGATCAATGTTGTTGGCTCACACCTGTGTTTGCAGTAGGGCTGCAAAATTCAGGGAAGTTTGACAACAAGAAAAAAACTCCCAAAAATGATACAAAATTTACGTTTTTTTTTTTTTTTTTTTTTTTTTTTAAATTCATTTAAGTTGACAGCAACATGACCCTGAAATTATGAATATGCCTGAGCTAAAATTTCCTTAGAAATTTTCAGGAATTTTTCCTGAAACTTACTGGAACTTTTCCACCCCTTTACAACCCTAATTTGCAGAACTGCATAAAACAGCATGCTGAGGATTTTTTTCAATCAAAGTGAGAAATCTCAGGAAATCTAAGCTAATATTTTTGTCCTGATGGATAATGTTAGCCACCTCAGCGCTTTTAGAGTATGTTTCAGGCTTTTTGTAAGCCAGTAAAAGGACACAAATATGTCTCTTTGACATCTTGAACATTGAATCCTCGTCCCATTCTTGATCACCTTATCTTGAATTACAGCAAAGAACATTTTCAGCAGTTTTCAAAGACAAATACATTTCCAAAGTCAGGATGGAGTTTGTCTCTTCTTGACCATGGATCCTTCCAGGAGTCCCTGAGCTCTCTTGTCTTGAAGGTTTCTCTGGATGGTTGCTGTGGACTGCTATGAATATAAACAGTCTCACCATCATCATCACCACTATACTACGTACTATCTCTCTCTCTCTCTCTCTCTCTGCATCTCTCTCTCTCTGCTTGAGGTTTCTGCCTGTTTAAGTGAAGTTTGTTTTCATCATTGTAACTCACTAAATGCTGCAAAGTTCTCTGCTCATATTATAATATCAGCAGCTCTAAACCAGCTGATGTTTTTGGACAGTGTCTTGATTGGTAGGATTTGGTGCTGCATAAATAAAGATTGATCGATTACGGGTCTCTGCGGGTTTCAACAAGTAAAATTTAAGACTTTTTAAGATTTTTTTTAAGACCATAAAAAATACAGTTTAAGACTCATTACGCATCCAAACTGGCAAAAAAATACAAAAGACATTTTTAATTCTGACTGAGCTGCACGGGTGCTTTAGTTATGTTTTGTAGTTACATTAAAGTGTCCTCAAAGTAATCTCAAGACCTTTCAGAATCATATTTGAGACATTTTTTTGAGATAATAAGAGAATTTTAGACATTTTAAAGTCTTAGATTTTAACTACTAGATTTTAGAGATTTTAGACTTTTTAAGACCCCACAGACATCCTGAACTGATTGAATGACTGATGACGGAGTCTGTCAGGTCTTTTCTCTGCTCTTGAAAAGTCCTTTAAAGGTCTCAGAAAAACTATCCTGATATTCTGATTGACTGTAAAGTTATTTTCTTGTCCTGTGTATGAAACCTGAATACATAAACTGTTCAGAGAAAAGTTCAGACCCACTGATCAAATCTCAGGCGTTTTTATTGATTTGTTGACGACAGTGATTTCAATTCTGCTTTCCTTAACTTCGTTTTTTTTTACGCTTTAAGTTTCTCTGCTGCTTTTAAGACGAGAACTAACTGAATTTGTTTGAAAACTTTATGAGAAGAATTGACCCTAAAGTGAGTGAAACTGCTTTAAGACTCAAAACAAAAGACTGCATGGCTCAGTGGCTCTGTGCAAATATAACACCAAGTTTTACATTTCTTTAACTTTGATCGATTTGACATCCTAAAATATTTAAGAAAAGTAATGTGGGCCTTAACTTTTTTTGGACAGTGTGTTATGTACAAACTAACTCCAATCTTCTGTGTACTGTCTCTCACAGGCGGGGGGCAAATTAGGACACATTTTGGTATTTGTCCATACTGCTGTCTCTGGTTTACGTTTGCATTTCTACAGATGGTTTTCTCCTTAAATGCTTTTCCACAGCTCGGACGTCATCATCTCCCAGCTGTAAACCATCCATTGTTCTCCATCGTTGAAAAAAAGGACATTGTTATTTCTGCAGATGCATCGGTTAGCCGGCGGTTATCGCTCTGTGGTCGGTCCTGTACTCACTGTTTGTTTATGCTCGCTGACAGAAATACACACTGGTTTACCACATCACAACCCACGGCAGAGTTAGCACCCTGAGAGAATGGAGGACGTGCATTCAGTATAAGGCACGAAGATCCTGCACAGAGGAAGATCCTTACAAGTTGAAGATCCACAGATTGGACACTGAGGACGACAATGATTCTACTTCACCAGAGATGACCTCTGTGTTAGAGTGTAATAAAAAGATAAATGTGTTTACAGCCACTGAGGGAGAAAAATCAAGAGTCAGCCCTGATTTTTAATAGAAATCTATTTCTCCCTCTGCAGGCTCTGGATCAGAACAGAACCAGCTGTCGTTTCTTCAGGTGGTTTTTCTTGCTGTGTCACTTTAGGCAATGACAGGGTCTGGACTGCCTGACAATCCATATGTGTAATGTTTGTGTGCGTTTCTGGAGTGAAATGATGATCATTTCTTACCCTTAGTGCCCAGTGCCAGTCTCCTGCAGCCATCTTGGCGCTGGAGCCCAGGATGTATCCCAACCCGCTGCAGAGGACAGAAACACATCACATCCGTTACTTTAAATCGCTCCTTACAGTCTCTGATATTTGTGACTCAGCATCCTCAGTGAGCTCGCTCTGTCATTTCCATCACTTAATCTCACGCCTACAGTACACACATCCTGCTCGTAGGGTTGTTGAAGCAGTGTTGAGTGTCTGACTGCTTGACATGGAGAGTTTCTGACAGTGGAACTGATCAAAGCACCGGTAGCAACTTGGCTAGCCGGTCTATTTGTGGACGTGTGATTTGTGCATGTAGTCATAAAATACAGGTGCAAAGTCACCAGCCGTGAGCAAACTCTGTGTCTCAGCCAAGGGCGGTGTGATGTCCCACTTCAGTTGAATTTCACCACATTTCGCTCGAGTTAAGGGCTGTTTTTGTTTGCCACAAAGGGGAAATAACAGCAAAATGCTTTGAGGGAGAGGTTGTAGATCACATCAGATCAGATAAGAGGGACCACTATGCTGTGATAAGCCTCTGCTGCAAGATAGCATCAGCATTTAAAGGACAAAGAGGATTCAAACACACGAGGTATGAAGGTATGAGCTGCAGAAGAGTGTTCTTATTATCATCTTCAAAGGCTGCGATGAATGAGTGAATGCAGAGCTGATTAATCTTTAACTCTTTGAACTCTGAGCTGATTTTCAGGTCTCTGCTCGAAAATTGCATACCCATAATGAAATGAGTATATCTCTGAAACCACAAGGTCTATTTGAATAATTTTGGTGTCATAGAAGAACTATGTACAGACCTTCGTGTTTGAGGCCCGCACCTCTGACATGTCACGAAAAACTTAGGAGATCTGTGTGTGATGACCTCATCATTTTAGCAAGTCACATGAAGATCTCATGGAGATCTGGTGCTATTTTTAGAATAGACCAACAGATTCAGAAATTTCTACAACACATTCAGTCTGAACATCCAGCGTTGTTACTTTACATCCATGTTTAACATATCAGAGAGCAGATTACCCCCTCTTTAAGTTAGTTTCTTTATAAAAGTTGACAGAACGTGGATGCCTTCTCCTCTTTTATACATTTCCAGCAGGTATACTAAACAGTCTGATGCCACCTGTGATGGTATTTCACAAACTACCAGCAGTACCCCAGGTCCTCCCGCAGGTCTCCAGGTAATTGTAATGCCATGTAAATGGATCTCAACTCAGTAACAGTTGATGCGACTTCCTGAATTGTCAGAAAACCTGTTTGTCTGCATGTGTTCAGCCTCTGGCCGGGTGTTACTGTTTTCAAATGGAATAGCAGATTGGAACAAAAGGTTGATGATGGGTGGCTGCTAGAGGGCCAAAACATGTTTAACTGGATTCACACACAAAAACTCACACTTCTCTGGGGGGGGGCAGCAGTCTGCAGTCTGTGATTAGTTCTCCAAAAATAACACGGCGGTATAAACGGGCTCAGACAGCATATGACATTTCCAGTGAGTGACTAACAGCTAATCTTATCAGCGTCCACACAGAGAGGTCTGAAGAGTTCAACCCCAACAATAAAACAAGGGCCACACATCAAACAGAGGCACCAGCACAGAAACCTGTCTGGGTGGAGAAGTTTTACAAATATTACAGGAGAGAGCAGGAGAATCCATTTCCTGTCTGATTCCTGAGGTCATTTCCTGGAAATGGTCCTAACAACACTGGAAAAGACAAACAAGTGGGAGGCTGGATAGGATGTTTAGCTGCACTTAACCGAAGCCCACTCTGTCACCTCCTATTGTGTGTGTGTTGCCGGGCAGTTTAGGGTGACCCAAACATTTTGGCAGTTCATAACACAACCACTCACAGAGCTGTTTGGACCATTTCCTTTGCTTATTTTCCCAAATTGCCTCTAATTTTCCATTAAAAACACATTATTAGTTACATAAGCATTCATCCCCGTGGTTAGCTCTGCAGCAGCAGTTTCTGGTGACATGTTTTACATAGATTTGCTGTTTTTACAGTGTTGGAGAGACCGCAGCACGTTTCCCCGTGTGTGATTCTGCATGAGGTAGCTGGAAAACAGCATGCAGACACCCGAGCACACGCTGTTAAGCAGCGTATAGCCCAATAAACCTCAAGTGGCTCCTGCGCCGCATCCACCGGCACATTCATCTTTCATCACTTTACTTTTGTTTGTTTTCTCCCAGTGGCCTTTTTTTCTGATTGAATGAACTGAAATGAGCTTAATAACACCTCCCACATCCCAAAATCTCCCAACAACACATCGCCAAAAAGCTTCCCTCGTCGTCTCCTTCTTCAGCCTTTACAGCTCTGCCTTTACTGCAGTCTAATATTTGTTGAAGGAAGAATGACATTACAAAGAAGCCCTTTAAACTAAACACAAAGATATGGGGTCACAAATCTAGATTTAAGAGCGAGGTGGTGTTTTTTTTTAGGGGTGCAGCTGCAGGTGACTCTTACCTTCCAAGCGGGATGGCCAGGTAGAAAACAGACAGCATCATGGTGCGGCTGTTGTTGGTGAACAGGTCTCCGATGATGGTGGGAGAGATGGAGGAGTAGCTGGACTCTCCGATACCCACAAGTCCCCTGGAGAGCACGAACAGCCAGTAATACTGCAGAGAGAGAGAGAGAGAGAGAGAGCAAAGAGGCAGGGAAAGAGTGGGGAGATTTGTTATTGAATTCTGCAGAAAAGTTTCTGTCTGACCTAAAGGACATTTTTCTCTGTTGGATCCCTCACTAACGTCTTGTGAGAAAAAAAATAAAAACAGTTTTTAACTTTACTTCCAGCAGCAAGATAACATCTCAGGAGCCGGCATGCGGAAGCCTTTTTTAAAAATTTATTTATTGTGAAACTCAGGGCTGAATTTCTTCTTTTGATCAGTATCATACAGTCAGTTTCTATCATATGAATAGTTTTCAGACCATAAAGTTTTCCGGGTCAGTTTTGATTCATGGTGAGTATTACTAAAGTCTTATTTATAAATAGCACATTGTAGAGTCACATGTATTCTGTGATAACTCCAGATCCTGCAGATTATCTGAGTCACTCTGAAAGACTGACGCACAGAGCTGGAAAATGAATTGATAAATGTCACTCATAACATCACATGCAAGACTTCAAAAGAACTCACACCCCTGAGATGTGTCCTGTCAGGGTGTGCCAAAGAGGTGGAGCTTTACCACAACCAACTGTTAAAGGTGCTAAGAGCTTTTAAATGTTGTGTTCTTATGACTTTGGCTTTTTGAGTGCTTAAAGAGGGGGGGAGTCTACTTTGCTTGATTGAAACATGGATATAAAATAACAAATAGCAACATTTTTCCAATCTTCTAGTGTCCAGTTTTGGTGAGCCTGTGTGAATTGTAGCCTCAGTTTCTTGTTCTTAGCTGACAGGAGTGGGACCCGATGTGGTCTTCTGCTGCTGTAGCCCATCTGCCTCAAGGTTCGACATGTTGTGCGCTCAGAGATGCTCTTCTGCATACTTCGGTTGTAATGAGTGGTTATTTGAGTTACTGTTGCTTCTATCAGCTCGAACCAGTCTGGCCATTCTCCTCTGACCTCTGGCATCAACAAGACATTTTCACCCACAGAACTGCTGCTCACTGGATATTTTCTCTTTTTCAGACCATTCTCTGTAAACCCTAGAGATGGTTGTGGGTGAAAATCCCAGCAGATCAGCAGTTTCTGAAATACTTAGACCAGCCCTTCTGGCACCAACAACCATGCTACATTCAAAGTCACTTAAATTACCTTTCTTCCCCATTCTGATGATCGGTTTGAACTGCAGCAGATCGTCTTGACCATGTCTACATGCCTAAATGCATTGAGTTGCTGCCATGTGATTAGCTGATTAGAAATTTGGGTTAACAAGCAGTTGGAAAGGTGTGTCTAATAAAGAGTATTTCCTTTTGCCTTTTATAGTTTTACAGCTATCCACAGAAATACAATATTTGTATGATAAAATAATTAGTTACAGTAGATTCAGAGTCTAATGGAGTCTAATAATTGAATTTTTTTGTTATTCATGTGTTTGTGCACTCAGACTTTAAACCACCCATTCATCAGTAAGCTGGGCCAACTTAGCTACAAAAATCAACACGTGCTTGGTTTCAGCTCTGATTTTAAAGCACAATGTTAAAAAAAAATGCAGAGGAGGGAATCTAGAGCAACAAAAACAGAACCAGACTGAATTAAATTATTAAAAGCATCCCATCATCAGCATTTCAAACTGCCTAATTACCCCGATTAAATTACTGCTGTGCATAATTTTTAATCACATGTAATAGTAGCTGATAGAAAAAAATAATAATACTTCTGCAGGCTTTCATGGGAGCATGCACACAGGCGGGGATCCTGTGTAGGCAGCTGGATTGTTAACTGTTTCCGTGGCAACCACTACTCGCTGGATATGAACTCTCGTGTCTGCTCGTGATGCTGTAAAGAAATCTGCTTCCCCTTCATTCTGAAAAGGTAGAGGCTGCAAATGTGATGAAGAACTGTCAGTTTGTCCAGTTTGTGACATTAGTTAAACTTTGGAGTTTAATGCTTTGATATCTTTCTGATTTCAGCTTTTACAATGAATTCCATTAAAGAGGGGGTATTGATTTTTTTTTTTTTTTTGGTCAGTTTACAGACAGTTTCAGGGATTTCTAAAACAGAAATATGTAGAGGTTTGAAAATCTGCACATCCAGTATTATAGCTGTAAATCCATGTTCAAAATATAGGTAAGCACAACACCCCCTCTTTAAAGAATTTGGGATATTTATTTCTTCTTTAAAAGTATGTATTAACACAGCCAGCCTGAACAATGGGACTGACGTGTGTGTGTGTGTGTGTGTGTGTGTGTGTGCAGAGATTAATGAAGGTGCAATAAGAAGCAGAGCTAACTGTGGTGCCTTCACTGACCCGAGATCTCAGCCGTCACTCTGGGCTTCATGCTGCTGATGGGACATGCTGTCATTAGGTCGAACACACAGACATTAACCATCCACACCATCACACTTCTGTGTAGGACGACACCTCAGAGCTGCATCCAAAAATGCCGCCTCTTCTCTTCGTCTCTCTTGTATCCTCCTCAGTTATGTGTGTTTACAGTGAAACTGTTTGACTGCTTCTTCTCTGAGACGAGCAGCTGTGTTTGTGATTTATCACCACAGAGCGTTTACTACTGCTGTATATCTTGGTGTTTTTCACATTGTTCCCACTGATTTACAGTCAGTCTATTCTAGCAGCATCATGATGGCGGTTCTTTTTGTTTTTGTGGTCTCAGCTTGTGTCACCGCCACTGCAGCCGTGACAACAACTCACAGCACCAGTGCCAGAAAGAGCCACGAGAAAGGGGTTTGGAAATTGCAGAGGCAGATGGAAAACATCAAAGTGACAGAGGAGAGTAAGGAGGTTACAGAAAATCTCTTTTAAAGTGCTTCGAAACTCTTTTCAAACAGGGTTGAGAGGTCACTCACATGCTAGCTATCCTACTTTGTAAGGAGGTGTATAAGCTTATTGCTTTTATCGATATGCTAAATGCTAAATGATCTGCAGCTTCTTGATCATGCATGAGAGAAGTGTAACCTGACTTTAAATCAGTGGCTAATTTCTGTTACATAAGATCTGAATTCTTTAACTGCTGCAAAGCGTCCAAGATGGCCCAGAGTGTCTTACACGGGTAATGATAGGACTCAGTTGTAAGTGGTCATTAACTTTTCATCAGTCATGTCTCCGGTGACAGCGCTGCAGAGCTGTTACATAACATACATCTCATTTTGTGTCACTTGATTGACGCTCTCAGAAACATGACTTGAGGAGGGAGTTAAAGTTTGGGGCAAAGGACTGCTGGTACCCAGGATCACTCCTCATCTCCTCATCGGATGCCGGCGGTGATTGTGTGTGTCAGAGTGGGAGGAAGACTTTATTGAAGTGAACCCATAAGTTAGGATTTCCTGCTTAGGTTGCCATCTTGCCTCCTGGCAGATGAGTCTAAAGGGCACTCAAGTCTAAGGACGCCCTTTGAGACCGTCAACATCTCCAAGCTGTCACTTCCTTTCACGGCTCAGGGCTGAAGATCCATGGCAGTGAAGCGGCTTACTCACCAGAGAGATGACACAGCTCTGCAAACACGCCATGTGCTGCATACATTTAATGCCAAAACTTCTAATGCTGCAGATCCAGATCAGTGTGTTAAATTATCAGGACTACACAACCATCTTATGAATGCACAATTCTGATTGGTCAATTTAAGCAGTCTAAAGTCAGATATTTCTTGAGAGCAGAACACTGAGGTCAGGAACTAAACACCAAAACAGCAACACATCAGGCTGGGACTCTGAGGGATTTTGATACGGAGCTACAAACTACTGACATTTAATCTATGCCAAACATATCATGACTCAGCACATTGGGATTTATGATATGAATGAGTACAATGTGACGCAAAGCTAGAAGGCTGAACAAAAAAATAAAGAATAGGAAAAAAGAATGAATGAAAAAAAGATCAAAATCAAAAAAGGGTAAGAAAGAGGGAAAAAAAAACAGAAAGAATGAAAACAAAAAGGAATAAGAGACAAGGAAAAAGGTAAAGTAAGAAAAGGGAAAGCGAGAAAAGGAAGATGAAATTAAGAAAAAATAGAATGGTGGAAAAAAATATGGAAAAAAAGAGAAAAGGAAGAAATAAAGGAAAGAGGAAAAAAAATGAAAAAGAAAAGGGAAAGGAAGGAAAAAAATAGAAAAATATAAAAACATAAAGAAAGAAAGAAAGAAAGAAAGAAAGAAAGAAAGAAAGAAAGAAAGAAAGAAAGAAAGAAAGAAAGAAAGAACCAGAGTGCACAAAACCCTCCCAGAGTTTCATCCTCTCTAAAACAAGCGGCCTGCTATACATCATCCGTTACTCACGCCTGTCCATCAAGACTGCATAAGAGGTCTGTCTACACACCCACACACAGATACATGCATTTAAACAGGGGCTTTTACTGTAATGGGATTGATACTCTCAGCAGCACACCCTCCAGTGCATCAGTGCCTCCCAAGAATAATGTTTCTGTTTAATGCGTCGCACAGCATCCTGCACACAGCGGGGCTTCGAGAGATATCAAATCTAAATCCAGCTGTCAGAGGGCAGTAAAACGACACAGGCTTATCTTCTAAAGCTTTGTAATTGAGACAAGTCAGAAACATGGGCCTTCATTAGTTGATTGGCTAGAAGCCAGAGCCAGGAAGAAAGAGGAGGGAGACTGAGCGTGTGTCCACAAAGGCAAAGCGGGTGTCTGACTTAACAAGCGTATCATTTCATTCCACCAGCCTTAACATGAAGCATATCCAGACTGAACAGAATAATTATCCCGTCAGAGTTTCACAGGAGCGCGGCGCTAACAGAAAAACCTCTGCAGCTCTCAGAGCACATGTGGGATGTCTTACCTTTTCACCGATGAAGGAGCTCAACAGAGTCACAATGGACCAGAAGAAAATGCCACAGCTCAGGATGACCTTTCTGTTGAAGCGGTCACCAAGGTAACCGAAGATGGGAGCTGCCACCATGAAGCTGCAGATGAAGACTGCGGAGGAAAAGAGGAGAGTGTTACTCTGGATTCAGGGACAGAAAAAGACTGATTTTTAACCCTTTTCTTGGCAGAGCAAATTCCACAGCAGAGGGACTTAACTATACTGACATTTCTGATTCATGAAATAAAACGTGATTTTACCACATTCCATCTGATTTATCTATTTAAAGAGGGAGTACTCTGCTTTCCCATGTTTTAATAATGGATAGATTTTCAAACCTCTACATTTTCATATGTTGTAGAAATCACAGACTCTGTAAACTGATCAAAACGCTCGTCTTCATGAGACTTTCTGAAATAATGAGGTCATCATATTCATTTTCCTAACTACTTCACTGGACATGGACATGTTGTTAAGACAGGCCTCAAACATCAACATCAAGGTTTGAACATAGCTCTGCTACAGAAAGGCCTCCAGAGGGCTGGCCAATCAGAGGGAAAAGGGTTTGTGGAGTGGGGAGCCTTAAAGAGACAGCAGCCTATCCAAATAGCTTTTTTAGGCATCAAAAATAACTATAGAAGTATTTTTTTAACACTAGTTTTAACCCAATCAGATTCATCACTAAGAGACAGAAGTCAAGACAGTTTGGGGTAGTTTTGGTGAAATCACAGCTCTTGTGTTGTTTGTTCTTAGTTTCGTTCAACATCATGTGCTACTTTTTAACACCGTGGTGTAAAACTCCTTGAATTCCAGCCAGACAGAGCTGAGGTTCTCAGCTTTTAGGTCCTTTAATTCAGCCAAGATCTGTCCAGAATGATACCAACACAGTGAAGGATCACCAGAGAACTCCTCCATAGAACACCAACTCATTAAGATGCTATTATTCCTCCACCACACCCACAAGAAACAGGCATGAGAGCAGATCCAGGGGAGATGACAAAGTGCAGTGTAAAAACCCCACTGTGAGGGGTGATTAAGGTTGTGAAGGGCTCGATTTGTTAAGGAGAAGAAGAAGGAGAAGAAGAAGGAGAAGAAGAAGGAGAAGAAGAAGGAGAAGAAGAAGAAGAAGAAGAAGAAGAAGAAGAAGAAGAAGAAGAAGAAGAAGAAGAAGAAGAAGAAGAAGAAGAAGTGTGATACAGGAGGGATGAAGCAGTTTGACAATCAGCCAGAGAAAAAATAAAAACAGAGGTCTAATTTGGAAATCATCATTTCTTCAGACTTATAGAAGACCAGACAGAGTGACCCATATGCAGTGACCCAAAGATATATCTAAAAAAAAAAACAGCCCTGAGTTTTTTGGATAATTCTGAGAAAATCAGACTTATTTTTCAGAAGGATCGCCGATCTGACAAATGACATCACCAGCTTTTTCAGGTTGCGGTGTAAAATGAGCAATACAAAAAAATAAGAGTGTATTATTTCTCTGAACTGTGGCGTATCTCATCAGAGCATTGTTTGAGAACATTTGGAGCCTCATAATAATGCTTAAAGGATATTTTCATGTTGTCAGATAAACTTACATAATGCGCCTGTTCGAAGTGTAATCTGTTACAAATGCTTGACGCCATGTTTTGGTTCTCATAGAGATGTAGTTTGCACCATTTTTGCTTTTTCAGTGCGTTTATCTGATTCTCTCACTGAGAGGACAGTGGTGACTTTATGAATATTTACTCCACATTAAAATCTAACACCCAGCTTTATGCTCCGGTAACAGAAACACAAGTACTTTAATGTGTCCCCACTAATTGCTCTGGCGCTGAGTGGACACAAAGGCCTCGTTCTCGGGGCTTTCAGTCGATATTTATGAGTGGGGACGACCCAAAACAGAGCTGAATTTTTAATGCTCTCAGAGCGCGTTTTGTTTCTTTGCAGAGTAGAAAGGGCAGAGATGTTACTCCTGACAGCGGTGAGGGGAGCTGGGGAGGCAGGCTGCAGGGTTTTGACAGATCATCAGCATAAACAAACAGCAGACGAGAAGAGGAGAGGAGAGGAGAGGAGAGAGAGGGGAGGGGGTGGGGGGGTGTTATATAAGAGAAGAGCATCACAGTCCCACAGCTGCCAAGGCCAGCCAGCAGGATGAGGGACAATAATCAGATTATGGCATAACTGTAGTTTTGAACATCTGATATTATGACGTGGTGAGAGGAAAAAAAAAGAAAAGAAATAAAGCACTTCTGCAAACCTATTTCAGGAGAGACGTCACCAAAAATAGACAGGAAGTAATCATTTTAAGTTTTTTTTTGGTCATGGTTAAAAATCTGACCTGAACTGTCCTACATTCAAAAATAACAGATCAGAGCATGTTTACTTGAACTCAGGTCTGTTTTGTGATCCTCACAGCCGACTCACACTAAACCACTTTCTGCTACACACGCTCTACCTTTACCTTTCGTTACCTCATTTCTTTTCTTTTTTTGAGTATTTCTGCTGCAAAGTGACATTCTTCAGATTTCAAAAAGAGGGAAGAAAATTAAGAAATTACTCTGGGAAAAAAGAAAAAGCTATTTTCTTATTGAAACAGAAGACGCAGCAGCTGCAGCCTGCACATACAAACCCATCAAATGAAATAAGGATTCAGAAACTGTAACATGGACGGCACAACAGCATCCTCAAAGTGAAGCCCAAACTGTTACAGCTTTCACCTGCTGGCTGTAGCTTATTTCCCTATCTACACACACCGTATGAGCTGCCGGGGATCTTACTTGCTTTCGAGATATTCAATTTTGTACAGTACGGTAGCTGTTAGAGAGGAGGCTAACGCTCAGGCTGACTAAAAGTTAGAGTGAGTTAGCGTTAGCAATACGGTGACGGCCTTTAACTGACTTCAGAAAACAATGGATGACACTACTGAGAAAACGTTGGTGTTTTACACACCCTGTCGTTCTGGTTAATTGATGAAGTGTGACCTCAGTCCAACAGCTTCACCAGCCAGCCAATTAATCGAATAATTGATTATTAATCGACTACTACGACTACTAAATTAATCGTCAACTATTTTGATCATTGATTAAGTCATTTAGGTAATTATTTTAGAAAAAAAGTCCAAATTCTCTAATTTCAGCTTCATAAATGTGAATATTTTCTTCTTTCTTTGCTTCTCTATGGCACTCCTGAATATCTTTGGTTTGCAAACCAGACATTTGATGATGTCATCTTGGAATCCAAAAAAAAAATTGACATTTTTCACCTTTTTCTGAAATTTTATGGACCAAACAACTACTCGATTAATCAAGAAAAAAAATCGAAAGATTAATCGATCATGAAAATAATCGTTAGTTGCAGCCCTAATCTGTTGGTAACTAATGTAAAACAGCCACTCACTCTGATAAAATGTGTCTGAAGTGTGTCGAAATGCAGAAACAAATCCCATTCCAGGAAGAGAAATGTAATCTAAAATCTAATTCAAACCTCATTTAAATTACCATCAACAAATGAATCAATCACAGTTTGTTTTCATCTGCTCATTTTACTTAATGAGTCTCTGCAATGTTCTCTGCAGTATGTTTCTCTCTCTCTCTCTCTCTCTCTCTCTCTCTCTCTCTCTGCAGCCTCCCTCATCAGGAGCCTTGAGTTCTGCAGGTCTGTAGTGTGATGTTAAATGACTCTGATGACTGCTCAGTGCTGGTCTGTCTCTGTAAAGAGCTTACACAGCTAACCCTGCAGCCACTACACACACACACATACACACACACACACACCTATACACAGGGAGAGGTGTTCTGCACTGCATACCGGAGATAAGACTTGGGAGAGGTCCACAATCACCCTCCACCAGCTGATCCCACTTTGGCTTTCAGAGCCAGAGATCATTACTGTCACTGTTTGGCACCTTGTCCCAAATCCATCTCCTCATATTGTCAACGCGCTTGTGTGGGGTCATGAGCAGGACCGTGCATCTCTGCATCTTCATATCACTGGAGGATACTTGATCAGCTTTTTTCTCAGGGTTCATTATCACCTGTTAGCAGCGTTAGCACGGGGAGGTGAAGTGTGAGAGCGTGCTCACATTATTCAGCTCTAACCTGCCTGTTAACTCCATCTGCTTTCTGAGGAAGAGGACGGAGCTTCATGTTAAAATTGGTTCAGATTTACAGTGGGGGTGTTTCCTCTGTCTGAAAACAGCTTCATCCTCTTCATTAAGTCCCAAAAGGACAAATAAAAGCAACACAGACCAGCTGATTTTAGACTGACTTCTTCTATTGAATTACTTTAAAGGGATAGTACATGTTTTCTGAGCTCTACCATGTACCATGGGTTCTGATTCTGACCCAAACAATCATCTCAGTGGAAGCTTACACTCGATTTTACTTTTCTCTTTGAAAGAACATTTGTTTTTGTCCTTTTCTCCCACACAGCACATACTTCTCCAGCTGCAGCCTGCAGGGAAAAAACTTCTCTGCACAGACCCAACAGGGTACGTGAATCTGATAATCATTTTCTTTAGAAGCTGCTCTGAACCTGCAGGACGATAAGATAAAGAGCCACTGTCACTCTTGAGTTACAACAGAGACACTATGTTTACCTGTTCAGAGGACTGTCACCTTGTTTCAGCAAACACAGGTTCATTTTTTTTTTACAGATCGTGGAATCAGGGTGTGCTGTTTCCAGTGTGGATGCATAACAATCTCTAAAGTCAGATCTAACACTGACAACCTGCAGGGCTTTGAAGATTCAGATCTGCAGAGGTTATCTGGTTCTCTTTGATGTAGATTATGGATTTACAAGAGATTTGAAACAAGCCTTTGTTTCAGATTAAACGTTGATTACTACTCAGGATGGATCCATATGAGTATTTATTTTCATTCTAATAAAATCATCAGAGAGCTTCACAGAGGTCCTCTTCATGTCATTCATTTTATTTAAGCACACTGTATATGAATCCTGCGTAGGAATGATCCTCATTATATAAGACACAGCCTGTCACAGGGAGCGGATGCAGAGTCATCACATTTAACCTTCATGTAGACCCATCTGCTCCCAGGAAACACCCCGTCAAAATAAAAGCTGTCTTTAAAGTGATCCCACTGTTCTCCCGTCAGTCATCATGAAGGCTGCAAACTTTCAGCACCTCGAGTAAAGAAACTGACCACACTGAGATACAACACCTGCAGCAGATGATGTTTATAGTAATTTATCAGAAATCTTTAAAGGCATCATTGATTTACTGATAGTTTTATTCTGGTTTGTGAGAGTAAAGACGTTTGTATGAAAGGTTAAAGAGGAGAAACAGTGCAGTGTGTTCACATGACGTCACTGTGTTGAACCCACTGAGCGGCAGAGAGTGTACAGCAAGTGTTCAGCCTGAAAGCACTAAAAACACTAAAGGACCTCTACAATGGGGAGGCGCTGTCATGCAACTGAGAGCACGAACATTTCAACTGAAGTCAAAGCTTTTAACAGAAAACAAAAGTGAGAGGGAAAGAGAAACAAACGGATCGACGAGGAGAAGCAGAACAACCGTCTCACCTATTTGTCATTTCAGCGCCTGAATCAACACACTGACACGTCACAGTTCAGGGTTTTGTGTGTGTGTGTGTGTGTGTGTGTTAGGAGTGTTTATTACACTGCAAAAACTGAAATCTAAGTAAGTTTTATGTCTTATTTTTGGTTATGAAAAAAAAAATGTTGAATTAGACTTAATATGAGCCAAATTCACCCGACAAGTAGGGCTGGAGATTAAATTGAATTTTGATCGTAATAGTTCAAGTTCGGCTTTTCACTATCATAAAAATGATGCCTAAACATAAATGATGCCTGAGTGCTTGAAGTGAATGAGGTAATAAGATTTTATTTTTTACTTTTCTGAATTAAGCAATTATTATTATTAAACAAACAAACAAAAAAAAACCATCCATTCTCATTTGGCAGGTTGTTTCTACTAATTTCAAGCACTCAGGCATCATTGTTGGCTTTTAATATCTTAATACAGACAACTTTTGGACCTTTAATGCTCATATTAATTCTAATAAAACATTTTTGTTAAACATAAGACATAAACACTTGTTTAGATTTTAGTTTTTTTGCAGTGTATTTTGGGTCAAATCATACGTTTTATCACAGCATTCTGATAATATATTCAATACTTGGCATCTTTTTTAACATACTTAATGTAGTTCTTCTATCATCATTACCAAAACAAACAATACAACAAACAACAACAATAATAATAATAATAATAATAATAATAATAATAATAATAATAATAATAATAATAATAATAATAATAATAATGTCTTTTTAGGCTTAATATGAGTCACATTCACCAGACCCCTCCAGAAAAAAAAAATGTTTCTTTTAAGTTATTTTAAGTTATTCAAGTAAAACAAATCTGCCAGTGGGCTAAGACAAAAATATTTATTTAGAATCTTGTATTACATTATTCTATTTTCAAGAAACTTTATGAGCAATTTTTTAAACCCCATTTGCATTTTTTTACTTGTTTTGAGCAATTCAGAACTCATTTTGTCTTTAAACTTGTCACATTTTTTTTAAACTTGTCAGTTGAATGTGGATCATATCAAGTATTATGAGACATTTTTTGTTACTTCAAATAAAGCAAAAACACTTGCTACTTGAGATATTTTGACTTAAAATCAGCAAATGCACTTGATAGATTTGAGTCACTGCAGTGTGACCTGTTGATAAAATATGTTGTTGGATACTGTGTTTTGACTCTTGAATGTTTATGGAAACATGCAGCATAAAAGGTTGTAAAGAGGCGCTAAAAGATTTGTTGGACTTCAACAGAAAGAATGGACTCAATGACAGCCAAATGAATGTCCTTATTCTATTTATAGACCCAGCTGGAAAAACTAACAAAGTAGAAAAAGTCTTCAAAGATCAGGAACAAAGGTCTCAGCCTTTCAGATTTGCAGGTCATTACAGGTAATAATGGTGAGGATGTGTTGAGTTGTGTGGTTTTAAACGGCCTCTTAGAACAGGCTGCTGTGTGGATGTATTGAAAGGTTTGACTGATGTACAGTAAACAGCTCCTGAATATAAAACACGTGTAAAATGCAGCCCGTCCTCATCCCTCACATTCCTGCACTGATCACCTTTGTCTCCATGTTTATTCGAGTCTCTGCACTGAAACACATCTGTGTGAGCTCCACAGTGCCAGCAGAGATAAGAACCGCCCAGCTAATCACCACAGATGTAATCTCTCATAAATAAAGAGCACATGTGAGCTAACACATGTTGAGCAGGAAGAAGGCGCTTGCAGTGAGGAGCTGTGGCTCGCTCTGTGGATGTTTACTCTGCGGGCCAGAGGGGAGGAGAGGTTTTCATAACCTCGTTTAAAGAACAATGGTCAGCTTTGACGAGGTCCACACACAGCGGCCCGCTCAGGCGGCTTTTTTAGGCTGGTAGAAGAAGAATTTCCTCTGATTATTGTCACACACCTCTGTTTGCATCATGGAGCTCTACAGATTAGATGAGATAAGCAGAAGATAAACACGGAACACTTCATGATAATGAGATTTCTCTGTGACACATCAGACTATGTGTTATAAAAGGCAGGCAGATACTCCAGATTAGATCATCTTAGTTTTAAGAAAGTATCTTAATAATTAAAGCATTCTGTAAGCACCCCCCATGTACACTGTAAAAAAAAAAAAAAATCTGTCAAATTTACAGTAAAATACTGGCAGCTGTGGTTGCCGGAAATGAACAGTATAAAGAGGGGGAAAACTAAAAAAAAAAAAAAAAAATTGAAAATTGTGATTTACTGAAATCTACTACACAGTATTTGTTCTATTGAAATAAAAATTCAAATAAATCATAATTTTTAGTTTTCATGGTTACCCCCTCTTTTTTACAGTACATTTCCGGCAACCACAGCTGCTGGTATTTTAGCATAAATACGACTTTTATTTTTTATTTTTTTTACAGTGTACCGAGGCTGCAGACCTGCTTTCATCAGCTGCAGGTTTGACTCTTGAACCGAGCCTACTTATTTGCATGATCAGATGGCAACAGTCCTGACCCCCCTCACCAAAGACTGAACACTGCTCCTTAGGGAACACAGCCTTTGCACAACCTTTCTGGAACTTTCTCCCTCCAGACATCCACAACTCTCTAACTCACTTCACCCATTTAAAAATCAACTCAAAACCTTTTCAAAAATCTACAACACGTGTCCTCCACTCCCTCCTTCCCTCCCTCTGATCTGTCTTTCTGTATCTTAAACATACATTTGTATGGCAACACAATGTCAGGCATCTTTAAGAGTCTAGAAAAGCACTTTATATGTCATATCAGTGATTAATTATGGTGATGATTTCCTGCAAGTTGTCCCTGATTTCCTGTCATGTCCAAGCAAAAGACAGCACAGTTCCTCAACGCTTAATCAGAAAAATTGAATATAAGGAAACTGAAATGTGTTCTGTGTACGCTGATTCCTACAGCAGTTACCACTGTTCTCATACCCCATGATAATTCAGCGTTTAGTTGTCACAGAAGCTTTTTTATTATTCTCATTATCTACATCTCAAGGAGCTCCCCAAGGAACGGATCTAGGTCCTTTCTCATTCTCTACGAATACCAGTGTTTTACCAACACTTTATCAGCTGACTGTAATATTCACCTAAAAACTTCTTAAGTCTAGAAAGTGAAATAGAAATCGATACTTCTTCTACTTTTCTTTGTTTCTTTCATTTTAAGTTCATCAATCAAAACAGGAAGGAAGTCAGTTTCTTCCTCTTTTAGTAGGAAACACATTTAATATGATCTAAAAAAAGAAAGTATTATTTCCTCTCTCTTTACAGTTTCTAATTTGTATAATTATATAACCAAGAACTTCGACCATTTCATTTATCGCATACGTAAACTGAGACTGAGCAAATTACAGAAGTCACTGTTTTGTTTTATTAGTACAGAACCAGCAACAATGACGGTGTCACATAAATATTTATAAATATGCATTTATGAGGAAGTGACTTGACTGGAAAACAACGTAAACACGCCGCGCAGTATCGCCTCCGCCTGCACATCCTGCCTTTATCATCAGGATTATGTCACATTTTCCCCATTATCAGCTAAACAAACACAGACGCTGCTCTTTCAACCTATTGTTTATCTCACAACTTGCTCTCTCTTTGGCTCTGAGGGACTGTCAAGTCCACAGCAACAGCACAAGTCAGGAAAACAAGCTGTGCGGTTAATTAATGCCAAGGACATTCGAGACTAAATTATTGAGGGGACTCGGAGCTGCACGGAGACGTGCGGTAAATACGGAGAAAATCCGCTGTCACCTCTCAGAGCTGTTAGAGGAGTTAAGGTCATTTATTAATGTAGCTTCTTCTGACTGCAGAGACTCCTCTGAGACCTCCAGAGAAGAAGTGGTTTTGTGCTTTAAGATGAATCGACCAGTACTCCTACTTTTCTTTCTCATCCTCTGTGGTCTGGATTTGAAGGGGAAAATGACTCCAGCTCTTCAGGTGGAATAGATAACACAAGCCCAATGAATAAACTTTCCACAAAGACAACAGTGGATTCTAATCAATCCATCTAGGTCAATTATACCTGCTCAAGGAGGAGCGCCAAACCAGTTGCAGTCTTCTCTCCTTCAAATTCCAAATCAGATGCCACACATATTTCTCACAGCCTCTAAGAGAGCAAATTGCACCAATTACACCGTCTCAGTGTGTTCCTCCAGAGGACAAAGGTGTGTGAGAGGTCTAAAAGAAGACATGGCTTTACAGAAACACTTCATTTCTTCACCGTGTGTCAGATACAGGTGAATCATGCTGCATACAGACGTATTCAGGACAGGCGAGTGACAAGACCTTTATGAGCCTGTCTGGAGCTCAGAGAAAGGGGGCATGGAAGAAAACCTTAAAGTGTCATTTCAAACTAAAAACCAGCGAGGAGGCTGAAGTCTCAGCGCCGGGTAAACGGCACCTGAGTAAGAGCAAAAACGGTACATTTGAGGAATTTTGGGAAACTTTTTGTCATTTGTTTCATTTTTATTTTGTAAAATAAAATAATTAAAGGAAATAAATAATTAACAAACAAAAACCATGGTGATATGTGTCACAGTTTATTACTTAAAGGATTACAGAGCCCTGTCATAAACCTTCAGAGCGTTTTATAAGAGCTATGCAGAATAAAACATTACTGTAACTCCACTTTCTTCTGCTTTACTTGTGTTTGTGTTTATTTGTTAGCGTATAGCTACCACGCCAGAGGAAAAATAATAAAAATAAAAGGTATAACTTGAGAGCCCCTAGACTGGAACAGCCTGACAGAGGACATCAGACTTGCAAAATCTGTCCCCTGTTTTATCTCACTACTGAAGGGCCTGTTTTTACAGAAAAGCTTCATTTTGTGATTTTATTTAATTTCTGTCTTGATTTTATTGGTTTTGCTTTTATTGATCTATTTTTTCTTCTTCAACTTCTTTTAGCTGCTTGTCTTATTTGATTTATTTGTTTTTACTGTTTGCTGTTTATTTTTACCTTTTTTTTTACTGCTTATTGTGAAGAACTTTGTTACTTGTATTGAAAAGTTCTATACATGTATTTCACTTTGTATATTTAATGTATAAGGTTTTTTTTAATTGTTTGTTTGTTTTGTGTTTTGTTTAGCTTTTTTTGTATGTTTTTCTGGAATGGCAGCACTTCCATAGAAATCTGTTACAGTTGAAAAATATTCTAAAGAAACTCATTGGCTTTAAAACAAATTAACTAAGTGTCCATCTATGAGCTATTCCTCTTAATATACCCAATAAGTCATAAATCTAAGCCTTTCCAATAATAATAATAATAATAATAATAATAATAATAATAATAATAATAATAATAATAAAAACTCCTGTCCATCTATCACACAAAAAATGTCTGAGACTAAAACTGTTTATTTGTTAAAGGCTACAAACGTGTTTAATGGTTGAAGAATAACCCTATTCATACAGACTTTATTGAGATTTCATGAGCCTCAAGTGGACACAGGAGGAACTGCAGTTTGATAGATTTCTGCCTTTGCCTCATTTATTCACACCATCTTTAAGTTTTATTTGATCCTCTTGGAATAAATCACGGTTCAGGAATTTTAAGGTGGCACCAGAGCTGGCCATCAGATTTCATGGGCCCGTAGCACCACGGTCCCTCCCTCTGACACGTCCCTGATCCAGGCCATGAGCCGTGACCGTGTCTTCAGCCTATTTCCTGACTGCTTGCTGAAACATAGTACAGTCTTTTCACATTTATAGTGGAACAGTGTGCAGCAAGAGACAGTACGCTAAATGTCAGAGTCATGACTTCACCATTAATCATCCATTATTCCCATCGCCCATCATTTTTTATTGGTGTGACCTTATAAGGCCTTAAACGCCTCATGAGGTGATGGAGAGTAACTCAGCACCAAAGTCTTTTGTTATCAAAGCCTAGCGCTCAGGAAAATGAATTCAAATTTCATCTAATGATGCCTCTCGTTCACGGCTCGGTTAGCTTTTGATTTGAACTAATCTCTCCGTTACGCTGACGGAGCAGACGTTCAGATTCTCCAGCAGAGCTTCACAGCAGAGATGTGAAGAGAACAGAGGATGAGATGGATGAGGAGGAAAAGACAATATTGACGTTAAATGAAAATTCATTTTATGTTGAAGCTCCTCAAATTATTCTCAACATGATGGAAAAAAAAATAAAAGAAAGATACTGACACTGAACACAACTCCATGTAAAAAGGAAAAACGGAGGATGATGGACCCAACCAGATCCCCCCCATAACAAACCCATTTTCCCACACACACACACACACACACACACACACACACATACACAGAGGCAGAATGGAAACACATCCAGCTCTGTCTTTGATTGGCCATCTGAACAAAACCTTCAGGGATGACTCACCTCCTCTGATTCACTGCCACTGTGAATGGAGCACGTGGAGGAGACGCAGACATGTATGTAGACTGCATGTGTGTGCGTGTGTGTGTGTGTGTGTGTGTGTGTGTGTGTGTGTGTGTGTGTGTGTGTGTGTGTGTGTGTGTGTGTGTGTGTGTGTACGTGTGATTGATATTCACTGAGCCTGTATGGATACATTTCCCTATGAAACACTACTCCCTCTCCCTGAACAGAGCACCTGTGAGGCCCTGTATCCGGCCGTGGGCCACCAAACTCTCAGTAGCCCATTTGATCCCCATATTGTAGCTGTGTGTGTATGTGTGTGTGTGTGTGTGTGTGTGTGTGTGTGTGTGTGTGTGTTTGGTTGTATTGTGATAACTCACCTTCCTCATAAAGGTGAGTGACGGAGCTACAGTCTGATTCAGTGAAGATGAAAGTACTCAGGAGCACCTTAATCCTCTGCAAATGCAGACGTACACACAGAGCGTATTCTGCTGCCTTCAAGCTGAGATTAGCTCCTCAGAGTAAATATGACTGTCACAGTTTAAGATGCTTCTCCTTCAAAATAAATACAATTTTTCATTCAATTCAGAAACCAAGTGGCACTGAGCTACTTCATGTGACAGCTGCAGAGTTCAAACTACTTATGAGCGTTTTTGTCTCTTTCTGTTTTCCTAATGGAGGACGAATAATCCCTGTCAGAGTGTTTTTATTTAGGTTTATGCATGGTGGGTATTTCCCACAGCAGTTATGCTCTGAGCTGTGAAACCTGACAGTCAGGGCAGATTGCTAACCAAACACGAAACACCTCAACCAAATCCAACATTGGTCAGCTGCCACAGACAGAATTAGCAGAGCAGGAGAGGTGCACCTCATGTGCGGGTCTGAACATGTCTGCAGGCCAGGCGTTGTCACTGGGCGCCATTTACAGAGGTGACCTGATCGTCGTGGAGGAGGCGTGCGCGTCAAGGCGTCAGCGTTCATCACATTGCAAACATGCAGCTTCCATAAATACGACTTCCCTCTTGAGTGTGTGTTGACTCTGCTGCACCTTTGTGCCTCTGCCCTCTTTGTCATCATGAAGTTATCTGAACACCAGAACAAGAGGCCATCACAGCAGCTGCACCAGATGACTAACGTCTGTGTTAACTCACTGATTTTAAAACGCTTCATAAAAACGACCTCATGTTGACTTTATTTCAAAACTTAAGTTTGGTATCAAACTCTACAAACAACAGAAGACGGCTTTTAGTCCAAATCTGTGGGAGTATGCTGCTGCTATTCTAGGGTGACACCTCTCTATGGAGCCCCATTATTGTGATGACTCATTGTAATCACGGTGCAACCCATCTGTCATTCTACTGTAATGTGAGAACAACACTTAACATAACTCTGAAGGTTACCGGTTCAAACATTTCAATAACAGGTGAACACAAGCCTACACGCTGCTGTCAGAGATCTCATTACATCCAGGACGTCACCCCAGATATGCGAAACATCGTCTTTAGCTGGAAGGTTGAACACTGCTGCACGGATGTAGAAATGAATGAATCTTTGCAGAGTATTGAGCCGTCACTACCGAGCATTTGGCACAAGCTGCAGGCTGACACATCATTGACAACACCGCCCACTCGATCAGCAGCAAAACAAGAATCTGCAGAATGAGAGCTCCACGGCTCTGATTCCAGAGAAGAATCTTCAGGTTGCTTTTGGAATTCAGAGCATGCTGGACCTGCTAAAGAAGCAGACGTCCAGGTTTGGATTGATTATTTATGCACACAGAAATCTGCACACGGGGACATGTGAAGCGTGAATTTCTGAGTTGGATGGCAGCTGATTGAGAGATTTCAGAAAGGGAGCACTGATGTAGACTTGAGACTTGACTTTTTTTTCAAACAAACATAAAAATCAAGGTTTAATTAATTAAAAAAAACAGTACAGGAATGCATCCTAAAAGCCAAAACAAAGCAAAGCCTGATTTCTGACTTATAATATCTTGAAAAAAATACATTTGTACTTTCCAGATAAATCTAGCTTTGAGACTTTTTTTCTAACTATTGAAACAAAAACAATTTGTTTTCTATTGTCAAAACTGTGGTGGCCCTGAGAGCTCACAGCACTGCAACTTAAGAAAGCACATGCAAAAAGACAAAACACAAGCAACTTAAGGAAACATCTTCATCAATTTGACAACACGTGCACAGCATTTAGAAAATGGGCTAGAAAGATCACTTTCCAGTTCAGTTTCCAGAGGACACTTAAAAGTGATGCACACGTCCGTTATTAGCCAATATGCTAATATCTGAATCATGTGATCACAATGTTAGAATAAACCGAAAACACTTTTGCTCATTTTCAAACACCACTGAGGGAAAGAGAATCTTAACAGGGCTGAGATTCAAGACGCGTGCATCACTTTTAAGTGTCCTCTGGAAACACTTCCATTGTGTTGCTTCTCGTTTTTCTAATGTGTTTTGTTGTGTTGTGGTCTTTGCAGTGCGTTTTTTGTAAATTCCTCATGTGTTGTCAAATTGATGAAGATGTTTTCTTAATTTGCTTGTGTTTTGTCTTTTTGCGTGTGCTTTCTTTATTTGCAGTGCTGTGAGCTCTCAGGGCCACTGTACAAAACAAAACAAAACAAAACAGGGCAGCCAATTGTTATTTTCAAAAGGAACAAAAGTACAGGAATGCATCCTAAAGACAAAAGATAAAAGAATAAAATAAAATAATATAAAAAAACAGGTAAGGTCAAAGAGGCACTTGTTTGCCTTATTATATCAAAGCAGAAGGGGTCAAGTTAGCTGGATTATTGAGCATTTTCTTCATCATTTTCTGTGCATGCATTCAATTCACCTGCAATATGCAAATGTGCAAATAAAAAAATAAAACATTTGGAATCATTTCAAAGTTTACGATCAAATCAAGGCAATAAAAACCTACAGGGTTTACACCTTCTCTGGTGTTTTATATCCAACACAGCGTCCAATCTCATTCTGTTTACTGGAGTTGTGGGTCTCATTAAAGCTGCTTTGCTCCAGAACAGAGTAATTCACTGTCCTCTCTCACTCTGTCTGCTTTCTGTGATATTTAGATAAAATAGGACTGGGAGAAAATCAATATTTATTACTACAGGCATTAAGGTTTGTTTGTTTGTTTGTTTTAATGATGCAGCTGACTGAAACTGGTCTGCAAAGAGGATAAATACACAACAACAGAAACCACAATAAGGAAGCTGAGAGCGTTATCTCCCCCTCAGTCATCACCGTGTTTCACAGAGTCTGACACTCTCAGCTCAGAGGTGTGTTTTTCATGTATGTTAGGAGTGTCACCTTTATCTCTGCTTCCTCTAATGATTAATGGAGCTGCCTGGTGAAGGTGTGACACATAACTTTGCCCTGAGTAGGACACAGTATCCGACCAGTGCTGCTACACTCAGACGCTCTCATTCATCTTTTCTTTCCCTCTTGGATTCCCCTTCATGTGACGCCCCGCACATTTCTGCATTCCTCACATTTCTGATCACCACTGATTCCCTGCGTTCAGACTTCACCAGTGTTGGATTACCAAAGTGCTGGCTGCTGTTTGATAAATGCCACATGCAGCCTGGGAAATGCCCGTGAAGCTCTTTCCTTCTCCTTTCCTCTCCTCTGTTTCTGTCAAACTCAGCAGCTAATTCCCGGAGAAGCTGCCACCGAGCATTACATAGTTTCAACTTAAAGCCCTTTTTTTTTTATTCCATTCGATCCTTGAACAGCGCTGAAAGCTGATCGCTTGTCGCCGCAGCTGCAGCTGATCTCTTCACTACCTGCTCGGTGTGCGGGCTGCTGCAGCTGGGGGGAATTACACGCTGCTACAAATACCACACGAAAAGGCGAAAGTGTGCTGGTGGAACGTCGTCTTTTGCACAATTTTGCGAGTAAACAAAGGTGGTAGAAATAAAGGAAGGTAAAAGAAGAAACGGTAGAGAGGAGTGCATGCTGTTAGGTCTCAGAGTTCAATCCAGGCTGCAGCTTTAATAAAAAACATGTCATTATTTTTTTCCCTGGGATGCTTTTCTGAGGCTGGTGACATGGCACCAAGCAGACATTCAGAGTCAGGAGTTTTTCTTTCCTACTGTTTGCCAGCAGCCACGACAGCTTAATAACAAGCTCTGAGAGAAATGAAAGAGGACTCTGCTTGTCTGTGTTTGTGTACTTGTATGCTGCTGTTGTTATTGTGACTAATAGGATATAAATACTGACTAAACTCGATACCGGCACAAGTTACCCTCACACATGCTTTGAAAAACTGCTGAATCCACATGAACCGTCTTTCCTCAAAGAAGAGGACTCTCACATAAAGACACTTAATATTAAGAAGTCCAGTCAGCTCCAATCCAAACTCAAACATCCCAATTTGGAGTTTCTAACAGAACTTTTTCTCACGTTGTGTTTGAGTAACGGCGGTTAAACCTGGATAGATGGAAAGACTCTCAGAGTAGTTATGCTGCTGTTTACAGCTGATGTCTGCAGACTGAGAAATGTCAGCTGCGAGTGATTATTTCAAGATGTGCATGTGCAGCATCAACCACTGTCTGCTTTCTTCAGCAGGAGTTCAGCTCTGTCTCTCTGTCTGTTGCTATCTGCACTCAGGAAAATTTTGAGCAGCTGCAGAAGGATCTGTGTTTGCGACATCCAGCATTTTCTTTGCAGAAAATGCTGGATGTTGAAATGCTGAGCCCTAACCCTTACCACACTAGTCTTATTTATAACCTCTGTTTGGAACTCAAACTCTTTATGCCATCATAAATTGTAGGATTTCCATGGTTACATATTATCTCCATTCATTTTAATGGGCAAAAAAATCTGGAAAATGCAGATTTATTTAAAAAAGTACAAGGGTTAGAAATGTGAAAATTACACGCACACTTCTCCTGAACATGCTGAACATTTAACAGTTCAAGCGGTGAAAATCAGTGATATTATGTTGGAGGAGAGCAAGCCAAAAAATGTACGGAAGACTGAGAATAAGAAGTTTATAAAAGTTGGATTTCTATATTTTGAAATGTTGAGTGCTAAGTAAGTTTGTGAGTTATATTTCCCAGCATCCAGACTGTGATTTTTGTGTTGACACTTTGTTTATCCACTCTTGAAAACTTCTTTTTTTTTTTTTACACCCAGCAGGTTGTGTGTTTGGGGTCTTTCTTGTTGATAAAAAGAGAACAACAGTAATGTTGGCCTGGCTACAGAAACAGACAAAAACATATCTTTGATCTTTTTTCAAGAGTAGTTTGAACATAATAATAGGAATTTATACTTGTACTCCTCACATGATACACCTCAAGGGGAAAGACTTAGTTTTAAGAAGCCGATGCTGAAGTGCTAAAAGCTGCAGTTCATCAAGTGTCCACTAGAGGTTGGCTGCAGAAAGACCAAAAACCACATACAGACCAAGATTTAAAAAATGGACTTTCATGGCTTTAAAAAAACATTTACAGCCCGGTTCAAAAAACAGCTCTGAATCACTCATTTCTCGATCAGCACACACTGTACGAGGGTGAATTATTTCTAACTCTGCGATTTAGAAGATATTGGGAAAACGCATTTACCCAATCAGAGGCACAGCTCACGTGACTGACGGGTCTGGCACACTGTAACATGAGGGAGGAGGCTCAAAGCCCGCCCCACGAGTCAGTGTTTCCAGTATGGCCCCCACCAATGATTGGCTTCACTACCAGGAACAGACAGATTTCTGTCTATGATACACATACATAAAAGTGATCAGTGATGGCACTGGAAATCTGTGTCCTCTTAAATCACTGATGACACCAACTTAGTCCTGAAAAACAGTCTAACGAGAAAATGGTGTCGTTTTGTGAGCTGCCTTTTCAAAAAAAAACATTATTATTCATTATTTGTTATAGTAGATGCTTGATTAGACTCTTAGCCTTTGAATTATAAAAACATTTTTACTATTTAAACCAAGCTGTCATGCAGAATTAAACTTTACCATAAAAGCCACAATGAGCCTTAACTTTGACCTTGACATGCTGGGTCAGGTTCAAGTAGAAGGCACGTGTTTGATGAGCAGGGGGTGTGAAGTGTGTGTGTGTGTGTGTGTGTGTGTGTGTGTGTGTTTCTAATTGATCTGTTGTTGTCACACACAGTACACAGAGAGGAGCAGCCTCCCCCAGAGTCAGGAGATCGATTGGTGTTCAGCCTCTTTTTTCAGAGAAAATCCTGTTTCCATTAATCCCCGATCGCTCCCATGACAAGCACAAGAATGATGAAAAAACATCCTTAGTTTCCTCCATGTTAGTGCAGCGTCTGGGGTGCTTAAAAATAAGGGCAGATTAGCGATCTGACAGAATATTACCATGAAGAGGGGTTGACAGCGAGCTTGTCTAAGTAGCCTTAAAACCCTGAATGCATCGGCAGTCACTCGTCGCCTCTGCTGCTAGTTCGTCGGCAGGAAGTGAGGGGGAAGGAGACGGTGCCAATCATCGCCCAACAGCTGCCCTCCTCCGAGACATGGCCTATAAAAGCAGCCTAAAACACACACACACACATTCACACTGGGATGTAGACACATCACCAGGTCACGGTTCTATTCTCGTCTCAGCAGGAGAAAGAGGCCGCTGAACACCATCGCAATGTAATTATTTGGCTTTGGGAATCAATAATGGAGAAGATTAAACCTCGGTGCCAAGCATGACATGAGCAAGGAAATCACAGGTGGCTTTCTCTTCTCCTGTTTCCCTTCATCAGTGCATCCCCTCTTAGTCCTGTGAGGTGACAACAAGGCAGCAACAGCTGCCAAAGAGAGAGAGAGAGAGAGAGAGGGAGAGGGAGAGGGAGGAGGTAAAGAGAGATACCAACCAGGGCAGGAGACAAAATAGGAGCAGCTGTAAGCAGCAAAAACAGCTGACCAAGCACTGAGAGATCTACGTCACACAGAGAGGCTTCTCTTCAGGATGTTTCAGATTGAAAATGAACTTTATTAGAGAAATAAAATTATGAAACAGTTTGCAACGTGACTTGGATGACTTAAAAAATAAAGAAAGTGCAAAGTTGGAGCTCCTTTTTTTTTAGATGAATTTCACTCTTTTTTTATATTTATATTTTTTTCCCTTAAAAAGTTACATTTTCTAGCCTGTGAATCAGTGAATGTTTATTTCCAATGAAAAAGCCATAAAAACTGTTCCTTTCAGACTGAATGTTGCTAGCTTCAAGTTGCAGCCAACTACAAAATGCATTTATTTGGTACATTTTTATTTTTTGTAGGAACTTATGTGAGCCGTAAATTCAACAGAGAGGTTCTGTTTATGTTTGTCAGGTATAAAAACGAGTCAATCTGTATTTCTGTTCATTTGTCAGGTACGAAAACATGCCAGTATTTGTAGTTATGGATTCTGGCAGTAAAAGCAACGTTAGAGAGTAAGAGTGAGTGCTTAGCGCTGCTAGCATAATGCTAAATAGAAAACTAAGCTAACCCCCTTTTTGCCATGTTTCACCTGTTTAATAGACTTATTTCTGACCTGTTGAGTCTGTCCCATCCTGTCAAATGTATTTTAAGTCTGGTTTTTCATTCCTTTTAAGAGAAATCTCTGCTAGCTTACAGTTACAGCATGCTAAGCTAGCATGTAGTTTGTGTTGTTACTGTTTGTGTGTCTACAGAAGAGGACAGCATCATTAAAATGCAGGAACCGTTTCAGTAAGTCTTTGTCAGATGTGTCACCCTCTCAGTTGGCAACATGACAAACTGTAAGTCTAAATACAGTTGTTTTACAAGTGAGTAGCTGCTAGCTCAAAATTACCTCAATTTATGTTCATTTACAATCCGAATGATATTTTTCATTCTTTTATTTTCATTTCCTATGATCTTAAAACTCCAAGAGAAATGATTTTATTGAACTGGTACCCAAAGTTTTGATTGTAAAAAAAGTTTTTAGTAATGGCTTCTAGTTTTAAATCTTGTACAGCAGGTCATCATTATAGTGAGGACCCATATCAATGCTTCTGCTGCCTGCTGGCAGTGCTAGTTTTAAGTTACAGCACACTACGTTAATGTACATTTTGTATGTTTATTTTAAACCTGTAGTGGGCAGGTAAATAACAGGTTCCAGACAGAAACAGCTACAGGAACATCTGTGCAGTATTTATTTCTTGTGGCTCCGGCTTTAAAGTCTTTGAGGACGGAGTGAAGGTCTGATGTGTTAGCATAGCTCCAGCCCCGCACAGCACCTGTGTCCTCATTCCTGACAGCTCACAGAGAGGCTGAGTGGCAGACTGACACCATGTTAAGACTGGGGCTATGTCAGTTGGTGTGTGTGTGTGTGTGTGTGTGTGTGTGTGTGTGTGTGTGGTGTTGTGTTTCAGACAAGGTGGGCAGCCACACACACACACACACATACAGGACACAGACAGTCTGCGAGCTGTTTTGAGAGCCGGCTCCTTAATAAGCTGCCGCCCCCGTTAGATGTTGAGTCTAACTGACCCCAATAAGTCCGTTATGAAAGCAGTGGTGGATAATTAGTCTGCCCGCCTCTGTTGTTCAACAAATTAAAGGGATAGTTTAGATTTTTTGGATGTGAATTTGGATTAAAACCTTTAGTAGATTTCAGTCAGCGGGCATCTTTACATACGGATGTGCTGGTGAAAGAGCTGTCGGTGTATGGTGTATGTTAAATATATTCTTTATTTATGTATGTTAAATATATTCATTAAAAATCACACAAACTCATGTTGATTTTTTTGACAGGTATTTAAACCAGGGTTGGTAATCAGATTTAGATAGACTTTTAGTTATTCTAGTTAAAATGATCTTTATGTCTTGATGTCGATCAATGCATGATGTGTTCTTAAAACAGAGTCCTGAGGAGATGCTACATTCAAATTCATGCTCGTTTTCCATAATTATCAAATGTGCCTCTAAAATACATTTTGAACAAGCAGCAACATCCATGGCTCAGAGTGCAGACAACTGCAGTCCCTCCAGTCGCCACTAGAGACTCGCTTCAAAGGGAGTTGATTCCCATTAGGCTCTATTATAGCTCCTGTGTTTTTTTTTTCCTTATATATAAAAAGACTTAAAATGCTTCACTATGTCTCAATATGACCAAAGACATTAAATTATTATATGAGTGATTATTTCTTTAAAGTTTTGTTTAACATCCTTGAAAGCTGTTTTCATGTACATGTCGTGAAATAAACATTTTCCAGGGCAAAGTTTAGCTATGAGTAAGCTTTGTCTATGAAAAGAAAGCAGGACAAGACTTTTTTCCTCACTTTTGACAAAATGTGAAGAAACCAGATGTACTGTCTTATCCACAGGGGGCGCTAAAATCAGCAGCAAACTTTTTCTCAGGGGCTTTAAAACAAACTTCAAAGCTTTACATACAAACATTTAAAATGTATAGTACTAAAATATTTGTGTCTTTCACCTGCCTCTGAAATGATTGTGAAATCATATCATGGGAAATCCCTCTTTGCTTTTGAGCCTGTTCAGTATGAAGCCTCAGTCAGACTCTCTCAGTGTGGGAAACACGGCGGATAGCTGGCTGCTTCAGCAGCTGATGAGCTTGTGGTGGGCACAGACTGTTTAGATTTAATAACTTGGCATTTGCAAACCTCTCGCTCTTCTCTGCTCTTGTCCAAATATGGTTGTTCTTGGCTCTGAAAAACCAACACAACAACAGCTACGGTGCCTTGTAAAGCCTCCCTGTCTTCACTCCGGCTTGCTTCTCCAAACAGGTGAAGCTGAGAACCTCAGGTAATACACTCACTGTTGGAAAGAAACTCAGCAAACCCTAAAAGTCCAAACTTTCCACCTCTGATGTTCTTTCCAATTTGCCTCAGAGCAAAACCCTCAGCATGTTAACAGGAAGAAAAAAAAACCTTTACAGAGATTTTTTTCTGCCTGCTTAACAAAAAGTTTCCCCCTGGAACTAAAGGTGACACCATCCAGGTGAAGCCCCTCTCCCCTTCCTCTCTTCCATTAACCTTTGACGCCCTGTGGACCCTCGGGAAAGGTCCTGTTCACAGCTGCATGAGTGTCAGTCACCTCAGATCACCACAGCCTGGAGGCCATTAGTGCAGCGGTGGCGGCAGCCTGTCATTCCAACTGTGAGAGCAGCGTGTCCCAGCGCTCTGACAGGTCTGCTGAGCTCAGGTGAGAACATCACCTGCATGCTGACGGACGGGCCGGGGAGCTCCAGGCTCAAATCATCGGGCCTTTACCAAAACCTGACTGACAGCTCCTAACACCTCATCCTCTTACGCAGAGAGCTGAGACCTCTTACCTCAGGTGGTGCTGACACACGTGCACACAAACACACATGCACACAGAATCAGTCAGTTTGTGTTGTGGAGGCTGCTTCTGAAGGGGTTGATGCTGCCAAATAATAAAAATAACCACTGCTGCTGTGGAGGCTGAGCTCACCACAAGGTATTTTCCATGTGTTGTCCTTTCGAGTAACAACACGGGTTTACTTCACCACTCTGTAACCAGAGAATTCATCCCACCACACTGATGTTTGCTGTCATAAATCTTTACTTCTCTTGAAAGAATCCTGGAGATCCAAAGGTTTTAGCACACTCTGAACACAGCTATTGTTCACTCGTAGCATTTTAAAACTTCTAAATCAGCCAACATGTGACTTGACTGCTGTATTAAGTTTAGTAACTGTCCTTTCACACTACATCTGTCAGACACATGCTGTTTTTTAAGCTAACTAAAGTGAAAGAAGTTAAAGATGTTTGTATCTTGGCTAGCAGCGTCTGAGCCCTGACACAACAAACTGGAAAAACACTGATTCTAAAAGTGAAGCTGCTCTTTCCACTGATTTAACTGGCTTTAACTAGTTTGTCTGACTGGCAGATGGAAAAGGAGGCATTTATGAATAGACATTCTCGTATTATAAACAACAAAACAAATCCTGGCTACATAGAAACAAGCTGGCTGAAGCTACTCCTGCAGACCCTGCAGCTACTCGCTCACCGCTAAAGAAAGAGTGAACGAGAGACTGAATCTGTCCTTCAATCTACTTTTATTCTACTTTTTTAAACATGGAGTCTGTCTGAGCTGGAGATAATAGGAGCCAGCTGTCGCTTCTGCATTGTAATAAGATGCAAAATTTCAGATACTAAATTAAAAGTTTTCACTTATCTTCAGCTCGTCTAGACTTATGATTAAATATTTGTCTTTTTAGTGTATACGCTTCTTTTTTTTTTCTTTCAAACTTTTCTTTGGCTGATAAGTGCACCATTCCACTGAATCGGTGCCATTTGCACCCCCAGGAAATAAAATGTATTAATGCATTATAAAATTAACTGTAAAATACATGCTTTTGTATTTAGCCAAGTGTCCTGCACATTGATCTGGTTGTATATAATTTAAAAGATTAATTTAAAGTACCTTGAACACTGTAAAAAAATATCATTGCCGTCCATGCTTCCTAAAATTAGACTTTACCATGAAATATAATCATTTAAATCCTTCAGAAATGTTATATTTTTTTACATAATAGTGTTACTCCTTATCCCAAATATACTTTAAGTTCATTTTAAAAAAAATAAATAAAAATAAAAATCGGTGTAAATTCAGGCTTTAGTGGTGTCCCTGGGTTTTGACTCAGTCCTGTTACCCTAACACATCACCCCCTCTGAAAAAATTTGGAATATTCCACAAGTCACATGGTCCACAGGAAGTGGTATCATTAAGATCCTCTACAGGCCATGGGAAGGCCAAAAGTAAGTTGACCGATTTATTCTTCTGTATATTGGATGATATTTACACTCTGACTGAGAGGGTTTCATCTCAGCTCAGTCCTCTTACGTTATTTATTTCTTTAGTTTTAAAATGCTTTTTTTGAAAGTTAATGTGCTAAGTGTCAACATGCTACTAGCATAAACACCATGTGTCTATATTTCATGTATTTGCTAATTCTCAGCTAAAAACTCATTCCTGTTACTTTAAGTCCTGTTACTCAAATGAGGAGGAACAGGACTGAGGACCAGGACCAGTAGAGTCCTCTAGTCCTCTGGTCAGCTGACTTATTAGTCTGAATATAAGTTAACCTCATGCTGATTTTTTTTAGCATTTTGGCATTTTACAGTTTTAATGACTTTAATTGTTGAGATTTCAGATCAGTTCAATGTGAATATAAAACTTACAGTGAACCAAGCTCCCACAAAGTGCTGCAGAAAAGCAGCAGGAAATAAGCTGACAGACTTTGAAACAGGCTTTTTTGACCTCACATGAGTTTAGGGAACAGGACTGAGAAAAATTAAACCATCTTCAGCTCAGGAAGCTTTACAACATGAAGAAAAGTGACCTGAGATGGACCAAGACACATTTAGAGTAGTTCAGTATGTGTGTGATCAGATTTAGAGCTGAAAAAAGAGAAAAATTTAGCTTCATTTTTAGAGAGTTACAACAAGCAAAATGACAGATTCAGTGAAATGGCCCAAGTACCCTCTAAACTTAGAAAACACTTCAGTTTTTACTGAGAGGAGATAAAACAGTCTGACTCTGTTTACCAGTTGTCGGTCTTTTCTCAGAATTTTGGAGTTCTTTTTTAGTTTTTTGGAGAGCAGTAATCACAACCCAAACACTGCAGCAGGTCTGAAGAGTTTCTTATGCGCTCACTCAGGCTAATATTTCCCAAAGCAAACAGCCTGTCAGTAAGTCAAAGATATGGGGAAATTTTTCATTCCAGTAGTCCCGATCAGGAGCCAAAGCAAAGGGTCAAAACCATCTCTTCCTGAGAGCGGGGTTCATGAAGAGATTCTGACTCACACTCCTGTTTGTTCTGGATCGAGCGGAGTGCGGTCAGTGTTTGTTTTAAAGTGTGAGGGTGACCTGGCAGCACAGAGAGAGAGAGAAAACCTCCACACACACACTCACACTGCACCCACTGCACCCACTGCCTGTGAAACACCGACGTGGGCAGTTTGCGTTCCCAGGTGGACTGGAGCTGCCAGAACGGAGGCAGAGAGGAAAGCAGAGCTGGTCTGGTCTGCAGGTGCTCACAGAGGCAGAGATTGTTCCCTTTGGGTTCACATGTGGGGGGTTGGGGAAAAACTAGAGGTGCATATTGTAAACACACACACACACACACACACACACACACACACACACACACACACACACACAAAGACTCCCTCCAGGCACTCTGATTACGTCAGTCTCCAAACCTCTTCTTCACACCTAGGCTCTCTGTCTGCACCAACCCGCTCTCAGGGCGCACGGCCCCGACTCCCAGCATTCCTCAGGCCGGTGTTAGGAAGAGGTCGCCGCCTGGGGTTCAGGGGCCAAGCGGAGTCTGAACCATGACAGGCCGGGACAGGCAGGACTAACCAAACAAACTGCAGACCTGCGTTTAGCCCTGCTGGCTGAGTGTAGAGGGTAAACCAGCTACACATGCCCCTCTATTAACAAAGTGTGTGTGTGTTTAAGTGTGTGAGTGTGTGAGCCAGTGTAAACTGAATTAAGAGTTGAACACCTCTTCATGTTTCCTGTTTCTTGTTTAGATTTCAAACAGATCTGCTGCAGTAGAAGCTGTGAGGAAAGGGAGTCCCTGTAAGCCTGAGTACGTTCTTCATCCTTCTGCTTAAACAAAAAAAAGTGCGTCTTCAAAAATCTGAATCAAAAATTCGATAAAGATAAATTGCAGAAAAATAAAGATCGTCTGCTGCAAAAGAAATCGGCGACGTCTTTACAAGCGAGCTGAAGGAGAAAGACGTGAGGAGGAGTTGTCTGAAATGCAGAGGCTTCAATCTGCTGTCAGAGCGGAAACGACATTTTGGAAAGGATGAAATGTCTCATTTACTCTGACAGAAGTTATTACTCTGATTTCTTTTTCCTGCAGGATATTTTTGTCCTGAACACACCATTCAGCTCACAGAGCATCACGTGAAGGAGGAAAACACAGGCCTGTATTCTCCCCTCCTCAAACTCAAACACACTCGCTGGGCCTCAATGGCACTTTGTGTGCCAGTTTGTGTTTGAATGAGTCTGAGGGCATACGGAGACAAGACCCGGTCCTGTCCTCCAATACAGGCTTTCTGCGAGGTATCTCCCTAAAAGGTGAATTCATTGGGGTGTGCAGAGTGGAACAGGAAACCCTGCCCTGAGTCCTCAGACTCTCCGGGTGCGTGCATGAAGCCTGCCTGGCCAATAAGTGTGTTTTCATTTCTGTTGACCTGCTGCTGCGAGGAAGTCTCAGCTCAACCTGCCACACGCTGATGCTGTGTAAATACTTAACGTCTAACTGAAGGTACAATATGGAACACATCCATATTAAAATACTCCTAAAACTGCGGCACAAGTTTGTTGAGTTATACACTTTAAATACACCAAATATTTCCAGGGCTGTACTTTATCAAAAGCCAGAGAGCCTGTTAGTTTGTTCAGGACCCTCTATGTGTGTTTCCCACCTGTAAAAACATGGGAACATCAGTAGCTGTCCAGCTAACAGTACTTGTGGCTGCATCGTTGGAATGAATCAGACTTATTATTATAATGTGAATAAACCCGGATCAAGCACGCCTGAGTCACAGAAATGTGGATGGACTTTTCTTTCTCATCTTCCAACCACTGAAAGCTCTTTAAAGCAATGTGCTGATATCCATTAGTGTCAAAGACACCTGGGCATGCAGACCAGAGGTAGACCCATATGTGTTTTTTTCAGGGCTGATAATAATTATTAGAGGTTAAGGAAGCTGGTAACTGATATTTGGAGCTGATATTCAGTTGTAATAATAGTAAAAATATTGGCCTCAAAGTTTTAAATAATACAAACTCCAACACTTAATTTCTTTCAATGCCTTTAAGCATGTGTATTAAACAGTTCCCAGAGTTAACTGAAGATTTAAATAAGTGTTGTGGCTCTGTGTATAACCAATCAGACAGCACTGTGAGTGGGACAATGCTGGAGACAGAGTAGTGACTGCTTGATTATTTTTTGGCTGTTGGATAAAAGAAAAGGCTGATGCCAATATGCGTCAAAATGCAGATAATCGGTCCGGCCAATAATTGGTCTATCCCTAATGCAGAGTCCAAGAGATGGGTACCAGATTGGCAGCCCTGGATTTAGAGACTACCAGGCTACAGCCATCAGAAGCATTTCACTGCTGCTGCTGGGGTTTCATTTTAATGTATGATTTTTTTTTAAAAAAAGCATGAAAACCATGCTATTAAAAAAAAGGTAAAAAAAAAAAGACCCCCCACTCCCCACCAGGCAAAACAAGAAAAAGTAATCTACATCCCGTGCTATCTGAGGAAACTGTTTTGGTTTAGTGTATAACACTGAGAATAGCAATACCCATAAACCCCTGATAGAAACTAGGGATGAAACATGACAGAGCTGTAAATATGGAGCCTTATAAGAGCAGCTTGAAAAAAGGCTATGCAACAAGAATTAACTCTTTCAGAAACTAGAGTCTGAGCACAGAAATCAGCTTCTCTCGTACACTTAAAGGGATTAGAGGCGGAAAAATGAGACAATTGATCTTGTTTTCTGTAAAACTGAGAGCGGCTTTCCACTGAAATGGGATTAGAGCCCATTGTTTTTATGGGTTTGAAGTGAAAGCACTTCATTAGAGGGCTGATTATACATCTTAACTCCTTGATTTGCATGAGTGCTACAGGTAAAATCTTTAAAAAAAAAGACAGAAACCTCTTTATCTTGTGGTCAAACAGCGAACCAGAGCCAACATTTCTGCTGTCGCCTCATTCTCGGGTTGTGTTTTAGTGCAGGCAGATTGAGACTCTGACGCTCATTTTTCTGTCAATTTATCCAACAATGGAACATCAGCGTTGCTCCATAATTGCACCCATCACTCTGAGGAGGTGTTTTTGTGTTTGGCAAACATTCTTCACATGTGTAATTATGGGATTAAAGGAGACTCACCTGTTTGCAACAAGCCGATTCCGCTGTCTGAGACCTGGTAGTGCCGCTGGATGTCCTGAAGAACGCCTGCAAACAGAGCGGAGACACATCACTGTGGTTTCAAGACATCATAACAACTTAATGACTTTAAAGGACTGAACTCTCTTTGACTTATGGCCAAATTAATTGTAAGTCTTTTGTGGCTTATCATTATTGCAGGAGATGATAGATGGACAGTTACTCTGCTGCTATTATTCACTTCCACTGACATCCCTGAAGAGCAATATGCGATCCCTGATAAGTGCTCTCCTGGCTGCTGTACAAGGATTTTTACAGCAGAGTCTTGCGCAGGGATCATTTCTGGTGTCACATTTTCAAACTCCTTCTGATAGACATAAAGACACCTTCACAGAGCGATCATGCTCACTCAACCATGTCCCCCCCGCTGGCTCGTGCAAGCAGCTCCAGACCAGTGCCTGGAGTTGATTTTGTTTTTACTACACAAGACTTTCTGCAGACGCCGTGCACACACAGACACCAAAACATCACTCCTCAGTGAGAAACCGCAAGCTCTTTGAAGTCGTCTCCATCGCGTTACAGTAACCAGAGAGCGGTTATGCAGGAATGGAGCAACTTCACATGCTGAGCATGTTTCTAATACCAGAATGAAGTGAACGACACCTGCTGCCCTGGGAAACACATGAGAACAGCTGAATATCTGCTCACCACGATGATCTGCTGTAGTTAAAGATGAACCACAGGTCTCCACTTCCTCAGGTTGCACAAAAGTGAAGTCAAAATATCCCCACAATGGGGGCTGCCATCTTGCACCAATAATGTTTTCAAAAGAAGTGTGTGAGGGGAAATTAGCTAGAACAACATGAGCTGCATTTGTCAACAGTGCTGTCAGTCACGGTGTCATGATACATTTTATAGCACCAAATAAATGAGCAAAACCTAGCGTCTCAGATAAATACATAACTGCATAAACATTAGCAACAACAGAAACAATGCAGCTTGTATTTTCATTTGTAAGTTTGATCCACATCCGGGCTTGATATCCTATGCTCAGACCAGTGGGGGGAGCTCCTAATGTTTTTGTTGTTACATAGCTCAATCTATGAACACAACCATGACTTAATAAAATAAGGATGACAGCGACATTGTTGGCTGGTTTCCGAAGTGGAGTCTAGTGATTGGTGATGCTAACTCTAACTAGCTATCAGAGAGGTGGAGTTGTGGTCACAATGTGCCAGCTTGTTAGATGGGCCAGCATCCCCTAATGGCTATGACCTATGGCTAAGTCCCACCCTCAAACATAATGAGCCAATCACAGTGCATATATCCTATCTTATACACTCAGACATTCTCTGTCTGGACATCCACTGAAATGTAGAGTCTGTTTTCATTCTGTTTCATGAAGTTTTTACTGAGATTTTTAGCTTGAAAATGGTCACATGGTGTTCACGGGGTACGTACAACCCCGACACAATGTATCATGAGAGGCTGGGCGATGGAGTATATTTTTAACCCTTTCCTTAAGACACATCTTAACAAAGAAAAGTGTCTTCTTTGGAGAAAGTTGTGCTGTAGACCACAACATCAACTCAGCGTGAATAAAATTGAGGCAACATATTGTCACTTTGCTGGAAAGAAATCTAAAAGTTATCTTTAACATCTCTAACGTTAGCTCAAGTTAGCCTAACGTTAGCTCCTAGCTGCGTTGTTCGTCATGTCTCTGTCTTTGTTGGAGTTCATTTGTTCTAGTCTTTGTTCTTTGGTGATCGTTCATCATTGTTAGCTGTTGTCCAAAGGGCTCTTTGATGCCATAATACCTTCAAAGCCTCAGGTGGATGGACACTTGAGGAATTGCAGTTTTTAGCTTTTCCAAACTGGCCTAATTTCTAATCACAGGAGTCTGCTCCAGTCCTGCTACAGAAAGCAATTCTGAGCTCCTTTAATTTAGCTCCTCAGTTTATCCTGCAGCAGGAGAAAACCTCATAAAGATTTTAACACATCATAAACATCAGAGGCTGAAGATGAAGAAGAAGCAGATCAGACGATGATGCACCAGACAAATTTAAGCTCCAGTTAACAAGAAGCAACAAGCTTCATCAAATGAATTCTGCTCCCTCGTGAGATTTGCAGCCTGTAAAGGTTCAAAGTCTTATTTTCTGACTGAATAGATAAAGATAGCAAATCACACGTCTGGAGTTTAAATCCTAGCAGTCCAGATGCACCGTGTTGTGCTCGGTGGAGCTGGCTGACTCTCTAAAAAGCTGGCAGCGCCGGGATTCAACACAGCTCATGAAAATGGAACGGCAGCATGACTAACATTTTAAGGAGCTGGCTGCGTCTGATCTGTCTGCTCCTCTCTGTCTCTGTGAGCTGCTGCAGACCCGAGTGACCCAACAACCTGACCTCCACGGTGCACCTGAGTCCCGGTGACTTTCAGACATGCCTTATAAGTGAGGTACGGAGGAGTGTGAGGTGCAAACACAGGAAAGAGAGCCGTCTGAATATGTTTCATGGAGCATTCTGATAAGACAGTTGACCTTTTGGTTTGAGCGTGAGGAATGAGATATAATAAATCACAGGAGAGGAATATTTTGGAGGACGGAGTCAAACTTTCAGTTTTTGTGCCAGAACTGTAAATATAAACCAGAAGGTAGTTTTCTGTCTCTCTGCTTTGAGACTATTTGATTTTTTAAACTAATATCAACCAAAATTCAGCTCATCATATTTGACGCTTTGAATCTAACTGGAGTTTGAGACCAAAGTTAAGGAGTCATGGCTAAAACTGGACTGGATTTCATTTATCAGCTTCACGAGGACTCAGAAGACTGAGGGGCGTACTCAGTTTATTAACTGATAAAGACCGTTTTGCTTTTGTTGGTTTCTGCATTCAGTTCAGTTTCCAGCGTGTGTTCAGCTGCATGCATGTCCCTGTGTCATCCAGTTTAGCAGTTAGCTTCCTCTAAAGATTTTGATGCACATGCACAGCAAAAGCAGTGCAGCATGTTGTGGTTCAGTGAGTCAGTCATCCCTCACTCTGAAGATGTGGGGTTTGATCCCAGGGCCTGCTGTCCACATGCCTGATGGTCTGTGGGCAGCCTTTCTTAATCATTACTGATGGGTGTGAACACAGCAGCCTCTAGCATCAGTGGATGAAAACAAGTTAAAGTGACATCAAAGCATTTTGAGTGATCTGGAGACTACAGAAAATCCTTTATAGGTGCAGTATTTAAATATCGTGTCTCTTTGCATATTTCATCTTAGACCAGTGATCCTCTTTTTTTATTTTTCACAGGAGCCACATTGGCAGAGCAAAGTCGAGGGGAGAGCCACTTTTACAACATACCAAGTCAACTACACATGTGCATTTCTACATATAAACGGGTCATCCCACAAAAAAGAAGCAATACATTTTCAATTAAGATGATATTTACCTTCATACTGAGATGAGCGGAAGCTGGCATTGTTTTTCCCTTTCTGGTAACTTTCATTGAATTTTGGATGCGCCGTTTTGAAATGGCGCCCCAAGTTGCTTCGTTTTAAACAGGCGCGGGTTTATTTGCATATTAAGCACAGAGGGGTCGTGCCATGTAGAACAAATAATAATTCTTCTGTCCATTTGTCTTGAAATTTCCTGTGCTCATCTTGTATGCCTTGTACCTTTCGTTGTTTTTTTTTTTTTTTTAACATCTGCGGTTTGCCTGCTCGTCCCCTCCCCGGTATCTTCATGCTGATTTTCATTTGCTGCTTCATCAGTCTCTTTTTCTTCATTATTATTTAAGTCTGGTTTTTGTCTTTTTTTTTTTTTTAAGAGAAATCGATCCATTTTGCGCTGGCTACGTGGGTTACTGTGACCTTAAAGCATGCACTGCGGTCAAGTGAACCGGTGTTGTAAACAATGCCGTAAACGAGCTGTGTTGCCAGGTTTGATAGTTACCCCTCTTTTGGAAATAACGTTAATTGAGGTGAAAGGAGAAATATAATGCAGATGTTTGCGTGTTTGCAGTGTAGTGTTAAATGTATATTTATGTAGCACATTTTTAAAAAATGTATTGGTTGTGTTATATTATAAGCTAGTTTACCTGCGAGCCACCAATTAAAGCTTAACGACCCGCATGTGGCTCGCGAGCTGCGCAATGAGTAACCCTGTCTTAGACAGAAACACATGAGCATGTCTGCCATCTTTAAAACAGCTGAAAAGGAACAGTAATCCTGCCGTTAGCGCACATTAAATTTAATGCTCTGTTGGGGCATCAATCTGGCAAACCGTTTGCTTTCATCGCTAATGGGGGGAAGTGCATACAGGCCCTGGAGTTCAGGGGCCGCTAGCCTAGCCTAGCCTAGCCTAGCGGTCTAGTTTGTGCACCCTGTGTCCTCTCCAGTTGAAAGCATAAAAAGCCCAAAAAATAACTTAAATTAGAAATAGAAAGAACGAAAAGAATGAGCTGTTTTTTCTACATGTCAAAAATGTCACGAAATTCAACTTTTTCACTTGCAATGTCTTGAGTATTGGCCAATATTGATCTGATATGACATCAGTATGACTGGTGTTTAAAGTTTAAATGTATTAAACTTCTCCAGTTCTGTACCAAAGCAGGAAAATTGTGTATGACAAGTTTTTTGCTCAGCTGCAACGTCTTTCAGACTTAAATGAAAACAACCATGCCACACAGCCAACATTACTCCTCCTCCTTGCTGCTTTGTTAGCACCTTAGCACACACTGCTGCTGTGATCAGCTGGCTCTGCATGCTGGATAGAAATGCTGGAGCGGAGTCTGAAATGGACTGCTTGAATCAGAGATTTTGGATGCAGGCCGACATAATCAGATACTGTTCATTTTGCTGATACCAGACAAATATCTGGTATCAGTATAGAATCAGGACAGCCCTGAAATTGTAAATAATAATGATAATAAGTGAGGATGCATCTATCCAACTTTTCTGGTCCCGATAACCAATAAGCTCATATTTATTCAAACTATGAAGTGTTTAAATGTTTACCATCAGTTTGGTAGAAACAATGCTTCATAAATTACAGAAATGAATATTCAGCTGTAAATATGTATACCCTGTAGACTGGTAAAAACAAAGAAAGGTTATCAGATGTAACATTCAGGTACTAAACTGTGTTACACAACTGTTTGTAACCACATACTGCAAACAAAGAGACCATTTTGTGAGAAAATGCTGCAAAAAACTTGTTTGATTTAATCATTATTTAACCTTAGTGTCAAGTTCTATAAATTAAGATAAAAATTCATAAAGCTGGTTGCCTAGATCGGCACCTAGGATCAGCCCTAACCCACGAAACCCGATCCAGAGTTGAGGGGCTTGATCCGGTCGATCCAGGATAGGATCGGTGCATCCCTAATAATAAGGACTCAATTTGATCTCAAACTCAGGTTTGGGGACTTGGACAATGAGGACTCAAGAACTTGAACTTAAGTCCATTATTTCTTAATATTTTAACATTATCCTGAAATCCTCTTAAGGAGAAACTTTCCTCGTCTTCTGTCATAAGGTCTGAGCCATCTCAGAGGAAATTTAAAGTATAATGAAAAAGGGTCACAGGCAGGCCTTAGACTGCATCCAGGTCATTCATTGTGGTTGTTTCTGCTCCACTCTGGCTTTGTGTCTCTGTGTTGTCTGTTTGTGAACTCAGCGACGCAGCGTGTTTTCAGTCAGGTTAGACTGAGAGCAGGGAGCAGAGACATGCATCAGATTCCTGTTAGCTGAGTCAAAGCACCTGCTCTCGTTCTCACACTGCAGGCTGCATTCTTCTCTAAGCCCGACTCTCACACCTCTCACACCTCTGCGACGTGTTCCTCTTTTATAATCAAGTGGCTTAAAGGTGCTGGTCAGCTCCCAGTTTCAGCGAAACTCAAAGTTCACTCTCCTACAGCCTCCATTATTAGCAGGATCATCATTTCCTCAGCGACGATCAGGGTCTGAATGAGCAGCTTTTTTTAACACGTGGCGACTGTTTCTCTCTCTTACAGCAACCATCACACACAGTTATGTAGATATTCTGCCACAGCAGCCTCAAGGCAGGTGGAGTCACTTTACATCAGGCTGATCTCAGCTCATTTCCAGCCCGTGTTGAGGTGTACAGAACTCAGAACTCAGATCACATGTTGCTGCAGCTCAGGGGTCTAATGAATTCTCCCGTCAAAAAGGGGGTCACACAATTAAAATGAGGACACGAACACACTGGTAAAAAACACTTCACACACACCAGGCGGACATCTCTGCGTCTCCACACTGTGACAGCACCTCGCACGCTGTCAGGCTCGTCAAACAGCAGCAACAGTGTTGAACAGTGTACAGTACAACTGCAGCTGTACTCTAATTAGCCTGGACAACACACTCACACACTCACACATACACAGCCTGCTGGGAGGGGGATTCCTACACCAGATGGTGGAGCGTCCCTCCTGGACAGAGTCTGGATTGTCTGAGCCACACCCGTCTACACTCGGCCAGCACTTACGAGACAATTAATAAAGGTGGCGCTGGAGAAACGGTCTCACTTTGAGACTAAGATGGAGGTCAGATAAAGCGTGTGATATCTCTCTGTTTGGACGAGATGAGATCGACTTCATCTGAACAGCTGAATGTGTTTCCACTGAAGTGAGTCATCAAAGCAGCAGTTTTTATTGTGCTTCATTCAGAAGCGGTGAGCTGTGTAATGTAGAGAGCTAATCTGTGAGGGATTACAGGGAGCCAGCAGACTATCCCAGATATCATCGCTGCTTTCAATGAGGCCTTTTAAAGCCTGGCAACAAACCCTGTCCCTTTAAACCATCGCACGCCGGCCTTTTCTTCCCCTTTAAGCAGCGTTTCTCGTAACCTTCTCTGTCTCTCTCTCTCTCTTCAGTCAAAAACTGAAATGAGTTTTTTGAAGAAATCTATCGATCGAGTGATATTAGGACAAAGAGATTCAGTAATCTTTTCATTGGTGATGTATTACAACCTTCACCCGAGCTGGCTGCACCCATTTCAGTTGCCATGGCGATGCAGAGCGAGCACTCTAAAAGATAAAGGTCAAGAGACCACAAAGAGAAACAGCCTTCAGAATCTCCAAACTGTTTTTTTTTTCCTAGTTTGGTTTTTCTGCACATGTTGAAAGTGACGGTACACAGAGGGATGTTTCATCACAGCCTGAGATCAGGTAACTCTGCAGCTGTGGCATCACTGCGACCGTAAGCCATCGAACCCATTATGGTGAGCGCCGTTAATGAGTTTGTGAGTGTCAGGCCTCCAGGGGTCTGAGCTCACCCGAGCGTGACGCAGAGCGAGAAACACGGCAGGAATGTGGATCTTCCTGACGGCACACAACAATTACAGCCGCTCCGTCCATCTTCATTTAAGGTAAAAGTATTTACAGGTAAGCCACTCCCTCTGACACAGCTGGCTGAACACTGCCTTTACACCAAAGAAGAAGAAAACATCATGATGGAGAAGATGTTATCACTGAACAGAAGTGTTTCCAGAGGACACTTAAAAGTGATGCACAGGGACAGGCTTGTTGTTGATGCAGATTTTGAGTCACAGCTCTATTAAGGTTCTCTTTCCATCAGTGGTGTTTGAAAATGAGATAAAAAGTGTTTTTGATTTATTGTAACATTGTGATCACATGATTCAGATTTTAGCATATTGGCTAACAACAGACGTGTGCATCACTTTGAAGTGTCCTCTGGAAACACGTCCGTTGTGGTCTGTGCAGCGTGTTTTCTAAATGCTGTGCGTGTGTTGTCAAATTGATGAAGCTGTTTTCTTAATCTGCTTGTGTTTTGTCTTTTTGCATGTGTTCTCTTAAGTTGCAGTGCTGTGAGCTCTCAGGGCCTCCATAGATTTGTTGGTTTGTTAATGCCAGTCATTTGAAGCCAGCTGCGGGTTTGGGATCCAGGAGGTTTATTTGGTATCAGCGTGAAAAATCGTGAGAAATTACAAATCAGGAGTTCAGGGGGAGAACAAGTTAAAAATCAGGAGTGTCCGCAGGTATGCTTATGTCTTTGTTTTGATGCTTTCCTGTTGACTCAGCACGTCCGCAGACGGAGAGAGTTGGTGCCGACGCTTATTCCAGCCTTTCATAGAGTCTGCCTTTATGACTAACTTTTTCAGCTGAAGAAGAAATGACTTGTTAGTCAACGCTAACACGCCACAAATGCTGCATTTAGAGCCACATTCATCAACATGAATGGCACTTTCTGTAGTCTCTGCTGCAGCTTTAAAGCCAACGGTCCAGCATTTACAAACTGGACGCACTGAAGTGATGATTCAAGTCAACTCCAGGATGCTGAGACAGTCAACCCTTCATTCAAGGATCAAAAAACAATGAACCTGAACTCTGATTCAGAGGGACAGAACAGCTCTGATGGATTTTTCTGCATTATTTGATCCTGGTTTGCTCAAAGACTTCAGTAAAAACAACATGATGTCATGTTCAGGAAACATTTAAACGAGGAAACGGCATGCTGTTTTTGCTAACCCAGCTTTTAGCAGTGACGCACGCTGCCAGAATCACTCCTCTGGGACCACCGTACACTCACACACATAGACTAAAAGTGAAGACACACACACACACACAGAGTCAGAACTCCATCAGTGTTAAGAGGACAGATTTCACATCAAATCCCCAGCAGACTCTAGAATCTCTGGCCCCCCTTTAGGATCTATTTCTGCTCAGAGAAACTAGGCTAAGAGGAAGGAGAGGACGGCGGTCCAGATGAACGTCGACAGAGTCAAAGAGACGGGAAGAGGAGAGGAGTCATGAGGAGCAGAGAAAGAGGAGGTGGTGTCTACGACTGAGTCAGTCTAGCTTTGAATTGTCTCGTACATTTCCATTGTTTATATATATAGAATATGAGGGTGTGTGTGTGTCTGTGTGTGTGTGTTCCCCTTTCCCCTGGTTTCACTGCATGTGTGTCTGAGTGAGAGGGAGCCAGAGGATGGAAGTTGTTCATTCTGGCCCGAGTGTGGCGGACAGCGGTGAACCGCTCTGCTGATGTGGACCAGTCATTCCTGCAGAGGGGCGATCCCTCTTCATGTGTCGCCCCGTCAGTATAAATAGTCATCTGGGAAGGGAAGCGGAGGGGAGGCGTAATGAGCGAGGAGAAAGTGCATCTTTTCTGGTTGTTTCGTGACCAGTTTCTAGATTGAAGCGAGCAGAGAGCCTCAGACTACAGCGAGGAGAAAGCTAACCACAAATATGCCCGGCTGTGGCCGGCGGGCTCCTGACCGACTGCTCTCCTCCCTTGCCATGTGGCTGCAGTGGGCGGGGGGAGAGCTTTTTCCATTCCACTTCCTCTCCCCGCCACACAGAGAGGAAACGTGCTGCAGATGTCTGGGAAACTGTGAGGAGCCGCCTGCACGGGAGGACTTTTCAAGTTTGTACGAGGGAGAGAAATCAGAAAGAGACGGGGAGAGTGAGTGTGCTGGAGAGTTCAAGATGAACATATGAAACCACTTCTGCTGCAGAGTGTGTGAGAAACACCGTGACATCTAACAGATCCAGTCTGCTGGAGAGCTTTGACGGTGGAATTCTTCACCATTCTTGATTGATGAACAACTTCAGTTGATCAACAGTCCGGGTTCTCTGTTGTTGTATTTTGCTCTTCATAATGTGCCATACACTTTCAGTAGGAGACAGGTCTGGACTGCAGGCAGGCCAGTCTAGTCCCCGCACTCTTTTACTACGAAGCCACGCTGTTGTAACAGGTGCAGAATGTGTCTTGTCATTGTCTTGCTGAAATAAGCAGGGACGTCCCTGAAAAAGACGTGGCTTGGATGGCAGCATATGTTGCTCCAAAACCTGTATGTACCTTTCAGCATTAATGGAGCCTTCACAGATGGTCAAGTTAGCCATGCCATGGGCACTAACACACCCCCATACCATCACAGATGCTGGCTTTGAGACTTTGACCTGAGAACTATCCAGATTGTCCTTTTCCTCTTTGGCCTGGAGGACACCACGTCCATGATTTACAAAACCAGTTTGAAATGTGGACTCATCAGACCACAGCAGACTTTTCCACTTTGTGTCAGTCCATCTCAGATGAGCTCGGGTCCAGAGAAGCCGGCGGTGTTTCTGGGTGTTTTTAGTGCCTCAAGAAAAGCAGCACTTCGCTGCACTAAAGCTGTAAATTGTGGTTGCATTCACTGCCGACTCATATTATTAAGTTCTAATATTCAAGATGAAACATTAGCGCTATGAGGATTCAAAAAGACGTTTTCAATTTGCCACCAATCTGATTAATAATACAATAATTTTACTTAAATAATGAACAGATGACCAAAAGTTACCAGAAAGGCTGCAAACAATAAACCTTATTACCTTACCTTAAATGAATCATTTGAAATCGAGTTAAAATTCATTTGTTTCAGGCACCGTGGCCCTCGAACAGCCCGGCTCTGGATCTAACCTGCGGCCTCCCTCTTGCATGTCACTCTCACTCTGTTTCCTCCTCAATCTTGTCCTGTCCTGTCCTTTCTGAATAAAAATATAAAAAACCTGAAAAATCTGCTCTTACATTTGAGACAATTTTCACTCTAATCTTCTAAATTTGTGACAGCCATATTGGGTCAAAATCAAATTAGATCGACTTAGAAGCCTGCAGGTTTGCCAGATCCACCTCTTTGATTAATAGGATTGTTTTTTTAATCCTAATTTTCTCCTGATAATCAAAAGCTTAAATTCAGCTGAGGGGCTGTGACACATTAGCTTCAGCCAGTACGTGCTAAATATTTGATGGTAGCAGAGAGGATGCATCGTGAAGCATCGAGGGAGCAGACTAAACCTATAGCTCATCAATAATAGATCTGGGGTAGCCCACTTGTTCGTACGAGATAATGCATTAGACGTATTGGAAAGAGACGCAGTGAGGCGTAGCAAAGGTATTTGAGACGAGATGAGACCGTCTGACTGACTGCCAGGGGATCTCCACGGGCTGCACTCGTTCACACGGGCGTCTCTCAGGAATACTGAACAGCAGCTGAACTCAACCTTGAATGTGGAGCGTTATTGATGTGGAGTTTTGAAAAGGAGCCACGTTCAAGCGGAGGAAATCACAGAAAGAGGCTCAAAGTAAGTCCAGTTCTCTGTCATAGTGAAGTGATTTAGTCAGTGTCCTTTTCACAAACCCACAGAAAAAAGAGCCCAAACCGTTTAAACATAATCCCTGAAAACAGTAGCACTCAAACAGCACTAAGCCTTTTACACAATAAACACTAAAACATGTACTGTCTGAAACAAAGCAGCATTTCAGGCTGGGGATGAATAAGAGCTCTGAACTTTTCAAACAGGCAAACCAAAGGTCAGCAGAGGAAACAATCACACAAACACTCAGGTTTAAACTCGCAGATGATGCTGAGAATGACATAACTCTGAGACTGGGCTTAGAAAAACAAGAGCTGAGCGCTAAACGCTAGCATCAGGATGCTACAAAGATGCACATGAAGACCATGCGAACAAATGGATAGTTCATCGATTACATTCCTCAGGTCAGAGTACGCTAATGCTAATTTCTTTCTGAGATGTGAGGATGTTTGGTGAGAAAAATTAACCTCATTTTACTCATTTCCCATAATGCATTGTGCAGTTATTGCCTGAAACTGGGTTTTTTTCAATTTGCTGAGGAGCTCCTGTTGAATTTATCTACGCTGATCTCCCTTTAAAGTAAGTAAGCGACAGTAATCGTGAATATAGTAAGGCTGCAACTAACGATTAATTTTTTTGATCGATTAATCTATTAATTATTCTCTTGATTAATGGAGTAGTTGTTTGGTCCATAAAATGTAAGAGAATGATGGAAAAAAGGTTAATGTTTCTCATGAGTCCAAGATGACATCATCGAATGTCTTCTTTTATCCACAAACCAAAGATATTCAGGAGCAAAGAAAGCAAAAAATATACACACTAATGACACTGAAATCAAAGAATTTGGACTTCTTTCTCTTAAATAACAACTGATACCAATTAATCAGTTATAAGAATAGTTGATGATTAATTTAGTAATTGATTAATAATTGATTATTCAGTTACGTGTTGTAGCTCTAATATAACGACTGTATTATACAGTATAAGAGGACTAATGCAACATGTAACAGCAGTCTACATTACTGAAATAAAAAGTATTGCAAACAAATAAATGGATGCAAAATTAGTCATGAGTCACAGCAAGTTTCAAAAATGTTCCTGTTTTCCATCTTAAATTCAGGCCAAGTTCAAAAACGTGTTTCCACCAAGATGTTTTTTATTTTTGCGTGGTGAGCCGAGATGCCCAAACAGCCACACACCAAACAATCCTGCTGCGCTAATTTTAATCACTCTCATGCAGAGCTGTGTCATGTGGGGACAGTTTGTCCATCCAAACAGCAGAACAGTTCACCAACATAACTCTTCCCTCGTGTATCTGTGTGTGTGTGTCTGTGTGTGTGTGAGTGAGTGTCAGTGCATGAATTATAAAACTCCTGTCAGTAATCCCAGTGCCTTTTTACATAACAGTGTGGAGGATTAAAGTCATTATGTAGTTTTTTTTTTTTTTTTTTAATGAGATTTCATTTCCCCTCTCGTACTTTCTTTTCTCTCTGCTTTTATGATGATGTGGAGAATCCACTGAGGGGGAACTGAACATCCTGCTACACAATTATCATAAACTGTATGCATAGTTAGGACAAGCTCTTACACAGTCTTACTTAATGATTCAGAAAGGGTTTTTTTAATTATCCAAAGGCATCAAGCACTAAAACACTGCTGATATTTTTATTAAAACCCTTACTCTTCCCCTATCCGCTTCCAAAAAGAGTATTTCTGTGCTCTTAACCTGACTCCACCGTCAGCGAGAGGTGTAAAGAATAACGATGAGGTGCCCACAGGCGACTGAGCGCGGCGTCTACACATCGAAGCAGTTTCTTAAAAAATAAATAAATAAAATAAAAGGAAGAAGGTGCAAAGTGACCTTGAGACATAATGAGAAGAGCAGAAAATTGGCGCAGATTTGAATTTTCAGCTCAATTTAGCATCAATCTGTTTCAGCAGCAGCTATCTGGAGATAATCGTAAAGCATAAGCTGCATGAAATGACAATTCAGAGGAATGTGTGGCTCTGCTGTATCGGAAAAAATATCCATGCATTTAAATTTCAACATGAAAGCATTTTAACTTGTCAAGGTGACTTTGTTAAAATAATGCCTCATAACAATTTATCCCATTCAAAATATTAAAGAAGATAAAAAGGGTTTTTATGTATTTATTTATTATTTTTGCAGCACACTGTTAAAATGTTGCTGTAAATTTTTCAGAATTACTGGCAGCAAGGTGACTGTAATTTACTGTTAAAGTATTAACAGTGTCATTGCTGGACCTTCATTTTCTGTATCATTACGCTGAAATTTGACTTAAAATTCTTCGTTTTTTTTTTGCTTTGTACTCCTCCAAAAAACATACGACCAATTTTCACTGCTCGAATTTCAAAATGTTCCGCATGTTCAGGCGAAATTTCTAAATTTCTAACCGTTGTATTTTTTAAGATGTTCAACATTTTACCATTTTTTTTGACCCATTACAATGAATGCAGATGATCTGTCACCATGGAAACCACAGTTGATGATTTCAGGGTCCAACCCTAACATGATGTCATGAGGTGAGAGTTCAGAACAGAGGTTATAGATAAGACTGGTGCATGTCCCAAGAGTTTAGCTCTGCTACTTATCACCATGGAAATCATACAGCTTATGATGTCATAAGGGGTCAGGGTTCAGTTTTTGAACTGGTGCAGTTAGGGTTAGGGTTCAGCTTACCAACATCAAGCATTTGCTGCAAAAAAATACAGCCTCCCCCCTCTAGTTAATGATTTTTTTCCCCACAATCCTTTGCTGTTTACAGTAATATACTGAAAAGACCTTTCCCAATAAGTTACTGCAGATATTACATTTAAATACTTTTATATTACAAAAAAGCTCTTTTTAAAAGAGGTTAGAAAAAACGCAAATATAGCTTGTTTAAAAAAATGTAGATAACATAATAAATAAATAAATAAATAAATAAAAATCTTTAAAGGTGAGGTAAAATCCATCTTTCATTTTGTTTTTTTAATTTTGTTTTTCTGGATCTAACAGAGAGTAACTCTGACTGAAGAAGTCAGGACCCTCGTCCATGTGTACTCTTTAAGCTGACAGTGATAATATCTGTCATAAGCTAGTTTATTTCTACTCCCACACATCAACTCAGCTCTCCAAGGCCAACACTGAAGGGACATAACTGTCAGTGCGATCTGGTAGGATTAACTATACAAAGTGTGTGCGTGTGTGTGTGTGTGTTTGAAATGTTTATGACCTAACTGCTTCTTTAATGCAATAAAGGCTCCTGGGAGTTTCTGGATGTGAAACTCAAACATGGTTTTTCCATCTCCAGGTTTCCTCCTGTGTTTTCATCATAACTACAGCCAGAGTGAAGACCAGATGTACCATAAAAGCTTTCATCCTGAGGTGCTGCCAAGGTGGCCCCTGAATGTAAACATCACTCAAAAAGCAATCCTGCTGATGCCACTGTGCCACTCTGTCTACATTTAAAGAGGAAGTATAGACTGCAGACAAGAAGTGGACTCAGACACTGAGACGTCAAATACCAGTTTGTGATTCTGCTTTACAGAGGCCCTAAGTTTGGTTGCTGAGCTGTCAGTGTATTGGGGTTTATTTATTATTATTATTATTATTATTATTATTATTATTATTATTATTATTATTATTATTATTATTATTATTCAGAACTCTAGCTTCAATAGCTTTTAGCCAGCTACAAATAATGTTGTAGTTGCTGAAGTGTTACTAAAAACAATGTTTGGAAACTTTACACGATAAAACTGGAAAGACTAAAAGCCCTGGTTAGCATTGTTAGCTTGGGATATTAGCTGGCTAAAGCACTGATGAACAGTGTTTTCAAGCTAATGCATGCTTGTTAGCAAAAGTTGGTTTCATAAAGTTGCTTTTGGGTGATTAAACTAACTTTTTCAGTTGGAGATGTGTTCTAGTTTCCAGGTTGTCTCAAATGGATTGAGCTTCTCCTGGGATAGTGTCTACTGTATGAAGATGAAGACTTTGCTCATTCTTTGAAAAACAAAGACACTACCTCCACTTCTCATTCAGTCTATGGAAGGAAGCCTGAAACTTAAAACTCAATTTTATCCCACTTTTTTTGGCAGACAGTTTAGTTAAAGCTGAAAGGTTCATCCTTCACTGTCTCATGAATTAGATATGCATCTCATTACCTCCTCTGCTGTTTCATCAAACACTCTGAGAAACCCAAATGTGTCTCTTTGCAAAAACTTATGAAAAATGACCTCCGAGGCTAATTTGACTCTTTTCTCAGCCTTGAATTATAAACCCAGTGTAATTTCTTTGATGATGTGTGTGGTGGCGTTTAGCGTGACAGTGTGACTCAAACTGACCTTCATAGTTCAGTTAGAGCCTTTAATCTTAAGGTGTGAGATTGACTTCCTCGCATGGGAAACACACTAAAGCATCCGTTTTGTTCCTCTCTGACTTCCTGCACATACCAGGCCTTCTTCATTCAAGCCTGCATACCTACAGCACAGTGCACAGCCTCAGGCTTTGTGTCAGCATTAATACTACAGTCTGGAATATTTGAATACGCCTTGAATTGACGTGCAAACTGAAGAGCGACACACACGGCAGGCTGCAGTCCTACCTGTGCCTCATTCGAGTTTGGATCAGGATTAAACCTGATGGAAAGTTTTTCAAGCTGTTTAAATACATGCAGTTATCTATTGGTGGTGTCGTTTTGACAAGCTTCCTCCAGAGTTATGTATCTAAATATGCTGCAATAAACTTTTATGGTGCTGTGACAACCCCCGCTGTGCAGCAAGGTGTATACAACCATCCTGCTGTTCAACTGCACTTCAGAAACAAACCCATAAACTCAGCCTGTCTTTGTCTCGTCTGCTAATTACCCCACAGAGCAGCTGAAAACAAAACAGAGAAGTCTGTCTGCTCGCTAATCAAGCTGTTAAAATAACCAGAATTTAGATGAGAGGCTGGGCTGATCAGAGGACATCAAAACCCAGCGTTTAGACAAGAACCTGCCCAGAAAGTGGCACTGAGAGCACTCCATGGCCCCGTACAATAACTTATTAATACTCCAAAACATTAACCTGATTTGTTCTACAAACAGAGGAACACACAGTGAAAATATCACACCCACAACTATTGTTTCAGAGCAGCAAAGACGAACAGGGAATACAGTGTCATGAAGGTCCAAACTGGCACAATGTTCGTGATTATTGTTTTCACAATCTCACATTTTAAGGCTGAGACTGTAAATGATGTGAGCAGGGTTTCAGAACCAGCATTTAAGTCCCTATGAGGAGTTTTTATCATGTTAATCATGTTAACAGTCGTACTGAGACTGACAGAAATGCCTTTCCATATCTTAAAAAAGTAAACAAAACCATCAGCAAGAAAAGTAACAACTTTGATTTTGAAATTCTTAATTCTTGTAACTACTTTGACGTTCTACAGCATGATGAAGAAACAGCATTTCCTATTCTATCCACTGGAAATATCCTCAGTGAGTCTGACTGGTCAGAAGAAACCACTCACTCAAGCACAGGACAAGATCAGCAAAGACATTAGAAGTCTCACTTTGTCCAAAAAACAGGACTAAAACTAACTTACACAAACTAAGGTCTTAACTGTTCTGACGCCATCATCCACATTTAACTCTCAATGGGACAGTTATAAACAAGATAAGATTTGGAAGTAGATATTGTGAACAAAAACCTGCATAGAAGTATTTACAACCACTGTTTTTTAAAAAAAAACGATAAAGAATAAAGCTGCAAACAGAGAGTTAAGGCCTTTGCACACTGACTCTGTTATTTTTGGATGCGTATTTTGGATCAGTAATCCAAATATAATAATAATTAAAAGAAAAAAAAACATTGACGTTGCAAGTAGCCTCTGAATAATCAAACAACCCTTGAAACAACCTGGACAGATCCTAAAACCGTGTCAAAGTATCCAGATTGTACTTAGCTCAACTACAACAACAAGCCGCCATAATGAGCAGAGCCAGACCAGAAGTCAACAGGTTTGAGGTTTTACGGCCGAAACAAGAATGAGGAGAAGCTCATCGGAGGGAACTACTCGGTCTGTGACCCGAGCTGTCTGGTGGTCCTGAAATGTAACAGACTGAAGATGCAGTGTGGAGAGGAGTCTGACTGGAGACACATCTGGTGTGTTCCTAGCATTATGTGAGGTTAGCAAGATGTTAGCAAACAGTTTTTTGTATTTGAAGACATTAGGAGTCATAAAAAGTAATAAAAACTCACAGATCAGTTTTGTGCAGAAAAAAATAAGGTTTTCTTTGACGTTCTTTGGTGGACAATGAGAATCCTAAAACGCTGAAAGCTGAGATGATGCTAACCGTAGTTAGCTCGTTTTTTTGTCAACTTAGTTTTAGTCTGCAAATTTTTGAGTGGTTAAAGGAATGAACAAAGAAAACAGAGAAAAATATTTTCCATCTCATTAAAGTTAGCAATAATGACTGAACATGGGATGACCGAGCTAACGGCTAAAAGGCTAACACTCAAGTCTGGATATTGGTTGAAGGCACAGCACTGATGTCTTAGAAACACAAAATTAACAACACATTCTTACAGAAATTCAACCCTTCCTGTGAAAATGTGTAGTGTATGTGTGTGTGTGTGTGTGTGTGTATATGTGTGTGTATGTGTGCACCTTTGACCCCAGCATTAGCAGAAAGCTTTGACGGAGGTCAGCGCCCTCATTCAACCTGAGTTCCTCTCACAAACACAAACAATAATGAAAACCCTCCTGCAATCTCATCCAGGCCTCACAACATGTCGGATATCCACAAATCAAATCAAATAAAGCGCAGACGAAACATGTGAGGCAGGAAGTACACATGACCTACACACACACACTCACACACATAAAGAGAGGAGTGATTGGTGGATATAAAAGATGTATAATCCCACAGCCAGTATTAACTCTATCACATGTCAGTGGGGGTGAAGATGATAGGTTTCTGGAGCAGGAGGGTTTTTCAGACGTGGTTTTTGCTGTAAACAAGAACTCTAAATATTATCCCAGCAGCTGTGAGAGCTTCCAGGAGCTTAAGGCTAATATTACAGTTTCAGACACAGGTCTGCTTTCACAACCTGCTGTGCAATGAGACCGGGTCAATATTAGACAGCAAACCTCTCGAGAACAACTTGTAAATGTATCAGAGGAAAAAATCCAATCCTGTGCTGTCTCAGGGTGTTAAAGTTTCATCACTTGTGACTGATTTCAAGCTGCTGATCGATATTCAGAGTCTGTGTGTTTCCAACAGGCCACAGATTGAGTTCTATCTTCATTTCCTCCAGCATGTACCAGCAGCACGCTCAGCAACTCTGAGAAACTTTTCTCTCTGACCTTCACTTTGTTCTGCTAAATTATGTTTTTTTTATTTTAGGTTAGTGACGGAACAAGTGAGAATGTCACAGAGAGCTTCAGGCTGGCTGCAGAGAAAGAGAAACGTACCCTGAAGTCCATGTAGAGAAAAAAAAGTCATTTCACTGACTACTGATTTTGTAACTTTGAGAGTTTAGTTTCTACTGTCATTTTCTGCGTTCCTCTGAATCTTGGATTTGCAGTTAATGCAAATAGCAAGTTCAGACATTTCAGACACTTAATGGTCTGAAATGTCAAAGTTGACTAAGGCTTTAGGATGGAATGCTAGGGTATTGTTGCGTTTTGGCCTCTTGTTACACCAAAACGACATTTTAGCCGACCTAAAATGTAAACTTTTGGAAACAGCCTCCAGTTTCCAGTTTCCTGAAACGCTGCAGCCACCGTTGCCTGAAGCATATCAACAGCAGCCTTTTTTATAATCTGACAGCTGATAAGAGATGAATTTAAAACTGGGTTATTTTGGCTCTGATGCTGCTTTCATACCGGTACAGCTCTGGTTCTGGAACTGGTTCCATTCTGGAGTCTCTGAACCTTGGAGCTTTCTAGTGAACCAGCTTGCATTCATACGAGTTTAAGCAGAATGACTCGTTACTCGTTGCTTTTTCAGTGCCTTTTTTCAATACAGCTGCGAATAAAAACACAACAAATGTCTTTCAGGGTTTAAAATGTAAACAAAGACATCAATAAAAGAAACACGGCTGTTTGTGTCATATATGTTTTCACTTACCTTCCTCCTCTGATTGTTCCGTCTTAGACTTAAGCTTTATGTATCACTTTAAATATTTCACCTCTATTCGGAGCAGCAGATTTATTTTTGCTTTTCTTATATCTGCAGCTCTGCGGATATCTGCAACACTCTTTAATAAATGAATAAAGGGAGAGAATGAATGGATTTTTCTTTCCTGTCACATTTTTTGAAAAGAGTGAGTTCTTATGGTTCAAACGTGTTTATCTCGCCCCAAATCTCTCCTCCTTCCTTCCTGTAATCTACTCGTCTGTCCGATGAGAGTTCGAGCTCTTTCTCCAAGTTCACACTCCAGTTTTCACAGATAACGGCACAGGAAGGGAGAGGGCCTTTTAACCGAGAAAATTACCAACCAGCTCGATTTTAACAGTTTCTGCTGGTGAGTCATCGAGCAATCACTTCATAACCTCCTGAAACTGGACGCTGTGTTTATCTCAGAGCTGTAATCTTAAACAAACTCGTAGGCGGGAGAGCACAGCATCAAAGAAAACACCTCCGACCCGTCCTTTTGTCTACACACGCTCCTCTGACGACAAAGAGGAGGTCAGTGATTATCACCTCGTCAGGTCAAAGATCAACAGGAGGCTTGAGTGAGCACTGTCGTCTTTTACGAGTTTACTCGTCAAGCTTCTGGAAGTCTGGAGATAAGAGCCAGATAAGACCTACTTTATGCTGAAACGGTGACTCAATCTCAACTTGACGTTTGATGTAGTTACAGACATGATGGAAAGCTTTGTTCAAGAATAAACTGATTTATTTTTACTGACACTGAGTGACGGCTCCTTCCTTAAAGCAGGGTGACTTCTGGTATCAGCGGATCTTTGGACGGATGATTTGAGATAAGAGCTGCTGGATAAAGACAGGACCTGAGAGTCTTTTGACACTTAAAGTGCCTGGGAGTTTGGCTTGACAGATAAACTGTGGGCAAAGTTAAAGCAAACCTGACAGAAAAAAAACAACAACAAAACAAACTTGATGACAGAAAAAGTGCTTTAAGTTTACTTTAAACGGCTTATTTTGCTGTTTCAACACTGCCTGACTGTGTAGGTGTTGCCAACCCTCCTCTTGACTTCTTTTCCCTTGTCTATCAATGTTTTTATATTCGCATTGTAATCATCAGGATATGAGGAGGAAGCATATATCTACGAGTCATTGCATACCTCCGTTAGCAGGTAGCATACTCATGAGTCAGCAGAGGTGCCGGCCTGTGTTTGCTCTTAAAGCTATAAATGCCATGCTAAATGATGGCTCTGTTTTGTTACACTGACTCAACACTGTCTATAAAATATACATCATCATCTCCTGCAGCTATAAACCAACACCAAGCGTCTGAATTCCTGAAACCACAGACGACGCCACGCTGGGTGTAGACTGGAGCTGATATGTCTTTATAACCTTATCACAATCAAACAAAATCAGAACCAAAACATCCACTGGAGGACCATAAAACATTTGTGTCCAGACAGAAGAATAAAGTTGGTTTTGGCGGTTGTTCAAGTATTTTAGTTTCAAACAAATTCAAGGCGACGGTGACTTCATATTTCCTGTTCTGTGCTCACCGATAGCAAACATCACACTGCCCTGGTCACTCGGTTTATATCAACCCATCAAAAGAACAGAGAAACAGCCTGCACAACACGACTTCTTCAAAAATAAATCCACTAAACACTGAAACACCATGAACAGTCACATTACGCTAGTGATGGTTTTTTGACGAGGTTTTATTGATACCAATGCCCTTATCGTCGATTCTATATCAATTCCTCCTGTGAATTTTCTGTGTACAGAAAGTCGGTGTTACACTTTTCTGTGTCAACAACAATTTATTGATTTTATAAGTAATTAAATATGAAGCCGATCAATGGAGCCGGATTTCTCTGGATGTACATAAAAATAAATAAAAATCTCACATCACGTGAGATCGATGTGTTGTTTTATTATGTATTATTGACTGCAGTAGGCCATCCAGTGTCTGGAAGTGGTTATAGCAATGCTTTGAGTTGTTTGGAACCTTGAGCTTGCCGTAGTTTTGCTGAAGTCAGCGTTGAGCCTGAACGTGACTTTTCTTTCCCTGTTTAAAAACATCTTCCTGTTATTATTTTGACATTTGGAGTTTTCAGTATTGTTTACAAAGAGTAACTGTGATATGTTTCTGTGATGAAAGTTGAAATTCTGTTATAACCCAAGTTATATCAATGTATGCTAACCACTAGCAAATCAATGCAATTTCCTGTATACGTTAGCATCAAGCTAGTGCAATGTTTTCCATATTTCTATATTTGCAATCAAAGCAGCTCTCCAAAAGATTTACTGACCCAACAGCATTGTTGTTTTTGGAAGCCATCTTGGTTTTAGTCTTTTGGATAAAAATGTTTATTAGTTTAAGTCTCATTTAAGTCATTTATTTCCATATTAACCAAAATCCTTATCAGATTGATTGCTCACTTATTAAGCTCAGCTTCACTTATTATTTCCTCTCCATAGTGAGTCCATATTTGGTCATAACCTTGGCTCCAAACCAACTTTTTCAGTGCAATGTTTTCTATGTGGTTTTTGGTTCATTAGGAGATGTTTAACATGTTGAATGTTTTGAACAGGAATCTCTTGTCAGGAAGTTATGTACATTTCTTTGTGTGTTCAGTTTTACAGGTTTTTAAGTCAAACTTCAAGCTGAATATCCTGATTTAGAGTTTTCTTGGGAAGCTGTTATTCATCGGCTAAGCTAAGCTAAGCTAAGCTAGCTAATCCGTTCTTGCTGCAACTCCCCCTTCAGGTTGACTGCAGACTTATTAAGATAGAAAGAAATCTACATTTTCCTTTCAAAGCAAATATTAAGTAGAGATATTTTTTTCATTTCAAATACTTCTAAAGTGTTTATTGTTTGATACACTCAGTCCTGTCTTTATTGTCAGTTTGGCTGTCCACTGCCGTTTATCTGTGTCCGAATCTTTTATTTATCCTTATTCCTAATTTTTGCTCTATTTGCCACAGGATTTATCAACTCGTTACCCCCCTTATTCACTGAATAATCTCGTAAACTGTAACAAAGTAAATTTAAAAGTCCGACTCAGCAACCCTCCCAACTCCGAGACAGTTCGCAGAAAACCTGCTAATTAGCAGAGTTATTGCTCAGAGAGGGATAAAAAGCCAGCAGCAAATTACAGCAATCATGCACTAAAGTTTTTAAGTACCTTAATTGCCACTAAAAGCTGTGTGGCTCCTCACTTCTTACAGATGACTGCATAGCTGCCTGATCTGAACACAGAAAAGCACCTGTTCCTTTCACCTCATGCACTATCTTTTAGTTTAAACCCTCTGCTCTGCAGGCGTACGCAGGCGTACGCAGGCGTATGCACAGAGTATAAATACTCCCTCCTGAATGCAGCCTGGAAGCTGTGATGAGTGATGGAGGATGCAGGATTGGGTTGAGGCCAAAACAACAGCTGTACGGAGGAGAAGAGTGGAGGAGTCAACGCCCCTGAGCAGACCTATGAAATGGTGCGTTCACAGGCGAGAGGGTTCACCGGGTGAAAGCTGCAGCGAGGGAAAAGCGTCTGCTTGATGGTAAAATCTGGAGGAGCCACATTAAAGGGCTGGAGCTGGCAGAGGAAGAGGCTACGTCTAATTCCACTGGTTACTATTACAGACGTCGGCTAAATCGGAGCCTAAAGAACACACAGACTGTTTTCTCACAGCAGTGGGAAAGGCACGCACGGATATGGACATAAAGAGATTAGCAGGATATCTGTGGGAAACCTGTCTGGAAAAGCCCCTTTGGTGGAAAATCATGTATTTCCTAAAAAACCCATTTATGATCTCTACACTGGTGTCTAAATCTTACCGTGAAGCTTCAGAAAAGATGTCAGGATTCAGAAAGAAGTGTTGCCTTTCATGCGGTACAGTGGAGCTTGTCTAATTCAAAACAGTCTTAAAGTGTGGAAAGAAATAGGCTGCAAGCCTATAAAGTAAATTACAAGAGGCTGCTCCATCGTTTTAATGTCCCTGCTGTTGTTTTGGGACCTTCGATGTGAACGCTGTAAAACGATTGAGGGTGAAATAGAGAAAAAAAAAGACCGAAGGGTGAAACAACCAACAGCCGAACCCCAAAGCAGCTGGAGCACAACAAACACACAGTCTCAGACGGTTTGGTTGAGAGACGACTCTTCCTGATTTATGCTGCCCTAAAGCCTCCTGAGACGATCTGCAGATATGTGTCTAAACAAGTGTTCTCTGATATCAGATTTGGAAACGATTACTTAAATCCTCACACTTTCCTACATTTCTGCAGAAATTTAAAGTCTTTATAATCAAAGCAGCTCTCCAAAGATTTACAGACCCAACAGCATCGTTGTTTTTGGCAGCCATCTTGGTTTTAGTCTTTTGGATAACAATTTTTATAAGTCTAAGTAACATTTAAGTCATTTATATATATGATACTCCAGTTTTAGTTAAAAAAAAAACCTAATGGATTTGCATATTAACCAAATTCCTTATCAGATTGGTTGCTCACTTATTAAGCTCAGCTTCACTTATTATTTCCTCTCCACAGTGAGTCCATATTTGGTCATAACCTCGGCTCCAAACCAACTTTTTCATCAAACACTCAAAGTAAAAACTGGATTTAGAATATCAGCAGTTAATATTGATTATTGCTGCTCAAACCTGGTTCACTGAGGTTGGATAAAGAAGACACATTTAATAACACAGCTGCAGACGGCGCTGGTGTTTCAGGTTTATATGACAACATTTCACTGCGCTTCACTCGACAAAGCAAAAAACACAAAGAAAAAAAAATCTGTTTACATGGAAACACTGAGGGACTGAAAATACTATAGTGGCTGCATGTCAGGCCTATAGTTGGCGATATAACTGTAGAGTCTTTTGGTAGCCCTCTGCCACAGAAGAGGTGGGCTGATCATCTGGCGTATTTATTGAATGCAGATTTTGTTGAAAAACAGTCAGCAGATTTAGCAGCACAAGCACATCATGGCTGTTCACCATTGAAGCATCATTGTTGTCCAGTTTGTGCATGGCAATTTAAGGATCCCACAACAAAAGTGGAATGTGCAAAGTGGAGCGTGATGTCAGCGTTTCCACTGAAAACTCTGGCAATGGTGGCTGCAGAAAAATTCCACTCTGGAGGACAAAAATTCTGTTTCCGTGTTCACTAGAGGCCATAACGCAACAATACTTTTGCGTTTCATCCTAAAACCATTGTTGTGTAAATGGCCCCTCAGTGTAAAGCAGGGCTGGTACGACATGTTTTCCTCCTGATTCGATTCTTTAACGATTTTTGGGGTGCCGATTTGATTTAAATTGTGATTTTTTGATATTTGTGATTTTTGTGATTTTACTTCCCTTATTTCACAACAGCCCATATAAAGCTGATGATGATGATGTCTACAGACTATATCAGGAGCCATATTTCCCCAAAAAATGAACATCATGTGTGAGTCTGTTTTTAAGACGTATTCAGGGGATCTGACATCATGTTACCAGATAGTCAAAGAAAAACATTCCACCTTCTGCTGGAGAAAAGCGTTAATGTTTTTTCAACCCAGCTTATAAACAAAGACTTAAATGAAGGATTTAAAATTGTAAAACTAAAAATCTTGATACTTATGTGAAATTCTTCTTTCTCCTACCTCAAGTGTAAAGTGTGACCCTGGTAACTGGTGACTTTCAGTCAACCATCACTGACACGTTCAACTGAGAGTCTCCAGTTAGTATGCTACTGTTTTCTTTGAATGCACAGCTGAGGGAAAAAAAAGCCGTTAGAGGTGGTGTTGCTGGCCTGCTTCACGTCACTTTGTTTCCCCACACGTGCAGCCGAGCAGTCACTTTGCTTCTTCTCTGGGTAAAACAACCTAACACTCTATAAAACTCTGTTTTTATTCTGTTCTTGTCACAAGAGAGCAGAGGACACAGCCCACATTTTAGACGACAGATACCTTCAACGTAAGCACAGTACCAAAGTTTGTGTCCTCTGTCCCCTGCAGCAATGCTAATGCAGAGGAAAGTCCTCCAGGCTCGTGTGGACAGTGGCGATGAGTCCTCATAAAGGAACAGGACAAGAAGTGATCAGGAGTTAATCTGCATAGCCAGTCAGACTGGATGGATCTCTGCATCTTTCTTACAGTTTGACAAAGAGCTTGTCTTTAAGAGGATTATTTCCTGCCTGGTCATCTGTGCTCATATGCAGGAAGCCAAGAGTTCACATGCGAGGGTCCCAAACCATCCAATCGGATGGGAGTCTTTCTGAGGTATCCTTCAAATGACAGCTTGGACCTCGAAGACGCTCTAATCTGTAGCTACCCAACATTTCTGTTTACTGCAGATTATGCCGCACCCAGTTCCCCTGTGATAACCCATTTTCTAACTGAGAAGAGGTGACTTTGGGTTCACACAGGGGGTCGGCTGACACACCTCAGGGTCTTTTTTCTTATCATGCTAATGACTTAAAGTGCTGAGTGTCTGCAGCACATATCCGCATATTCCCTCAAAAAAAAAAAGAAGGAAGAAAACACTTAATCCCCTCTTTATGATAAGCTGTCCAGGAGCTCGGACTGTCTGCTGAGGGACCACAGACCCACCAACAACAGGATTTAAGGTTACAAAGTCACCTCAAATTAGATTAAACACAGTGGCTCTCTAAATCTCACAGCTCTCATGCACTCAGGAAAAATAAAACATAAGAGGCTGCGGATTAAATGGCTGCTTTTAAAGATGCATATACATAAAAGCAAGCATCATAACTCATTCTGCTCGGCCTAAACTCCATCTCATCATGGACCACCTCAAACCTGCCAGACTGTCTGCTTCACAGACAGTCGTAAAAAGGAGCACCGTCTTCTGAAGGGGCGCTCGAGGTCAGGTCTGAACAGCTGAGTCTAACACATACTCGGCCTCTCCTTAGACCCACACTCATACTGGACTCCTCCTCTGAAGCGTTTCACACTCAGCTTTGGTGTATATATGTGAGTCTGACAAAAACCAGACCACCAACTCTCTGCCAGTCCACAGAAATGAGGAAATTGCAAAAGTATGAACGTTTTCTAGCCCTCTGACGATGACATTTTTAAACACAGCATTAGAGGCAGTGAAATGGATACTTTAATGCTGAAAATCTTCACTTAAAGAGAGGGTGGAGCGCTGGAGAGATGAAGAGCCCACACAGTCGTTTGCTATTATTACAGTTAATTACACTCCTCCAATCACTGAGAGGGATTTTAGCCATGATAACGTTGATTTTTTTTTATTATTATGACAGCTGTACCTGAATCAGTCTTACAAGATTTGACTCTAAATATGAAGCTTCCAGTTCCAGTCATTTTAAAGTTCAACAAAAAGCAAGTATAACTCTACATGTCTCAAAAAAATTAAATTGTGTCAGAAATACTGGTTAGCTAGTGAGCTGATAAACAGTACCTTGATTCTCGGCTGGGTGTATTCCTCCAAAACGCATCAGAGATTCAAAGTTTCGCCTAAATCGACTTTTGATTTTGTTTTTGCTGCTTCAGTACGTGTCCTTTTACAAGAGGTGAAACGCTTCATTAATCATCACTGTGCATTTAAAAGTGGAAACAGCATTTTAAAGCAAAACACAAGTAGTTTTTCACCATGTTAAATGATGTTTTTCTTGTAAATGTCTTAAACAATAAAATTCTTAAAACATGAGTTTGAGTCCCCTGATCTACATCAGCCCGGGTGCCAGACATGTGCATCCCAAGAAGGTGGAGCTACTAACACTGCAGTGTTTTGATTGGTTGAAAGAATCATCACTTCCCTTTTTTTTTTTTTAAAAATTAATAAATAAATAAATAAACAAAATGTTTTTTCTTCTTCATTTGATTAATTAGTGGTGTACACTGTGTCGCGTTGCTGTGCGTCACACTATTACGTACCTTACACAGCTTTTGGCATCTTGCTTACATGCCACTGATCCATTTAGTATCAAACCGTACTGATCCCTACTGGACCGCTCGGTGGAAACGGAGCCACTCTTACTGTTTTCAGGACATACCGGTAAATCAGCTGGTTAGCCAAAGTGGGCGGCGGCTTGTCTCAAAGCCAGATACATCAGTGAGACACATATTTGATTAAAATGTTTTAAGTGATCTTAAAAAAATGTAACATCTCTCGTTTGAAGATGAGACCTGAAGAAATACTTCAGAGGAAAGTTTTAAACATTTAACATTTGAACATTTCAAACTCTCTTTTTAAACCATTTCTCTGCTGAAGCTACCACTATTACAAAGTTAGGAATGAAATAAATTGTCTGTATTTGAAGAAAAACGTACAATAACGTAGGATAACATCTCTCTCACTCTCTTGGACAAGTCAAGTGTTTGAATGAAGAGGATCAGTTTTTTTTGTGTAGTTATTTAATCTGTTTGTGTGTGTGTGCGTGTGTGTGGCTTCACCTCTGACACTGGGGCATTAACAGAAAGATCTAAGTGTTTGACCCGGCTGCTGTGCATGGCCGGGTGCAGTTTTCCCATCATTGTTGTCGAGCAGAAAGACCTTGGTGTCTGGAATGGTCACCCTCTGTGTCGGTGACAATGCTTTAGTGACACACACACACACACACACACACACACACACACACACACACACACACACACACACACACTACACTACAGTAATGGCTGCTGGTACAAAGACCTTTTGAGGCTGAGGGGGAGCTGCATCACTCTCTGCGTCCGCTTCTCCCTCTAACTGACTGACTGACTGCCATTGCAGCAGCGGCCCCTCCCCTCACGAGTCCCCGCTCTCATTCAGCTCCTCTACAAATGATGGAGAGTCCTTTCTAATGTGTGTGTGTGTGTGTGTGTGTGTGTGTGTGTGTGTGTGTGTGTGTGTGTGTGTGTGTGTGTGTGTGTGTGTGTGTGTGTGTTTGCTCATGCTCGGCTAATTGACATTAAGATCTATGAGCCGGGTACCTGCTACTGAAAAGGTTTGAATAGGAAGAAGCCAAGAGGAGCAAGGAGCAAGAAACAAAGCTCTGCAATGAAACCTGTGTTCATCTTAGATTTGGTGTCCAGCACTCCAGTCTCCTCAGTCAGAACAAGAAGAAAGATTTTTAGCCTACATGCAAACTTTTTTTGTTTGGCTAACTTCAGATAAATTAGTTGGATTCGTAAGTTTCAATCTGGATGGCTAACTGCTCCATCCAGCTGAGGTAATAAGACCTGCAGCATTTTCTACGGTGGCCCTGAGGGCTCACAGCACTGCAACTTAAAAAAGAAACACATGCAAAAAAGCAAAACAAAAGCAAATTAAGAAAACATCTTCATCACTTCGACAATTTATGCACAAAATTCCAAAAATGGGCTCCGAATGGAAAGCAACACAACGGAAGAGTTTCCAAAGGACAGTGAAAAGTGACGCACACGCCTCGACACACCTGTTGTTGACATGGATTTTGAGTCACAGCCCTGTTAAGGTTCTCTTTCCATCAGTGGTGTTTGAAAATGAGATAAAAGAGCTTTTGATTTATTGTAACATTGTGATCACATGATTCAGATATTAGCATACTGGCTAACAACGGACGTGTGCATCACTTTTAAGCGTCCTCTGGAAACACTTCCGTTGTGTTGAGGTCTGTGCGGAGCGTTTTTCTAAATGCTGCACATGTGTTGTCAAATTGATAAAGATGTTTTCTTGATTTGCTTGTGTTTTTGTCTTTTTGAACGTGCTTTCTTAAGTTGCCGTGCTGTGAGCTCTCTGGGCCACCGTAATTTCCACTGTTTGGAGTTGGTTTTCATCCCGCAGAGAGGCAAGCAGCATACAGAAGAGCAAGACAGACACATGACTTGTCGCTATAGCAATATTGCAATATTGCAATATTACCAATAGAGTTTATTCACATCACATATTTCCTCATATTGTGCAGGCAGGCAGGAAGCAGCAATGTAAAGCAGACAAACTGACACTTCATCTCTCAGAACAATGCAATAAGCTCAGAATCCCATTAGGAAAATATCATATTTGAGTGTAATGCACCTTTTTTAAAGAATATAATCCAGCAGCACTGTTTTGATGTGATAGAGATTCATCATACGGCTCCATATCACACCCTTTCCTTCACACATGCACACACTCACACTTGTGGAAAACACTCACAACACAGATGTGCAGTTTTCACCACCTAATTATGACGGAGCTGTGGCACACACACACACACACACAGCGAAGAGGAGAGGAGGGCTGGAGGAGAAACAGGAGGAGATGGAAGATCAGCTCAGTCTTGTTGGATGCACATGGTTGCTGCTGCCCCGTGTTTTGTGAAGGAGGGGGGGGGGGGGGTCCCCACGCACATGCTGTCCATGCATAATGCAAACCAGTCCAGCAGCAGCGATCAGGTGGCAAGGACTTGGCAAGGCAGAGGGACTCCCTCTGCACCACGTTCACCGAGCACAGCCTCTCTCCCTGCGAGGGTTAGCCCGTGCTGCTGCAACTACCACACCCCCTTCCTCCTCCTCCTCCTCCTCTTTCTACTCTGCCCTCATCTCTCTTCAGCCACTACTCCTCCTGTCACCGCACAGAGAGGAAACTCTGAGGATTTCTTGCTTGGATTTCATGCAGTGAAAGAGTGTCAGGATAGTAACTGAGAGCAGTTGATTTCAAGCCCTCTTTAATGAAGGCTTGCCTCTGAACAAAGCATGAGGAGGTGCGAGGAGATGTGAGTTCAAATCTTTACAGTAAAAGCTGACTGACTGGCTGAGGATGAGGAGGATAATCTAACTGCTGTGACTTGGTGGCTGTTGGAGATGCTAAGATTAGATATCTACATCCACACATTCTTGGTGTGGCTGCAGAGCGGGGAGCTAAAGCCTCCTCTCTCTCTCTCTCTCTCTCTCTCTCTCTCTCTCTCTCTGTGCGATGGTCATTCAGTTGCCTGAGGCTCTCTGGATCCACTCTGTGACAGCGGACAGACCAGACCTGAAGCCTGCAGGATGAAGCGCTGCAGGCATGTGGCTACTTAAGTGTACACACTGTCCTGTTTCAATTAGCCACTCCTTCTTTCTGCCATGGGCTACTGAGAGAAATGAGACCTCTTTTTTTTTTTTTTACCACATTTATCACATTCCCTTATCTTAACAGTGGCTGATTGAATGCTTTAGAGGAAATTCAAATGAGATGTAAACGGTTCAAGGTAGCATAAAAGGTAGCATTCATGTCATCTCAGTGAATCAATGAGAGAAAAAAAATGCACTTTAACCAGGACAGAACAGCCTACACTCCACATGAGCACGCTTTCCTCCATTCTCCATCCTGCAGCATTATCTTTAACCCATTCACTGCCAAATAAGGCTTTATAAGAAGCTTTAATACAAAGCCTTGTACAATATATTCCCCAAATAAAGGTTTTAACATATTTGGCTTAGAAATCCATCTTTCATTTCAGAAATCACCATATCTTGAAATTTGTGTGCACAAAAAAAAACTCAAATAACCCTCCAAGACAGAAAAATCAACATTCCCCACACAATAAATTGACACAAATTGTGTTTTGCTTCCAGATATCTGTCCTCTCCGTGTCTTACATTAATTAAAGCCACAATGAAGGAATGAGTTCATTAATTTGGCCCAAACTACTCCAGTTTTCACACCCTCCCAATAATCACTCCACTCACAGTTCACTCATTAGCTTCACAGCAAGGCGAAACCCTGTTATTTGGTCAGCATCCATACACAGTGTTGACTTTTTACTGTATGAAATGTGCTCTGATTGTCACTCAAAGTGAATAGCAGCGCATGGCCTCGCTGCTCTCAAACACTCAGCATCACACAACTCAAGATGTTGGACTAAATCACTCCCAGAAACGAAGGGACTAATGACTGATTCCTCACATTAATACACTCCCTCTCTCCCTCTCTCTTTCTCTCTCATTTTGCAGTCTCCTGCACTGAAACCAACACACACACAGCGCGAAAGCAAAGCATGCAGCCAGGTTTGCGGATGATGGAGAGTTGATCGTCTTAATTGATCCATCTGCAATTACCCAGCAGCCCCGGGTTAAAATCATTACTATTCAGCATTTAGTTGAGTTTTAGCTGAGACATGAAGGCTTTCTTTTCCAAGTAAGCTAAACGCACAGAGTACAACCGTAAAAAACACCTCACAGGCTTGTAGATTGAGCAGACTGTCCACTGCGCTTTGGAGAAACCCATTGTTCCGCCCGCTTCAGCGCGTAAAAATAAAGACATCTGCCTTTCTTTATGAGCTAGAAATGGTGAATAGATCTGAGATCTAAAAGAAAAGGAAAGAAAAAGAGGCGCCTTACCAGCCACAGTGTATCTATCCATGTAATTGAGGACGTTTCCAAAGCTGAGGATCCCAGCAGCAGCAGCCGGTGAGCGGCATCTGAGCAGCGCAGCGCGGAATTTGTGGCCCGGCTTGCACGGGTGCAGGTCCGGGTTGGATTTCAGTCCGGGGCTCATGCTGCCGGACAGCGTGCGCACCTCGTCCGAACTGCTGCAGCCTTCAATCTCGCACCCATCTCTGTCCACACACATTTTCTGACACGAAAGATCCAGCTTAAGAATTGTTTAAAATAAAGAAAGAGAAAATGGAGAGGAGTTGAAGAAGGAGCGGAGTGAGCGCTGGGCTGTGATTTAAGGTGGAATTAATCGTGGTGGGGTTGTTGTCTCAAGTGTTGAAGCGCAGGAGCGGCTCTCCTCGGGTTCATATTTTTGTAGCAGTGCGCGGTGACGGACGGACTGTGCGCTCCTCAGTATGTCTTTTTTCTAAAGGGACCTGGCGCTATAGTGCAGGGGGTGTGACCCGGCTGCAAAACTCCTCCCATGAAGCCTGCAGCGAATGATGAAGCCGCACCTGACACTGGAGCTGGGGAATCAGCCAGAGAGTGCGGTGCGCGGTTGGAAAAGCCTTTCTGTAATTTAGGGAAGCTGGCAGAGGTGGGAACTGTGTGGGTGGGTGAGACTCTGTTTATTTTTTGTTCATTTATCCGCACCGATCACAGTGATTAGGCACTAATGGCCGCTAACTGAGAAAACATTAACTACTATCATTAGAAGTCGGTCACTGAAGTATGTTGAGCTGATACATGAACACCCCCCCATGATAATTTAAGTACAGAGGGACCCGAATAGATCGTTGTATTTGTAAGCATTTATGTCGTTATTTTCCTCTTTGAAATCTGAAGTCGGTTAGGATTCGATTAGGGATAAATTTTTATATAAAAAAAATAATAACAATAATAATAATAATAATAATAATAATAATAATAATAATAATAATAATAATAACTGAAGATCAGAAAAAAGCAGCTTGAGACTTTATGTTCAAACAGAAAACAAGTCACTCAATCTTAAGGTTGCTGTGAGGACTATAGGGAAGAGCTAGTGTTTTCCCTGGATACAGACTCCATTTCCCATGAGCTCTTACTAACATGACAAGGAATCCTTTACAGCAGAGAAAAACACAGATCTCTGTTCTCCCTGTGAAAGAAACTGTCAGCTGGTGTGGTGTTGTCTTAAGCCCCGTTTCTGCCAAGCTGTTCAGTTTGGTTCATCTTGGTACAGCTTGCATTTCATAGCGTTTCCTTTGACTAAAACCAGCACAAGTCTCCAAATTACCAACCTGTACAGGCCCGCCTTTTGGTACCCTACTGTTTGGGTGACAGACATACCAATCTGACCCCAGAGGATGGAGCGAGAAATACTGCAGTCTGTTGAATGGTTGAAAGAATCTTCACTTCCTGTGTGACAGCGGTAATTAAGGACAACACATAACTCTGCCATGTTTAAATCTCCAGTCAACTTCCTGGAGATAACTTTCTTTTTGTTTGGAAAACGGTGTCACAAAACAGTCTTTATTAGCTGGGTACACTGTGTCGTGTTGTTATGCTGTCACGCTATTACATAGTTGACGCAGCTATCAGCATCCAGCTTCCACGACCCCTCCCAAAAAGGGCACAGTTGGCTGTGGAAACACAAACAGGATCAGGTTTTACCAATCCAACCCGTACCAAACTGTACTGATCCATACCGGACCACTTGGTGGAAACAGGGCTTTAAGGACTATGTACCCCACTGGGAAGCTAAGAAATGGCATTTAGAATCAGTTAGCTAATAAATAAATATTTTGGTTCTGATTATCTTATTTTATGTTGTGAATTACGAGCAGGCATATATATAGAGAGAGCTAGTGTATATTTAATGCGTTCCAAAGAAGTAAGATTGCTTTTTTGAATGACATCATATTAAATCATATTAAAACACAGACTGCTCTCACTGTGGAGGATGTAAGTAGGAAACACAAACATTAATTTAGCATAAAACCCATGAACAGAGATGAACTGATCAAGACTAATAAAAATAAGAGTGTGGGACTGCTCCACAGCTGCGGGGTGGTTTGGAGGTGGAATATGTATTAGGAGCTGTTGTTACCTTGTGTCAGTATTTCTAAGATTATAAAACCAAATGAGTCAGTGCAGGCTGGTACTGGAGATACGATCTCTCCTCTGGGTACCAGTGAGGAGTTTTGGTGTTGCAATTTGGAACAGAAACAAGAAAAATGAAACTGTCAGAAAGCAAAGCTCAGGGATCTGGATTAAAGGTTCTTTTGTAGAGAAAAGAGAGACAGAGGAGTTTAAAAAATGATGTGCTGTGATGTGACGTAATGTCAGACAAAATGATGAGATAATGTGAGATAATGCAACTTGATACAGTATGACACACCACAATGTTACACAACATGAAATACATTACAGTGCATCAGATGAAACAATAGGATACAGTAAGATATGATAAATTTCTGCACTGCAAAAAACTGACATCCAAGATAAGTTAATGTATTAGTTTTTAGTAATAATTGTCTTGTTTGACTTTTAATGAGCCATATTCACCTTGTAAAGAGTAAAAAATGTCTATTAAGTAAGGAAAGTTGTTTTATCAATTTTTTTTTTAAATAAGAACAATGTCTGAATACAAAATGCTTCACAACTGTTTTTTTTATCCATATCGACAGTTTATGTTTTTACTCTTTACAATCAATTCAGGTGTCATTTTTGACTTAATATCCAATGTGGCAGTTATGTCCAGTGTTAGCTCCCTTAGCCATGTCTCTGTGAATAGCATGATGCTACTCTGCCCTCTGGTATTCCCTCTGGTGCTGGGTTAGCAAACCTAGCTCATCTATCTTATTGGAGATACAGCTCACATTCCCCATAATGATGGATGGACAGGTTGATATTGTCTCATCTTAGCTCACACCGCAACGCCAGCCCGTGGTCCTCGCCTCCTTCTCCTCTGCTCTCAGGGAACATCGGGCCTAGCACCAGTTAGTATCAACATGCTACAGGCTGCTAACAGCTGATCTCCTATTTAAATGCCACCATGGTTACACACAAGGTTATCGGACACACACAGGAACAAAAATAATAAAAACATCACTGAAGATGTGACCAATTTGATGTCAATGGACAGCAAATGAGACAGTAAATGTAATGACAGGCTCCAAATATGAAGATAAGTCAAAATACAAGAGAACAAGGAGAAAAAACAACAACATAGTTGCTGCAACAATGTTGATCATTTTATGTATAATAAGACCATTTTACTAAAAATAGATCATATAATGTGGATTAAATCCAGAACATACATGAAAGATATAAATCCACCACTGATAAAAGACGTGAAACCAGTGCTGACACTGAGCCAATCATTGATCACAGCTAGGTTCACCAAAAACCCTGATGGTTCACTTTAGGGAATTTACATTCAGTGAAAGAAGTGGTGTTGACAGAGGTGTGGGTTCAGATTAAAGACAGACGAAGCACTTCAAACAACAGATTGTCTTTAAACAAAGACAACCACAAATCAACTCACTGTTGGGTTCCATCTCTTTAAAAAGGAAAGAGAGGAGTCGTTTCATGTTTTTAGAGTGTGATGACTTCAGGATCACACCTTTGTCAATAATCTCTGAAGGAACTTTTTAAACTGTTGGATTATATGGATCAAATCTTCTGTCGGTAGAGTTGGTCGGTGTTTTTACAAGATGATTTGCGACTCTGTTGTTGGAATTACTGTAAAACAAAACAGTAAAAACAAAACAGTAAACCCCCTAAAAGAGGTTTTCATTCCTTGTCATGTCGTACAGTAACAGCCTTCAGTGTGTGGGAATGAAAAGAAACAATTCACCTCAACAAAGTTCCCCAGTCAGCTGTCCCACAACAAATGAGCCAACATGTTGGTATTATTTAATTTGGCCTCTCTTTAAGTTTACAGACCACAGAAAGACAACCATCAAAGGGAAACCGATTGACATTAATATAACAGGAACAACTCGAAAAGTTACATAATATAAGATGACGCTGCCTTGAAAGAAGAAATGTGAGTTTTTGTGGTGAAAACTGAAATCCCATGAAGCCGGTCACGTCAGGTAGATATTTATTGTATCTTTAGACATACTGAAAGTGTGGTCCCAAAACCAGCTTTCAAACCTCAGAGTTTTCGAGTGACGCACATATAATTCCAAGAAAAGAAAAAAAAATTCAGTGACTTAATGACTTCATGAAGCAAAACACCTTTCCAATAATTTATCTTTGTCTAAGTTGATCTAGATATCAGTTGTATGCTGATAACTGATTGCTTTTTTTGGAAGAGTTAAGGAACAGCTAATATTTCAGTGAAGATATTCATCAAAAGGAGAGATCTTTGGCACTCCACACATCATTCATTCAGATATGCTGAGTTGGCCGGCCATGAGCTGCCAGGAAATGACTGCAGATACTTTAACTCTACAGAAAACACTGACTCCACATTGGAGAAAGCATTATTTGGGAGCCTCTTGATTAATATAAATCAGGAAAAAAATGATTTGCTGTCATTCTGTTTGTCCATCTGTCTGAGCCTGAGCTCCTTATCAGCCTCAATCCTGGCTGTCAGCTCTAGTTTTGGGATATTAATGCAGAAAAAAACTACATTCTTATTAAAACTTCCTCAGTATAAGTGAAAATAGTCGATTGTTGTAAATACAATTCTGAAATTAGCATAACTTTCTTTGTCACACACCAGCTCAACAGGCCCATTACAGCTCAGATTTTTCACCCTAACCTCAATTTCACGTAGTGTGGAGGACGCTATGCACCAAATTATTTTCAGAGAAGAGCTATTTTGAGCTATTTTTATTACAAAAGGATCATCGCTTGAATCAATCAGAGCATACTGATCAATCATGACTCATTCTGAGTCTTGAGATTTCATTCATTTATTCATTTTCAATACCGCTTATCCTATCCAGGGTCACGATTGGCTGGAGCCTATCCCAGCTGACTTATGGCAAGAGGCGGGGTACACCCTGGACTGGTCTCCAGCCAATCACAGGGCTGACACACAGACAACCTTTCACACACACACTCACCTACGAGCAATTCAGAATCACCAGTTGACCTAATGAGCATGTTTTTGGACTGTGGGAGGAGGAGAACCCACACATGCTCGGGGGAGAACATGCAAACTCCACACAGAAAGGCACACCATGCCTGAACCGGGATTCGAACCAGTGAATGTATTGCTGTGAAGTAGCAGCACTAACAGCTGTGCTACCGTGCGGCCAAGTCTCAAAATTTGTTTCCTTTACAGAATTAAATGTGGAAATACAATTTCATTTATTTGTGAGAAATAGATCAGTTTGTCATTCTTTATAAATTGTGTGCCCTGTTTTAAAGAGGGGGTGTTACTCTGTCCCGTTGGTACCCCCTTAGAAGCTTTACATGATTTACGGGTCTTTTTTTTAACCTGTTATTCAATTCAATTCAGTTTTTTTAATTGAATAGAATTACAGGTAAAAAAAAAAATATGTATGTCAGTTTTTATTTCACTAGTGTGAGAGCTAAAACCCTTTGTTTTAGTTCCTGTCTCTTTAAGATCCCCGCTCAGCAAACCCCCTTCCCTCTAATTGGCCAGCCAGCTATAGGCATACCTTGTTGTTTGAGGCCTTCCCCTCTACATGTCATGAACCAATTAGGAGATTCTTATGTGATGACCTCATCATTTCAGCAAGTCATGTGAAGATCTGTTAAGGGTCTCATGTAGATCTTATGAAGACCTTGTGCTTTATTTGATTAGTTTACAAACAGATTCAGGGATTTCTACAACATGTGAAGGTATGGCACATTGAAAATCTGCACAGGTCTGGTCTAATCATCCAGCATTTTTACTTTTTATTCATTTTTAAGATATGGGAAAGTATAATACCCCCTCTTTAAAGGGCATAACCACTGAAGAAGGTGACCTTTACATGGCACTTTGATGTGACACATTGCTTTAAATGTTGTCCTCAGTTGATTTGTGTTTTTTTAATGACATAAGCTGTTGTGATAGTAGCACTGCAGTGATCATTTCAATGTGTGCCCAGAGAGGAAATTTATCTCTTAAATGACTGGGGACGATCCAATCCTGCGTGATGAGTGTTCCTGTGCCATCTGTGTTCTGTCAGAGAGCAGCCAAAACATATCCAATTAATTGTTCCACTGTTCCATTGTGTACACACAGAGTTATTTTGACTCTGCCAGGACAGAAATCCAACATTGTCTCCATCATGATCTGCTTACGATCACAGAGAGAGGAGTGCAGGAAGGTCTGTGATTCCGAGGCAGGAGGGAAATGGAACAGAAAGGTGTGAGGCAAAGCAAAAAGAGGGAACGTGCTGTTTGTTTAGCTCACAAGCAGAGTTCAATGAACGAGGGAAAAGTGGGCTTGTTGAGGGGCCTTTCCTGACAAGTGCAGCTTGATTTCTCTGAGAGCCCGAGGGGACACTGGCCAAAAGGTTGTTTGTGCTAATGAACTGGCAATCAGACTTTTTCACTGTAGGACAGACATTTCCTCTGACAGAGAAATACTGTTGGAACGCTGAACTTAGATCCTGGTTAAAAACACACAAACTAAGGGAAATGAATCATTTCACAACTATTGGACAATAAGTTTTCAACAACTGGAGAACAAATTACATAATACATAGCAAAATCATTTGCCATCAGTGTGATTTTGATTTAGCTTACACTGTTGTTACATTACTATATAACAGGTGAACATTTAAAGATCAATGTGGTTGTCAGATAATGCAGCTGGATAGTATTTTTAATGAGTAAATTAATGGTTGTGTTAAAATCATTTAAAATTTATCTCCATTACAGTAAGCTAGCTAACAATTGTGTCAGCAAACTACATTTAAAAAAGCTAGCTAAGTTTGCTAAAGGTAATAAGTCATTATGTAAATTCATAGACGATGATTTGGGAAAACTATTAGTTATGCTTGATGAATAACTGTAAAATAGTTAACACTTACAGCAAACTGAATTAAGTACAAGCTTGCTAGCAGTTTAGTGAACCAAAAGTAAATGAGATGATTAAAAGTGGTGTTAGTGGACCAAAATTTATGTTAGCTTGCTTACAAATACTTGTGTTAGCAAGCTAGCAAACTACATTTCAATAAGCTAGCGAAGTTCAAGAGTATTCTAAGCTGTATTGAAGGTAAGCTAACGATTGTTTTAGAAAACTAACAGTAAAGCTTTACAAAGTTATTTCAATCAAGCCAACTCTAACAGGACATGAGTGAATTTAAGCTAGCTATTAGTTAAGTTAGACAAAATTAAATAAGCTGGCTAACATTTATGTTGACCAACATTGATATTAGCTTGCTTACAGATAATTCTGTTAGCATGCTAGAAAACTACATTTAATTGAGCTAGAAAATTTTAAGAGTAATGTTAGCTGTTATGTATTTCAGCTAAAGATTGTTTTGCAGACTAACAGTAAAATTTTTTTAAAAAAAAAATAAATCTAGCCAGCACAAACAGTGAATTCAAGTGAATTTAAGCAAGCTATCAGTTAAGTTAGCCTAAAGTAAATAAGCTGGCTCAAAGATGTGTTAGTGGACCAATGTTAATGCTAGCTTGCTTACAGATAATTGTGTTAGTAACTTAGCAAACTACATTTAAATAAGCAAGCAAAGTTCCAGAGTAAGCTGTTATCTACATAAGCTAAGAATTATTTTGGAAAACTATTGATAGAGCTTAAACAGTTGTTTCAATCAAGCCAACACTAACAGCACTCAATTAAATTTAAGCGAGCTATCAGTTAAGTTTGCCAAAAGTAAGTAAGCTGGCTAAAAGTTATGTTAATGGACCAAAAAGCTAGTTAACAGATATGTTAGCAGACTTTGACCAAGTCAACTCTGATTTACTTTGGAAAACACAGAAATCTCAGCTAGTTTTTTCACTATTATTTTATCATTTTAGAAACAATTGGTGTAATCTAGCAAACAACTAAGTTAGTAAATTAACATTAAAGTTAGCCAGCATTTATTTATTTAATTGGAAAATCAACAGTAATGTAAGCAATCTAAAAGTCATCTATGGTGATCATTGTTTTTTTTGTTTTTTTTTTTTTTGGGGGGGGGGGGGGGGGGTTGACTTGAGACTGGCTCACTGAACAGGAGTTGGGGTAGACCTTATTAAGATAATAAGTTTGTCAAATCAGGTGGGCACCTGTAGATGTTCAAAGCCCTCCTTTTTACCCCCACACTAGCTCAGAAGAAGTAAGATTGAGTTCAACATTTCCAATATGGCTCCCGAGGGACAAAGACTTCATAACTCTGCATTAGAAACAGATGTGCGACCCCATGAAGACCACGTCCATGTAGTAGACCGTCTATGGTTTGAACACAGCCAATAAGCTACACTGGGTTTCCACGCAAATCAGAGCAGAGCAGTAACAGAGAAAAGATCAGCATTGAGTGTGATGTATCATTGCAGTACACCTCACTGAAAACCAAAGATATGATGGAAAGATTAACTTTTTAAAAAAAAAAATTCAGAGTTTGAACAAGTGAAAGATGAAACACAACCCAGGAGAGGATAAGTCAGTGAGGGAGGCTGAATCTGGGCATGAGGAAGATCTGGCATGACCAATGTTTTTATGCTCAGCCTGTAACGAAAACGTGCTGCCTGTTAGACCCAAAAGCCTCTGAGGACATTTGTTTCTAGGATCTGGATTCAAACTCTGTTACTCTCATCTGTCAACTTCTCATCAGCTTTGATGTATGAAATCTCCTCTGTCTCAAACTGGAAAATCTGATAGGAACAAAGCAGCCTGGCAGCCTCGGCAGAAAATGATCAAGTGATACTGACAAGAGCTGCTTTTTTGTGTGTTGCCACACGCTGACATGCAGGATAAGAGGACGCAGGGAAACAGAAGAGAAGAGGTGCCAAACCAGGCAGTGGTCTCATTTGGAGAGGCTTAGGAGGGAGCCTCAGAAAACAGTTGTTCCTGTCTCCCTCCATGGAGCCCCCTCCTCCCCTCCTCTTTCTTTGGGATGTGCTTGATATGCTGCTCATGTCTGTGGGATCCTGTGTGTTTTTCCATCGTGCAGAATGAACTGGTGGGTCCGGACTTATCTCTCTCTCTCTCTCTCTCTCTCTCTCTCTCTCCGCAATGTGGCCTAAAGCTACTGAGTTGCTGCCCCAGCCTTCCTTCCTGTCTCAGCTCAGGGCCGGGCCTGCAGTGCAGGATGGGAGATAACCTGCTAATCGCTGGACCCAGCGCCTGCAGGCCGATAAGGGCAACTCTGTCTGCTTTCTAACATGTGTCTGCTAATAAAAGTTTAAATGTCCCTCAGACACGTGTCTATCAGCTGCTTCTAGTAAACATGTCTCCACCTAAAAAACTTCATTACCACCCACAGTGTCGTCAGCGTAGTCAGTGATGGCACATTTTAAATGTAATCAAGCAAGAGTAATCAAGTAACCCTGTCAGTAAATTGCAATCAACGTTAAGATTATGGAGATTTAATTGGCTGTTTTGACCAGTTGTGTTAATTTTTCAGTGACGCTTTCCTCAAAAATCTGCAAACTGAGTCGGTTTACAAAGTAAGAATGTGGAATTAAAAGTCATGAAGTTTTAGTCTGATTGTTGCTGATTTAATTTCTGTGAATATCTATTTTAATTGCCTGGTTTTGAGCCATTTTCTTCTGTGAATTATACAGATAATGTTGTCTGAAATCACCATAAAATGTTGGCAGTTAAAGCAGTCTTCCAGGACTTCATCAAACACGGTAATCACTGGAAAGATTATGTTTCTTTGGTCACGTTCACACCACGCTACATATGTATGCATGTATTTCCTCTTCCTGTTAGATGGAACGAGTCTCTCTGTTTCCTTGAGTACAGTGTGTGCCAGTACTTTAGAGATCCGGAGGCCTCTGTGATGTTTGGTTAACCTGAGGGGGGAAAAACTATTGTTTAAAAACATCCTTTGCTGAGGAGCTGGGTGTTTAAAGGAGCAGAAATCACCCCCCTGTGAAATGTTGTCCGTTATTGTCGAACATCACACTGACACAGTTTTATTCCCTGATACACAGGGGAGCATCCTGGCAGCTACACAGACTCTGATGGTGTCTTAATGTCACAACTAGAAACAACTTCCAGCCAAAGGTTAAAAACATTGCTTCAGCTCCTGTATCTGAAAATACAGTCAGATTTCTCTTTTTCAGCTCTTAATCTGATCACACACATAATGAACTACTTTAAATGTGTATTAGTCCATCTCAGGTAACGTTATTTCATGTTTTAAAGCTTCCTGAGCTGAAGATGGTTTCATTTCTCTCAGTCCTGTTCCCTAAACTCATGTGAGGTCTAAAAAGCATGTTTCAAAGTCTGTCATCTTATTTCCTGCTGCTTTTCTGCAGCACTTTGTGGGAGCTTGGTTCACTGTAAGTATTATATTCACATTGTCAAACTGATCTGAAACCTCAACAGTTGAAGTCATTAAAACTCTAAAATGTCAAAATGCTAAAAATCAGCATGAGGTGGACTAATATTCAACATTCTACTGGCCCCTGGTCCTCAGTCCTGTTACTCCTCATTTCAGTAACAGGACTGAAAGTAACAGGAATGAGTTTTTAGCAGAGAATTAGCAACACATGAAATATAGACACATGGCATCTATGCTAATAGCATGTTGACACTTAGCTCATCACAGTGATTCAACAAAAACTGTTTTAAAAATAAAGAAATAAGATGAAAAAATAATGAGAGTAAGAGGACTGAGCTGTATAATAATAAAATAAATGAGTCAACTTACTTTGGGCCTTCCCGTGGTCTGCACAGGATCTGAATTATGCTACTTCCTGTGGACCATGTGACTTGTGGAATATTCCAAATTTTTCAGAGGGGGTAAAGTGTTATGGTAACAGGACTGAGTCAAAACCCAGAGACAACCCTAAAGTCTGAATTTTTCTGTTGAAGAAAATAAACTTAAAGGGTCTGTGAGGTCTATCTGTTAAAAGTGGATTACAGTGACACCTTTCGACTTAAATTGTGTGCACATTGTCATGATGACATGACCCTTAACAAGGTGTGTGTGTGTGTTTGTTTTGGAAATGAATGGAGATCAGATCTTCTTTTTAACACTTCTTTTCTTTGTTCAATACAAAATTTTACCTGATACAACTTGACGAGTAAGGTATTTATCAACAGTTACACAACGCTGCTGTATGAAACGTGACAACAAGCAAACTTGGCCAATTTGTTAGCTAGTTTAGTAGCCGGGTATTTAATTGCCTCTTACAGCCCGGTAGTGTGAGATATAGCAGTGGGCTAATGTGTAACATGAGCAAATCTTTGTGTCCTGCTCATCTACCAATCAGAGCTAACGTAACCTCACTCTTCATTTTATTGACAGACTCTCAAGTTTGATCAGATCACTGCAGAATAACTGCTGCATGTTGTTTGGAAAGAACATTATCACAAACAGTTTAACCTGTTTTAGCCTTTAGCTCATGTTTTAGCCTTTAGTCAGTGCTCTATTGCTCTACCGTTAAGCATTTTTCTGCTCTATTGTCCTTTTCCTGTTGGTCAGTTCACCTCCAGTGTCCTCCATCACCACTAAATAAATCACAGATATAATTTTCAGCAGAGAAAAACACAGATCTGTTGTCTCACTGCTGAACTTCGTCAGCCAGTGTGGTGTTGTCATAGAGACTTCAGGGTGCTGTAAATCAATCTGGTCCTTACCGACCTGATCAGGAAGCTAAGAAATAACATTTAGATTAACCTGTATTGGTGATGATAATCTCATTTAAAGTTGTGGATTAGGATCAGGGCAGATAGCTAGAAGTGACACTTTTTGAAGATCACTTCCTCACAGCCCCTTTAAATTATGTTTAGAATAAGAAGGAACACAAATATGTAAAAAAAAAACAAAAAAAAAAAACATTACATTTCTGAATGATTCAAAGGATTATTGTTAATGGTGAAGTCTAATTTTAGGAAGCGGGGACAGGCAACAAATACTATTTTTACAGTGTTCAAGTTACTTTAAATTAATCTTTTAAATTCTTTTTGTTAAATATTAAATCAGATAAATGTGCAGGACACTTAGCTTAATACAAAACTGTATTTTACAGTTAATTTTATTATGCATCTATACATTTTTTTACTGGGGACACTAATAGCACAGATTCAGTGGAAAGGCCCTTTACTTTGTTATAAAAACACTGGCTGTGAAGTACAGTACAGAGTCTTTTTTTGATTTGGGTGAAATGTGTGAACCTTTTGCACCTCGCAGACCTCAGCAGAAAGCTCCTGACTAAGGGGTACTTCTTGTTAACTTGACATTTCTCTGTATCAGAAAGCCACTCAGCAACATTCAGCAGGGAGTCTGTCCCAATGAGAGCCTTTAATCAACACATTTATGAAACTTTAAACAGAGAGACCACCGCCGTCTGGTGCCACTGGACCACCCCACGTCCGCTCTGCTCTCATACATTTGTTTTTGGAGCCGGAGCCGTCTCGGCTTTGCCAGTCTTGAGGTGTGGGCTCTGCAGCTCTGCAGCTCTGACCTCTCGTCTTCTCCTGTGACCTCCTGACCCCTGGACTGTCTCTGCCTGTGACAGTAGCTTCCTTGCAGCTGCACCCCCAACCCCACCCCTTCCTCCTACTGCCATGCACTCTCAAACTCAGGCAGCAGAGAGTCTGGCGGCTGAGCAGCTGAGGATCTGAATAGATCTGGGCTGATGTCTCCGCTCCTTGCAAGTCTGATCTGGGGGCTGTAGAGTCGAGCGCTGCAGTAGGAGGCAGAGAGACTAAATATAGAGTTCTGAGGCAGAGACGACGTCTTTTATCTGCTCATTTAATTATTTATCTGACAGCTCCATCCAAGCTGGACTCCTCAGACATTGGTCATCTGTCTCAGCTGATCTGACCCGGAGGTAAAACCAGCTCAGACTCTTCTGTCTTTCTCCATTTTGTCCCGATGATCTCCTCTATTTGATCCGTTTTCCTCTGATGATATTTTATGTGGAGAAAACTTACATAAAGCTCGGCTTAATTGGAGAAATTTGAGCTGCATTGTGGCTGACTTTGACCTGCAGTGAGCGCTGCAGCTCATATTTTTAGACTGGATTGGTCTTTGTAATTACCCCATTGCCATGGCCGTGTCTGTGAATCAGCTCTCTCCAGCCCAGCGGCTAGCGAGCCTCTGAATCAGGAATGCTAAATACATAGGACCAGAATGTGCACATGCCATTATGGAGCAAACCTCGGATTTGGCTGCATGTCCTGTGTTGTTCAGATTTGTACTCGCAGCTCCAGACAAAATCATTTGAGTAACAGAGAGACAAAATCTATTGATCTTCATGAACTTGTTTTTAAAACATGCCCAAATGGCATTAAGAGCTTATTAATCATACTATGCCTTATCAGGCAGTATGATTATAGTTATATCTTGCCCTTGTTAGTAAGTTAGGTTATTAGTTTATAGGTCAGCAAAAAAATGGACCCTTCTGCTTCTAATCTCCTGTATATAAAGATTGACGGCGCCTCCATCCACTCATCTTAAAAAAGTGAAGCCAAAACACTACCTTGATGGATGCTGGAATTTTTGTTTGGTGAACAATCTTGAAGCTAAAGCATGCTTAGAAGTGATCTTGCTGATGAATTGGTGTCAAATCACTCTCTCATAATAAACATTTGACTCCCTGATAAAATGTCAAGATCCTTCAGGTTGGTACAGTTCAGCACAGAACAGATTAACGTGTTTATCTGAAGCAAACTGTCATGATTATACAAAGTTATGTAACTCCTCTTTAAGTGCTGGATACATTTTCCCTGCTCCACAAACCCCCTCCCCTTTGGAGGTGCAATAGACAGACCTTGGTGTTTAAGTTCCACCCTGCTAATGTGTCATGAACATAGACTGTAAAAAAAAAAAATGGACGTCATCTCGCTCAACTCAAACTAAGGTCGCCACAAAAACTGCTCCCCCGGTGACTGGCTGCAGTATAGGACAAAACCTCTGATATAAGATATTATTGGGCTGCATTGTGTTCAAGTCCTCTTTTTCTGAAAAGTTTCTTTTTCATAAGTTAATAGACATTAAAAACGGGTTTTACGTCACGTTTAACGATGATTGACAGCTGCAGTTCTTGTGTAGTTTTTTCGGGAATAGTACAATACATCAGAAGGGAGAGTTAAGAGGAAATTCGATTGTCGACAGAATAAAACTCAGATTATCTAAAAGTTCCTTGTAGTCTCTACTGTGCTGACTCTGCACAATTGTGGCAGCTTTGACGGAGTGTTTCAACTTCAAAACGTACAATGGTAAGAGGCGGAGCCACACTGTCCATACAGTCTATAGTCATGAACCAGTTGGGAGATCCTTATGTGATGACCTCATCATTTCAGCAAGTCACATGAAGATGTGCTATTTTTAGACTTTTATGATCAGTTACAGACAGATTCAGGGGTTTCTACAACATAAGAATATGTAGAGGTTTGAAAATCTGCACCTTTAATCTTAACATCCAGCATTAATACTTTACATTAATTTTTTTTTTAAAAAAAGTTGAAATATAGGAAAGCTTAATACCCCCTCTTTAACCCTTAAAAGCCTGACCCATCAAAAAACTGCCAGAAAATTATATAAAAAAATTGTATCTGAGAGTTTTTTTTAACCCTTTAAAAAAATCTACAAAATATATTGCTATATTTTTTTTTTTTGTTTCTGATACATTTTTTTCTACAAGATATGATAGATTGGGCAGTTTTGGCTGGTTTTTTTTAGTTTTCTGTAAAGGTGCATTTTTTCAATGCAGAAAATACTCATTAAAAAAAGTTTAGATCTTATTCTTACTGCAACTTCTTGAAAATCAACAAAGATTTTCCTGAAAAAAAAAGTGTGTTGATAATTTCCTAAGAGCAGCTGTTTTAAAAAGGGTCAAAATACATCTTCAGCTGCCTGTAGTGAATTGATAATACTCAAGGCGTAGAAAATATTATTTTATTAATATTACTTTAAATGCGTTTTTAATAACAATATTTATCATGTTGATGAAATAGAGGTCTTTAAAACTCATGTATCCAATATAGTTTGGCAATAAAGGGTTAAACTCATTGTGTACAGTTTGATTTTAGTTGTGAAAAGTTTTGAATGCTGGATTGTTGATTTAACTTTTTAATGTTTTTAAATGTTCTGTCTAGTCAAATTAAATGTATTTTTCTTGCACATTAAAAACAGCGTAAATCGAGCAAAGCACCTCACTGATAGATGCAAAATACCACAAAGAGGATAAAAAGATGACCTCAGAAAAACAGCACATAAATTTAACAACAGTGAGTTTAATGTGCACGATACATTCAGGGGCCAAAGAAAAAAAAGGTGTACTTTGAGCTGTGCTTTGAAAAAGGTGTAATAAATTGTTTCATTTAATGTGAGGAGACAGTTACAGCAACCACCCCCATCTGAAAGGAGCCCAAATAAACATGTCTCATTCATTTCTTTGCCTTTGTTTGTATCAGCTGTGCGTGTCACTTTACATTTACACATTTAAAACTTAAGGTGCTTTCTCACCTGGATCATTTGGACCCTCATGAACACAACAGTTGCACTCTGGTGCAGGAAAAGAAGCGAGCTGGATGGACTCGAAGCGGTGGTCTTGGCTCTCTTCCAGTCAAACCCTGGAGAAGTTGTTTGTAGTGAGAACACAATCAGCCCTGCAGCTGGAACAAAAAGCTGCTTGACTCATCACCAGTTGTGGTGGATCAGTTATAATAGATGTTGTAAGACAGCTTCCAGACAATTTTGACAGATAGCGTAGAAATAGCAACAAGCCAGCATTACTCACCATCTCTGACCAATCAAACGTCAGCAGAGGAGCATCACAGAACCAGACTTATTTATTCCTGAGCATGCTGTCTGACATTTATCGACAAATATCCTCATCTGTCTCACAGTCAGGCACTGACTTCATCACTGCTCCGAGTCAAAGCACAGCTCATGTCAGTAACACCAGTAAGCATGGCATTTGTTTATCCAACGCTTTGCAAAATTGCTCAAGACAAAACTGTCTGGGGGGGCATCAACAATTGGTTGCAAAGCAAACCAGCCATAGATGAGAAAACAACCTCAGGAGATCATACTGGACATACTGCAGCTGTGAGGAAGAACTGATGGACCCCAGGGAGAGCTTCAGGTGTCCAGGTGAGATGGAGTAAAAGTATGGGTTAGTTTTTCACTGTTTTAAAAAGTTGCTAACAGTCTTGTCTTGGGTTGGATTTTGCAGTTGCATTAACCAGCATTTCACCACAGAGTTGATTTGTTTTTCATTTTTAAAAGAACGGTCAAAAATCCACCCAAGTACGGTGTTCTAGAGGTGCAAACATGCATGAAAAGGAAGTGCTTAAGCTTTCCATCAGAACCACCAGTACCTCTGTTCCTCTCACAGTTGTCTGTCTCGCAGGTGAAATCTCACCGCTGCCCCTCGAGGCCCGGAGCACTTCCATTGTGCAACTGCATCAGAGATGTTCAGTTCAATTAAAAAAAAAAAAGTTTTTTTCAGCTTTCTTATTCATCACCTGTATGTGTAGAATAGCTTTTAATGATTATCAAAACCCTGAATTGCAGAAAAGATTTCAACTTTTTAATTGACAGAATTTGTTTATTGAGTGTACTGGAAAATGTATTGTGTTTGACTTGAGTTTTCACAGGCCTTCAGGTCCTCTTAACAGTTTGATTTGGGGAACGCCAAGACAGGCCATGTGGACTGACATGCCAAAGAAGATCCTCACAGCAGGGCCAACCTCATCCTTTGCATTTTCCTCATCTGATAATTCCAGATCTGAATCCTCCTCAACTGTTCAGTACAAAATTCTCTCTATCTTGGTTCTGCCTCCTGCATTCGTATAAAAACAAAGGAGGTTAAATGAACCGGTTATGAACAACTGTTTATTTATTAGATTGATTAATTCTCATAGAAAATACATTCAACACGTTTATTACCCCACAAAGAAATGAATTTTGGGGCAGGAATATAAATGTACACAATGAACTAGCAAGCTAGTTATCTGTTCGCTAACGTCTTTAAATTGTCCAATTGTTCACTACAGTTGACAGTCATGAATGGGCTGTTATTTTTCCCAACAAAAAGTTTAAGTGAACTCTGACTTAAATTTATAATTCATAAAATGTTCATAAACAAGAAATTATGTAATTTCCAGAGGTAAAAAAAAAACCAACCTTTTCTCCTTCCCTCAAATGTGCGTTTTGCTGTAGTTGCCATTTTGTCTCAGCATGAAACCAAAGTTCCCCTCATCCAACCCAAATACATAAGATATCAATAGAAAGGCCAGGATGTCCTCTATACAGCACACTAGGTCTTGGTTGGTTAGCTTAAATGAGTCAAATGATATACACCAAAAACAAATGTCCACTGCAGAGGACATACATGTAAATATCTTGAATTATACCTAAAACATCAGATCAGCTCTCAGTTTACCAGTTGGTATGAATTCCAACCATCACCTATGGTCCTGAACTCTGGGATCCATCTGACCCAAAGAATGAGGTCTCAAGTGTAAGCTGCAAAATGAGTTTCCTTTGTAAGGTGTCTGGGTTCAGCTTCAGTGACAGGGTCAGGAACCTTTCACATCAGGAGGGAGTTCAGAGTAGAGCCACTGCTCCTTCCCATCAGAATGCATCAGTTGAGGTGGTTCAAACACTTGGTAAAGACGCCTCCTTTACGCCTCCTTCAAGAGGTTTTCCTTGCACGTCCAACTGGGAGGAGACCCTGGAGTAGATCCAGACTTCAGTGGAGGGATTATACTGAGTGTCCATAAAGTCTTTTAACAATTTAAAAGACATATTACCCGGTGAAAGATGTGGTCATTTGGTGAAACTGATGAATGTCAATTGGTGTAACCAATGTTTCTCATGAAAAAAAATCTGATATTTCACAAAAAGGTTACCATGAATCTGATTTCATCAATTTACTACACTGCAAAATGAAACTGAGCCATAAATAGAGAGAAAACATCTATGTCTACGGCAAACTGACACACTCAGTACAACAAAGCTCATATTATCAAGTTTAGAAACAAGATGTTTTAAATAAACTTTGAGATGATGAGGTTCTGCTAAATGAACCCCCAAAAATGGTGACCACTCAAGAAAAAGCACAATGTGTGTGTGTCAAGGTTTATTGAAACAAAATCAGATACACAGAGCCTACAAAAAACTACAGAAGAGATCCACCGTCAAGCTTGTCAGGGAGGAATGGACGACCAAGAACATCTGAGGAAAACATTGATGGCGTAAGACAAGCCTTACAGAATCTTACAAAATTAGTTCACCTATTGTCACCTCTGGGGCGGCTGTGGCTCAGTGGTAGAGTTGTCGCCCCACAATCAGAAGGTTGTGGGTTCGATTCGAAGTGTCCTTGAGCAAGACACTGAACCCCAAGTTGCTCCCACTGTTGTTCAGTGGTGTATGAATGTTGTGTGAATGTTAGATATAGCTGATGGTCTGATTAGCCTAAGTCGGCCATCTGTGTGAATGTGGTGTGAATGAGATCAGCAGTGTAAAGCGCTTTGAGTAGTCAGTAAAACTAGAAAAGCGCTATATAAGTACTGGTCCATTTACCATTTATTGAATTAGTTAAAAATATATTCAATACAATTGAATGGCAATTTAATGGCTTCGATCCTCCAGGAGGAGCTGGAAAACGTTACTGGAAAGAGGGATGTCTGGGGCCACTTCTTTGGACTGCTGCCCCTGAGACCTATCCCAATGTAAGCTGATCATAATGGATAAATGGATGGCATCAAGTCATGTAAAAAATTGTGATGAAATAATAATAATAATAATAATAATAATAATAATAATAATAATAATAATAATAATAATAATAACCCTTAATGAAGTAAAATCTCTCCCCAAACTGTTTTATCTTATTTCTCTGTCCATTTGACAGAGACAGTACATGTAGAAAGATCACTTCCTTTGTCTTGAACAAAGAAAAGTAGTGTTACAAAGAAGCTCTGATCTCCAGTGGTGTTGCTGCAATCCAGTTTTGTACATGGATAACAGGTTTTATTTCTATTTTGGTTGCCAGGCCTGACAGTTCCGTGGTATGAGAGGTGTGATTTAATGACATGATTCTCTGTGTGTTCAGATTAGTTCAGTAATTTACATTTGACTGAACTGCTGTGTGAACAAACAGTTTTTTCAGAATCTTCCATGTGTTTGAAATATCACCCTGAAGGTCTGATAGTTGACACATTAGAATATTGAATCTCTCACACAGAAGACTTCACTTTTTATCATCTATACGCTCTTCCTCTGAGTGTCCACAGCAGAGTGGGGTGTGTTTGTTTTCCCCCGTTCAGCTGCGATGTAAGGACAGTAAGGCCCCGTGATGTAATAGTGTGTATCAGGGGCAGTGCAGAGGGTGGAGAGGGCTCTTCCTCTCTATGATGTCATGTCAGCGCAGCTTTGTGCTCCCGATAAGACAAGAGTGCAACTTCACATCCACAAATGTGGTGTGACTCCTCTTATCATCGTCCTGCTGCTCATCTGTGGACGGCTGACAGGAACACAAACATGGAGCAGATAAGCCGTCCTCTCCTGTGATGGTGAATGTGTCAGTCTTATTATTGGTATCCTGACAGCATTCTGATTAATCAATGCTGCTCCCGTCTGAAGTATGCTGTTTGCGTGACTGTGTCTGATGCATGAATGTTTTCATGACTAAAATGCTCGCTCTCCTTGAGTAAACACTGACTGTATCCGCTCCCAGCGCCCGGCTCCCGGCTCCTGGCTGGCTCATTGATCGGCCTGGACAATTTATTAGCCATTGTGACAGTTTCCTGTACAGCCTGGGTCGACACGGGAAACGGAGAGGTATGCAGATAAAGCTCTCTGAAACGTTGGGCACAATACCCATTGTGTTTTAATTGCAGGTTGAACTGTTACCTCCAGAATGTTTTCCACATACCTTTGACTGTGCGTGTGCGTGTTTGCGTATGTGTGTTTGCTTGTTGTTACATCTACACATCCTGCTCCTGCAAAATATTCCCTCAACACACTGACTGATCGCATAACTTCTGGAAAATTACAAGCTTAAGTGTGAAATGTTCAAAAACAAGAGGAAATTCCTCACATTTCCCCGCTAAGCTATCAGACCTTTAAACAATAAGCATCCTTGAACTTAAGGAATCTGTTTGTATCAAATTCTGTCAACAACCTGAACACTTTACGGGAAGTATTTGTCACAAGTGTCATAAATCAGCAGTAAATCCAAACACGAGTCCTCTGAGGCTACGTTTCAAGTGCAAGTGCAGCAGTAACTAATAAAATAAAGGTAACACAGTCCAATTAATGCACGCCCTTGGAGCTGACAATGACAAAGCCAATGACCTTTGACCTCCCTGCTCGCTTTGCTCCAGAGCAAAACAAAAGGGACAGGCAATGACATGCAGCAGCCAGGGGATGCTTGGCGCCTCTGCAGCAGCCGTCTAAACAGCTCAGGACTTGACTGACAGGCAGCTGTCGTACTGTACGAGTGCACGCAGATATGGCCTGTTTGTCCGGTCCGTGCTAATCTTTAAGCTCAGGATGGTGAGGGTGGAGAGTATCACGTTCCATGAACTCAGCACAGGTCACAGATTCACGCTTACAGTCAGGGTTCAGAGAATATCAGAGATATCCACTTAAAGAGAAGATGAGTGTCACACACACGGTTGGTTTAACATCACACAAACAGCTGAAGAAGACAGTGTGTTGTTTTTTTTAATCAGGAGGGCCTGTTCAGAGGTCATGAGACAGGGATGGTTAATAAGTCCAAAACGGCTGTTTTCAGTCTTTAGCTTTTCTCCTCTTACTTTCCTCTCACCTTTAACCTTTAATCACACATACGCCGACACATTTCACACAGCTACAGACATATGTATTTGTGTATGAGAGATCACAGCTCTGTAACCTAAGAGAACACATGCAAAAAGAAAAAATCCAGTTGCCTTGTTCGAGTCGTCAGAATAACTATGACCTGGATGAATGAGAATCTACATGGAAATAAATGCAAAAAGAAAAACTACAAGCAACACATGCGCAGCATTTATAAAAATGTGCTGCAAAGATCACAACACATTATAAAACCATAGACTGTATGATTAATGGACGTAGCCTCTGCAACCTCACCTGACTGTTTCTGAAACTGATTTTTGAAGCAAAATAGCCAGTGCAGCCATATTGGAAATGAGGCGGGCTTTGAGTCTCCACAGCTATAGGGCACCCAGCAGTCACATGAGCTGAGCTGTGCCTCTGATTGGACGAACTGGCGATCTTAATACTTCTAAAAATTTGTACAGTGCATGCTTTCAGCGAAATTAGCGATCCAGACGGGAGACATTTTTTGTACCAGGCTGTAAACATGTTTATTTTGGCTGTGAAAACAGCTTTTTTTGGCTTGGTGTGTTTGTGGTGTGTTTGCGCATCATGTGGACACTCGACCAACTGCAAATTTTAGCACTCCCACATTGTCTCATACTTTCAGACCGGAAGTTGCCGCTTGAGGAAAACTTGTGCAAATAGACCTCAGTACAATGGAAGTGTTTCCAGAAGACACTTAACCAATATGCTAATATCTGAATCATGTGATCACAGTGTTACAATAAATCAAAAACACTTTTATCTCATTTGTCAACACCACTGACAAAACAAGAACCTTACCAGGGCTGTGACTCAAAATCTGCATCAACAACAAGTGTGTTAGGACTTGTGCATCACTTTTCAGTGTCCTCTGGAAACTCTTCCATTGTGTTGTGGTCTTTGCAACATGTTTTCTAAATGCTGTGCATGTGTTGTCAAATTGATGAAGATGTTTTCTTAATTTGTTTGTGTTTTGTCTTTTTGTGATCTCAGTTGCAGTGCTGTGAGCTTTCAGAGCCACCGTAGTTATCTCCTCCTGACCTGTCATTATCAGGAGTGGAACCCACCTTGGGCTGTAAGTTGAAAGATTCACACAAAGACCTCATAGATCTCTGTCCGAGTGTTCATTGTAAGCACACACATGGGAGGATAGGCAGCCTCTTCCAGTGCCGCTTCCCTGTGCCGGCAGGTGGGCAAAGCAAGCGAGTGTTGGCCCCACTCTCCTGCCACTCTGCTCAGCCAAATTGGGGAGATTTTTATTTCGGACATCCAAAAAAATCCATTCTGTTCAGACATTTGATATGATCTACAATTTTTGATTCACAGGGAAGACTTTCTATTTTGGGTTCTTTAGAAGAAGAATTTTACAATTTTTGATTTTTGAAAGATAAACTTTTTTTCTTGATTTTAAGAAAAAAATCTTTTTATTGATTTTTGAAAAGACTTTCCATTTTTGATTTTAAAGAAGATTTCCCATTTTGATTTTTGATGAAGATTGATTCTGGAAGGCGGTTTTTTGAGTTTAGATTTTTTAAAATATTTTTGATTTATTGATTTTTAAGATTTTTCATGTGGTTATGCTTTGCCCAGGATAAACTGCTAAATAAAGTAACAACCTGCAGTTAAACTATCACATTAAGACTATTCATTTCCACTCGTACCTCACTTTAATGCGTACTGGTTTCAGGTGGTGTGCACATTTTTGTTGAAAGGTTCTCATGGGTTGCTCCAGCCTAGATGATGACAAGTCTTTGGGACCATTTTTCCAGATCACAACCAAGAAATGCACAGATCATGAGAGGGTAGCTGCCATTAATAAATGTTTATGTTTGCAAGAATCACTCAGGCTATTCAGTGGTCTTTTGTGAGCATATGAGCTGATGTTTAGATGAAGGCAGTCAGGTGGCTGGGCCCAAATATCCTCGTTCCCGGGTTAAGCAGTTTTGGGTTGCTCTGTCCAGCCTTTACCCCGGCAGACATCTAACCGGGTCCTTTAGATAGAGACCTTGTTACCACCTGCACAGGAGCTTGGTGTGGATTGAAGACAAGATTAAACCCATAACGAGGTCATACATTCTTTAGACAGCAAACTAATAAATCTATTAGGTTTTCCGTGAGCATGTCAACATGACATGTTTACCTGAATCATAAGATGTGACTGTGAGTTTTCCTTAAACATAATAATAACATGAATATACAGTTCTCTAACACCAACCAGCTCTGCTTCGCGCTTGTTAGGGGGTACTTGGCAGAAAAAAAACACACTGAATAGAGGGTTGAAAACCACTGTACACACTCAAACAGGGTATAACCTTGATGATACCACACATGGATTATTAAATAAAGTGTACTGTATGCTGGGCCAGGCCTTCAACATATGTGATGTATCCGGGTTTGAGTAAATTAGTCATTTGACTAAATGTTTATGATGGTGTATGACACGTATGACATGTATGACATAGATAATGAGACAATAATTCTCAGTTTAAATTGGCATTAAACTGTTTTTATTGATACCCATTCATTTCTAATCCTCAGGCATGTTCTCACATAGCAGCATGTTGTAATGTGATGGTAAATATATCTGAAAACAAAGAACAAAAGTCCTACTGGGTCTTGTAATAATCACAGCGGTGCTTTGGAGGCTGTTGCATGGACTGTAAATAACAACTCCTTCAGTCCCTCAAGATCACTTAATGCACACTGAATCCATGTGAAATTAAACTGTGTTTGCTCTGCATGTCAAATAAGTAAACAAAGGCAGACAGGTTGTAATCCACTCAGGTCTTCATCTCAGTCACAGTCAGCTGCAGTTTAGACACCTACATATGTTGAGTTACACCAGTCAATAGAGTGGGAGGGTCATCCTCTTATAATGTGCAGGCCTTCAGATTGAAAACAGGAGGTGATACTTCATCAATACAAGGAGAGAGGAGAGAGGAGAGAGGAGAGAGGAGGGGCATGGGAAGAGGGAAAGTGCACTTGAAGAGACGATGGACCTTAAAGAGGGGGTATTGTGCTTTTTTAGGCTTTATACAGACCCTCTGATACCTCTGTTAAATCTTCACATGATTCACTCAGCTAAAAAAAAACCTCTTTTTTTCTCACACTCTTATTTCAAACTCTTATTTCAGCCTCTGTCTGAACACTTTGCTTTAGCCGCTGTTTCTTTAAGGCTTCCCACTCCACAACCCTTCCTTACCTCTGATTGGCCAGCCCTTCTCATCATTTCAGCAAGTCTTGTGAAGATCTGGTGCTATTTTTAGAACAGTCTGATCAGTTCATAGACAGGTTGAGGCATTTCCACAACATATGAATACAAAGTGGTTTGAAAATCTGCGCTCGTTTAGTCTGAACATCCAGCGATGTTACTTTATAACCATGTTTAAAATACAGGGAAGCAGAATAAACCCTCTTTAAAGGTACAGGTGCAGAAATATCAAAGCAAAAACAAAAAAAAAAAGGGTTGGAAAAAAATATACTTTTCCATTTTTTTTAAACTGAGATGAGAGTAATATTTCAGCTGGGTCATTAGCTTTAATGATAGTAGCCACACACAGAGGAACATTAAAGAGCATTACAGTGAATCTGCAGACTCAGTACATTCAGCACTGATGACTGTAGACATAAAAACTCTGCAGCTCAGTTCTTCTGAAGGTCTGTGTGAACATCTGGCAAGTTGATCATGCCTCACTAATGGAAGACAACTGGGAGGCTGCTGAGTGGTGTTTATACAGCGATACAGCTGCGCCATCTAGTGGACACACTTTTTACAGCACATTTAAAATATAACTTTTAGAAAGGATTCTTTGAATTTAGAGTCGAAAAAAATATTTCATGGATTTCCAGAAACTATCTCCACGAGAAAGAAGAAACTAAAAGTCCTTCCTTTTTAATTTGTGCATAAGGTAAAGGTGAGGATTGTGCATATGTTATCCTCCAGCCCGGGGCCTCTCTGGTCCTCATTAGGAGGCAGCAGCTGCATCCTGGCTTGTAGATCCAGAGATGGAGAGGTTAATCTGATGATCCTTAGTAAGGATACTTGGGAAACTCAGCTCATTGTGCCGGGGGTTTATTTACCAGACTGAGCTGCAGAGGAGGCTGAAACCGGCCACATGGGGCCACGGAGAGGGCTGTCAGCAAAATCTGTATGAAAATAAAGCCAAGAGGAAGATAGCTGAAGTCTTAGAGGCTGTTTTGAAATGCTGGTGTTAGCAAAACTGATGTGTATACAAACTGTGCTCGAAAATGATATACATAATAAATTTTATAATGATACTAACTGTTGTTTACTGATATCAGTAGAGTTTGTGGTGTCCTTTGCTTCTGATTAAAAAAAAAAAAGATAAATAAATTATCTGATTTACGATACATAGTGTATTGTATTTATCTTCCACGAGAAAATTTTAGATGAAAAAATAAAAAATCTCTATATTTTTAAGTGTGTCAACCCAGTTGATCATGGACACCTCTATGGACACCTCCCTGTGTATTTCACAGTTCATTTTGATATAACTAGACAGAAACACCCGGTAGAATTGAATACAAGTTTTAGAATCTCAGTACGCTGTTAAAAACATTTGTGTGTGTGTGTGTTGAACTCTTATTCCATCAGTTTATTTAATACTAACAGTCGATTTCATTGACTTTGTTGACATGTCGTGTTACAAAGAAATAATGTTATTTCAATGGTCAGTGAGCTAGCTAAAGTGCACGAAAGAGTTAACCCAGATGCTGGAACATTATCTGTGTAGGAGTTGGAGTGGGCTGCAATTATTACATGGAGGTTCAGTTTGTCTGGATTTAAACCTAAAAGATATGGTTATTTATATGTTTTATTACATGTAGTAGCCTATATTACCACACTGCTAGCCAGCTGGTTCAGACCTGTTTATATTATACCTCAGTGGGAGAGGAACTGGAGTGGACAACAACTGTTACATGAAGGTTCTCTCTATCCCGGTGTCATTGCACCATCATTCATTATCATAACACAACTCAGGCGACAAACAGTTACAACTGGACCACTAAAACTTCTTAATGTGCAAGTTTAAAGTCATGCAGTTACCAAAAATACAATATTTGGATTTGGATGAAACCAAACAGCTGCCGTGGCATGTTTGTTTCCTCTCCTACATGAACTTTTCTTTTAGGATTCACTAAATGAATGCAACAACATACTACACATTTTCAGTAGCTACTCATACATGTTCATACTTCACAAACTGTTGTCCACCTGTCCTCAGATATGATGTAACTGATTAGATCACTAACCAGCTAGCAAACAGTTACAAGGAGGCTCAAGTCTGTAGCCAGCTGAGGCCGCGCTAATAAAAAGCTGAAGGATACAGTTGGGAGCAAAATTATTCAACCCCCCTGGTGTGTTAGGGTTTCAGGCAAAACATATTACTTTTAAGCTGTTTTAAGTCATGAGATCTGAAGAGATGTTAGGAGACTTAGGTTGCAATAAATTAACAGTATTCATATGCTTCCAGGTTTGTGTGATCAGGGAATTGTAATGCTCGGACCTAGCCAAATATACCTAGGGTGTGTGGGGGGTTGAATAATTTTGCTCCCAACTGTACTAAAACAAGATCTATGGAAAAAAAGAGCACTGACTCATTTTTAATAATACATTTATTTATAAAAATGCAAAACAAGAGTTTTTTCCTAGACTGTACAAATAAAACTGTTTTGTATTCAAAGGTAGAGAAAAACAAAAGCAATGATGCTTCTCAGTGAGGTTAGAGGTTTGAAGCGTTTTACCTGGATCTTTTATGAATTTGTAGCTTCAAGGCAGCAGATCATTGTTTTTTTTAAGTTAAGACCAACAACAAGTTGTTCACAGCAGTTTCTTTGAACTTTCAGTATTTACAAATCAATAAATTACAGAGGAAACAGTCCCATTTCCCTGCTCATATCTCCTGTCTGCTCAGCTCAATGGAAGGCGCAGAGGAAGGACCCTGCTGTGGTGGGAGGTCTTCTAGACACGCAGAGAAACAAACACGAACACAGACACACACACACAAACACAGATACAATACACACACACAAAGAGAGAAACAAAGGAGACTCATTTTAAAATACAGCACTGACTGAAAAAAGATTGCACAATTCAGGAAGCAGCCATTTTCCTCTGACATCAACACAGTTATGTTTTTAACGCTTAGTTCAAGGATGAGTGGAATAAATGTCATGCATCAAACTAACAAATTTTTATAAATCAAAAATAATAATCTGGAGGGAAATATGCCTTTTATAAATAAATAAATAAATAAATAAATAAATAAATAAATAAAATTAGCATGTTAATTTTTAATGAATGGGCATGTATTGGTAATGTTTCCGTTCAAACACTTACACTCAAAAAAATTAAACATTGACTTTAATTAATTTTTTTTACGTCAACCTAACTAACCTAATACATTTACATGGAACCAGCTGACATAATAAATTCAATTAAAGACAATGTTTCATTTTTCTGAGTGTAGGCTACAGCATAAGATTACAGTTAGCCAGGAGCAGCTGAAAGCTAATGCTGTTTGGTATAGTTACATGATACATGGGCTAGAGGTAAAATGTGAATAAAGATAATGTTCAGAACTGAATGAATCTACAAGAAAGAATTTGTCTGATGACCACACCCTGCAAAAACTGAAATCTAAGCAAATGATGATGTCTAATTTTCAGTATTATTGTCTTAATATGACCTGACAAGTCCAGAAAATGTCCTAGTTTCAAGATATTAAAAGGCTAAATTGACGCCTGTGTTCTTGACGAGTACATTTTTCTGACCACACTGGTAGTTGTTTTTTTTTTTTTTAAAGCAATCCAGACGTCATTTTGGTCCTATAACATCTTGTGGCTCATAATACATCAAATAATACTATTTTTTTTTTAACAAAAAGAAGACATAAGCACTTGCTTAGATTTGAATTGTTGCACTGCAACACACAGCATTTAACCCTTAAGAGCCTGGCCCATCAAAAAATGGCAAGAAAACTCTTCTTTTTTTCTTACTTTTTTTCTTTTTCTTTTTCTTTTTTTTTGGAACTGGGGTATCATATACCCCTCTAACAAAATCTTCAAAAATATTGCGACATAATTTTGTGTATGATGGGTTTTTTGTGTATCACATTTAATAAGTTGGGCAGTTTTGCCAACTTTTAAGTAAAGTTTTTAGTAAATTTCATTCATTCAGTGCAGAAAATACTTATTTTGAAAAATGAGTAACAATTTAGATGCGTTTTTTTTTATATATACCTCAACTTCTTGAAAATGGATTTTCCTGATAAAAAGTGTGTGGATGATTTCCTGAGAGCAGCTATTTTGAAAAGGGCCAAAATGCTCGTATTGTAATGATTATCCTCAAAAAAGTAGGAAACGGGGGTTTTTCTTCTTTTTTAACAGATGAACCAGCTCTTGAACAATTAGGTGAGGTGTAATGTAGAAACATCAGCTTGCTCACACACCAGCTATGGACACAAAAAGAAACAAAATGAGGTCTCACTAAAAACTGTGTATTCTCTATGTGTGTTTGTTCCTATCTGCCTGAGGAATGCAGAAGGATGTCAGTGTGTTTCTGGAGCATGTGAGCAGATAATGAAAATCAGTCCTAACTGCAGTGATATAGTTTTGGTCAGAGTTACACAGAGAGGTATTGTTCACACAGGGATGCACACTCCAGCACTGATCAACACTTAATAGTGTGCCAGTGTGTTATCCTCTCGAAAATCCTGCCCAAATATCCCAAATTTGACACTCTCTAGATGTTTTCACTGAATAAAACTTGAATTTGTACCTTGAGTGTTTTGATTAATGTTTAGTTGTTCACAGCAAAATAAAAAGTGTGTAACTTCTAGTTTGTTTACCTTCAACTAGTAGCAGAGCTGCCTTCTTGTCCTCGGTGATATAAAGAGCAGCAACGAGGAAAAAAATTCCACCCAGGGCTCCCACAAACGGGCAGACCAGCAGGCTGAACTTCAGACTGTGGAAGCTCCAGATGTGACTTGTGGGATCAGATTTGCTTATAGCATCAGAGATCTACAGCAGAAATGTAAAAACAGAGAACTCCTCAGTGATCCACAGAGAAAAGAAAGATACCATTCATTCAAGAGGAACTGTTTCTCACCGCTCCTACGAGGTACGGACTTCCTGCGTCACCCAGAAGATGACCGACTGTGATCTGGAGCGCCTCAGCCGTGGACCGCCTCGTTGGAATAACAACATACTGAAATATGAAGTAAGATAAGACAACTTGTTTGCTGACATTTCCAGCTTTGGTTCACACTGACTCACAGATTTAAACTCACCAGCAGTATGTCGGCCATAACAGCCCAGTTCAGAGATATCAGCACTTCACTGAAGAAAATGAAGACCTGAAATGAAACATAGAGAAAAATATCAAGTAGAGTCATCTAGTAGTGAAGCTGTAGCTTGTTGCAACATTTTCTTTTTCTCTCACTAGTGTTTGAGGAAACTCCTATTTCAACTTCTGACTGAAATGTTAAGTTTTAGTTGCTGTCTCTTTAAGGTGCCTGCTCCACAAACCCCCTTCACTCTGATTGGCCAGCCCTCTGGAGGCCTGTTAGAGACAGGGCTAGGGGCAGACCTTAGTGTTTGAGGCCCATCCCTTCAAGTGTCATATATTGATTCAGGGATTTCTAAAACTTACACAAATATGTAGCTGTTTGAAAACCAGCACACATCCATCATTGTTACTTTATGTCCATATTTGAAATCTTAAAGTTTTGTCAAATCATTTGGCCTCAAGGTAAGACAACTGTGATAAAGGTCATCTTTGAGCCTTTTTCTGTATTTACTCCTTTAACATAGGTACACAAAGGCTGTGCATAAACAAACATTAAATTGGTTTTCAGAATGAGGCTAGCGTTAGCATATGGTGGCTACATTTTCTGGTTTGACTGGCAGAGACCCATTTTTAAGCTGTGTCCAGGCAGATATCTACGAACCAACAATGTGTCCCTGTTTGGATCCACACATCCTAATTCTATCTGAATGTAATACAAGCTTGAAACACTCATTTGCCTGTATTTCTGTCAGTCAGTGATGCTGTCAAGGCTGTATGCTGCTTAGAAAATCCACCCATAGAAAATGATCCTTTATACATTGCGAGGTAAAGCTCAGTACTGGTTTATCTGTGCATGTTTCAAATGGTTTCAATGGGCGGCTGTTGCTTCACAAGCCCAGCTTATCACACTGACAGGACCTGCTGTGCAACATCAGGTAAGCTTGCTGTCATGATAAAAAGTCAATGTTTTCCAAAGAGCTCAAGGAAAGTAACAGGTTTATGCTGGACGTAGTGTGGTTGCAACTCACTGCAGTGATACTTTTGCACACCATTTAGCTTTTATGACCAACATCATTGCTACTGAGCTGCTGGAGGCCAATAAGTTGATTACATGGGACGTGGTTTTCCATCTGCTGAGGTGTTTTTTCAAGTGTTGAAAGGTGCACTAATGAAATACCCATACATTAACGAGGCTAGCATCGCCAGCTGTTGGTGATGCTAACTGTTCTCGCTTGCTACCTTTCCTGTCCTCTTCATATAATAGTTTCTCCATAATGAAATCCATAAAAACAGCTCAGGTGTCCTGGAGTTATGTACTGAACATACAATCTCTAAAGCCTCACATAAAACAGTCCCTCATGTCAAGGTCACAGGTTATTACTGAAGGTCGTCTCTTACATAAGTGGCAGGGATGCTTTTCGATGCCACAAAGATGACGACAAAGAGGCAGGGGGCTGAACCAAGCAGGCCCACTGCACAGATGATGGGGTCCACATGTGGCACTCTGTCCCTGAACCGTCTAGACAAGCAAGTGCCAAGACAACCTCCCAGAATGCCCGTCACCACAGTCACAGCTCCAAAGATATAACTGTAGAGGGAAAAGAGGCAGACAGCTTTGTTAGAGCTCTGCGGATGTTGAAGGTAAAATGAAGAGTGTTGCAGGTCAAACCTGTCTGTGGGGTTGCAGGGCTCTTTTTCACATGGGGGTCTGAGGTTCTGGGCGACCTGAGCTCTGGAGAGGTAGGTGGGTGTCCAGAAAGCCAGAGCTCCAGTGAGGAAGGCGGTAGCTGTCACTCCAAGTGTCGACCACACGTAGCTTTTACTGATGTCAGAGAAACAAAAAGGGAAGAAGTTAGAGAACATAAAACAAATTCAACCAAATGTACAGTATGTTTGAGTTCATTTCTAGCTAATAGGCCCAGGTTTTGGCCTTCATAGCTTCCTTGCCATGTAAATCTTTATAATCTCTGGAGTCTGGATTTGAGTTCAATATTAGATTCAAATCCCCTCCTGGTAGTACATTTCTATTTGGTTGTCTTTTGGTCAATTTTGTATTACAACTATTATTATTTCTAGTAGAAGTAGTTGTAGTACTAGAAGAAGTATATTTATGTTTTCATTTACTTATTAATATTAATTTAATATTAATTAGTCTTAAAAATTGAAGAAATGTGCTGTACTCTAAAAGTACAGTGGTTTTGCAATAATGAGATTCTGTCTCTTGCAATCAAGCAGAAAAAACAAACAAACAGTGAATTTTAACTGACACTTTGACATTGTTTACCCACCAGAAAACAGTTTCATTTTGTCTAGAATTTAGAGCTCAGTAGCAGTCTGACCATGATTCTTGAATAATCTAATTAAAAAGTGACTTTATTATTACCTTTAGTTTAGTTTTTTTTTTTTTTTTTAATCAATATTGTTGATAACCTCATAGGTCATATCTTACTTCTTCAGGAGATACTTGACGTCCTCCTTGTAGCTGCTCTGTCCTTTGATTCCCTCACCATGGGTCTCAGCAGCACCTCTGGGCGGGTTTGGGCACAAGAAGACCAGCAGCACAAGTCCAAAAACACCCATGATGGGAGTGATCTGAACTCAGAGACCAAAGTTAGAATATCCGTACATGCTCCGCTCACATGTTTCCCTAAATAATCAGGAGAATGTTCTCACCCTGAGGGCCCAGCGCCAGTCTCCTGTGAGAGTCGCAATCCCTGCTCCTGTGATGTATCCCAGACCGCTGAAGACACAGAATGATGGGATCACAAACAAGCACGACAGACATGAAAAGATTTCTGCTTGGATTCAAAGAATCAGCGTGCAGGAGATCTTTCACATTATCATCTCTGAACGGTATGTTAACATGTCTTCATGGGTCATTCCACTGAATCGGTGCAGTTTGCTTGTTGTAACGCTCTAAAAATAAACTGAAGTTTTTCTTTTTTCAGCTCTAAATCTAATACAACACATTTTAAACTACTCTAAATGTGTATCAGCCCATCTCAGGCAACTTTATTTGATTTTTTACAAGTTTCCTCTTCTTCAGGTGTCTGTTTCTGCTGTGGTGGGAAAAACAGACAGCATACACTGCAAAAACTGAAACAGAACCAAGTTTTTATTTCTGAGTATGATTGAAAAATTGTCTTCTTGGACTTAATACGATCCATATTCACCTGACAATTCCAGAAAAATGTATCCAAAGAAGGTATTAAAGAGAAAAAAAAATCACACCTGAATTACTTGGAAAATCTGTCAATGGGGTAAGAAAATTCGCTTGTTTTTTAAAAATAAGTAATTTTTTCTCACTCCATTAGTAGATTTATTCATTTATTTATTTTTTACTTTTAACATGCAATCATACATTTTTGTCCTTTAATATCTTGAAATGAGACATTTTCCTGGACTTAACAGGTGAATCTGGTTAATATCAACTTCAGTCTAATGAGACATTTTTTGGCTAATAACAGGACAAAACACTCAGTTTTTGTGGTGCTCTTGAACTCTGTCCCTTAAAAAATACACATAGACTCCGTATATACAATTCACAATCCCAAAACCACCAGTGGACCTGATTCCAATCATGATGTGGGATCCAAAATCTATCTCAGTAGACATGGACCAGATCTGGCCTTTGAAGGGACTAAGTCTATAAAAGTCAGCAGCTTAGGGTGCACATATTTGATAGTTTGGATCACTTTTGGAGTAGGACGTTGGTTCAGGTCCGTGGTCCCCAAACTACGGCCCGCCTCCACATTTAGCCTGGCCCCCTGAACAATACCAGAGATACATTATGGTTTGTTTTTTTTTCAGTCTGGCCATGTGATGGAGACTAATACATAGAACATGACATTCTATTTCACCCTTCTGCAGTCTGTGCCCCTATCAGTGTAATTTTATTTCAGAGATAGTGTTAGTTATTCCCTGGCTTTTTTCTGTGTAGATCCCAGAGAGGGTTATTAATATTTGGTCATGTGTGGGTTTCTGGAAAACATTTCATATTTACGTTTTGGCACTCCTGCGATCATCACACTTTTTTCTGTTACAAACCGACCCCGGCCCCCCATCAGAGAAGGGAAAAGTTAAGTGGCTCTCACAGGAAAAAGTTTGGGGAGCCCTGGTTTAGGTTAAAGAGAACACTACAGCGTGACCACCTGTCAGTCAGTTGTATTAATGGGTGTGTTTGTGGTCTCTGGTGTTTCTGCAGCCAGCCTAAAGGGGGCTGAAGTGTAGTTTTTAGCATCTTAGCATAGGCTTGATATTAAAGCCGGAAGTTTCCACTGGGTTATGGGTTAAAACATGCAAATGCATAATGGTTTTACCTTCCAATAGGAATAAAGATGTAGAAGACACAGATCACAATGCTCCGCTGAGCTCCAGTGAAGAGGTCACCAATGATGGTCGGAGCGATGGTGGAGTAGCTGGCCTCGCCAATCCCAACCATCGCTCGCAGCAGCATCAGGAGCCAGAAGACCTGAAGAGATCAGGGTTCAGGTGAGGTTCTACAATTCAGCTGAATCCCTGCCCTCTGACATAAGGTGAGGTCATTCTGTGCTCATAAACTTTGTTTACAGACACAGAAACTCAAGTATTTTCTTTAGCATCAGTACATCGGTCTGTACAGCCTTTACCCTTAAAGGATAAGGGTAAAGGGTAAGTATCGTGGACACAGTACCCTCCTGATACTCATTGCACAGAAAGAAGTGAGAGCAGAGTGAGGTCAGAGAAAAGAGGAAGACAAGTCTTTCTACAGGCAGCAGGAAGTGACATTTCCCCATCACGCCAACTCTTGATGTGTGAACACGATTATTTCTCACTCACCGACTCTGTGACGAAAGAGCTTCCTGCTGCTGTCACAAGCCACACGCTCAGTCCACCAATCATGATGTATTTACGGTTGTAGCGATCACCGAGATAGCCAAAGAGAGGGGCCAGGAGTAAGAAACTGCAGATGAAGACTGAAAGATCAGAAATGAGAATCAGTTTAGACTTTATAAAGTGATGAGATAACACAAACTGAAGAAGATATGGTCGTACCACTCAAAGAATAACCTCTGCACTGCAAAACACTCAAATATTCATGCGCGCGTTTGTCTTAGTTCAAGTTGAAATTTTTCTATACACTTAGTAGGAATCACCAAAACATTCACTACACAAGTTGATATTTTAATGTGAATGCATGAACACAAGGTCTGCATTGTTTGTAAAAGGTAAAAATAACTGCAAGATTTTTTTTTCCTCATTCCAAGAAACTTCAGTAATTTCTCTCCCTACACCAGCAGCTCTGTTCAGGTCTTATTGTAAACGTCTTCAAATAAGATCTCACTTCTGGATTTGTCTTATGATATTGGTTATGAAGTGATATGAAACATCTGACTCAAGATAAGTCAAAGCATAAGCATGTCTAGCCCATTTTTGGAGATGCTGAAGCACCCATAAATTGAATCCCATCACCCCTAATATTTGAGAGATTTCTTTTTAGCTGTGTATCCTTTTTTAAACAAGCTAGAAAAGTGTCAAAACCATACAGTACTTGGTGGAAACATAATATTTTAACAACAAAAATGGTTTGATCCACCTCTCCCCTTTCTTCCCAACTCAGGCTCTGAGCGCTCAAACTCCACAGAGCAATGCCCCGTAGTGACAGGAAGTTTGGCTCTTTCAGGAGAGCCGGTTCATTTGGCTTGGCCTCTTAAAGAAGAGTTGGCTCTTTCGTCTTCCAAATGTTGTACTGCAGGGGTGGCCAACCAGCCAGCAACCAAGAGCCACAAAAATTACCATGGTACTACAAAGAGCCACGTTATACATTATATGCTCGTTGAGAAGCAGTGGGTGCTGGAGATCAATACATGCCTTCACGTTAGTCTCCAAACTCCAGAAAAGTTGCGAGATTTGCTGTTAGTTGCTTTTTTTTTTTTTTTTGAAAGAGTGGCTAGATGTGTCTGAAAAGTCCCTAAATATAACTGACACTGCTCTCACCTGCCCATCAATTTTTTTATTTGTTTGTTTGTTATGAATGGATCAATGAGCCGCACACTGATAGGCAAAGAGCCACATGCGGCTCGCGAGCCACGGGTTGGCCACCCCTGTTGTACTGGATGCCCAGATAATTCTCTGTATATCATTGACAGACACTTCAGGCAGACACCTTGTATGTTTCATCACTGCCATTATAACACTGTCTGTCTAATGTTTCTTCCTGTAACCGGAAATGCCCAAACAATCTTACGCCAATGCAGAAGTGATGTGTACGTAGAGCCCATTCACTCTGACTCTCCCTGAAATGTTGAAAACAGAATTTCAACCTAACTGCCTCTCTCTCTCTCTCTCTCTCTCTCTCTCTCTCTCTCTCTCTCTCTCTCTCTCTCTCTCTCTCTCTCTCTCTCTCGCGCTCTCTCTGCCTCTGTGAATTTGCATTTGTAAAGACTCTTAATCATGTTGATATCCGTTAATTGTTGATATTGATCTGTAATATTTCCTGTAAATGATTCTTCTCACATCAGGTCAGACTTTTTAATAACGCGCTCCTGAACAAAGGTTTTCATCATTTAAGTTTCCCTCCACAACCAAATAATATTACAGGGATAGTTATAAAATAAGTTAACATTCTGGGTGAGAGCATAGACTGTATACAGGATGGACACTATGGCTCCGCCTTTTACTATTGTATGGTTTTGAAGCCAAGAAACCTCAGTCAGGGATGAGAATATCTGAGTGGAGCCCAGTGACAAAAATAATTTATTTCTTCTTTCTAAAGTTTAATCTCTTCTTAACTCTCCTTCCTGATCTATTTTACTATTCCCAAAAAAACTACACAAGAACGGCAGCTTTAAGTCATCGTTAAACAAGATCTAAAACCCTGTTTTTAACTTTTTATCTTTTCTGTTTATTTAGAATTTATTAATCAGGAAAGCCTCATTGAGATTAAAAATCTCTTCGACAATAGTGTCCTGGCCAAGACAGCAGCAAGTCACAAAAAACAAATTACAAACAAACAACACAAAACAATAACAAAAACAGATTATCATATCCAGAGTAGCATCAGAAGAATCAGCTATCAAAGTATTAACAACCCAACGCATCATCCTCCAACACCTTCAGGTCACTTTTAAAAAAAATTTAAGAGACCTGCTCCCTCAGACCTAAATTCTCCTGTAACAGCTTCCACGCTGCAGGAGCTGCATATCTAAAACTGCTTTTTCCCATTTCAGGACATACTTTAGGAACAGACGGCAAATATAGGTCTTGTGATCGAGAGACAGAGTGAAGACTGTAAGTTCCAACATTTCTCAACTTGATATAATCACATAAATAAAAGAGAAGCAAGTTAAGAATCGCTTTATAAATGAGGACATGCCAGTGATTTTGTCTTCGAACAGACAACGCAGGCCAACCAACTCGAGAATACAAGACACAATGATGATTTTGAGCCTGAAGACTTGTAATAAACCTCAGTGCTCCATGGTTTACAGTGTCCAGAGAGTGGAAGCATTGAGAAGATGCATGCATGTATAAAACATCACGACAGTCAATCAAGGACAACTTCTAACAAGTAATGAAAAAGAAACTTTTCAGGAAAAAGAGGACTTGAACATATTCTTCATATCACCACAGCATACAGATGTGAGAAACATTTCTATGAGGTGTATTCATTTTTTTGTCCATCTGGAATGAATAGAGAGGCTGAGTTTTTGACCTCTACTGCAGCCAGCCACCAGGGGGAGCAATTTTTGTGACGACCTCAGTTTGAGTTGTGTGAGACGACGCCCCTTTTTTTTTTTTTTTTTTTTGAACAGTCTATGGGTGAGCACCTCTTGCCTGTGTGTGAGAGCCAGACTGAGAGCCAAGAGAGTCGGCTCTTTCAGCTCCCATACTGCTCAGTATTTTGTGTTATTTCGTCTTCGTGTCTCTCTAGAGCTACGGATCAGGTGGTTACAGCAACACTGCCCCCACGGTTTCCGTTTGTGCCGCTCCTTTTGGTCCGTATCCATAAGCTTTATTTCTGAAGCGTGCAGAAATACGGACAGAAGGCTCTGTATCTGTATCTGTATCCGTATTTAACATTGATCATTAATAGGCTTTTAAATTTCGTGTACGAAGTGCTGAGAGTATGCAGTGCACTTCATGTAAGTGTACTTACGAAAGTACGCAACTTGGGACACAGCATCTCACAGCATCTGTTTCAAAAACAGACAGGTGATGTCCTGAGACTACGTCCATTTATTAGACCATCTGTGAAGAAATCTGCTTTTATATGTGGAATGAAATCTCTTCACTTATTATATCAAAATCAAACCTAAATGTAAATTATGTTTACAATATATATGAAGTCATTAATAATGTTTGTTTTAGGAAAATACTTTGCATGAATACACTGTTTGAATCTGTTTGAAACTAAATTCCATCATCTAAAATAAAGAAAGTGAGAGACAAAACTAAAGAGGTTAACCCCAAAGTACGATCGAACAGCCGACATGAACCAGAACAAGAACTCAGGAGAGGAGGTGAGACTTTTTCATCAAAACTTTTAAATTTATTTGTTTTTTGCATGGGTTTCATTTAAAGCTAATGTAGTTATTTTTATGAGATTATTTAGTTCATTTGCATGATTTCTCTGTATGAGACCTGAGAAAGGAATCATTTAATGTGTTTACTTTTTGTTAAGAAACTGGTTGTGATAAATTTTATTTGATGTAGTTCATATGACGTGAGTTTTGTTTATGAAGTTTAATCATTGGGGATTTATTCATTTGTATGGGTGAGACATTTGACTGTTAAACAAAAGCAAAATGACTTCTTTAGATAGAACAGAAGTCCATCACCGACTGCAGCTCAGAGTGGGAGAGCAAGTGGGCTATTCGGCAGGAGGAGGTCCCTGCCAAGATGAGCGCTCTGCAGCAGGAGATGACCCAAGTAATTGAAGACACAGAGAAAGAAATCACCAGTGTCAGGACAGAAATGGTGCCAAGGAAGGTTATAAATAAAGCTAAGACGAGGGGGTACAGACTCTGATCTAACAGAAGAACAACAGAAGGACGACTGGAGTAACAATCAGGCAGAGAAACAAAGAGGTCAAGTGGCTCACCAAGGAGGAGAAGTAGACCACTGAAGACAGAGGGGAGACAGAGGAGATAAAGCTCCTGAGCCAGGCCAACTATGAGCCTCAAGTAGAACGGGGTAAAAGAAGCTCAGGAGGCTGAAAAAGGAGGCACAGGAAGAAAGAAGTAACATCTTTCTATCCTCACTTTCTCTCACTTTCACCCTGCACCCTGTCAGCTCTGCTTTCTCATCCTTCTTTCTGTCTGTCCCATCCTCCCCTTTTTTCCTGCCCCCATGTGGGCAGGAAAAAAGCAAACAATAAAAAAAAGCAAACAATAATTATACTGATATGATACAATAATTACAATAATTATACAGATACAATACAATAATTACAATAATTATACTGATACTGTTAAAGTATTGCTAAAGCAGACTGCTCTGCTTCTCTATGTTTGTGATTGGTCAGACGCTGCAAACTCCACCCCTTTGTGTCATGACTTTGTTAGAGATTAGCTGTTGCTAAATGTTAACGCAACAACAGCATCATCACTGTAAGGCCCCATAGAAAAATATCACACTGGGCCTTGTTTCTTCACCACAACATGGGACCAGAAAATAACCCTCAAAGGTTTCCCGTCAATCAAGGGCCCTTAGAATGAATAGTAGTAAACCTTTTGAAACCCAGCCTGAAGGTGACACAACACGTCCACATTTAGGCAGACAGAACACTGCAAAACTTTAATCACAAAGAAAAGGTCAACTTTGACCACTTTTTATTTACCACTAAACACAGGAGCACAGAGGCTGTGCATAAACAAATGTCAGACTGGTTTGCAGAATGTGGCTGGCATTAGCATAGAGTGACTACATGTTCTGGTTTGACCCGTGAGTCCCGTTTTCAAGCTCTGTGTCCCAAGTCCCAGCAGATACCAATGAACCAGCATGTTCCTGTTTGGAACAGCCCTGTCCCAGTTTACACCACAAAAACTGAGATCCAAGTAAGTGTTTATTTGTCTTATTTTAAGTAGACTCAAAATTAGATTCACCCAACAAGTCTGACTGAATTGCTTAAAAATTTGCTAAAGCGATATTTTTCCCTCTCTTCATTTTAGTCTTCTTGAAATAAGATAGTCTTGACTTATCAGGTGAATGGAACTCATTGTGAGGGCTTATACACTGGCACAGTTTTTGTTGTGGAACCGGTTCCATTCTGGATTCTCAGAACCTTGGTGCTGTCTAGCAAACCAGCCCACATTCATACCAGTTTAAGCAGAACAAATGTGGGAGGGCATTATCTCAACTTCCTGCTCATTTTATCAACACAGAACTTGACACACTCACTAATGATGACACAGTTCCCAGCTGGAACCAACTTTTTTTGGTTCTGGAACTGGAACCGTCACAGAGCCATGGCAGTGTGAAAGCCCTCATTGAATCTAATTATGCAGTAAAGTGAGTCCCAACTTTGGTCAGGTTGATCTTTTCCATTTCAGCTTCTTCCACTGTTCCAAGTTTTTTTTTCTAAATGAACATTTCTCTCTCCTGTAGCTCAACTTCGCCTGTTTTGAAGTAACTGATTGCTTACAAAACTTAAAGGATCAAGTTTTGTGAGTTATCTGTAACTTCATCTCTGAGCCTGCATAGAGCTCATGTTTCTGTGAGTGTGTGTGTCAGTCCTACCTGTTTGCAGGAGAGCAGCTGTACTGTCACTTATATCAAAGAATTTCTGCAGGTTCAGCAGGACACCTGTTTGCAAAAAAACAAACAAACATGGATGTGATTCCACTAAGATAAGGAGCAGGGAATGTGTTTTCACAGGGAGTGTCGTCATTTACCCGTATGAACTTAACTGACCTGCGATTGTGTATCTCTCCATGTAGTTGAGCAGGTTGATGTAGCAGAGCACAGCCACAGCCACCTTGGCTCGTCTGGGTGAGATGGGCTGTTTCTCTGGAGCCTGTGGCGTGAGCGACGAAAGGCTGTTTACAAAAGAGCCATAATGCAGACCCGTGCTGGAGCCCAGACTCCATCGAGGCCTCGGCCTGTCCTGAGGGGACGTCACTGATGCCTTTGGCTCCATGGTGAGCAGCTCTTTAATCACCTGTGACGGAGAGAGGACGGCTTAGATTTAGTGGAATATTTCATCCTGTGTGCTCTCAGCAGTGCTGCAGTGTGTGCACGATTACGAGAGCACATTGAAAGACAGAGAAAGGACAGAATCATACCATCTCCTCACGCTATCATCAGTGGAACAGCCTCTTCACCTGCCTCAACCAAAAATCCTCACTTTGCTCTGATCACACAGTACTCAGCTGCCAGACTTTCAACTTAATCAAGAGAAGTGGGTTATTAAACTTGTTTTTGCCTCCTTGCACCGGCCCCCAGCAGGGGGAGGGTCCAGAAACTCTGGAGTTATCAGATTGGACCACAGCCACAGCCAGCCCTTCACTACTGGCACTATCACCACACCTCTACCACGCAAACAACACATTCAAGCTCTAAATAGATCTGTCAGTAGAAAACATTCTGAAGACCGGTCTATAATCACAGGAGAGGGAGTGTGATATTTACTCAGAGGTATCTGCAGTTATCATATTAAACATTTAATGTGCAAACATGCACAGGGTGTTTTAGAGAATGATCTGCTGGTTTTTGGTTGGGTGTTAACTCACAGACAGCTTTACTCCAGGAATTTTTCAAAGCCATGCTGCTCTGTTTAAAGTCTACTAAACACTGAGACTGAGGAGTGAAAATACCAGCTATTGAATTACACTCAGGACAGTGCATTGATGACCTTTGGGCACATTATTTTAACATTTAACAGGTTTACATGGTTATTCTTGAAGACATAGAGGACCTTTTCTTCTTCTGGGGCTGTTGGGGGGGTCCACTTTAACCTTCCTGTAACACTTTTGACTTCCAGAGTGTTTTAGAAACAAATTCAGTGTTTTCCTATGCTGACCTTTAATAAACAACAAACCTGACCTAACAAAGAAATATTCAGGCTTAATTTAAGATGATACCATAAACTCAGGTAAAAACAAACAAACAAACAAAAAGGTTTTAAACTGAGGTTAAATCTTGGTAATTGCAGAATACTTTGCGGTGCATAATTTCTAAATCAGTCCATTGATTTTTCCACAAGTATAATTTGTGGGATTGTTTGTCTCTACATTGATCTGTTACTGATAAGTTAGAAAGCTGCCTGTAGACTGAGAGGAACATGCATACTCCAGCTGATATCAAACCTGTTAAGGTAGAGGTACATTCCCAGGTTGCTCCTTGACAGATCAAGAGCTCATCACCTGTACACTGCTTTTACTTTAACCCACACCTTTTCAACTACAGTGTAAAGTAGCTACAACCGGATTTTCATCAGTAGGACCCGTCTTGTGAGCTGAACTATTTACGCAGGTCTGTTTGTACAGGAAGATGAGACTTGGTGCAGGAGGAGTCTCCACAAAGTGTCACACCAGAAAAAAAAAAAAAAAGAGGCAGCAAAAATATTCAATAAGCTCACCTGGATGAGTGTTTGAACACCAAAACACCTCCAGTCCACACATTAGTGGTCTCTGCAGTTAGTTTAGGAAGCAGATTTAGATCCACTTTTTGTTATCCTGGTTAAAACAATCTTTATGTCCTGATGTCAATCAATGCATGATGTGTTCTTGAAGCAGAGTGAAAAATATCTGCTGTCCACAGCAGGAGTAAACCTGGGAAAACACCAACCAATCCAAGCGATTCCGCACTCATCTGCACTCATGCATGCGAGTGGGGCTGTTATTTTGGAGGAGCTCTAAGTGTGGGGGGTGGGGGTTGAACAGAGTCCCGAGGAGATGCTACATTCAAATTCATGCTAGTTTCCCGTGACTGCCAACCCTGCTATTAATGTACAATTGAGTATCTTTTACTTGTATTTGAGCAGGTTTAACAGTACTTGGACTGTTAATTTTGCCTCTACTTAAGTGATATTTTCCTGCAGACCTGTTGCAGACACTGTGTGCTGAGGCAGCCTGCAACTGCCCTCTCAGTCATGAGATGGACACCTGAAGCTGGTGAGGCTGCTGGAAACGGATGAGAGCAGCATGGACATGGACAGACTTTATTTCATGTTTGTTTTTTTAACGTTTGTTTTATGTGATTTTTATAATTTCATCTGCCAGACACCTGAATTTTCCGTCAGGTCTATTCTATTCTATTCTATTCTATTCTATTCTATTCTATCATAAAATTAACTTTATTTTTATCTAAATAGAATATAGTAGAATTCTTTGCATACCTGCTTTTATCCAACATCTCTCTCTCTCTCTGATCCATCACATTCACACACTGATGGCACAGAGAGACTGCTGCAGTACAGGATCATGAGAATTAACCAGTCTTATTCATTAGCTGTTGGAGCGGGAGCGATTTGGGGTTCAGAGTCTTGCTGAACACTGAACTTTGGCATGTAACCGCAGCAGCTGGAGTCAAACCCCTGACTGAGAGACCACTCTTCCACTGAGCCACGGCTGCCCTTGGTCACTTTAGAGCCAGCACACAGCCCGAGCTCTTCAGGAAGAGACCTGTTATCTGTTCCTGGGGCTTGGCTGAAAACTAGGAGTTTGTTGGTGGTATTTACAGTTGACAGGATGAGCTGCCTGATGAAAACACTCAGTGGTCACTCTTACGTCTCCTGGCTAATACATCTTACATCTTATAATTCTTACAAGTTTAGTTTGCTTTGTTTTATATCTAAAAATCACTTTGTGACATGCTTTTGGAAAAGTGTTCTATAGATAAATACATAAACAAGATTATAAATAATGATAACAAGAAGACAATGGCCATCCTTGTCTCACTGTTAATTGACCTAAACACGGATGATGAGAGGTGACACATTTCTATTCCTGTGCCTCCTAAGTAATTTAGTTCAGGGAAAATCAGTTAATGTAGGTTGTGGAAACACTTAAGAAACAGCACTGTGACACAAAAGGCAGTGGCACAACAGTGTGAGTACACATTGTTGCAAACACATCATGTCAAAATAAAACAGAAAGCAGAAGGACGCTGTTCACTGAAGGTGTAATTTCACCACAGAGAGCTACAGAGAGAGTAGATGGTGAATGTGTGCAACTCAGAAGCAACACTGTGCATTTCCTCTGATAAGAGTCTTTTCATAACAACAGTGAGACTACTGTGTGTAAACTACATGAAGCTAAAGAAGGGATGACCTTCTTTTTTTTCTATGGTAAACTAATAGTGTTGTTGATGCATTCCTTTCATACAGTCATAAACCTTCAAGCTTCTCAAACTGTGACTACAAGTGGAAATCAGAGTAAACACAAACTCACTTACGTGTTTCTGATGCCTTGTCTCTGCTATCTGCTTGGATTATTCCATGTCTGCAGCTGTGAGAGGACTCTGTGTCTGTCAGTGTGTCCCTGAGTCTGGAGGAAGCTTACAGAGCCCTCAGCTCTCTTTGTCACACACACACATGCCTCAGGAGATATCAAGTTAGAGGAGGGACCTGCCCACTCAGGGCCGGTCATATGCTCTCACACAGATCTCCACTGTGATGCAATCAGGTCACATAAACACTGCATGAAAACAAAAAGAAGAACAGAATTCAATTAATACGTCTCACACCCAGAGGCTTCTGATGAACATGATTCATTGTTTTATTTGATGAATGTCAGATAAGAGACAATCACAGGGCAGAGTGAAAGCATCATCTACTCAATCTAACTCTGGCTCCAAGGGCATGTGTGTCTTTGTTATGTAAAATGCATTTCTTTCATTTCTGTTTTGATTTCATCATATTGGCTGCAAACAAAAGCAGAAAAGGAATCTTAATGTAATTGAAAATGAAGTTATGCTTAATACGCTATTAGCGATGCATGCTACAGGGTGCAGCCTGAGCAGTTGCTCTAGTAGATGAATTTGTGTCGCTGTATGTGTTTATGGTTCTGTCTCTGATGACTGATGACTCATTACTGAACAAGCCATTCAACTTATAACCTGAAGTGACTTCTCTTCCACAGCTGAGACACACAGACTACATCATCTACTGTAAGCGTATTTAAAAAATTCCCTTTCAAGCATTTACAATGCTTTGGCAAAGAGATGATCTCACTCCCCTTTCCTCAGTTTTCAGTTTTCTCATTTATTTTCATCCATCTCATGTTCCATTTGTATTTTCACTTGCTAATCTTTAGAAAAGTTGTGACAACAAGGCCTCAAATCACTCCAAACATGTGGAGGGAAAACACTGCTGTAAAAACTACTGACCCTTGAGAAAGAATGTTTGTGTCTGCAGGTTATGAGAAACACTTATGACACAATTATCTATTCATAACCTTCCAACCAACAAGCTGAGAGAAATAAAAACTGAGATTGACCTACTTTACACAATAAACGTTACTTTTTAACCCGTTTGTTCTTGTTAGCCATGAACTTTTTAGAGACTCAGCATCAGATCCATGAACTGGTCCTCTGGCACGTCACAGATGCACTGCTTTACAAGCCTTCAGGGGTTAAACAAAACAGATTGTATGACAAAACCGGCTCATTCAGGTACAGCATCTTTCACCATCAAACAAAAGACAGATCTGAGGTCACTTACTACTTCCTCCTTTCCTGTTAGCATTAAAGTGAGTACATTTCTCATCCTTAAAAGAAGAAGTGATGACTCATGCAAGGGTTAAAATAAAAGGCACAGCTTCAAACACATTCTAAGCATTAAATATGAAAAAGTGAAATTACCCCAACATCAAATGGTTGCGAGAAAACTTAATTATCCTTCAAATGTGTGGAAAATAAATATGGAAAGTGGAAAATTCACATCAAAACACAGCTGAAAAAAGTGTAGTTGTGAGAAAAATGATTGTTAAGCTGTAGTCGGTTTTTATCAGTACAATCAGAGTGTTTGTGTATGCTTAAGAAAGACTGGATGAACAAGAGAGAGAGACAGACAGAGAGAGAGAGATAAATGAATCAGAAGGACTAAATGTCTTTGAGAAAGATTGTCTTGGCCTGATTAACTGGAATGATCAAAACAACAAAAGATGCTCTCACAGAACTCTCATTTGTCTGTTGTACACCAGCTTTTTTCTTCTTTATTTAGTTGTCATCATCTAGTGTTGAATCTGAGTACTACAGTCAACTCTCAGCTCCAGCTTGAAAAACACAGGCTGATAAGGTAAAAAGAAGATCTTAAGAACATCATTATTATAGTTGAAATACACACTCTTTTCCTTCTCTATCAAGGGATTTTTTTTTTTTTGCTATGGATTAGTTTATACGAGACAATACCAACAAAACAACATAATGGTCAGAAAACAGAAACTACAGAAACTTAACGATGAAAGTTTCACAACTCAACAAGAGTCCAAGAAGTCTAAGAAGAAATCAGTTTTCCGATGATTAGCATGGTAAGAAAACAACACTTACTTCACTTACTTACAAATTTATGATGGAACCTAAAAACACAAAAGGAAATAAGAAAAACTAACTAACTTCATAAAAAGTTAACTAACCGAAAACTGACCAATTATTCACTCTTTAATTCAGTAGCTAACAATCGAATACACAAACTAATTAGCTCACTAAGTGAAAAAACTCACATACTAACTGATAAACTTACTGACTGACTGTCTTACTAACCAACTAACTACCTGTTCCTTATCAACTAACTAACTAGCTCACTAACTAACTCACTGGCTTCCTAGTTTACTGACTTTGTCCCTAATTAACTAACTTCCTAACTAACAAATTAACTACATAACCAACCAACCAACTGGTTGACTGACTAACTAATAAACTAACCGACTGACTGACTTGTTAACTAACTTAGAAACTTACTAACTTAGAAACGTACTAACTAACTAACAAAGCGACAACCTCCACTCTGAATGTATGACACAATGAGGAAGTGCTAATATCTGCAGTTCGTCCTGTGTCCACTTGAGGCTGGCTTTGGAAGTACCAGGTGTCACATACACACTAATCGCTAATTTTGCTAATGGCGCGCACTGTAACTGGGGGGCGTTAATTTTTTTATTCACTGTAGACACTATTAAGATCACCAATTCATCCAATCAGAGGCACAGTTCAGCTCACGTGACTGCTGGGCACCTTATGGCTGTTGCTGTAGAGACTCAAAGCCCGCCCCATTTCCAATATGGCCGCGCCAACTGATTTGCTTCAAAAATCCATTTCAGAAACAGACGGGTAACGTTGTGGAGGCTATGTCCATTAATTATACAGTCTACATAACGAACTGACTGACGGACACAGATTGTATAATTAATGGACGTAGTCTCCAGTGTTCCCAGTAACAGCCATAGGGTGCCCAGCAGTCACGTGAGCTGAGCTGTGTCTGATTGGAGAACTAATATTGCAAAAACGACTGAATTACATATAAATTCACCCCCGCACAGTGCGTGCCATTAGCGAAATTTGCGATTCAGACGGGAGACATCCTCAGTACCAGGCTGTAAATATGCTTATTTTGACTGTGAAAATGGCTTGTTTTGGCTTGGTGTGTACCTGACTTCGGTACTTCCGGAGCCAGCCTCAAGCAGACACTCAAGGAACAGCATTCCGCAACGACTCATATTTTCAGACGGACTTACTTATTAAACAATAACTTACCCAGCACGTTTGAAGTTGACTATTTCAGACAAAGTCAATAACATCTGTCAAGTTTGGTTTGCTGTAAAGGCTTAAATATCCCTTTCCGTTCTCAGTTTATATCGTAACATCAACGTTTTTTTTTTATTTTTTTATTTAAAGAGGGCATTTTTGTACCATTTAAAATAACAGACTGCAATTAAAGCAGAGTCCAGCAGATGACGATAATGCGCCAATAAGGGTACCGACCGCTGTAAACCTCAACGAAGAAGAAGCTGCCAGAGTAGCAGGAGAAGGCGACGAAGAAGAAGAATGAGGAGAATGCTAAACGGAAAATAGAGAGAACGGAGGACCGCTTCATGAACATTGAATTAACGCTCTTACCTCAAAATATTACCATTGAACATAGCTGCATTATATCTGGTGAAGTATGACAGAGTCTCAGTCAGCGCTGTTACTCAGGAGACAGCTTGCAGGTAATTTAAACCTTGGTGTTTACTGATGCCGAGCTATCGACGGTGGCTGCGCGATCGCTGCCTTTAGCTGTGATTCAAACTGTTTTCTTGAACCTTCCACATTACTGTTCACGTCCTGTGTTAAATGCACTCCACTGAGGTTACAAAACAGATAAAAATGAGCATTTCATGTGTTGAGAGATCAACTCCTTCAGGTGTTATTGTGTCACTAACAGTGTTCAGATGAAAGCCGCTGTCAGAAGTCCCAGCGACTCTGTTGTATCGAGCAGTTCGCAGCTAGCCGAACATTAGCCTCCAGCTGTCTCAATGTGTTTACATATATTATAAGCGACATAACAAGTGTTTTTTTTGCAATTATCATAAAGCGTTCCTTCTCTTTTGTTACAAACACCATGCTTTTAGTTATATCTGTGTATAAAATCATATAACTGCGCTATTTGATCCATTTTATCGTGCTAATCAAATAGTATGTTAACATATTTAACAAACTGGCTGCTGTCACAGTTGTTAGCGTCAACACGGCAAGCTAACGAATGGTAATATCGCTTTTTCTCAGCAGTTTACTGTGAATAAAAGTCAACCTCTTCGATTCAGCACACTTTCTAAAAGCGTATTGATCAGACATTTGACAAATTGATTTTGGAGCTGATACGTTTATCATCAGGTTTTGGTGTTGTTTATACGGGAACCAGATTAGCAGTCAGTGAGGGACATGATGTACTGACAAGTACTTTTCCAGCTGTTTCACGGTTTTTGACATTTACACGTTTTTTAATTGATAAAGATGGTTTAAATCAGTGTGGCGATTTTTTTGCCAGTTATTTGCGCAATTAACAACAATTCCATTACCTTTACTTATATTGCACATTTTTATTAGTGTTTTCAGCCTGAAATACTTGATAAAACAAGAGAAAATAGACATACGTGTTTATTCATATTAAAACAACCATTCTTAGGATTTAAACAAATAGAAGTAGATAAAACAAACAAAAGAACCACTATATGGATCACTAAAATAACGTTTCTGATATCCAAGTTAAAAGTCAAAGCAGGACAAAAGGTTTTAATTTCTCTTTGAAAGTAAAAGAAAAACTATTCCACAGGTTTTCACCTTGAACCTAGAAGCTTCCTAACCCGAATTCTTGGAGACACTTCAGAAACTTGCAAAAGAAAGGCAATGGGAACTACATAGAATCTCAGGAATTCACTGATGTGAGGAGGTGCTCAGTTATATTTAGCCTTGTAGATGAGTACTATTTCTTGAAATTAGTTTTAAAATAAATGAATGGCTGAATGGTTGTTTTGTTTTGTTTGCTTATTTTCCATTAACATGCTTGTATTATGAATTAATGCCTGCAAAGGTCTTTCCAGTGTGTTCAGTGCACAAACTCTTTTGGATGTGGTGTTGTAATTCGGACCCAAACTCCAAAAACAGTCGGGAAGCGGCGTGAAATGTGCATCCTAAGTTTTCATGGCTTGAAAACTATGTAAATTATTTATTCAGTTAAAAAAAGTGAAAGACATCAAATCAAATGTTATGAATGAAAATGATAAATTAATGAAAACTATATGCTTGTTTTGAGTTTGATGCCGGCAGCATATTTCAACATTTAATAAAAAAAAAAAAAAAAAAAAAAGTTGCCCCAAAGCCAATTGTTACATTACAATTGTGGGGCTGTTTATGTCCCGACTTTCCTCCTTCCTGATCAAGGCCCAATTAACTCAAGTCTTATAAAATAATCCTTTCAGATCATCCTGTGGTCTGAGGTTTGTTAAGTTAATTGTTAATTAAACTTGTTCAATAACTACGACCAAAAAGCCGACGACTCCCGAGTCCTGACTCTGTGAGTTGTGACGTAGAATGGAATGTAGCCAATCAGGAGGCGAGCTGACTGAGGAACAAGGAAGCAGACGTAAACAAATCCAACATGGCTGACCTGACATGGAAAGTTAGTGAGGAACGTCCGTGTCCCTGCTGTTTACAGGATTTTTTCCTAATTTTTTTCTTCTTCTTCTAAAAATAGTCCAAAGACCACCATCATTTCCTCTTCTATGTCCTCTTCCATGTTGCGTTTTGTGTTTACTGGTTGTTGCTGTTTCTTCTTCTACGTTTTTGTTAGATCACATTTGCTCATGTAGATGTCTGTCTTGGAGGACTTGATTCTAGCTCGGTGGTGGGACAGAATCGCACACAGTACGATCAAAGCTGTTCCATGCCTGATTTTTGATCTTCATGTGTGGGCTCTGAAACAGAAAAAACATCTCTACTGCTTCTTGCCCTGACCTGATGCAAACCCTCTTTAGAAAGAAAGATCTCACAGATACATTTTGATTTCTCAGATGTTTCTGTTTTATTTTACATCTTAGAGCTGAACAAAAACCCAGTGGAGGGATTCTCAGCAGGCCTGATAGAGGACAGTGATCTCTACAGATGGGAAGTCCTTATAATCGGCCCCCCTGACACTCTGTAGTAAGTTTTTCACTTGTCTTATAATTTGGGTACGGCAGGGTGAATTGTTATTTTGTTAAGTCTTCTCATCTTTATTGCTGACATGATTTATGGGATATGATGTGATATTTTTTTTTCTTTTGCTTCTGTCCCTTTACAGTGAAGGTGGTGTGTTTAAAGCTCATCTGACATTTCCCAAAGACTACCCCCTCAGGCCACCCAAGATGAAGTTTATCACAGATATTTGGCACCCTAATGGTAGGTACAGTTTCAACACTATGAATGATTGTTGTCTTTTTTTTATCAGCACCTGTTTGAACTGCGTGTAATTTGAAGCAGTAAATACACACCACGATGCAGAAAGATTTTTCCCAAACTTCAGTCAGCAGGGTTTGAGCCACGGGTAAAATGATATAACAAACGTGTATAATTTGCTTTTGAAAAACGTGTGTAGCTGTTGGTTTGATGAAAATACTTACAGGTCGTTTATATCGCTGACTTTAAAACATACTTTGCCATGGATTTTTCTTTATTTTTCGTTATCTCAACATAACAGAGATTGTTTTCTCGTCATAATGACTTAGTTAATAACTTGTTTTGTCTTGATTTCAACCTACAAGAGCTGCCATGAATTGCTCCCAGTCACTTGGTGTAGCTGTCGCCTACCATTAAGTTACACTTTAGTAAGTTTACTTTAGGGGCTACAGGTTAGCAGATGAGAGGCTGCAGCAAAGCACTATTAAATATTAAATTAATAAACATTTAATTAAGTCTCACATTACACTGCAAAGTTAAGGTTAGCCTACAGTTACGTTACCTTAGCCAGATAGATGGGAGTTTGTTAGCCTCTTATCTGCTAACCAGTAGCCCCATAAAGGTAAATGATCTTTGTTATATTGAGATTACAAAATAATAAGACATTATCATGAATCATAAAACACGGGACATGATGTTAAATTTGTCCATTGTGCCAATAGATGGTGCGCACCTAAGGTTTCCATTGGAGTTGAGAGAGAGAGATAGGATCTGTATCTCAGACATGGGGAAGTTGTAAATTTGGGACACATCATCAGTAGTGTACCTTTGAGTCACTGGGTGTTTCGGCCTTTTAACACTAGACACCCTCATCAAAGGTGGCCAGCTACAGGGTGATGAGATAACAGTGCATACAAATAGGTAGATGGATAGTATCATATAGTTACATAACTCCATAAGAAAGCTTTTTAGCCACAAGAAGTTGCTAAACTTTGGGTCAAATAATTAAAGGTTAGAATCAATATTTTACTATTTCATTGGAGGATCCAAGTCAGATGTTTACCATGTGCTGTGAATAAGGAGTGACTCTAATATTGCTTACGTTTTTTTTTACGTAACTTTTGTGCACTCTCCCTGCGCTCTTTGAAGGAGCACTGATGTTAAGAATTGGGAGCGATTAAAGAATGTAACAGCCGCTAACAAAGGTGCCTTTACAATATGCTGACACATAATTGAAGCACTTTGTTTTAGAATCGTTAACCTGAATAAGTTTCTTTTCTTGGCGAAAAGTAAAAGAGTTAAAACATTTCAGTCAGTTTTTATTACTTGGAAATATTGTTTTTTTAATTCTTCTGTTTTGATTTGTTTGTTTTGTTTTGTTTTGTTTCCAGTTGACAAGAATGGAGATGTATGTATTTCTATTTTACACGAGCCTGGGGAGGACAAGTATGGTTATGAGAAACCAGAGGAGCGCTGGCTGCCTATCCACACAGTGGAAACCATCATGATTAGTGTTATCTCTATGCTCGCAGACCCAAATGGGGACTCACCAGCCAATGTGGATGCTGCAGTAAGTAACAAGGGAATGTGATTAATAGTTTCATGTTGTCCACATCTTTTGTAAAGCACTTCAGTCAGAATTAGTTGTGTCAAGTATATTGTATGACTTAGCTTTACTTGAATGTGAATGAATCTGTTTCTTATTTGTATAAAATGATTATTAAATAACCTGTTAAATGATTCAGTTAGAATTGAGAAATATACAGCACCAGAAAGTTTCAGAAATATCCAGCGCTGAAGTGTGTGTGGTTTTTTTCATCCTGTCCTCCTGCAGAAAGAGTGGAGGGAGGACAGACACGGTGCATTCAAAAGGAAAGTGGCCAGATGTGTACGAAAAAGCCAAGAGACTGCGTTTGAGTGATGTTTAGCACCAATTTAGCTTCATGTTTTCAGGGTAAGTGTTTCTTACTTGAGCATTTAAAGACACACTAAGGTTGACAAAAGTACAGAGGCTGAAACAGTCCTAAAGTGAGACCTCCCATTGTTATGATTCCAGTGAGAAGTCCTTTTTAAACTTGATTGCCTTGGCGTTAACAGTTTGTGATGCTGTTTAACTGCAGTCTTACAGAAACACGTCTGATGTTCATCAGCACTATGATTTACAAAGATGCCCAGAAAACACAACATTTGTTTTGAACATGTGTGTTTCCTAGAGCTGCAACTAATGTTTATTTTCATATCAATTAATCTATAGATTATCCCTCAATTAATCAAGTAGTTGTTTGGTCCATAAAATGCCAGAAAATAGTGAAAAACGTTCATGTTTCTTGGAAACCAAAGATATTCAGGACTGTCATAGAGAAGTAAAGAAATCAGGAACGTTTATGAAGCTGAAACTAGAGAATTTGGACTTCTTTTTCTTAAATAATTACTTTAACTGATTAATCCATTATCAAAATAGTTGACGATTAATTTAGTAATCAGTTAACAATTGATTATTCAATTAATTGTTGCAGCTCTAGTGTTTTCACAGTAGTTGATCTCTGCCCATATAATGCTTGGTATAGATGCAGTATTTTGTAACCCTCTCAGATGAAGTTAGTGTGGAATGATATTGTCAGCACCCAGCTGCACATGACTTCAAACTGTGGCAGGAGAAGGCTCCTCTGAGGCGTCACACCTTGTTAACAGGAGGGATGTTACTGTAGCATCGCCCTCTCTCTCTCTCCACACTGTGGAACATAAGAGCTGCTCAGACCCTTGATCGATGATCGTGTTTTTCACTTGTGCAGCTCTTTGGTCAACTGCAGTTGTTTTTGAAAATGCATTGACTTGACAGTCACCCTATCATGGCAAGTAGGGATGAAACGATTTATTTTAAAAACAATTCAATTCGTACCACAATTCGTGGTTGCTGATTCGATTCAAGGACGATATTGGTTCATTTAGAACGTTATGATCCAAAATGACTCAGTGACTTGAAATCGATTCAGTAACTTTTTAGCCAAAAACTCAACAAGTGAGAATGTGAAATAAATATCTGGAAACTGGATGGTGCAGGTGAAGTTTCCTAGATCCCTGTAGTTTCTTATGAGGGAATCAGGTGTAAAATAACAGTGGATATAAATAGAGCCAGGCAAAACAATCCAATATACGACATGTTGGCCTATGACCGATTTACCAGCAGATATATGAAATAAGAACATTGATAAACACAGGATAAACTGTACATGAAAGCAAATTTTTATAATACCCCACATATGAATGGTAAATGGACTTATATATAGAACTTATATAGTGCTTTTCTAGTCTTCCTGACCACTCAAAGTGCTTTACACTGCTAATCTCATTCACCCATCCACACCACAGTCACACACTGATGGTAGAACGTTCTATGATAGGGACCATCAGTTTTTTTTTTATCTAAACCATTCGTACCCATTCACACACCACTGAACAACAGTGGGAGCAATTGGGGTTCAGTGTCTTGCTCAAGGACACTTCGACTGCAGGAGCTGGGAATCGAACCCTCAACCTTCTGATCGAGAGACGACAACTCTACCACTGAACCACAGTCGCCCTCAAGACAAAGAACCAAAACACTACTAAATTAAAGTAAGGAACTTTAATTGGTAACAATAATCTAAACTAAAACTAAACGACTAAAATAAAAACCCACAGTTTTCATGAAGACATTAACTTGTGAATTTATGAGCCGCGGTAAATTCTGAATGGCAGTATGAAGTGAAGTGGGGCGCTGTATGGTGGTCTTATGTTAGTGGTGGACCTGAGAGTTAATATTTGCTTTAATCTTTGTATATTTCAAAAAGACACTTCCCACTTTATAGCCTAACTGTATGATAGTTGTATTGTTTTATGTATTATTGACTGAAGTGGGCCATCTGGTGTCTCTTAGTGGTTTTAGCGATGCATAGAGTAACTGTGATATGTTTCTGTGATGAAGTTGAAATTCTGTTTGAAAACCAAAGTTTTATCGATGTATGCTAACCGCTAGCATATCAGTGAAATTTCTCATATACGTTAGCAACAAGCTCGCATAATTTTTTTTACATCATTGTTGGTACATTAGAAGATGTATAACAAGCCAAGTGTATTGAATATAGATTTCTCCATGTGTTCAGTTTTGCAGTGTTTCCTAAGTACAACTGTAAGCTGAAGATCCTGGGTCAGAGTTGTTGTGGGGAAACTTTTATATCTGCTTAGCTGAACCATGGACTGAAGGCTGGGCATGTGCTGATGACATCACAGACAGGCAGACTCATTGGACTAATGTTTAACATCTTGTTCATTGAAAGTATAAAGTCTGCTGTGCTTAAATCCAATGTGTTACTTCTTAGTATCAGTACAATCGATTTATTACCTTTTAGATCGATTCACGTCGTCTGGAACGCCAACTTGCGAAGCGCAGATTGATGTAGTTGAATCATAGAAATATAAATCAATACATCGATGTTAAATGAATCGTTACACCCCTAATGACAGGATACTCACACTAGTGTTACTTCTCACCTGCAATGTGTACCACATGGAGGTGTAGGGTGGGGTGAACTCCTTCCTCTGATCCTCTGTCAGAGGTTGTAACAGCAGCAGGGTTCAGGGGTTCAGGGTTACTTTATTTTACCAAATAGCTGGAGTTGGCTGAAGGGCGAGTCACTTAATACAACACAGACAATGCACAAAACAGAGAGCAGATGAACGGTACACAAGTAAAAGTGCTGATAAGCATAATGTGCATCAGAGAAGAGCAGAATAAATAATATTTAGATAAAGAATGAGGTCTGAAAGGAAGGAGCTGAAACTCACAACACAGGGTGATGGGAGTCATCTTTTAAGGTTGAACCAGTGAGCTGCTCCACCTGCCTGGTGTACAAGGTTTTGTATCAGCTTACTGAATCACCTCACGATCTGACTCAGAGTTTCTGTTCTTCACAGAGGAGTTTCCAAACTATGACATCACAGAAAAAGAATAGAATCAACTCACAGATGCAGAGCAAAAAAGGGTCATCATAGTTCTGTCAGTGTGAAAACAGGTCAGCTTCCTCACACAGGATAAACGCTGACTCCCTTTTTCACACACAGCTTCACAGTTCAATTCAGAGTTCAGTTTAGAGTTGATAATTGTCCCAAGATATCTTTATGATGGTACACACTCGACTGGTTGACCAGAAATGAGTATGACTTCTTGTGTGTGGGACTTTTTCTTTAAATCGATGGTCATATCTTTAGTTTTCCATATATCTAACTGCAGATAAGATTCCTCACACCGTTTGTCAAAGTCATCAAGAACCAGACCATGACTTTTTTAATTGTCCCCTAACAGAATAACAATGGGTGAATTTCAAAGCATTAAACTGCAGTCTCCTCTCTCCTCTCTCCTCTCTCCTCTCTCCTCTGTGGCACCAGAAGTACTTTCTGAGCCCCCATATCGAAGGATGCCCCAAAGTGATAATTGTGCTCAGAGGAGAGAGAAGACGGATTTAAGATAGATAAGTGAGGAAACACGAGAGCACTGACAGACACGCCCCCATATTGTATCTCATACACTGATTGGATGCTGCAGTAGTTCAGCTCTGAAACTTCAACCGTCACAAAGAATAGCCCTAAATTAGCCCATAAAGCTGGGATTAAAAAAGTTTTTGATGCGAGTTCGAAGCACAAAATATTAATCACAGCTATCATAAAATCAATATAACATACTTCTGAGTTTTTAGAACTGTTTAGGTCAGATTCATCAGCTAAAGAAATAATTAATCATTAAACAGCATAGATAGAAAATAAATATTCATGATCAGTTATTTTTCTCATTCGTTTTCTTGTTGATTCTCATTTTCTTTATGAAGAGAACTTAAGTCTGAGAGAGAAAACACCTGTGAGGTTTCATTCATGAGCATGAGGTTTGTAAAGAGTAACAGGATTTCTGTTTTCACTGAGATCTGATAAAGTTCAAGGTTTAAGTTCCAAGGTTCCCGATCGGATACGCTCTAGATAAAGGATAAATAATTAATTAATTAATTAATAATTTAATAATGAGGTCTTTTATTGGTAAAGTGATGTAAAATGTTTATTGAACAGGTTAAAAACACAGACAAAGCTCTGTTACTGTTTTCTCTCCTCTCTTCATTTTCTTCATCTCTCCTTCATCTCTGGTGGGAGGGACTAAGACGCAAGTGAACATCACGAGTGGAGGAAGGAAGGATGAAACTTTGGAGCGTTGAGATGCACCCAGTGACGGTGTCATCTGCATACTTTACAGTGGTCCTATTGTCATGTGTACTTTGGCTCATATTTGAGTAAAGGATGATAAGAGTGGTGAAAGGGTGAAAGCACACATCCTCGTGGAGAACCAGTTGAGCAGACTTGTTCAGATAGGGCTCAGTTTACCCTCACTCTCTGAGTCCTATTCCTTAAAAAGTCCAGTATCCAACCAATCAGACTGTTGCCTAAATCAAAACTGGTTTTAAAGCCCGTTTAGAAACACATACGGTTGTGTCAACAGATTAAGCAACTTCAGCAAATTCAGCAACGTGACTGTGGCGTCCTCTACTCCTCTGCCTTGACCAGTTTTTCAAAAACTTACACAGTTGATGTCAGGGCAACTAGCCTAAAGTCATTAAGGATTTTAGAGGAACTAGATTTAGGAACAGGGACTACCACAGCATGCTTCAGGACCTGAGGAGTGTGCTGTTCCTCTAACGATGTGTTTAAGATGTATTAAAATACAGGTTTCAGATATTCCCAGATGTTATTTGACAGCCACAGATGTTATCAGGTCCACAACACGTCTTTATTTTAACTGAGAGGAAGGCCTGTTCTACAGCAGTGACGGCACACTGTGTCAGGGTGCAATGTGTGCATGTCATAAAGGTGTAACTTCTCTTTACCATGTTGTGTGTTAGAGGCTCCTGATCAACTGCAGAGCACGAGTCAGGTGCTTCAAGCTGTCAGAGAACAGCAGGGCATCATCTCAGTGATTGATTCAAGATGATCATTTTGTTCATATTACATGTATGAAAACAGTTTAATATTTATCACTATGCTTGAATGGCCAGACATATTGTTGGCCAAAATTTGTTCCAACCCAGGTATCATCGATTACCTCTTTTCCACCGGTGCTACTTTGGTGCTAGCTCCAGGCCAGTGCCTGAATTAGCACCAGTTCTTTCCGTTTCCACCGGCTCTAGGGGCTAAAAACTGGTGCTCAGCCAGCCCCAACTCTTTGCTGGGCCAGAGCATAGCACTGATTATGTCAGGAGCCAGAGGTAGGGTTACAGTGAACAACAATCAGCACAAAAAAAACAGGCATTCAGAAAAAGAAAAGCTGCCGAGTGAGCCGTCTGTTGTGTTTCCTCAGGTCAAAACTTTATGGTCATGCAATTACATTTCTCCTCTGCTCTCTGTATCACACCTGGGGGAGTTCTGCCCCAGTGCATGCACACACATACACACACACAGACACACACACAACACACTGCAAGAAAAAATGTCACAACTACCACAAGACACACATGAAAAGAAAATCTCTGCATTTTTTTAAGAGCTGTGTTGCTGACAACACCCCCAACTGGCATGGGCACTAAACTAGCACTAGCAATAATTCAGTGGAAAAGGGGTATATGTGAGGTAAACACTGCAATGAGTTCTGTTAAACAAAAAAGGATCATGGTAACCTTAGAAATGTTGCAGGTTTGTAGTGTTTGACTGCGTTAGTTTGAAGGTGAGTGAAGCAAAGAAACTGACGGCTGACTTTGTTTATATTTTGATGCATTACCAGGATTTCTGCTCCAGTTCACCCGGGCTTAAATCTGCCTCTCTGTATCTGAAGCACCATCAGCTTACATTTCAGTTGTATTTACCTCTAAATATCACATCTTTTACATGTTTGACATGTTCATATAGAAGTGTTCAAGGTTAGAGGGTATTGCTTTGTGTTCTATGTTCCTGATTAAACAGTGTGCCTTTTTTTTTTTACATCAAATTACTTCAGTGACATCCTCTTGATTTGGACACGAGGTGTATTTTCATTGGTTGTTCTGATTGACGTGTTTACATTGGATCAAGTTAGTTGTCCTACATTAACTCAGCGATGCAGTTCATCAAGTGTTAATAATTTTAAAGAGGGGCAGGAAATATTTTTTTTTATCACAAGAAATCCTGAAGTTGGAGGGTAACCATTCTCAGGCCTGGTTTGGAGCAACATGAGCACAGGCCTGCAGAGGACTGGGGAGGGAGAGACAATCATGCTTTGGTGTGTTGTAGGGCAAGTGGACCTGCTGTGAGTGCGCCCTAACATTCCTATTATTTGTCTTTCTGCAGGTCTCCAATTGAAAATCAACATGGCACTGTTTCCCCCACTCCTCCACCCTGTCGTCAGGCTCGTCCTCCTTTTTTATCCTGGCAGGAACAGACCGGCTCCTGTAGGCTGCATTAGAACGTAACAGTGACTACCACAGCTGACAGAGAACCGCCAAGAAAGAAGTGCCAACTCCAAAAATACAAAAAAAACCAACAACAACCCAGATGATGACAAGACATTTTTCAAGTCTATGAACTGCTTCAACATTCAGGAAGATAATGTAAAGACGTGTAAATAAAACAGACTAAACCGGATAATATATAAACTCCCTCTCCATCCATCATGACACTTAGACCAAATGAATTGAGCTGGTTCCTCATAGATTTATTTTTGTTCGTCCCCCCCTCTCTCAGCTTCAGCGTGCATTAGTTCTCCTTAGGTTCTTTTAACAGGAGGTCTTCACAGAATGAGGATGCTGTTGGAGGAACGTCAGCAGTGAAGAGCTTGATTGATTCCAGCCAGACGTGACCTGACTGGTTAAGTTGTTGTTTTTTTTCCCCCCGAAGAGGAAAACCGCCATGTTAGAAACCACAGCTGTTCTTTGGGTTCTTTAACATTCTTGGAACTCTGCTTCATATATGTCCCTTCATTATTTTCTGTTTTATGTCTAACCATCCCGCTCAGATGACTCAAAGAAGGCATATTTCCTGTTCATTTCTGTGCATGTCAGACTTTGTTTATCTTTATGCAAAAGTGCCTCCTAATAAAATGCTAGGCCACTTCACCCTCTATTGAACAATGTTAAAAGACTATTGAAGAGAGGGTGGAGAAACCGTGTATCACATATGTATTGATTTATTTAATAGTGAGTACACAGGGAATCTGTATAATTAGGGTAATGGTAATAATTTGGTGTAGCAATAACTCCTCTAGTAAAAAGTGTAAACATTAATTTTTGATATCTGGATACAGTTGAGGTCCTCTTCTCTGATTTTATTTTAGCAGCTTCTTTTCCTCGTCTGTGTTGTCCTCAGTAGGAATTGTTATGCATGCTTTATCGTACCTTTTTTCTGCTGCTGAATGTTTTTGGGACTTTGTTTGCGAATGTTGGAGTGTTTGTGGAAGCAGTGTGTGTGTGCCCATTCTTGTTTTGTCACTCTTCTTTCCCCTAAAACATACTCCCATGATTATTCTGCTCACTGAACTATTGCAGTTTTGCCTAATGTACAAAGACAAAATACTGATGTATATTTTTCATGTTATGAAACCTGTCACCTGTAGTGAGTTCTTCTAAAATATGACTTTTTTTTCAATATCTACCTGTGTATTTAATTCAAATGTGACCGGATACAACATGAACTGCACAACACTCAAAACAAAGACAGAAAAAACACAATTTACTGAAATATTTTTTATATATATATATATATATATATATATATATATATATATATATATATATATATATATATATATATGTATATATTCTACAACTACAATTTCATTTAGCAGACGCTTTTTTCCAAAGCTACGTACAAACCACACACACCACTGAACAACAGTGGGAGCAATTTAGGGTTCAGTGTCTTGCTCAAGGACACTTCGACATGTGACTGCAGGAGCTGGGAATCGAACCCTCGACCTTCCGATCAAGAGATGACAACTCTACCACTGATCACAGCTGCCCATATATATATATATATATATGTATATATATATGTATATGTATATATATATATATATATATATATATGTATATATATATATGTATATATATATATATATATATATATATATATATATATATATATATATATATATATATATATATATATATATGAATCAAAATTTTTGCTATATACTGTCCAAATTGTTTGAAACATGAGCCATATATCATATTATTGGTTGAGTAATTTTTACATGAATTGTTATTCACAGATCCAAAGGTTTGCTCCTTCAGCCAAATGTAAATTTTATGTTTCAGTGGCCCAGTTTCCCGTTCAGGGCTTAAACAAAACCAGGACTACACTAATCTGGTTTTAATTTAATCCAAACTAATCAAAAAGCTCTCTGAGATGTTATCTAACTTCAGATTAACTAGTTCCAGACTACAGAGTCTCTGACTAGAGTCAGCAAGGAACAGTCAGATCAGGTGTTTGAATCAGATTAACAATGATGTGTACATGATGTAAAGGTGAGGCTGCTCTGAAAACCTGGGGTGGAATATTTTTAATGTAGATTTCAGCTGTGTTTGTGTGTGTGTGGAACAGGAGTTTTAACCATCGTCTAGCATGGAGAAAAGAAAAAGTGTTGAAGAAACTTCAGTGAAAGTGAGAATGAAATTATTTCAAAGTGCCCCTCAACTGAAGACAAACATCAGGATTCAAACAAAAAACAAGCCCAAAGTAACAGATTCGGCAAATCATGTTCACAAAGACATTAGAGATATAAGAGCAAAATAAAAATACATATTAGTGTAGACAATCATTCACATAAAACTGATAACACTGTAAATTAAGCAGAAAAGAAATGAAGGAATTGCACAGACAGGTTTTCAATTCTGTTATTCTGCAGCTGAACAGTCTTGCTGAACGACTACCTCAGAGTCTCTGAAGGAAAGAATCCAAAGGCATCATCAGTCTCCACAATATGTCAGTTTTATGACTGAGGCTGCATCATATGCAGGTTTCTTCTGGATGGCAAACAGGTGCCGTACAGATACTTCATACAATCAGAATTCATTTTGGGGAGCAAAGGAAGTACTAATGTCATAAACAAACACTTCCATGTGGAATGAAACGGACCCACATGAAATGTACACACATCTAATTAATACCAGAGTGAAGAAAATTTACACTTATTTTGCAATAAATCATGAAATATTTCATTTTGAATTTTGCACAGTAAAGCATTCAGCCTTTACTCTGAAGTTAAACCTGCCTCTGGCTGGGTTTAACTCAAGTCTTCATTTAGACCTGGATTAGCTCGAGTCTTCCTTCAAGACAGCAGATTATTTAACTCATGACTATGACAAGTCTGAGATTATTTTAATCTGTATCTAGGAAAGCTTTTTTTTTTTAATAAATCCTGGATTAAAATAGGATTTAGTCTAGAACTAGGGCTTAATGTACAGGAAACTGGGCCGCTATAGTTTTTGAGTTCCTTTTGGGTCAGAGTCCCTGAATGAAAGTAGTGTTATAAAGGGTGACCCAGCAAGATTCAGGATGAATTATTTTATAGTTTATTACATAATAAATTTACATAGAAACAACAAAATTCCAGCTCTGACAGCAACTCTCTGGACACGTCTCCATTCTTTGTTCAACATCGATCTCTTTATCCTTCCAGTTTTCAGCTGCTTCAGCTACTTCTTAAAATAATTCATTTGGGTAGCAAAGGAAATATTAATTACATAAACAAACACTTCTATGTGGAATGAAATTTACCCACATCTAATTTATACCTCAATGAAGAAAATTTACATTTAATTTAATTATGTAATATATCATGAAATATTTCATATTGACTTTTGCTGGGTCACTCTTTATGTATGCAGAGTCCTGCGATCCCTTGATTACTAGCTGCTTTTATTTGCTAGTTATTTGCAGCCCCTTAAATGCACTCCAATAATAATACATTTTATTTACTTTGTACCTATAAAAACATAAGTTCAAGAAGTGCTCTGTTCAAAACAAAATAAAAATACCTTAAAATGTACAATGAAAAGAAAAAAATAACAGCAGGAGGGGAGAACCCAGGCCACACAAGAACCCTACTACATAAACTGTGACCATGATACTACACTCACTGACAGATTTTATTAGGCACGCCTGTCCAACTGCTCGTTAACACAAATTTCTAATCAGCCAATCACATGGCAGCATTTAGGCATGTAGACATGGTCAAGACGATCTGCTGCAGTTCAAACCAAGCATCAGAATGGGGAAGAAAGGTGATTTAAGTGACTGAACGTGGCATGGTTGTTGGTGCCAGACGGGCTGGTCTGAGTATTTCAGAAACTGCTGATCTACTGGGATTTTAACACACAACCATCTCTAGGGTTTACAGAGAATGGTCCAAAAAGTGAAGAATGGCCACACTGGTTTGAGCTGATAGAAAGGCAACAGGAACTCAAATAACCACTCGTTACAACCGAGGTATGCAGAAGAGCATCTCTGAATGCACAACATGTTGAACCTTGAGGCAGATGGGCTACAGCAGCAGAAGACCACTCCGGGTGCCACTCCTGTCAGCTAAGAACAAGAAACTGAGGCTACAATTCACACAGGCTCAACAAAATTGGACAACAGAAGATTGGAAAAACGTTGCTTGGTCTGATGAGTTTGGATTTCTGCTGCGACATTCGGATAGTAGGGTCAGAATTTGGGGTCAATATCTGCAAAGTTTTATCTCAGCATCTTCCAACTGTAGCTTTGTCACAACAAACATGGATGCCCATTTAGACCTGTCTCACAATCATTACTTAGTAACTCATAATTATGAGTTAGTATCTAATAATTATGACTTAGTGTCTCAAAATTATGACATAGTGTCTCAAAATTTAGACTTAGTATATCCTAATTACGATTACTATCTCATCATTACGACTTGGTATGTCATAATTATGACTTAGTATCTCATAATAAGGCCTTAACTTTTTTTAAGAGGCAGAAATGGGTTCCATATTTTACCCCCTAGTGGCCCTATATTTTTTTCCAGAGAAAAAATATTACAATAATAAAAAAGTATGATAAGTTTTTTTTTTATTATTATTATTTTTTATTTTATTTTTATTTTTTTTATTTATTTATTTTTTTTTTTTTACAGTGGCCCTTATCCTCTTCAAAATAAAAGGTAGTTTTTTTTTTGTTTTTTTTAAATTATCGTTATTATATTTTTTATTTTTGGGGTACCGAGTGTGGAAATGATTTTAAACGATCGTTGCATCAGGCTACAACATAAAAGCGAAGTAGTCGCAATAGTTTCTGAATGTGCGCTGTATTGTTCTAAATCATTTAAGCGGGGTTTTTTTCTGATTATACGTTTCGCAGATGCTTTCTGTTTTCTCTGAATGCAACGTTTGTATGAAACTCGTTATTCTTTTTCAATGTACCGTACATGTACAATATAGAGCCCAAATTTTCGTTCACTAAACGAGAAATTTGAATACAATAGGATTCAGCGTGAAGTGTAAGAAAAGGAGTGAATGATTAGTGAACGAGTTTTGATCATCACTTGAACGCAGCACCACTGCCTCCTGTCTGCCCAACCGTCTTATCGCGATAGAGACCGTTGGGCAACGGAGCTAACGCTGAGCAACATGGCGGAAGGTATGAGATTGGTTTTTTGACTCTTTGGTTCACTCCCTGTTCTGGTTGTCTGCTCGTTGAACCGTTGGACCGAATTAATTAGAGCTGCAGCAGTTTATATCATGTATTGCACTGTCTGTGGTGTCATATATGAAGCGTGTGGGCTCATGTGATGTCACACTCAGCCCACCAGTGGAGCTCTGTCGTTAACGTTAGCTCTCGTTCATATTGCTAGCTGAATTTAACCGCTACGAGTTTTTGTTGGAGTAATTTGCATTTTTTTTTTGATACAAGACATTATCCAGCCGTTGGTTTAGAGAGTTTTTCAGGATTTTTGTGTTAACACAAAGCTAAACGTCAACGGTCAGGATTGCGTCAAACTGTCTATAATACAGCTAACATTAATTTACATACACTGTGAATGCTCCTCTATTGTCAGCGGTTTGATTAGAGAGTAAAATCATTAATATTTTTCCCAAAGGCACACTTTCATGTTAGTTATTGAGTAATAGAGGGTGATCACAGAGAGAGCAGGCTTCACAGGTGTCCCTCCCTGTAAGTCATCACCTGGCAGAGGTGCCATGGCTTAGGGCACCACCTATATTCGGCGTGGGCCAAATATATGCTGTGGGTTCCTCCGTAAAGAACATCCACTTACCAACTCCAGCCCAACAGATGAGATACTACAGTCTGTGGTGGTTTTGTGTATGGAGCTGCTCCACTGATACTGAGCCCAGGGCATGTGTTTTTGGGCTTGATAAGTGTTTGGCCTTAATGGATGGTTATCTTATGAAACAACACTGACACCACTCAACCAATGAAAGTGACAAGTGGTGCTTGTGCTCTTGCATACTCACTGCCTGTTGTATTGTAGTTATACATGCAGCTGACTTTTGACATCATTTCCAAAGCATCAGCCTATATTTGTTCTGCAATTAATGAAATAGTTCCAGCTGAAACCCAAGTAGGTTTTATAAAATCAAAGGATTTATTCACTGGCTGTTTGGTCTTAAGCTGCAGCTCCACCATGCAGCCCTTCCTGCACTCAGCTGGTCAGGTGGTTTTCAGAACCCCCCCCCCCCCCCCCATCTGATCCTCATGACCAGAGGCTGTGCCAATAACGGTTTACGAGAGAGGCCAAAGTAACGTGCCGCATCAGCATTCTTTTCTCACTAAAACTTTACTGGTTTAAAGGAAGGAAATGGGCCCCAGTGAAACTCACCGATTTCTGCTGAAAGTTTCCCTGAAGAGGAAGAGAGAAAGCTCTGAACAAACAAAAAATGCCCTCTTGAGGTTCTGCTACTCTGTTTTTGAGATCCAGAAATTAGCATCTGGTTTGCCGTAGAAAGGGGACACTAGAAATATTCTCAAGTGAAGCTGTATGATATACAAAAGAACGTAAGAAGAAGCTGAACCCTTTTTTCCAGTTATATCTGGTAAAAACATAAATAAAGCCCACACTTTGCATTCTGAAACTCCTCTAACTACTTTCTATCCCTGCATCTTGTTTTGTCTTCTGTCTCCTGCTCCTGGATGTGAAACAGAGGAGGTGGCCAAGCTGCAGAAGCACCTGGCCCTGCTCAGGCAGGAGTACGTGAAGATGCAGCAGAAGCTGGCAGACACAGAGAGGCGCTGTGCCGTGCTCGCTGCTCAGACCTCTGGCCAGGGCTCCCCTGGCTCTGCAGCAGCAGACACCTTCATCAGCCGTCTGCTCGACATTGTGGCCGACCTCTATCAGCAGGAACAGTACAGGTGAGGATCATTATGCTTGTATGATGCTTCATTTTGCAGGGTGTTGAGTGTCCCTGGCAGTATTTGAAGAGGATTTCCTTCAAGCTTAACCCTGGTGCTGCAGGTCGTCACTATAGTGAGAACCCATATGCTTCTGCTGGCTGCTGGCAGTTCAAGGGTTAAAGTCAGGAATGCTTTCATGTTTCTTTGTTCTTGCCTCTCAGATTTTAATGTGTTTGTTTTGCAGTGATCTGAAAGTGAAAGTTGCAGACAAGACGCTCAGTGCCCATAAGTTTGTGTTGGCTGCTCGTAGTGATGTCTGGAGCTTGGCCAACATGGCCTCCACCTCAGAACTGGACCTGTCTGGTGAGCTCATCTTGTGTATCTTGGGTCATACTAATAATAATAATCCCGGTGTTACTCAGCCTCACCTCAGTGGGTCGACATGCTCATGGGTTAACAGATGGTGGCAATAATAGAAAACAAAATAGTAATACCAACGCTGCTGTCAGTAGCTTTGTGAAGAAAAAAAATTCCAGCGCTACTTCAGCGAGCGTTTTAAAGTCTGTAAACATTTCACCCAGTGAAGTAATTAGCAGTAAGCACCACTCTTTGAAAGACGGGCTTCCTGATCCTGCCAGAACCTGCTTCACCAGGAGGAAATCCTGGAGCAATGTGGTCCTGATGTAAAAAGAGAGGCGGCTTCAGTCCCATGTGAGTCGTAGCAGTGTTGATCGATGCCATCAATTAAAAAGGATAAGACAACACAATACCTCATTAATCATGCACGCTTGCCACTAACTGAACCGGGAGTTCAGCTGCAGGTGTGATATGTGATTAATGAATGGCTGTGACAATGAAAGTGGACTGGACCACTGTCTGGGTTTGTAATCTGTCAAAATGACGGGCAGCCTTCAGATATTTCTGTCGTTGCTCAAAAGATTATGTCAGAGATGGAGAAAAATCAGTTAACGCGACCTCTGGACTATTGAGACTGCCAAAGTCCACTTTGTGACAGTAGGTTTCTCCCCTGAGCCCTTTTTTTTTTCTTTAAAACTTTTCTGTAATATGTAAATTCATGTGTGAATGTTACGCATTAATTTTTTAAAAACTTTTTGTTTCAAGCTAATATTTCTGAAGCCAAGTCTGTAGAGACTCAGTATTAATGTGAACCACTTGCTCCTATTGAACATTTTGGCTCTCTGTCTTCATGTGATGATGAATTTCCAGACTGCAAACCTGAGGTTGCCATGGCGATGTTGCGGTGGGCATATACAGACGAGTTGGAGCTCAGTGAAGATGATGCCTTCCTTATTGACCTGATGAAGCTGGCCAACCGCTTCCAGCTGCAGCTGCTCAGAGAGAGGTCGGCATGAGTCATTTATTCTGAACTGAATGCTGCTCACAGAACTTTCACTGAAATCGGTTGCTTTTATTTGTTTATTAGTTTGAAGAGTAACTCATTTGGACAAGTGGCTCTAAAACACTTTTATTTCTGTGTTGGGACAGGTGTGAAAAAGGCGTGATGTCCTCAGTAAATGTCAGGAACTGCATTCGCTTCTACCAAACAGCTGAGGAGCTGAACGCCACCACGCTGATGAACTACTGTGGGGAGATCATCGCCAGTCACTGGGTGAGAACGTTGGAGGATGATTGTTCCTCAGCACATCAAGGCCTGCAAGGCCTTCTCTGCTGGCCTAAAAAATATCTGAATAACAGACTAACAATCATTTTATTTTCCATGTAGGCCCATACTTATAAAACAATACTTATTAAATGGTTGGTTTGCTTCCTTCCATAACCGTGGTTGCGCTGCTTCCAAACATGTAGTTTCATTTACAACTCCAATTCCAGTGAAGTTTGAACGTTGTGTAAAAAGTAAATAAAAACTGAACACAATGATTTGCAGATCCTGTTTAACCTATATTCAATTGAATGCACTACAAATAAGATATTTATAGTACAAACTGATAAACTTTAATGATTTTTTTTTTTTTTGTAAATATTCACTCATTTTGAATTTGATGGCTGCAACATGTTCCTAAAAAGCTGGGACAGGGTCATGTTTCCACTGTGTTCCATCACCTTTCCTTTTAACAACACTCAATAAGTGTTTGTGAACTGAGGACACTAATTGTTGAAGCTTTGGAGGTGGAATTCTTTACCATTCTTGATTGATGAACAACTTCAGTTGATCAACAGTCCGGGGTCTCTGTTGTCATATTTTGTGCTTCATAATGCTCCATACATTTTCAATTGCAGGCAGGCCAGTCTAGTACCTGCACTCTTTTACTATGAAGCCACGCTGTTGTAACAGGTGCAGAATGTGTCTTGTCATTGTCTTGCTGAAATAAGCAGGGACGTCCCTGAAAAAGACGTGGCTTGGATGGCAGCATATGTTGCTCCAAAACCTGTATGTACCTTTCAGCATTAATGGAGCCTTCACAGATGGTCAAGTTAGCCATGCCATGGGCACTAACACACCCCCATACCATCACAGATGCTGGCTTTGAGGCTTTGACCTGAGAACAATCCAGATTGTCCTTTTCCTCTTTGGCCTGGAGGACACCACGTCCATGATTTCCAAAAACAATTTGAAATGTGGACTCGTCAGACCACAGCACACTTTTCCACTTTGCGTCAGTCCATCTCAGATGAGCTCGGGTCCAGAGAAGCCGGCGGTGTTTCTGGGTGTTGTTGATATATGTCTTTGTCTTTGCATGGTAGAGTTTGAACTGTCACTTGTAGATGTAGTGATAAACTGTGTTAACTGACGATGGTTTTCTGAAGTCTTCCTGAGCCCACGTGGTAATATCCTTTACACAATGATGTTGGTTTTTAATGCAGTGCTGCCCGAGGGGTCAAAGGTCACGGGCATTCAATGTTGGTTTTCAGCTGTGATAGAGTGGCTACAGTGGCTGTAGTTGTTAAATGCTTACTGCTGACATCACCAGAGTTATGAAGGTGTTTGCCCTTTTCCCTGGGCTTTATCACCGATCTGATGATATCATCTGATGATAGCCATACCAGCCTCCAGGCTTCAAAATCTGCCTTTTTTCCTGAAAGCATCACAACCCCTGAAGCCTCCATCCTTCTTTAATTTACTGTGTTTATTTTCAGTTGAACCTCCTTGAGTTGACTCATTTCTGACACATCAGAGTTATTGTGTTTCTTTCACCTCCTCTTTTACGATGCAGAAAACCCTGCTGTCCTGGTTGGTTTTATGGCTCTGTTGCAGAAAATGTCTGTTTATTGTCACCGCTCTCTGACGCCTCGGTCTAATTTGTTCGGTTTTATTTGCTTGTTCTTAATAAATATTTTCATCAAGGGCAGAAAATCCACACCTGAAGATTCTGTTCACATTCATTTTCTGTTTTCTTGGTAAACTCTTTCTGACCTTTTCCACACAGGGCTGCTTCTGAGATGTGACACTGACTCTTTGTTGTGCTTTTGCTTTGTTTTTCTGTCAGGATGATCTGAGGAAAGAAGATTTCAGCACCATGAGTGCCCAACTCCTGTACAAGATGATCAAATCTAAAACAGAGTATCCTCTCCACAAAGCCATCAAGGTGGAGAGAGAAGACGTCGTCTTTCTTTATCTCATTGAGATGGACTCACAGGTAAGCTTTTGACAGATACAACACCTGTCCCTGTCCAGTAGAATAAAGGTCTCATGTTTCATTTTTGGATGTCTTTTCCTCTTGTTTGCAGTTACCTGGTAAGCTAAATGAACTGGACAACAATGGAGACCTGGCTCTGGACCTGGCGCTCTCTCGTAAATTGGAAAGCATCGCCACCACTCTTGTTAACAACAAAGCTGATGTGGACATGGTGGACCAGAGCGGCTGGAGCCTCCTGCACAAGGCCATCCAACGAGGTATAACACAAATGTTCCTTCAGAGGACTTCAGAGGTTAGCGGGACCCGAAATGATGAATGCTGAAAAAAAATCCTGTGCATTTAAAACTGAGAACTGCAGCACTTAAAAATAAAACACAAGCATTTGTTCACTTTGTTAAATAATGTTTTTCATGTAAATGCCCAAAACATTCAGCAAGAAAAGTCTCAAAACTTATCAATGTATATATTTTTTCCTTTACGTTAAAAGCTACAGAAGGTGGTAAATGGATTCACAATATCGTCTGATATCGATCACAGGCCTCTAAATCGAACCGAATCGAAACTGTATTGTGGCAGACTTTGTGATATCGTCAAACATTGAATCGTTCTAAGAATCAATAAGGTATCTTATTGTGTTAAAACTGGTGATTTACACCACTATTGATGACCAAAAATAAACAATTCTGTGGGTTTTTTTCAGTTCAGTTTAAATCATGTGCTCTGCTTGCTGTGAGAGTGATTTTTTTTCTTTACAAAGCTACTGACCGCAGCATCAGTAGTATTCTTATTTTCTATTATTTATCTTAGGGATGCACCGAAATGAAAATTTGTGGCCGAAGCCGATTAAAATATAAACGCTTGGCCGAATACTGAATACCGAATAGGGCTGTCACTTTTTCAAAAAATCATATTCGAATGAATATTAAATGACCCGTCATTCCTCGAATATATTCGAATATCCCCCCGCCCCTGCACGCGCTCTCCTTAACAGTCTCCTTAACAACAAGAGAAAGCTTCGACAGCTTTGAATAAGAAGGTAAAACATATAACTGATACTCAAGCTGAACAGCCCGTCTTCATTTCTTCATTATTTGACAGAAACACAAATCTATCAACTTGATCGGGATCAAGTGTGACTCTCTTTTTGTTTCCAATATTACCTGCACGCTACAATTCACGCACGAGCACGCGCACATGATCGCCGTGACCGCTCCTCTCGACAGTTATTGAAACAATAACGGGGTGTTAGAGGGCTGTGTGGGACAAAAACAACTTAACATGAGCCAAAAAGTCTCTAAAGTTATAATCCTGTTCTCTGTCTCACCCTACTGACTCTGATCAGACCGCGCTGCATGGAAAACGTTTTTGATAGACGCTTCATGGTGACGTAGGCGAGCCGTGCGCGCGCCCGAAGTCTGCTTTATGTTGGAGTAGTGTCCGCAGACAGACCAGCGGAGGAGCGGCGCTTGTTTGAACGTGAAGCAGCGGGTTGTTGTCTGCAGACTCTGACATTTTTTGAATATTCCAGTAGCCTTTGCTGTTTGATTGCGTCATTGTGTCACACGCTACTATTCGGCCTTGCTTTTAACTCACTTCACCGAAGGACGAATGTGGCTTTTTTTGCAATATTCGGCCGAACATATTTGGTTACCAAAAATTCGGTGCATCCCTAATTTATCTCTTTTTGCCCAGTAAGCAATAAAGTTTCCCTGCATAATCAATGTTTCAAGTTGTATTCGAGTCGCTTTTGCGATGAAATGCTTAAATATAGAATTAATGATGAATAGGTCTTATTATTGATTTTTTGATTGATGGATCATTATGACAGAATTTTTACAACCCTGTCTGTCAAAATGATGGACAGGTAAAACCTCTTGTTAAACGTCTGAACTCAGTTTGCAAAGGTCTTCACTGTCTCTTAATCCTACATAACTGGGAATACTTACTTTTATGGTTCAAGTGCAAAAAGATTGTTATTTTTTCTTCCACACTTCTAAACTTTTTTTCCTCTTCTCCCTCTGCAGGTGATGAATTCGCCTCCATCTTCCTGATTCGCCATTCCGCTCAGGTGAATGCAGCCACAGTGGGGGCGGTGGAAACCCCTCTTCACTTGGTCTGCTCGTTCAGTCCTAAGAAGCACGCCGCTGAAGTGATGAGTGGCATGGCAAGCATCGCAGAGGCCCTGCTGAAGACCGGAGCAAACCCCAACATGCAGAACAGCAAGGGCAGGTAGCTCATCAGGCTCCTTGTTGAGGATCGCTGACTGTCTCACAAAGCGTTACTTCAGCTGTGTGTTTTTACCGCTTGCAGAACTCCGCTGCATGAAGCTGTGGCGTCGGGGAACGAGCCTGTGTTCAACCAGCTGCTGCAGTGCAAACAGTGAGTTAAAGTCTGCTGCTAAATGAAATTTTCTAGTTGGTTTCTGTCATGAAAAACCTCACACTGCACGTGTTAGAGCTGATCAGATCAGCTGATATAACCAATTGACTAAAATAGGTGAGGTATGACTCCTTGAAGACACCAGTATGTCAGCTCATGTGCCTCTGTTCATCATCTCACTCTGAAGATAATCCTGTGATTAACCTGAGATAATCCGTCCACCTGATTAGACTCGACCTGGAACTCAAAGATCACGAGGGCAGCACGGCTCTGTGGCTGGCCCTGCAGTACATCACCATGTCTTCAGACCCTTCAATTAACCCGTTCGAGGACGATGCTCCGGTCGTGAACGGCACCTCATTCGACGAGAATAGCTTCGCAGCCCAGCTCATCCAGAGAGGGAGCAATCCTGACGCTCCTGACACCACCACAGGTGTTGTTTCATAATCTCTAAGTACAGCATCTTCTTCCTCAGCATGACACTTCTGCTGTCAAACACTTTTTCTTTCCTGTCTCTTGTCCTTTGTAGGAAACTGTCTCATGCAGAGAGCGGGTCAGGCAGGCAACGAGGCGGCTGCTCTTTTCCTCGCCACTCATGGAGCGAAGGTCAACCATGTCAACAAATGGGTGTGTATAAACATTTGGCCACTAATTTGAAAACTCTGTTACCTTAAAATACTTCTCCAGAGGGATGTGTATGACAGAGAGTTGGTTAGAAATGATGTCACAGCTGCCAAAAGACGCCCAGAATAAAATCTCTTCCTTCTGTAAGTGCTCCCAGGACCATCTCCTTAAAGATGGGAACACTCACGTTGCCATTAGTGCTGCACGATTATCGCAATCGCAACGGCAATCGCAATGTCAGCACGTGCGATTATGTAACCACAAAAGATGTGCGATTATAAAAAAAAAGTGTAAAAGAAAAAGGAGCGTGTGAGAGAGCGAGTGTAAGATGACCAATCGTGGTCATCATGGTATGTTCAGATATTAATTCGATAATTAACGCGGGGGGAAAATTAACGGCGTTAAAAAAAATGACGCATTTTATCGTATTTTATTTTATAGTCTATATCACACAGAACGGTTCTCAGTGCACGAGTTTCTGGCAGACGGATTATAGCAACGCACTGAGTGATGGTTAACACTCTTGACAGCGCCTTGCTTAGCTCGGCGGATGGAAAATTTACTTTTAAAAAACAGTTGCCGCGGTCCGTCAGCGCGAGCTACTTCACACTGCATCCGTCTCAGGAGCGGAGCGCAGCTCAGCGTACTCATAGCAGCTGGATACACAAGATCACAGGAGAACCACATGTTCCTGAAGGAATCACACCCATGACAACTACTTTCATGATATTTAGTATGTTAAACTCACCTGCCCTCCCAGAGCTTCATTAATTCAGTCCTTCCCTTTTAGTCTCTGTTGGTGTCCTTATATAAAGGATGTGTTGTATCGTATATAATTATCTGGTTTTCCGCCTCCAATATAAACTTTTCCTCGTCCATGGCGTCAGATTTCCTCTGGGTCTGACCCGCTGATGACTGCTGGCTCTGTGCCAGTGTCGAAGTTTTAATATACGAGGATAATTTTACGATCGACAGGCTGAACATGGTGCTTTATTTTGAAAAGACCGGAAACTCTGATCGTTTTTCGTGTCTGTTTTCCTGTTTGGTACGATCTGCTCTGCGGAGATTGACGCGTTTTCAAAAAAAACATCATTTGAGCAAAATAAACAGATTTTGTAGTTTAAACTTCTGTATGTGACGATTCAATGATTTAGTCTTCTACCAAGATCTGAAAAGTGTTGCTTCTGATGTTGAATATCGATGCGATTAAAATGCGATTAATTATGATTAATTAATTACAAATGGCATAATTAATTTGATTAATTTTTTTAATCAAGTCCCACCACTAGTTATCTTATTTACATGACGGGATGTCGTTTCTTTCTCCACGTGGTCACATGTTAAAAATTCTCCTCCTCTGCTCTCTGAATGGGCACACACTGTGCAGTGAGCAGAGAGTCGGTTAAAAATGATGACAGAGAGCCCAAGTGCTCCACGCTCTGCCCCTGACAAGCAGCAAAAGTCAGGTCACCATGTATTTCAAGTTTTGACCCAGCTTGGCTGTGAGAGGGGAAATACTTCCCCTGGCTGTACAAGACTGAATAAAAACATGCTTTACATATTAGCGTAAATTAGAATAGTAAATAATAATAACGGTAATAAAAACAGCTTAGACAGATAAACAAAAGCAAAACCAAAAAATTATTTGACATTAATAAGCACTTGTTGAATTTTCTTGTAATCATTAAAATAAATAAAATCAGCATCGTGAATCTTCCTTTGCTCTCTGTATTGGACGGCAAAGTTCTGCCCTGACAGCACATGCCGTGCAGCAAGCAGAGCATGGAGCTGTTGATTGGCTGTTGCAACTGAAGAGGACACATATCACAGTGGGAGAGTCATCACCAAAAATGGCTGACCAAAGTTGGCATGATGAAACTAGTAAAATCAAATAACTTACATGAGGCGCTTCCACAGCCATTCTTCAGGAAACTTTGAGAAGAATTCAGCGTTTCACGAGCGCTGTGAAAGCTCTCACAAAAGTATTTCGCTCGCTCAAATGTTTGACATGCGTGGTGGATCCTCTGCAGCCGTGTGTGCGGATCTCATATCGTTTTGTCAGTATAATGCATAGATGTGATTTTAAATCCTGATTTCAGGGTGAGAGTCCGCTTCACACAGCATGTCGCTGTGGTTTGGCAAGCTTGACCGCAGAGCTGCTCCAGCAAGGAGCCAACCCCAACCTGCAGACCGAGAAGCCCCTGTCTGATGACAACCGTGATGTGGCGATGCAGACCCCACTCCACATGGCCATCGCTCACAACCATCCAGATGTTGTGTCTGTGATCCTCGAACAAAAAGGTCAGTCATGTTTAGGGAGTACCATACATCTTCATACATGTAACACGGAGTGTGTTAATTCATGCTGCTGCTGATTTGTCTTCAGATATCCCAAAATGTAGCCACTGATTTCTCTCTCTCATTTATTTCAGCCAATGCACTTCATGCAACCAACAACTTCCAGATCATTCCAGACTTCAGTCTTAAAGACTGCATCGACCAGACAGTTCTGGGCTTGGCCCTCTGGACAGGTACTCACACAGGTTCACCTTCCAAATCAACATTTAATTCTGATTTATTAAGATGACTTTTGGAGAGTGTGAGTGTGTAACATGTAACATTAGTAACATTAGTAACATGTACTTTGTGTCCGTGTCAGGAATGCACACCATAGCAGCTCAGCTGCTGGGATCAGGGGCTTCTATTAATGACACCATGTCTGATGGACAAACCCTGCTCCACATGGCAATCCAAAGACAGGACAGCAAGAGTGCCCTCTTTCTCCTGGAGCACCAGGCAGACATCAATGTCCGGTAATTTCTGGCTTAATGCTGCAGCTGTGAAACATTTGTGGGGTTTCTAAAGTTATCACTCTGAGTCTATACATTAGAGAAATAAGGAAATTAATTTCAATCTCTAGTTTTTTTTTTTTTAGAGCGTATTGCAGGTTGAGGACAACAGTTAAGCAATTTATTGGAAAAAACTTCAAAATATTTTGAAATAAATTCTGAAGTGAATAAACCACAGAGTCTCCTGGAGACATTTTAGTCTGTTTGTGTTTACTTCCTCATTAAAAATCATTGTTTGAAGGTGACATCACAAAGGGGAGTCCTGCTGGTTCTGCCTCTGTTCAACATTAATAAACAAAGATCAGACTGTCACTCCTGTCAGTGAAGAGGAAGAAAACCTGATTTCTATACATATGATGGTCCTCAGGATTATATTTATGAACCTGTTAGTCCAGATAGAGAGCAGGAACAGGACAGGATCACAGCTGAGCTGTGGTTTGAGGTGAACCAGTAGAGAAGGAGCAGGTGTCCTGATGAGTGAGCGCTGTTAGCTCGCCATATGTAGCCTAATGCTGTGTTCACATCAGCACATTTAAAGTCTGAAAATCAGATGTAAAAACTTGAAACAAAAAAAAGGGAGTAAGTGCAAGAGCTGATCATAAAGCAACACACTTTGAGCCGTCATCGTAGAGCCCATAGAGAGAGAGAGAGAGACGGAGAGCTCTATCAGAGGTCTGTCCAACGATCTAGAGCCAGAAAACAACATCCACAGACGACTGTGATTTTTGTGACTGATGCAGAAATAAAGTCCATTCTGTTCAAAAAACGAACCCGAGCACAAAAGTTAACTACATCCAGATCAAACACAATATTTAACCATCTTAATGAATGGTGAAATTAAATGTAATACACACAATAAACAATAAACAGGACCTGAAACACGTTGGAGCAAAGCCGAGTCAGAGAATGTCACGTCATATGAGGCCATGTTGGAGCGTGCGTTTTAAACCGCTGAACTGAAATCAGACACTTTGTCCTCTCTGTGCTCTTTTGTGTTGTATTACATATAAAATCATTGATTGACTTATTCTACAGACATTATCAGACAACATGAAGCCTTAATTATGCTGCAATATGCTCTTTAATATTTGATATCTTTTGCTCTCAGGACTCAGGAGGAGAAAACAGCACTACAGCTGGCCATCAGTAACCAGCTGCCACTGGTGGTAGATGCTATTTGCACAAGAGGAGCTGATATGTCTGTGGTGAATGACAAAGGGGACCCTCCATTGTGGCTCGCTTTGGTCAACGGCCTGGAAGATATAGCATCCACACTGGTAAGACGGAAGGTTCAGTTATGATAGTAGCTCATATTCCTCATGCTAAACAGCTACACTACATTTTATATGAAACATGAGAATGTCTGCAGCACTGTCCTGTGTATTGTCAGGCAGATTTCTGTTTGGGACACATTGGGCCTCATTTGCTAATAAATGCGTAGAAATGTTCTTATTCTGTGTATAAAATAATCCCAATTTATCCATATAAGGACGTCTGTTTGGTGCATCAAGACAAGAGCGCTGAGCTGGACAAAAACTGAAAGTTGCTAAAGAAAAAAACAAAAGGATCTCACCTCAGCAGCACCAGAGGTGATCATTCTGGAGGTTTAGGCATGAAAACCAACACCTTCCAAAGTGTATCAGCAAGAATCACCATGAAAACAGAACAAGTCTGGGTTTTAATTACTGAGGGTGTTAACGCTGTGTCTCCTGAGGTTTGCACTGTGGCTCAGGTTGAAAAAAAATGGTTTGATATTAAAGTGGAAGCAAAGAAAAAGAAGGAAACTAGAAAAGAACGAGGACCACCTGATCTGAGAGCTCAGGATGAAAGAGTGGCTGCGATTATAGACCCCTCTGCTGTTTGTAAACAGTTACAGCTGTACATCCACATTGGCAACTGTGAAGTACAATGGCTGGTCAAGCGACAGTAGCCTGTTAACCATCAAAAAATGCATTTTATACCTAAATAACACCAAGTGATGGATGGTAAACAACGCACAGGTGAGAAATCAGTGAGTGGATGGAGAACATCAACAAGTGGACACATTCAGTGGACGGATGTTTTTAGTGTATAAATCCAGCGTGTACCTAGAGAGGAGTTTAAACACACAGTCACTCCATGCTTATGACTGCATCATCTGTGGACCTTTACCAGACTGTGAGCTCTTTTTGGTTCATGTCTTTATATTTCACAGAGAGCTGAGTCTGAGACCTGGGTCATAATAAAGGATCCAGAAAACCAGGTCCAGACAGAGAACTGCTCCAAATCTATCAGAATATGAATGCTTTGATATTTTCAGATTACTAATCAGACTGATTCATAGTTTGATAATATACCGTAGTTTAACGTTGAACTTCAAATCTGTTTCTTCACTTATTATTTCCTCTCCATAGTGAGTCCATATTTGGTCAGAACCTCGGCTCCAAACCAACTTTTTCATCAAACACTCAAAGTAAAAACTGGATTTAGAATATCAGCAGTTAATATTGATTATTGGTGCTCAAACCTGGTTCACTGAGGTTGCATAAAGAAGACACATTTAATAACACAGCTGCAGACGGAGCTGGTGTTTCAGTGTAAAGTGTGACCCTGTTAACTGGTGACTCAGCTGACCATCACTGACACGTTCAGCTGAGAGTCTCCAGTTAGCACGGTCACTCTTTACTCCAAAACACCGATTGCTCTGTGACACTCTGAACTCCATAGAAGTTGACTCCATGGTGTAGAATCATTTCTGACAACCAACTACAGAACAACAGGACATTTTTATGCTGCTACAGTTTGAATTTAGTGTTTAAAGAACGATAACTGGTCTGAATGAACGGAGCTAAACGCTGCTTCTGTTGCCAAAATGCGCGCGCATCTTTATAATGCCGTTGACTCTGAACGGGTTTATTGGAGACAAATGAGGTAGGAAGTGATGATATTCATCCATCACCTAACAGTAATTCGTTAAATGATTGTTGATATTTGCAATTGGCTGTTTTTGTAATTAATGAGTATAAATCAGTCAGAAAATTAAAACACATTTTATCCAAATGAAAATGCTGATTGTGCACCATCGACCTTAATGTTGCCCAGCTGGCTCTGCTGGGTGCTGTGAGGGAGATCACAACGAGTATCCAAAACATCAACAAAACATTAAAACAGTTGCTGGATATTTTGGCAAACATATATAAGTATGAGTGAATGGTGAAGTAGTGTGTGCGCCGTTTGTTCAGAAAATGACGGAGAAGTGAGTAATTTCATGTCTTCATTCAGTTTGCATTTTGAAACCTGCTTTATAACTGAGCTCCATTAGAGACGCTGAATAAAACGAATAAACTATTTAATTTAAGATTCAGTATTTTAAGATGGTTATTTATGATTTCTATTAAAGGCTCTTTTCTTTTTCTTTTATTACTTTAAATATGTTGTGCATTTTGTTTGAGAGTTTGTTTTCATTTTCTGAGAAAGTTGGTCGTCATCAGTGGTGCATACTCATGGTCGGAGGAGGTTTTATTTTCATTCACCGTGTCAGAATAAATTCAGGTACAAATATATGGATGAATCCAGGATTTGTGCTTCAAATGTCCCTACGCACTGTTAGTGAGTGAGGCCCGATGTTTTGTCATATCTTGACTTGTTCGTCCCTTCAAGGTCCGGCATGGCTGTGATTCCACTTGTTGGGGCCCCGGACCCTCAGGCTGCCAGCAGACCCTCCTTCACAGAGCTATTGATGAGAACAGTGAGGTCTCTGCTTGCTTCCTCATTCGCAGGTCAGCCTTTTCTTCTGACATGAACTCAGTGTTAGAAACTGTTTCAGTGTTTTGACTGAGACTCTGTTAACCTGTGTGTGTGTGCGCGTGTGTTTAGTGGGTGTGACGTGAACAGCCCCAGGCAGCCCGGCCCCAACGGAGAAGGAGATGAAGAGGCCCGAGATGGACAAACGCCCCTCCACCTGGCAGGCAGCTGGGGGTTGGAGGAGGTGGTGCAGTGCCTTCTAGAGTTTGGAGCTAATGTTAATGCACAGGTCAGCTCGTCTTACAGCTGTGGTCTGATTCTTTTTTTTTGTGGCACTTCTTACACATTTTTCTGTCTACGTCACATTCAGAACTTTTGAACAGCAGTTTTTCCTGTCTCTCTCCCCCCCAACCCACCATCAGGATGCAGAGGGCAGAGCTCCCATCCATGCTGCCATTAGCAACCAGCACAACGTTATCATCCAGCTCCTCATATCTCATCCAGACATTCGCCTCAACGTACGCGACCGTCAGGGAATGACCCCCTTTGCCTGTGCCATGACACACAAGAACAATAAGGCAGCAGAGGCCATCCTGAAGAGGGAGCCAGGTGCTGCAGAGCAGGTAAAGCTGACAGAAAGCTTCACTTTGAGTCACTGCAGCAGTTTACACAAAGGTTCAATCTCTCATGACCTCAAACTGTTATTTCCTCTCAGGTGGACAACAAAGGGCGTAATTTTCTGCATGTGGCTGTGCAGAATTCAGACATTGAAAGTGTCCTGTTCCTCATCAGTGTGCAAGCTAACGTCAACTCCAGGGTTCAGGACGCAGCCAAACTCACCCCTCTTCACCTGGCCGTCCAGGCCGGGTCTGAGATCATTGTTCGCAACCTGGTACACCTCAAACGCTCCTGCATTTCAATGATGGATTCCACTCATTTTTACAGAACAGTGCAGTTGATGAGGTTTTTATTTTGCATTTTTGTGCTTCCAGCTGCTTGCCGGAGCCAAAGTAAATGAGCTGACCAAACACAGACAGACAGCGCTGCATCTGGCCGCCCAGCAGGACCTGGCCACGATCTGCTCTGTGCTGCTGGAGAACGGGATAGACTTCGCTGCTGAGGATGAGAACGGCAATAATGGTACCTCACATTTTTATCACCATGCTTTTGATTCCTTATAATCTGGCATGCATGGATAAAACAAAGTGCTGAAATGCACAGTAAGTTCATAAGCACAGAGTTAGTTTAAGACATGGGTTGGTTATCCCAGTGTTGTTGCAACAAAGTTAATTTTGGCTGGTGCTTGTAACAGGAGTTACAGATTTCAGCTGTAGAAAAATCCTGTTTCACACTAAAGTATGATATCTCTGCAAGTATTTGTCTTATTTTTTACTAAAAAGTGTATTTTTAGAGAAAATTTGAGTCCAATTCATGCTGCAAGTCAAGAAAAATGTCTCCTTTCAAAATATTAGAAGACAAAATGACACCTAAATTACTTGTGAAGAGGAAAAGAAGATTTTTTAAAAATCTTTACAAGCATCTCAGGCATTGTTTTTATCTTTTCATCCATCCATCCATCCATCCATTTTCTATACCGCTTCTCCTGTTCAGGGTCACGGGTGGCTGGAGCCTATGTTTTTATCTTTTAATATCTTAAAATCAACATTTTCCTGGACTTGTCAGGTATATGTGGTTCATGACGAGTCTACAAAGGTGTTTTTTGTTAATTATTTTCATTTAATTGTTCCATTTATAGGGTACAGAAAAGGACATTATGGATATACGTCAGTGGTCATCTCTCAAATGTATTAAATTTGTCAGAGTTGAAAATAATGTCCTTTAAAACCAAAGTGCATTAAATGGCGAAAACCCCTTCTAAACCCCCAAACAACTCAAATGATGAGACAATTTTTACTGAAAAATAAGACCGATTATTTTTTGTTGTTGTTGTTGTTTTTTTTTGTTTCCTTAAACTTTTGTTCAGATATCAGTTTTCGCACTTCAGTGACTCTGGTTGTGTAGCTGAATGATTTCATCGCATCACAAACATGAAACTTTCCACGTGAAAACAATTGAAACCCTTATAAATTTTTTTTTTTTGTGTGTGTGTTTTTTTGTCCCCAGCTCTGCATCTGGCTGTGATGCAGGGTCGCCTTAACAATGTCAGAACCCTTCTCACCGAGTCCAACATTGATGCCGAGGCCTTCAATCTCAGGTAAAATCTGATTCTGTCCTCATACCAGACTCTTCTTTAAGACCAGTTAGAGGTTTAGATCTGAACATGAAGAAAAACAATGGAAATGGTTCAAGCTGTTCATGTGCTCTCTTCTGTCCCTCTGTCATCTTATCAGGGGTCAGTCTCCGATGCATGTACTTGGCCATTATGGGAAAGAGAACGCTGCCGCCATTTTTGAGTTGTTCCTGGAGTGTATGCCTGAGTATCCTCTGGACAAGCCCGATAATGAAGGGAACACAGGTACTGAAGCTGGCTTGTTGTGTAACAGTTAGTTGATATCATCCTATCGACTGAGATTGGCTTAAAAAGTAAATATCAGACATCCTGTAACACGCAGATACAATAACCCGTTAAATTACAGGCTTTACAGTTTTTTTTTTTTTTGCACATCACCTCTCTGTTACACTGTGTTTGTAGCTTATTGCAGTGTAGACAGAGCCCACCTTTTTAATTACGTTCAGAAGAGCGATGATGATCTCTGTAATTAGCTGTAAAAACATCAGTGTCAGTAATCAGCTAAATGAGTTGTAAAATATTGGATATTGTCAAAAAGTCAAATATGGTGCATCCCTAATAATAAATGACAGTAAAAAACACACACACTTTATTAACACCACTTGTAACCACAGAGCTACTCTGACCTGTGTTTGTAGCTTATTGCAGTGTAGACAGAGCCCACCTTTTTAATTACGTTCAGAAGAGCGATGATGATCTCTGTAATTAGCTGTAAAAACATCAGTGTCAGTAATCAGCTAAATGAGTTGTAAAATATTGGATATTGTCAAAAAGTCAAATATGGTGCATCCCTAATAATAAATGACAGTAAAAAACACACACACTTTATTAACACCACTTGTAACCACAGAGCTACTCTGACCTGTGCTTTGTTGCAGTTCTGCTCCTGGCCTACATGAAGGGAAATGCAAACCTGTGCCGTGCCATCGTGAGGGCGGGGGCTCGACTCGGAGTCACTAACAATCAGGGCATCAATATTTTTAACTACCAAGTTGCAACCAAACAGTTGCTCTTCCGCCTTTTAGGTAAGTTTCTCAGCCTGTTATCTCCTTCACTGATAACAGAGTTTAATCCTGGGAGACAGGATTCCCAGGTCATCTGATCAAACCCATTTCCTGATTGCTGGGAAAAATCTGTTCAGTGTCTGATTTTTGATCTTCATGTGTGGGCGCTCTAACAGATAAAACATCTCTTCACATTTAGAAAATTCTTATGCGTGTACCCGGCTTAAACCAAGTGTTAGCCTATGGTTGACATATTAAGCAGTCAATGTTGGGGTGTTTGCTGCGCCAGCTGTGGAATATCTGAAGCTGGTTTGTGACCCGAATTTTAGCTCTCAACTCAAAGCAAAAAATCAACTGAAAGACAGCTCGTATCTCTTAAACTTGTCAGTGTGGATAGCCTGTGTTGATGGAAATACACCATGCTCTTTTGCCCTAATAATAATTACAATAATAATAATAATAAAAAAACCACAAAAATTTCAGTTCGGGATTTGGGAACATATAACCCTATTGGTCTAAAAACAAAACAAATTGGTTGTCTTTTTCCAGGATCTGATGCATCTAATGTTCAGGAAAAAAATCAAACCATCATCTACCACATTGATACCAAGGATGTAAAGGAAAGCCTCATATTTTACCCTACATGTCACATAAACACATTCATTGTCCAGTGTTTTTTTCTTTGCTGTGTAATCCCCCCACTTGAAAAGGGATGACAAACTGCCCAAAGTAAACTGGGATCCACTCATGAAAACACACAACAGGTCCTAATTAAATTTCACCTTTTATTTCCTTCTGTCGTTTAATGCAGTTTCAACCTTTAAAATAAACAGATGAGCACCATAAAGTTAAGAAATCATTCAGTTCTGTCAAACAAGTGTGTATTTTAAGTATTTCTATGGAAGTGAAAAAAAAAACACTGTTTCTACAAAATACTGCAAATGAGATTTGAGCACAGCCTCAATTTATGTTTTTCTTTAATCTTCAGACTTAACATAGGTTGACTAAATTAGATATTTACTTTTCTTAACTGAAAGGGTAATTTAATGGTCATGTAATTTTAATATTTATCAGATATTAATCCAATGACTCCTTATGTAGATGAATCATTTTATTAGTTTTTTATGACAGGTAAGTGGATTCAACAATAAACAAAGAGAACGAAGGCACAGGTGCCCGCACAGAGCACCTTCTTAACCATCTCTAACATCTACCTTTGAAAGGTGAAGTCTCTTACCGGCTGCCTCTTTGGATTTTCACAGCTCCATCTGTGACCTAACAATTTTTTAAATTTACGTTGTTTGCTTCCTGGCAGGCTTCGATGCTTTTTTCTCATCTCACCTGCTCCAGGTGCGTCATGTGAAACAAGGTCAAACTCTTCCAGAAGGAAAACTGTGTTTTTTTAAGGGATGAAAGAAGACAGCGATTTATTTATTTATTTACTTACTTACTTACTTACTTATTTACTTATTTACTTATTTATTTAATTATTTAATTATCTGCCTGCTTACCTAATTATCAACAGTGCAAGATTATTAAGATACAGTATTCATTTATTTGTCTACTTAACAGCACGTGTTTGTTTATTTGACTTAGACGTACCTGAATAAATAAGCTTATAAATAAGCCATTTCCTGATGTTAGTTATCATTTAGTCTTACTTTAGTTTAACTGGGTTTAAAGGCTGCGTTTAAGTCTTTTAAATCTTACATTAAACTCCAGTTTGACTTGACATTCATACGCACATGCTCACCACTCACTGCATCCTCAGACTGTTGGTTGTCATTGTGAGCAACTTTAGGCTCGGTGTTGCTCAAGGACACTTAAGCATTGTCTACTGTAGAAGCTGTGATCAAACCTCCAACCTTCTGACTGAGAGATGACAGACTACCACTGACCCACAGCCGCTCCTTTAACTGATCCTTTCTGATCGTTTGTTTAGATATGCTGTCCAAAGAGCCCCCCTGGTGTGATGGATCTAACTGCTATGAATGTGCTGCCAAGTTTGGTGTAACGACACGGAAACATCACTGGTTAGTCGTGGAGAATTCTTCTTCTATGATTCTTTCACCTGTATTCACACTTTATGTCTAACCTCCTCCCTCTCTGTTGTCTCCAGCCGCCACTGTGGGCGCCTGCTGTGCCACAAGTGCTCTATAAAAGAGATCCCCATCATCAAGTTTGACCTGAACAAGCCGGTGAGGGTGTGCGACATCTGCTTCGATGTACTAACTCTGGGTGGGGTGTCGTAATCCAGCGGCCTGGAGCTCCTCCACTCTGAAACTGGCCGTGCCAGGCTCAACCCGGCACAGTTATCCAGGCGCACCAGGAGAAGGGACATCAGTAGCAGGAAAAACTAACAAGAGATTCCCGGACAGTTGCAGACCTTCATCTTTATAAAGTTCCAGTCTATGAAAAACTGTCATTGTTCTAGAGGGACGTCGTCTTTTTGTTTCCGTTTTGATCAACGTATCTTAACATGGATATGACAGATCTCCGGCTCTGTGATGGCCGGACGGTTCGTTAATCAGTTCCCTGAGGTCAATAATGTTTGCATTGATTAGCTCTTATTATCACAAGCAGACAGCTGCTGCTGTAGGTAGTCATTTCAATTCAATGATCAAATTATGTGCAGGAGGAGGATTTACTGCTTCCTGTTGGTATATTTCACCATTTGCAGCCTTCATGCTACACGACCTGCCCAAAGACAAAAATTCACTGAGTCCTTGCATTAATATGGAGCTGAGGCTGCTGTCAGTAAGAGCAAAGTAAAACTGTAACACGACCTTAGATCAGTGGATCTACAAAGACTGAACTATCAGCATGTCCTCTGTAGTCGCTCATCTCTCGCTCTCCTGTCATCTTGATTCTGCTCTGACCGGGTAAAGTGGACAGAGCAGGAGGATTTAAAGGGAACGAAACACAACTCAGTTTTTTTACATGAGCATCATTTCTCCTCCTCAAAGCAGATCCTTCATTATATCACTGACGTATCACTTCACTGTTAAAGGTAACAGATGATCAAAGATTCAGTCCCTCCTGAGGTTCGTCTTTTATTCTCTGATTGTTCCATCGTTTGGTTACCTTTTTAAAAAGTCTGAAAAATTTGACCTGTGAATCCCCTCTCATGTTTTCCTGAGAGGAAGAAGAACAATTCTTTCGACTGTCGTCATCCTCAGTTACAGAGATGCCTCTATGCATGTGATTTGATTTGTAGCCTTTTCATGTCATTCGTCATAATCATAAATCATGATTTTAAAAAATCAGCCATCAAATGATTACATTCCACGAGGTCCTTCACAGGAAGTTGTGATCAAAGTCCCCAAATGTTGCCTCAAGTCAAGTTATCGTCTTGACCCATCACGCTCAACGCTTCTTGATTTCTAAGCCTAACAGGTGCACTTTATCAAAGATCACATGGCATTTCCGATCCTTGGGGAGAATGTGGAGCGGCGGAGCGGCCGGGTAGCGGGGCCTCTTTAAGTATTGTTAAATTGTACAGATAAATGTGTGATATTTTTGACCACTACAACTGTTTTGTACTTTAATGCAGTTTGTGCTTGTCATTGTGACAAACCTAAATCTTGCCTCTGTTAATCTTTTATGCACATTGTTTAATCTTTTATGCACATTATATTGTATCTGTATGCTCAGATATCTAGCCTGTCTCTTCCTGGTGTATCCTTTTAGAAAAAGGGAGGACAAATTTACATAAAGGTCATCAAAAACAAACACACCAAACTCTTTCTCCTTTTTATTGTGGAAAAAAATGTTTTACCATGTTTCCCTGAGATTTGTACTGCTAAAAAAAAAACAAACAACAGACCCCTCTTTGGTCAGTGTTCATAGATGAGCCAGAGTCTACTAGTCCTTAACAGAGCATGACTCAGCATGTGGAGGACAGCTGTCATACTCCTGCAGGTTTGGATCATCCTCTGCTGCAGATGGATCCTCCACACACACACAGCGAACATTAGTGGAGCCCACAGAGAAGAGTTTCCGTGGGACGCCTGTCCAGCTTCTTTCCACCCCACCGCTGTTGGAGGGAGAAAAAAACAACAAAAAACCTCAGTGACTTTTGTTCCTTTTTTTTCTGTGTATCATTAGCCTGTCATCAGTCTACGGAAGAGGATCAGGGCTGTTGAACTAAATAAATAAAATAAAAATAATAATTAAAGTCAGAACTCTGAGTTCTGACTTTTTTTCTCAGAATAATAATTTTTTAAAAAATTAATGGAGCACAGATGGCCTAGTGTTTCGCTCCATGTGGTGAGGGCCCTTGGGTGGGCAGCCTGGGTACAGGTCTGGCCTGTGGCCACATGTCGCTCTCCACTCTTGCCCTGTTTCCTCCTCTATCCACTGTCCTGTCCTCTCTCATTGGAGGCATAAAAAGCCCAAAAAATAACTTCAAATAAAAAAGTTTACGTTATTTAATTCTTTTTTGTCAGTGGCCCCTAATCCTCTTCTGTATCAGTCTCAGAAAATTATATATTTATATATTCAATACCTCTTAGTGGAGCACCAGACTCTTCCTCCGCTGGCAGAGCTCCACTCTGAGTTACAGCCTGGAAATTGAACCTTCTCAGCCTCAGACTGGGCCTTCTGTCTTCGGCCTTCTGCGAGAGATTTTTCAGTCTGCACTAAGGTCTCTGTGGGCTGCCCGGTGTCGCTGTAGAAGCGGCCTATCAGCACACCTGGAATGGAAAGATGTGAAGCACTGAGGTCAGATCAATCATGGAAAAGGTATTTTAGAATGCATTGCACAGAAAGTTTAAAGAGGGGGTATTTTGCTTCACAAAGTAACAATGCAGGATGTTCAAACTAAATATCAGCAAAACTTCAAAGTGTAAAGTGTTCATATGTTGTATAAATCCCTGAATGTCTCTAAACTGAGCAAAACAGTCTGTTTAAATAGCACATGATGAGGTCAGTGTAAAGGAACTCCTAATTGGTTCATGACACGATGGAGGGGACCTCAAACACTAAGGTCCCTTCATAGCTCCGCCCCTGACAGGCCCCCAGCTGGTTGGCCAATCAGAGTAAAGGGGGTTTGTGGCGCAAGGAGCCTTAAAGAAACAGTCAATATTTTTGTGAATTCACAGACAGTACTAACTACCCCCTTTAGAGCATGGATGTAAGTGGCATATGATCATTATTAGTCTTCAAAGCACTTTTGACTGCCTCAACATCTTTATGTTCTACAACAAGCCCATCAGCAAACAGTTTCCATGGCTGCTTGTTGAAACATGTTTGGAGGTTATTTCTACATTACTCACAGTCTCAATATACTTTGCTCAGGAGGAAGAACCATAGCTTAAAGTAAAGCAAATGAAAACTTAAACAATACTCTTCAACTTCCTCTAACACAATCAAAGAAAGTGCAACTAATCTTAAATTAATATATCTTAGTCTATCTGGTACTTGTGGGATATGAATTTGTATATTCAAGAGGTTGTAAATACTAATAAAGAGGCAAAAATCAACTTCGGGCATACATTAAAGCAACCGTTTCATGATGTTCAGAAACTTTAAACAAGGTCTCACCCAAATATTTAACTAAGCTGAGAAATCAATCTGCCACAAATATCTTTTAACAATTCAGTCATTCGGGGTCGCGAGTGTCTGGAGTCTATCCCAGCTGTATTAGGGCGAGAGGCGGGGTGCACCCTGGACTGGTCTCCAGTCAATCACAGGGCTGACACACAGAGACAGACAACCATTCACGCTCACACTCACACCTAGGGCAATTTAGAATCACCAATTGACCTAGAGAGTATGTTTTTTTGGACTTTGGGAGGAATATAATAATAATAATAATAATAATAATAATAATAATAATAATAATAATAATAATAATAATAATAATAATAATAATAATAATTTTTAAAAAATTAAATAATTTTTAAAAAATTAAATAATTTTTAAAAAATTAAAAAGAGGGTATTTCTGGTTATGATTCTTAATTGTGCTTTTTGTTTATTCTTTATTCTGTCCCTCTGGTATCATGCTAGTAGAGCTACATGTTTTAGTGATAAAATTAAAAAAATGGCATCTTCAGACATAACATTGTCCGTCCTTCCACGATATAGATAAAAGGCTGAAGAATGATCTATATGCCAAATGACTAGATGATTTTTTTTCTGCCTGTCAAAACCTTGGTTGACACACTGAAAATCCAGGAAAATTTAAAGAGGTGGTCATGTGCTCTTTTCAGTCTCAATACTGTCCCTCAGGTAGCCCCATAGTAGCTTTACATGATTCACGGAACAAGAAATCTCTATTTTTTTCACACTGGTATTTTAGAAAACTCTTATTTCAGCCTCTGTCTGAAACTCTTTGTTTTAGCTGATGTCTCTTTAAGGCTCCCCAGTCCACAAACCCCTTTCCCTCTGATTGGCAAGCCCTGTGATAGCCTGTGAGTGGCAAAGCTATGGGCAAACCTTGGTGTTTGAGGCCTGCTCCTCCAATGTGTTGCAAACAAGTAAGGAGCTCCTCATGCCATTACCTCATTATTTCATGAAGATCTTGTATTTTTTTTTTTTTTAGAAAGGACCATTTTGATCCGTTTACAGACTGATTCAGTGATTTCTACAACATATGAATATTTAGAGGTTTGATAATCTGCACACATTAAGTATGAACATCCAGCATTATTAATTTATATCCATGTTTAAAATGTGGGAATGCAGACCAGCTGCTTTTTAATTTATCTTACAAGAAGCCTGGAGGATTATTGAGGAAAAAAAGAACAAGAAAAAAGGCCAAACATGACGTACCTACAGCTTGGTACTCCCTCTGATAGAAGGCCAGCCAGTCATACAGGGCCAACACCTGCAATGGAGACAGACTGGACACATCATCTGTTAGGCCAGCTTCTGTGAAGTCCCCAGTGATGTAGGCCAGTGAGGCATCTTTACCTGAAAACACGCGCGCGCACACACAGTTCATAACAGTGCAGTACAGTAATCTACTTAAGCTGTTAATGTGCTTTTTATAGATTCTTTGTAGGCCACTAAGGTGTGTTGACTTGTTTGGGTGTTCATTAGCATAAGACAATGTTTAATCAGCTCACAGTGGTTTTTAAAAGTGAGAAAATACAAACATTAACACACAGTAGACTCTGTGGAGGAGGAAAGGAATCACCTGCCATGCCATGATAAGCACCCCCAGGTCCATAGTGTTTGTGCCCCGCATGCACATCAAATACTTGTCCCAGGAGAGCTAGATAAAGACCCTTGCTGCCTTCTTCCCCATCATACAAAGACAATTCACGTCTGCTCAGGAGCCGCAGAGGGGGCCCCTGGTTTGAATCATGTCCCAGTTTAAAAAGCCAGTCCCAGGGTAGAAACAACACAGCCACAGACAGAACCCCGACAAACACATAGCTGAGCATCCTGGTCAGCTTAATGGTTTTGGTACGTGGTTCATTCGCATTACACCCTTTTAAAAAAACTGACAGCTACAATAAATCCATGACAACGCAGGTGCTTCCGTGATCGGGATGTGTTGTCCACGGACGAGTCAGCCTGAAGACTCAACTCCTTTGTTTGAACTGTTCAGATTTGTAATGTCTTTTTCTTTTTCATAGTAAGTGACTTAATAAAAGATATCATTTGCGTTAGAATCGGGGTTTAAAATCTATGCATTAGTATAATTTTCAGACAAGCAAAGGATTTTTTTCCCTCCACGAGACGCCCTGCGATCCAGCTCTTTAAACTGAGCCAAAACTCCCATTTTTTCCCCCGGACTGCGATCTAATATGGCGCATGCGCACAATGCTTACGTAGAGGACGTTCCAAGCAAGTTGACGCACAGTACGTCAATGCGGTAGTAGTGAACGGCAGAACCCTGTCTGTAGGTTAGAGAGGTCTGAGTACAGACCGGTTCTAGAAACTGACACCCAGTGGGCCGCACAGATTTTCAGGGGAGCTGTAAGACGGTGAAACAAATATGGGGAACGCGGAGAGCGGCTGCGGGGGCGGCAGCGGCGACGAGGAGGACATAGAAACAGAGAGCCCCGGTTTCGCGGAAGACAGCCCGGCCTCTGCGGCCACTGGCGTCGGCGGTGGAGGCGGAGGAGGCTCCGGTTCTGGGAGAAGCGGAAGGGGATCTAATAACTTACCAGTGCCCACCAGTGGACCACCTAACCCCGGGGTCCTTCTCGAGCAAGTCAAACTGAGGGAAGCGGCGGCTCGTATCAGTGACTCAGGAGTTGCTATCCAGGAGTCAGTGTTGGCTGGGAATGAGGGGGTCCTGGTGCGGTGGCTGGAGGACCGGATGAACCGAGGAGAGGAGTCCGTCAATGTAGAACAATTCTGTGAGATGTTGGAGAGCAGAGACGCCCCCAGAGATGAATGTGAAGAGGTATACACACAGAGAGAAACTCGCCTCCTGGTGTGACATGACATTATTTTGAACGCCATGTTTATTGCTGCCTCAGAGCCAGGTGTGACACAAGTGTGCATGCCCATTTATGATGACTAATGAGTAACTATGATCTCCCGATGAGGCCTAAGAGGAGAAGACATCCTGTGATATCATGTAACCTGTCTACTGATCTTAGGGTATACAAGTAAACAGATAAATAATTGGTCATTCTGTACCATTTGTTTGTAAGGTGTGTTGTCACTTAGATTCCAGCTTTGGCCTCCTGTGGCACCAAACGTTGCTTTGTTGTCTGTTGTGTGACATCTGTTGTTTGGGCAAAGGTCGCAGATGAATGGGTTAACTAAAGAATGTGTACTTTAGTCTGCAATTGGCTTTGTGTCTGTAGATATGGAATGTCACAGCCACATTTTGAATGACACTCTCCTCTTTAAAAAAAATCTATGAATCCCACCTGTTGAGATACGGAGCTGCTACTTTTCATTTTGTCATTGTAATCAAATGATGACTCACTGAAAGATACACGCTTCTTAAGCCTCGCCCCAAAACAAACAAAAGAAAAGAAAATGAGAGTAAATACACTGTCTTACACACAATGAAGGTTTGTTTTGTGTGCTCTTGTTTCAATATCCACACAATCTGAAGTGTCACAATGTGCTCTGTCTCTGTCTCAGGCCTTTGCACAGTTCGATGCAGAGGGAGACGGGGTGGTGGATGTAGAGAGCATGCTAATGGCTCTGAAGAACTCCAATGGAGCTAATCTAAAGGGAGAGCTGAGTCATGTGATAAGACAGCTCCAGGCGTGCTCCCTAACTCCAGGTATGAGGTTTGATTTGTTTACCAGGATCAACAAGGCCAACATGATTTGAATAGATATTATTCTCAGCTGGAAGAGGAGTTAACTCTTTCATCCTCTCTGTGTTTTTATTTTCCCACAGGTTTTGTTGACATATTCTCCAAGACCAAAGACAGGTTAGGGGCGCATGCCTCTAAGATCCTTAAGTTCCTACACAGGAATCGTATTCCCAGCAGTGCCATACCTTTCCCTATCCTAGAGGGCTACAACAGTATCTGCACCATGAGGTCCAGCGTGGTCCAGGATTTCTTAGAGTTCCTCTTACAGAAAGAAAAAGGTGAACCCAAGAGTGACAAATAAAGAGCTTAAACCTCAGGATCCCAATCCCGCCGGCGGGATCAAAATACCGCTGGCATTCACAAAGTGTTTGTCCAAAAACTGCTGTAATCATCAGATTCTCAAGTTTCTTGAAGGTACCTGAATGTATCACAAGTAACGTGTCTAAACTGAGCAGAGAAGACAGGAGAATTTCATCAACACATTGATTCTCGTGCCTTTTTTTAAAAAAAAAATGCAGATAATAATCATTTGTTGTAGATAAATTCTGTAAAAAACAAATAATTTAGAGCTCTTTAATGCTTTCAGAAAGCCCAGGATAATCAACATACACCCTGTAGTCACACTATAGAAATTCTTTGAATGTTTCTTCCCATGTCGTTGTCTTGCAGGTGTAAACTTTCTGCTCAGAGCCGCTCAGCTCTCTGTCTCATTACTGACAGAAACTTCTTTACAGATGGTCATGATGCCTCTGCAGTGTAGACTGTAAACTGTGTAAACAGTAGTGACAGTACTGACTGTAAATAGTTTATAAAGAGTAAATATCTTGTAATAATGTTGTAATAATTGTTGCATTCTGATGATGTTAAACTGCTCAGGAGACATTGTTGAGTTATCCTAAACCCAGAGAGGAGCAGGACTTCATACTGCAAAGAAAAATCAGACCACAGGCAGGAAAAATATTACAAACAGCAAAATTTGTAGATTCTTTGGATGTAGCGCCAACACCAATATTTTTCCTGTGTTCCTTAGACGTGAGGCTACCTGGAACCGTGTTTTTTTCCTTATTTTTTCAATTTTTATAAGGATAAAATCAGAGAATTTTTTTTTTTTTTGTAATGATTTAAAGCTTTTAAATTTTGTCACGCATGAAGAGATAATTTAGTTATATTAGTCTGTAGCCATGGTTGTCTTGAATCTATAGAGGTGCAGGACTTCACTTTGCAGAGAAAAATGAGACAACAGTGAGGAAAAATGTGACAGAAGCAAAAATGACCTGAAACTGCTGGGGATCCTGAGGGTTAATGTACATTTCATAAAGAGAATTTTAAAAGTGAGGTCTCAAAGTGTGACTCTTCATAATGTGTATCTGTTTCTCTCAGATTTAGATATCCAGTACCGAGCAGAGCTGGACCGCGATCCAGAGGTAGACAAGGTGAAGGTAGTCACACAGTGCTACAGCTCAATAGAAGCTTCATCCAACGTTTCAGATGTTAACAAGATGACGAATGGGGAAACAACATCTTTCTGGCAGTCGGATGGCAGTGCTCGCTCACACTGGATAAGGCAAGGACTTCTGCCAATCTGTGAAACGTGACTCTCTGTGTCGCTTTTTGCCCTTGCTTACATCATCCACTGTGACTCAGAAACATGTCTCTTTTCTGTCCTTAGACTGAAAATGAAACCGGATGTGGTTTTGAGACGGCTGGCCATTGCTGTGGCTTCGAATGACCACAGCTACATGCCTCAGCTGGTGTCTGTGGCGGTCGGGAAGAACCGGCGTTCCCTGCAGGAGATCAGAGACATCCGGATACCCAGCAATGTCACAGGCTACGTAGCTCTCCTGGAGAATGCCAACATCACACACCCCTGTACGTTAACTGTCTGTGTCTCTGCTTTGTAAGTTTAGTCCGTTTCTTGTTTGACTTTTGCTGATGCTTGCGGAAAAAAACGTCTTTCTCCCTCCTGTGAGATCAGGAATGAGTGCTCTGCAAAGAAATTCAACCCACTGCCCCCTCTGCTACTAAGGTTAGATGTCTACCACATGACTCTTCATGTCCCCCAAAGCCTGAGATAGGATAGAGAAGCAGACAGGGAGAGCAAGCTCATCACTGTGGTCATCTACAACCTCAACTTAATGAAGTTGGGAAGTTGTTTAAAACATTAATAAAAACAGAATAGAATGATTTCCAATTCCTGTTTAACCTATATTTAACTGAATACATTACAAAGACAAGATATTTATTGTTCAAACTGATAAACTTTGTTTTTTTTACAAATATTCACTCATTTTGAATTTGATGGGAGCAACACATTCCTAAAAAGCTGGGTCAGGGTCATGTTTCCACTGTGTTCCATCACCTTTCCTTTTAACAACACTCAATAAGTGTTTGTGAACTGAGGACACTAATTGTTGAAGCTTTGGAGGTGGAATTCTTTAACATTCTTGATTGATGAACAGCTTCAGTTGATCAACAGTCCAGGGTCTCTGTTGTTGTATTTTGCTCTTCATAATGCTCCATACATTTTCAATGTACCTGCACTCTTTTACTATGAAGCCACGCTGTTGTAACAGGTGCAGAATGTGTCTTGTCATTGTCTTGCTGAAATAAGCGGGGACGTCCCTGAAAAAGACGTGGCTTGGATGGCAGCATATGTTGCTCCAAAACCTGTATGTACCTTTCAGCATTAATGGAGCCTTCACAGATGGTCAAGTTAGCCATGCCATGGGCACTAACACACCCCCATACCATCACAGATGCTGGCTTTGAGACTTTGACCTGAGAACAATCCAGATTGTCCTTTTCCTCTTTGGCCTGGAGGACACCACGTCCATGATTTCCAAAAACAATTTGAAATGTGGACTCGTCAGACCACAGCAGACTTTTCCACTTTGCGTCAGTCCATCTCAGATGAGCTCGGGTCCAGAGAAGCCGGCGGTGTTTCTGGGTGTTGTTGATATATGTCTTTGTCTTTGCATGGTAGAGTTTGAACTTGCACTTGTAGATGTAGTGATGAACTGTGTTAACTGACAATGGTTTTCTGAAGTCTTCCTGAGCCCACGTGGTAATATCCTTTACACAATGATGTTGGTTTTTAATGCAGTGCTGCCTGAGGGGTCAAAGGTCACGGGCATTCAATGTTGGTTTTCAGCCTTGCTGCTTACATGCAGCGATTTCTCCAGATTCTCTGAATCTTTTGATGATATTATGGACTGTAGATGATGAAATCCATCAATTCTTTGCAATTGTAGGTTGAGAAACATTATTCCTTAACTGTTGGACTATTTGCTCACGCAGTTCTTCACAAAGTGGTGAACCTTACTTCATCTTTGCTTGTGAATGACTGAGCCTTTCTGGGATGCTCCTTTTATACCCAGTCATGACACTCACCTGTTTCAATGAACCTGTTCACATGTGGAATGTTCCAAACAGCTGTTTTTAGAGCATTCCTTAACTTTCCCAGTCTGTTGTTGACCCTGTCCCAGCTTTTTAGGAACGTGTTGTAGGCATCAAATTCAAAATGAGTGAATGTTTGAAAAAAAAAAAAGTTTATTAATTTGAACAATAAATATCCTGTCTTTTAGTGTATTTAATTGAATATAGGTTAAACAGGTTTTGTAAATCGTCGTATTCTGTTTTTATTTATGTTTTACACAACATTCTTCACTGGAATTTTGGTTGTAAGTGGACACCTCCTTTCAGCTGTTTCGTTAAGTTAGGAGCATCCCTCCTTCATGCCATCTTTCACCGTCCATCATATCCAACCCCATCAGTGTCAGTACGTTCAGGCTCCAGGAAGTGACATCACTGATACTGCCTGCACTGTAAACTCAAGTAAAGATTAGCACCACAGCATTCAAAGAAAGACTCGAGCTGAAATGAAGTTATGTAAGACACGCACTGGTCTGTTTTGCTGCTGATGGGTTAAAATCAGGATTTCAGTCTTCAGCTTCAGGTCTGTTTGTGAAGTCAGATGGCTACACCTGCACTTTTATTTTAAATGAATCAGCTCTTCAGTTTACCCCACAGCCACAGATGATTCAACCGGATTATTGACAAAACTGCTCCGTTTGCAGCACAGTCCTCACCAGAATAAGTTGACATCATATTAGGTGAAAGCTTCTTTGTGGAGTTTTTAGCTGGTTATGAAACCAAGTGAAATCAATACTTCAGCCTCCGTCCAACCCAAAAATTCCAACAAGACCATCAGCGACAAGATGAATCATTTCTCGAAAGTTGTTTTTCTATAAATGACTGTACCCTCTGCCACTGCTGAGAGAGGGAGAGAGAGATGAAGTCATTCGCTGCAGGAAAGCTTTTGTTGAAAACCTCAGCATTAAAAACTCAGAGAGTGATGCTTCTGACTGCTCAAAAGAAGCAGGGTGAAGTTTTCTATCAGATGTGCACATTTGAAAGACAAGATCAATACAGATATAAGGTAGGGCTGTCACCTTTTCAAAAAAACGAAATGTTTGAACAAATTTAAAATGATCCATAATTTGTTTGAATATATGAATACATAAACACAGCGGATAGTCAAGCTGGATGGCCTGTCTGGGTTTCTGATGTTTTTTGCCAGGAACACAAGTCTACCAATTTGATCAGGATCAAGTGCGGCTCTCTTTTTGTTTACAGTATTAACTGCCGACTGGAATGCAGTGCACTCAGAGCGCACAGACGTTCCTGGAGCACACAGGTGTTTACAGGCCAGCTTTGAGAGTTGCAGGTACCTGTTGCACCTCTTTGTCTCTCCACCAAAGCAGCAAATTCCTGTCTGCAGACAGAGGGGTGTCCTTTACATAGGCTTCCATCTCCAGGATGCGGCCAACATTTTGAACAAAAAATTAGAGTTTGAACTGATTTTCACCTCATGTTCGAATGAATGTTCGAAATTCAAATGAAAAGTGACAGCCCTGATATAAGTTGATATGTTTTGTCCACAGAGGGCGCCAAAATGAGCTTAAGTTTCTCAGTGGAGTTTTTAAAAAAATGAGATTAATAAGGAATAAGGAAATCCTCCTTGCTACTAGGTGTTAGCACCTTAGCACACGCTGTTGTTGGGATCACCCATAGACTGTATAATTAATGGATGAAGTCTCCACGACGTCACCCGTCTGTTCCTGAAACGGACTTTTAAAGCCAAACGGCCGGCGTGGCCATATTGGAAATGAGGCGTGCTGTGAGTCTCCACAGTAACAACCATAGGACGCTCCACAGTCACGTGATCTGAGCTGTGCCTCTGATTGGACGAACTGGCGAGCTTAATATTGTGGAAACAGTCGAATTAGAAAAAAATTCACTCCCCGTACAGTTCGTGCTGTTAGTGAAATTAGTGATTCAGATGGGAGACATTCTTTGTACCAGGCTGTAAATGTGCTTATTTTGGACGTGAAAACGGCTTTTTTTGACTTGGTGTTTACGTGACTTCCGGTACTTCCAGAGCCAGCCTCAAGTGGACACTCTAGGAACAGCAGACTTTAGCACTTCCGCATTGCCTCATATTATCAGACTGGAGGTTGCTGCTTGGGACCACCATAGACTGTAAGATAAATAGACTTCATCTCTCTTGGCTAAAACTGAGGTCACCACAAAAGCTGCTCCCCCTGGTGACTGGCTGTGGTATAGGTCAAAAACTCTGCCTCTCTATTCATTCCAGATGGGCTGTGGTCAAACTTTAAAAAATTACTACACCTCATAGAAATGTTTCTCTCATCTGTACGCTGTGGTGATATTTACATATTATTGGGCAGCATTGTGTCTTTTTTTTTCTGAAAAGTTTCTTTTTCATAAGTTAATAGACGTTAAAAAACGGGGTTTTACATCTTGTTTGACGATGATTGTCAGCTGCTGTTCTTGTGTAGTTTTTTCAGGAACAGTAAAATACATCAGGAAGGAGAGTTAAGAAGACATTAGACTTTCAAAAGAAAGAAAAAATATAAATTTTTGTCAAGCAGCTCCACTCAGATTTTCTCAGAGTCCCTCAAAGTCTCGACTGCGCAGACTCTGGCTGCACAGTGGCGACTTCCATGGTGGGCTTTATGGCTTCAAACAGTACAATGGTAAAAAGTGGAGCTGGATAGAAGTACTGGAGCTGAGTCTGGAATGAACTGCTTGTATCAGAGATTTTAGATGCAGGGTGATAAAGTCTGATCTCATTTTCGGATCAATATCAACATCAGACCGGGACGCCCCTAGTTTTGTCTTCAAGTCTGCAGAAGAAAAATGTCTTTACTGGTTGCAAACGGTTTAAATCAAATCAATGTTGTTTTCCGATATTTCTTTGTGGTCTCGCTGCTGTGCTTCATCATTCTCTGAGGAAACGATGATCAAATGTTTGCATCATGTCTTTACAAACTCCAGACATCCAAATCAACATCAAGCGGTGCCTGAGTGATGGATGTGACACTCGTATTCATGGCTTGAAGACGCTGGGTTATCAGATTACCAAGAGTAAAGAGGTGTCTGTGTCCGACGCTTCGGCCATCTGGTACCTGTCTCTCCTCACCTCGCTGGTGACTGCGTCCATGGAGACCAACCCCGCCCTGGCTCAGACTGTCCTTCAGAGCACACAGTAAGATATCTTTGCATGTATATGTAAGATTTGTGTCTAAGTTTACAACCAGTTTCTGAGGATCTTTCGTCATTTTTCTTCCCAGAAAAGCCTTACGACACATGCCGCCACTCTCCCTCACGCCATCATCGACCGAGTTCCCCAAGTTCTTCTCTCTGAACATCCTGGAGGAGGTGGATGGATTTCTGCTCAGGATAGCAGAGTAATGATGACTACATCCACACACTTACTCATCACCGCAACACTGGCCTCATAATGCTGACATCATCAGAGAAAACAGGAGAAAGCCCGAGTATTGATTCAGTCAGGGAAAGACACACTTACTCTGTGATTCATTTTTTTACCCACTGGATCTATTTTAAGGGCTCAGAGTCTTTATTTAAAAGCAGGGGCTTGAATAACCAAATAAAGTCAGTTGGCTGTTAAATATATCCATCCTACACAGTGGATTACTAAAATAGATTGACTCAGGCTTTGTTTTGCTCTAAAGTATTTTTCATTTTGTAGAGACAGAGTTTTAAAGGAAACCTCTCAAGTTGTCCCTCAGTCTTTGGTCTAAAATAGAAGATCATTGAGTACCACAGTCCTGATCATTTTCATCATTAACCATAAATGTAACAGACATTAAAACCCTATGGAGAAAGAAGAAGTGAGAAACCAAGAGAGAAAGGGAGGGAAGGGTGGGGCGTACAAAGCGAGAACAAACAGGACTAGTGAATTAGGAGGGTTTAAATACTGGAAGGGGTGTGGTTGAGGTGTGGTCCTTCTCCTGAAACTCTGCTTAAAGCTCCACTTATGGAACGGTCCATTTGGTTGTAGCGTTAGCTGCATGCACAACTGCAAATGATGTCCAGTTAACTAATTACACCATTAAAGTGAGGCAGGTGCAGAGCATCATATGTCGATGGAACCTTCTGGAAAACCTCTGTCCAACAAATCCAAAGTGAGCATGAGGACTACACATAAACAGAGATGATGAGCGAGTCAACGGTCAAAGATAAACAGAGGAAGGGAATGTTTGGCTAATCTTGAACGGGGTAAATGCATGAGATGTTTCTCAGCTCAAAAGTTAAATCAGCATTATGAAAGGTGCTTTGAGGAGCAAACACTTGATGAATAACTCTACAAGCATCTGTTTGATGAACTCCAACATTTCACCACACACGTCCTGGAAGGACCCAGACGCAGAAAAGCAAAGTCCCAAATGAACTGTCCAAAGTGATGGCAGTGAGCCTTGCTGGTTTGAGACTTCGATTTGCATTACACGCATAAACTCAACGTCCTGCATCCTTAAAGCAGCCTAACAGGTGTGGTAATCCTGCTGTTAGCGCCTGTAATGGTGGGGTCTACCTCCAGTAATTTAAAGCTCTGGCTCATGCAAACCGCTCATCGTACAATAAGTCTGTTTTCACTGCTAACAGCTGGATTGTGCATACAGGCCCTGGTCTTAAACCCTTCAGAACAGATGAGATATAAAAGATTTGTCCACCTTACAATTAATACAAACAAAGAAATGAGCTGTGAAAAGGAAATCAGGGATGTCACGTGAATAAGTCACTTTTTGGCCTTTAAATTTAGCCACAAAATGATGTTTATCTGCTTATTTTAAGTATTATTTCATAAAATTTTGAGGATAAAGTCAAGACTGGATGAATTTTAAAGATTTGGATGTTCCTTCAGTCTTTGTGCAGAAAAACTCCTTTAGGAGCTGTCACTCACAAATTAATGCCAAACTTTAGCTGGCTACAAAAGTCAAAAGTAGGAAAGAAATTATTCGATATGGCCAGCCGTTTTAACATTTAAAAGCTGAGTTCGACTATCCGAAATTTTTTTGACTAGGCGAAATGTGAGTTACAGATATCCATAATTCAATTTTGACCAGGCGAAATTACGTCACATTTGTCATTCATGTGTATTGGATGACTCATTGCGGATATCCAAAACGTCATTTCGGATATCCAAATTGTGAATTACAGATATCTACAAATGAATTTCACCTAAGCGAAATTTAATTTAGGATATCCGTAAATACATTTTTAGATATCTTAAATTGAGGCGAATTAAAGATATCTGTAATTTGAATTCCGCCTAGGCGAAATTGAATTACAGATATCTTGAATTCAAATAACAGATATCCAAAATTCATTTGTAGATATCTGTAATTCACATTTTGGATATCCACAATGAGTCATCCAATACACATGAATGGCAAATGTGACGTGATTTCGCCTAGGCAAAATTCAATTCAAGATATTTGTAATTCGAATTTCGCCTAGTCAAAATTGAATTATGGATATCTGTAATTCACATTCGCCTAGGCAAAATGGAATTACAGATATCTGAAAATTGAATTTCGGATTGTCGAACTCCGCTTATAAATGTTAAAACGGTTTGCCATAATTCGAGGTACACTGACACAACAGGAAGAGTAACAGCCTCTGATACTGTAGTTACAGTTTTTTTCTCAGTCACTTTGGTGCATTTCTCACATCACTATTAACATTTACAAAACAGTTAGTGCATCACTCAAAACATTTAGTTCCTAGTTGATAACCTACAAAAGCAGGTCATCACCTCATGGAGAGTTCATTCCTCTAAAGGAAGAGTTCATGTCAATGAAAGTGTCATCAGGATGAAAAGTCCTGACTCCATTGTTTATGAACATCATAGTCAAATGGCTCCGTCATGTTTTCAGTTTGACAGTTTACTCTGTACGCTTTTCCGAATTAAAAAAAAGTCAGATGTTGGTGAAAATGCTCAGGATCTTGTATCTCTCCCAGCCTTGTGGCGTTCTTTGCAGACACCATTACACAAATGACTTCCTCTTGTTGCAGAGTGAAAAGGAGTCCTCCTCCACCTCTGTCAGGTTGTCTTTCAGTCCTGTGTGGTGCAGAGTAAAATGACAGTAATGTACAATAAACATGAGACATACTGCATTAACCCATATCACTGTACTCTACAGTAACAGTGGTTTCTGCTGCTGCTGAAGTACAGTACTGTAACACTACTGAACACTACAACACAGAGAATCTGAGCTGCTGTAGAGCTCAAAGTCTGAATATAAAATACAAAAAGTTCTTGTCCCACTGTAAACTTCATGTGTAACACAATGGCAGGAGCACAGTGCAGATTGTTCAGCGCTGAATTACTGTCCAATACACACACCTGTCCTCCAAATAAAATGATTGAATATTTGAATTTACAGTCGTTCCCTCAACATTTGGCTGCATCCTTCGACCAGCCTCAGCCATTGTGAGGCTGTGAATGACAACATGGTCCACATCTGTGGCCTTAATTTCATCAGGAATCTGCCTATATGTACTCGGCCTCTTCTTCCTCTTCCCTTTTTTTGTCCTCTTCCTCCCTGCATCCTCACCCCTCTTACTCCAAGCCGACCTTCCATTTCTGTGTCACAGTATTGTAGAAATGATAGATTCTACGTCCTGCTTGGTTCAGGACAGTTTGGTGGCTTCTCATTGGTTGTAACTGATGCTTCACTCCCCCCCTCCTCACCAGTGAAAGATGAGCTTCACCTGAGAGAAAATGTTCATTTTAGGGGACAATTTCAGAAAAATAAAATGATAAAGAAATGTTTAAAAACCAACTGTCACTTTGTCTCTGCTCCTCTGCAGCTGCTGTGTGAGTCCCGACGCAGAGCTGACCCTCCTCGCCTTCGCTCTGGCCCGAGGCAGCGTGGCGAAGGTTCTCCAGGCCCTGTCCTGCATCAGCGATCATTTAGAAGCCGAGTACAAGGCCTCGGCTCTCATCGTGTCCATGGCCTCCGTCAGGCTGCGGCTACTCAATCGCAACGGTAACGTGACCAGCCCTCACTCACTTCACTCTCACTCACTGCTGGACATCTGAAACCAGAGCCTGAGAGAGAAAGTGCTTAGCCTACACAGAGGAGATGCATTAGTGGAGTGTGCGGTAGAAAATTGCTAATTTGGTTAGCAGGCTGCAGCGCAGTGCCTCACAGTACAGGAATGAAATCTTAGCCCGTACAGAAAACCATCAAACAGTTGTCTGTGCTGTCTCAGAAAACACAGCAGTAGTGACTGATGTGTGATTACAGGTAAACCTCTCCAGCTGCACCTGCAGGCCTGTGACGTGAAGAGCAAAGAGGAGAAATCAGGACCAGAGAACATGCTCACAGAGACCTCTACTGGAGATGGTACACCTGAAACGAGCTCAGAGAAAATAACCGAGCTTCTTCTACTCAGGAAAACTAAATGTTTCTGTTGCTCTGCAGGTTTTCTTACAGAAAGTGGCAGAAAGAAAGCCAGCGTGATCCTGTCCACAGAGGACCAGAGCAACTTCCAGGTCACTCAGATGAAGATCAAAGTGAGGCTCATTTTGGTTCTGATACAGATTTGACCAGGAACGGAGATTTACTCCAGATTAAACTGAACCTCTGCTTTTTGTGATTAAGGTGAGAAAAGGAGCCATTGGTGCAAAATGCGGCTTGGTGTTTGCATACAAGGAGGAAGACTCTTTCGATGCAGAGAAGCATTTCAAGAGGTTCAAAAAGTTTGACTCCTGGGACTACAAGGCTTACAAAGAGTTCATACAAGACAAGTAAGGATGGAGATATTTTTGTTTAACTATCCCAAACTGTAACTCCTCGTCATAGGATTTATTTTTCTCAATGTCTAATACATAGGGCTTGGATAATGTGCTTTTCTTCGATGCTTTTACAATTCTTGGGGAGCCGATTACATTTAAATTACAGTTCTTTGATATTGCCGATTTTTTGCAATTTTTAGTTCCCTTATTTAACACCAGACCATGTGAAAAAGTTTATTGATGATGATGTCTACAGACGAAATCAGGAGTCATATTTATTTCCCCCAAAAAATCACATCACATGAGTCAGTTTTTAAGATGTTTTCAGGGGATCTGACATCATGTTATCAGATAGTCAAAGAAAAACATTTCGCCATCTGCTGGAGAAAAGCGGTAATGTTATTTTTAGCCCAGCTTATAAACAAAGACTGAAATGAAGGATTTAAATTTGGAAAAAATACAAAGACTTTTGAACAAAAAGTTGTAAAACAAAAAATGCAATACATCATGTTGTCACCTGACCTGCAGCACGAGGAGTCCGACACAGTCAGAGGACGAGCCGATTGGCTGGTTCGAGCTGGAGGATGACTGGAACGATGTGGAGATCAAACTGCAGCAGTGTCGCGTTTCAAAGGTAGATAACAGCATATGTTTGAAAGTACAACTCATTTATCCCTCTGTGTTCTTCATGCATTATTCATCCACAGCAGCATTTATGTTTCCACGCCTTCAGACGTTCTGTCATTCATTATTCAAACTTCCCAAATAAAGTACCCGTGATAAATGCTGTGTCTGTTTCTTGTCTTCTCAGTTCCTGATGGTGAAGTTTCTGTGCACCAGGCAGGACTCCGCTGAGCGCCTCGGGGTGCAGTCCCTCACCTTCAGTGGCTACCTGTGCCCTGGAGCAGAGAGGCTGGGAGACCTGGACGACCTCAGTCCAGATGGAGAAAGCTTTGACTGTGACAGCGTCACCGGCCTTTGTCTTCTCAACAAGACTCTATTCTTCATACAGCAGCTAACACGAGACATGGTACGTCCTCAAATCTCAGATATCCACACATTTAAACTTCAAATATGAAAATCAAACTGATTGATTCACAACACTTTATATCAGCTCATTTAGTAACTTTTGATGTGATTTCATGTCAAACTGAGATGAGCTGGCAGTGTTACGCTGCACTGTTAGCTCATTCTTTTCTTTCAGATGATGCCTCGGTTTTCTCAATACTTTGTTTACATTTGTTTACCTGATTGCATCTTACCAACGCTATTTTAGAGATTAAATTTAGTTGGATTTGTTTGGATGTTGACATTAAATTTTGTAGTCAGTATAGACAGAGATCTTATCATGATGCTGAATTTATTCAACTTTAAAAACTACCATGTTTGGTACAAAAAACTGAACAGATTTGAATCCTTGCTTCTTCTTTCCTCACTGTCTTTCACTTTCACTCCATTCATTGATTTGTTTCTAGTGATGAAGTCTGCCCTCTTGTGGTCGTTAGAAAACTACAGCCTCTCCTTTAAAACCTGCTGGAATGTTAAAGTGTCTGTGCTTCCATTTGTGCAGGATGCCTCTCACTTCAAGCAGAAGTATCTTTTGGACTTCAGCGGCCTCGGTCTGAACCTCTTCTGGAGCTTCTACAGTAAACTCAGGGAGATGTGAGTTGTTGTGCTCTCATGTGTGTTTCTTGTATCTAAACAAGCGAGGGGGAGATGCACATCCTGATCCTGAAATTCTGGGTGCTGGACAGAAACAGGAAATGAAGAAATTAGAAAAGTTGCTCCGATATAATTTTTGGATAAAAGTGACGTTTTGGGCTGTTGCCCTTCATCAGGCCTTTAAACGAAACTGGTGTGCAGACTTTTCTACTTGTTCCTCGTATCCACACAAGTACTCTCAGTGAACTCAGTGGCCCTCATTTATCAAATGTACGTATGACTGAAAAATGTACATACACTCTACAGTCTACACACAGACTGGCGTTTAGGGTACGCTCAAAATCCACGTCAGGTCTAAATTTGTGTACACAAGTGTCATGTCAGAGGGGAACATGGAGCAGCGAGAAAAATCTGTCTGTGGTGGAGAATCATTGGATCATATGAGTTAACTAGAGAGGCTGTTTTCAGTGATGAAAACAGCCTCTTGTCGTCCACAGTAAAGTACAAGCAGAGATTATTCAGAGGACGCTGGATTAAACTTTTAGTGTGGTATTGATCACAAGATTATTGTTTTACTCTTAACAGTATCACATTAAACTGAAGTGTGTGTAAAAAAGTGACGATTTAATAAAGAAGACGTTTATTTACATGGGATCACAACCAATCAGCTCGTCTCGTAAAATAACCATAAAACTCTGGTCTATCTGTGTGTAACTGTGGACAAGTGACTCACCTCTTTGCAAAGACACAAAATGACCAAAATTTTTAAAGTTCATGAAATCAGTTTGAAGGTTAACCAGTTCACAGCACTGCATATTAAAAATGTTTTATCATCTGTATCGGACACGGTGCAGGTTCATCTGCCCCTCTGTCACTGTGTCTGTCAGGTTCAGGTTAGAGCTGCCACATACGATTATTTTTTGTGATTAGTCGACTATTCGGATCATACATAAATTGCATCTTATTGCAGCAGCATACAGCTAACATCATTAGCTTCCAGCTTCAAGTGTTTAAGGTATGTGCTAACTAAAAATGAAGACAGTTAATATCATAGTTCATTCAGCTTTTAATGAACTTTGCAGCTTGTAGCAGCATTTCTGACATTTTTTTAATGTACCAATTTTCTATTCAAACATGACATCGCTATTAAGTAGGTAGCTCCCTGTTGACGTTAATGTTAGCAGCCAACTAGCCAATTAGCTTACCGAGATTGTCATTCTTCGTCAGAAAATAAATCAGCCACGGCGTGCTGTCTTTTCAGATGCTCGTGCATCGCCGTCGTACTGTCATGGAAGGACATTTCTGCTTTGCAGATTTTGCATTGCACACTTTTCTCCTTTATTTTGGAAAAATGCTCCCAAACTTTCGAGCTCTGTTGCCGGCTAGCCATGATACTGTTGGGCATAACTTTTCCTGTGACATCACGGGTTACCCTGGTTACCACTTCTGCGCGTATGCGTCAAGGACAGAACGGCAGTTGAGACAGGTGAAAGTACAGCGGCAGTTTTGAGAGAAAAATAAAGTTTAAAAAAATATTAAAACAACGACGTCGATTATTAAATAAGTCGTCGACGAATTTGATCGTCAACGTCATCGTGACTAGTCGACTAATCTTGGCAGCCCTAGTTCAGGTTCAGGTTCAGGTCAAAGCTGGAGTCTGACTGCAGCTTCTTTCAGAGCTAACGCACATCTTTAATATCTATCTTTCCATGTTTTTAGACCTTAATGGAAATAATGATTAATATTGGAGCTTCTAATAATTAGATATGAATTTATCGATGAAAGTAAAAATAAAGGTTGTGTAAATTAAATAATCTGAATCAGCTGTAGTTTGGTTTGTAACATCCACACTTCTGATGGCTGCAGGGATTTCCTTGCAGATGTGGTTTTTCTGACTCTCTTAAATTCCATTTTTCAGGCTGCTGAACAACACAGCTTCAATTCTCTCTATGTTGCTATAGTGCTGATTTCCAGCACAAAGCAGTCTCCTTTTTCCCTCATGCGTCCCTCCATGTCTTATGTCCTGCGGGTTCGGCCAGTTGAGCCTTGAATATTTACAGGCGTGTTGTTTAAATCATGTTTTTAGCCGCCAGATTTATCTATAGCCATGATTGGCTCTTTCATAAATCTCACGTGAACGTTGCCTGAACGTGTTTCCTCTCATCCTCATTTCTCTCTTTAAACACTAATTATCCAAAGTGATTCAGCTGATTTTAAAATGTTGTTTTACGTTCAAGCCGTCTCATTGATTGCCTTTAGAGGCATCATTGTAACTGTTTCAAGACTGATTCAAGTTGATCCTGTAATAATTCAGTAGTTTTGAAAGCATAAGGTCTAATTCAGCTCTTTGTCTCCTCAGTGAGGGAGATGAGGTGTTGAAGAGCCGCGTTCTGCTGCTCCAGTTGATGCAGAACTGCTTCCCCATGCTGCCCAATCCACTGGAGCCCCGGAGCTCAGAGGACAGTAAAGGTTCAGAGGAGAGAGCCTCAGCAGCAGCAGCAGCAGCAGCAGCAGCAGCAGCAGCAGAGGGTCCATCCTCATCCAGCAGTACAGAACCTCAGTCTGAGTCTGTGAGGGCCGTGTGGGAGCTCTACACTCACCTCTGCCACGGTAAGAAACAACTCGGCTTTCACACAAACCAGGGAAGAAAAGGCTCTGTTTGAAGGTATTGTGTTTGATTCTTCAGGATTTAAGAAATCTTTTAAGCAACTTTGTTGATGTGATGTCTTTTTCTTGGTGACCTTATATGAGCATTATTCATGTGACAGGTTCAGAAATAATGTTTAATTTCAGAGTATGAAAAGAGAAAAATGGCGCCCGAATTGCATTAAAAAAATCTGTTTGGTAACAAAAATTTCAAGTTTCTCATATAAAGACACTCAACATGTTTGTTTTTTTTTTAAATCATTTTTTTGAAGCATTTAAGGCACCATTTTTGTCTTTTAATGAAGTGAAATTCAGCATTTTCTGCACTTTTCAGGTGAATGTCTTCACTTCAACAGAAGACATAGAGATGAAATATTTTTATACATAAATGTACTTTATAAAGTTGGCAGAAAAAGTTAGCAGAGTTTTTGTTTGTTCGACTCTTTGTTGTAACAAAGCTTTTTATTAATTAATCTAATATCTGTGTAAAGCTTGTTTAACTAACCTTTTAAATGGACACATTCATTAGAATGAGCAGCAGAGCTGAGGGTTGAGCCCATGAAAAATGTGCTGAATCTTCTCTGCCAGAGCTAACTGCTGTCAGGCAGTAAAGCATTACTAGCAACACGTTACAGTAATAACATTACATTTACTAGTAACGAGTAGAGTAACAAATTACTCTTGAAATTCCAGTGGTAATATCTAATGATAATCTAATGATTTAAAATACAACAATCCACAGATTATTTTTATCGCGCACATCAGTCGAGCAGCACGGCTCTTTGCTTCATGGTTGCCAGGTTTGCGGTTTTCCTGCAGAATTTGCCGTTTTTTGGACACTGCCACGGGTAGTTTTTTTTTTTTTTGGCTGATGAGCTTGTTTTTCAATTGTTTTCATACTTACCTGGCAACCCTGGCTAGCTTGAAAGATGAAGCAGTACACGTTGAAATGACAGCAGCATCTCTGTCAGGTTTAAATTGTGTCCTGGTACGAGCTCTCATTCAGCTCAGATCAACTTAGACTGGATTTCAAATAATTGTTTCTCTTGTCCTAAGTTGAACCAGGTGTGTATTTCAGATAGCCTGTTACTTTGATGTGTTCAAAGGCTGCAGGAAAAAAAACACACCTGCTGGTAATTAAACATCTGACGTTGACACAGAGGCCATGTGTAAACTCAGAAATAAATATAATAAATGGGCCCAACAGCTGAAGCCAAACAGCTGATTCTGCTGTTGACTCTCATTTGGTTTTGTTTGATTGGACTGGATTAGAGTTGTTAATTGAAAAATAAGTTATTCATTAATTACTAAATTAATTATCAACTATTTTGATAACTGATTAATCGGTTTAAGTAGTTATTTAAGAGAAAAATGGCTAGATTCTTTCACTTCAGCTTCTTTAAAGTGAATATTTTCTGCTTTTCTTTGCTCCTGAATATCTTTGGTTTGTGGATGAAACAAGATATTCGATGATGTCATCATGGACTCAGAGAAACATCAACATTTTTCATCATTTCCTGACATTTTACGGACCAAACCACTACTCCATTAATCAAGAGAATAATCAACATATTAATCAATCATTAATTGTTAGTTGCAGCCGTAGATTGGATTATTAGAAGTCTGAAGAAACAAAACATAATGTCAGTTTAATGGGTTTTTTTTCCCAGAATATCCGCAGGGTCTGAAAAATGTTGTTATTTTTGTCAGTGTTGATGTGAAATGGGTCTTTGACTGTGTTTATTAAGGTCTTAAAAAGTCTTAAATTTGACTTGTTGAAACCTGCAGAGACCCTGATTTAATGAACAAACAGGAGGAGCTTATTCTGCAAATTTTTCATGGTGCAAAACACAAATTTCCTTCCTTTTCGTGCTAAGTTAAATCTGTCATGTTTCCTCTTACAGTGGTGGACAGTCCTGAGGGTGAGACGGTGGTAGAAAAAGCTCTGCACAAAGAAGCAGTGAAGGCCATTCTAAACGGAGCAGCAGTTTTCTTCCCTGATAAACACCTCAGGAGAGACAAACTCTTCCACATGATGGTGAGTTAGTAAAAGAAAAGGTTTAAAACATATAAATATAAGTGTGACGGTGATGAATTAGAGTGGTCATGTGACTTTTACAGAAAAATATCACAGAAGAGGATCAACCAGAGTCGGTGAAGGTGACGTTTGAATCTCTGTGTAATTACTTCAGGTAAGCAGACTGGACTCAGAAATATTAACTTCATACACGTCCAGGTCAGAGGATGATATCAGAAGCTGTGTGTTGTGTCTGCAGTGACCAGGATCCCAGTGGCCTTCTCCTGCTCCCCCCTAAAGGAGCTCCTGCAGACTTTGACATCAGCCCCATCCTGTCCGTCATGGAGACGCTGCTCCTGGTGGCAACCAGAGAGGTGAGACATCTGCTACACGCCGAACATCTCAACTGTCTCACATTCTTATCCACTATTTATCAGCTGCTGCTTCTCTGCTTTCCTCATGCCTCACTTAACCAACCCGCTCCCCTCTTGTCTCTCAGTGTGAGGTGATGATGGTGGATGAGAGCAGTGGAGCGAGCAGGACGGTGCTGCTGTCTTTGTTCTGGGCTCTGCAGGGCAGTCTGCTGTCCTGGTGCTACCTGCAGCTCAAAACAGGATCCTCCACCGCCATTGCTATGGAGCTGGCCAGAGACATCCTACTCAAATGTAAGATACAGAGACAAAGTTTCACAAATGAGTCAGCTGTGAACTTTAAATCACTGCTGTAGCATCTGGAAAACACATAAATAATGTTGCTGAACCAGGACCAGAGGCCAGTAGAGTCCTCTAGTCCTCTAGTCTGTTGATTTATTTAACCTGAATATCAGTTAACTTAATGCTGATTTTTAGCATTTTGACATCTTAGAGTTTTAATGACTTCAACTGTTGAGGTTTCAGATCAGTTTGACAATGTGAATATAATACTTAAAGGGAAACAAGCTCCTACAAAGTGCTGCAGAAAAGCAGCAGGAAATAAGCTGACAGACTTTGAAACAGGCTTTTTAGACCTCACATGAGTTTAGGGAACAGGACTGAGAGAAAAAATGGCACCATCTTCAGCTCAGGGAGCTTTAAAACATGACATAAAGTGACCTGAGATGGACCAAGACACATTTAGAGTAGTTCAATATGCGTGCGATCAGATTTAGAGCTGAAAAGAAAAAAAAAAAGAGTTTCTAAAAGCAAATGGCAACGATTCAGTGGAATGGCCCATATCCAAGATTTGGCTTTCATTTAAGTGCAGCTTTACTTTGGGTCAATACAAAGCAGGGTTCATTAACTCGTACAAAATGAAAAATGTGATGGATAAAAACCAAGCTTCAACCTCCAGTCTGAAAATAGGAGGCAAAAAAGCCGTTTTCACGGCCTGGTACAAAGAATGTCTCCCGTCTGAATTGCTAATTTCACTAACGGCACGCACTGTACAGGGGTGAATTTTTTTTTAATTCAGCAGTTTCCACAATATTAAGCTCGCCAGTTCATCCAATCAGAGGCACAGCTCAGATCACGTGACTGTGGAGCGTCCTATGGTTGTTACTGTGGAGACCCACAGCACGCCTCATTTCCAATATGGCCATGCCGATCGTTTGGCTTCAAAAGTCCGTTTCAGAAACAGACGAGTGACGTTGCGGAGACTACGTCCATTAATTATACAGTCTATGATAAAAACTCAACTCATGAATGACCAAAAACTGCTGAAGTATCATGTTTTACCAATTATTGCAGAAATATTCAGTAAAATCGAGGTTACATTTTAAATTACCTCGCAGTTAACAAATGTTTCAGTAAGAGTTGGTGAATTAAGATTATGAAGCAGATGCTAAACTAAAAACTGTAGTTCATCAAGTGTCCACTGAAGGCAGGCTGCAGAAATACTTGAACCCACACACACACACATCGCTCATAGTCATGAAGAAGATGAAATGATTCTGTTTTATTAGATGTGGATCAGTTCCTGGGAAGTTTCAAATCCATCCTTGGTTCCTTGCTGGAGAGATACACCGGTGCTGAAATCACGGAAAAACTCGGCAGCTCCATCCTTGCCACGGTCTTCAGACAGCTGGTGAAACACTGTTTTCTGATGGTTGTTAATATTCTTCATTCTCATGGTTACAGAACTTCACATCCTGAATAATGCTTTTGTTTTCCCTGCAGATGATTTTACTCCTGGAGCTGTGCTCTTTGGACATCCCTCACAGTCTGCTCCTCAAGAGCTTCTCCTCTCTGGTCGAGCTGCTCAAAGGTCTGTCGAGTGATACGGGAGACGTGTTCTCGAAGGTTAGTCCACGACAAGGGGGCAGGAAGTCATGCAGCCTTTTATCTGGCTGTTTAAATGTGAACAAAGAGGTGAAAATATGTGACAAACATTTAGCCACCTGCAGTACTGTACTACAGGTGTAAAGAGACAATCAAGCGTGTACGACCATAAATTTCCACGTCCCTGTCAGGTGGATCAGGAGAGCTGGCACCAGCCCCAGCAGCCGGTGGTACTGAGGACCTGGAACTTAGAGTCCCCTCACAACTATGAGAACAGTCGGCATGAGACCAGCATCTTTGCCTGCCCCGGTGCCACATCGTTTGAGATCGAGTTTGATGAGCGCTGTGAGACAGAGAAGAGGTGAGCTAAGTGGAATTATTTTACCATTATTTTATTTTCTTATCCATGCTGAGGACATTTGTTACCTTGACTCTCTTCTCTTCTATTCATATTCACAGGTATGACTACCTGGAGTTCACAGACTCCAGAGGTGGAAAAGTCCGCTATGACATGAAGGTTGGAACTGAGAAATGGCCAAAGGTGAGATACAAGAAATTATTCACAGATCCTGAGTTTTGACTAGAGATGAGTGTCAATAACCAGTTTCTATCAAGAGTCATTCTATCGACTTCATGCTTAATCATTCCCTTGTAGGGTCTTTACATTATGCCGGAGCAGCCGAACCTTAAGTTGACTACTCTTCCCAAGCTAGCTTAGCTTAGCTTAGCAAATAGATAACAGTTTCCCTGGAAAACTCTGATTCGGGATTTTCTGCTTGAAGTTTGACTTAAGAAACTGAACACAAAAATAGGACATTACTGTTTGACAAGAGATTCTTATTCAATACATTTAACATATTATACATCTGCTAATGGAGCAAAAACCATAGAGGAAACATAGCACTAGCTTGAAGCTAACGTATATGGGAAATTGCATTGATGTGCTAGTGGTTTTAAAACAGAATATCAACTTTCTTTACAGAAACATATCACAGTTACTCTTTGTGAACAATACTGAAAACTCTAAATATCAAAATACTAACAGGCAAATGTTTTTAAACAGGAAAAGAAAAGTTATGTTTAGGCTCATGGCTGACTTCAGCAAAACTACGGCAAGCTCAAGGTTGAAAACAACTCAAAACATTTCTATAGCCACTTCAAAACTCTAGATGGCCTACTTCAGTCAATAAAATATAACAGAACAATACATCGACGTCATGTGACGTGAGATTTTTACTTTTTGTTATTTATTCATGTTCAGAGATATCCAGATCCATTGATCAACTTCATATTTATTTACTTATAAACCCAATAAAATGTTGACACAGAAAACCTGTAAACATTTTGTACTCAGAAACTTCACAGAAAGAATTGATAAGGGAATCAATGAAGAATCAGATCAAGAAGTGGAATCGATAAGGACATTCGTACCAATAAAAACTTATAAATACAAATCCATAGTTACAACACATTGTCTTTTGTTACCCTTTTCAGAAAGTGACGTTTGACGCTGGACCTCAGCTCCAGTTCCTCTTCCACTCTGACAGCAGTAACAACGAGTGGGGTTACAAGTTCACAGTGACCGCTCTGGGTCTGCCAGATATCACCATCTCCTGGATGTCAGACTTGCATCTGCTGGTGGCTCGTCTGATGGGTCGATTCGCTTCACGGACCCTCGCTCTGAAATCTCCTCACGGTGAGACTGATCTCTAGCTCTCTAACAGCTTGGTCACACAACAGTCTGAATTCTTGTGAGTGTGAGTGAATCATCTCTCACTCTCTCTCCCTCTCTCTCTCTCTCTCTCACTCTCTCTCCCTCTCTCTCTCTCTCTCTCACTCTCTCTCTCTCTCTCTCTCTCTCTCTCTCTCTTTCTCACTATATATATATATATATATATATATGTATATATATGTCTATATATATATGGATGTATATATATATATATATATATATATATGTATGGATGTATGTATGGATGTATATATGTATGGATGTATGTATATATATATATATATATATATATATATATATATATATATATATATATATATATATATATATATATATATATATATATATGATATGGATATGGATGTGGATGTGGATATGGATATGGATATATATATATGGATGTATGTATGTATATGTATGTATATGTATGTATATATATGTATGTATGTGTATGTATGTATGTCGCTGTGTACTGTTTTTTCTTCATCTTCTGAATTCTTTATTTTTATTATTTTTACATCTTTGTATTTTTGTTGTTTAAAACATTTTCAGGCACAGAATGCACATTTATCTTCTACCTTTTTTAATACTTTTGTTACTTTTTTCAAGATTGAGGGTTTGCTTTGGAATGTTTTGGAGTTTCATTAAGAAAAAAATACAACAACAAAACACAGGCATCATCTGAAGTATGTGTGTTTCTGTCTGTTCCAGAGATCCGCTCTGTGAAGGAGCTCCCACCGGGAAAGATGTCCCATGTTCAGTCCTCTCCTCTTTGGAGACCCATTTTACGTCACGGTTTGTGTGAAACAAGGGAGACAAATCGATCAAAACCTCCCACAGACCAGGTGTGAAAAGTTCAACCTTACTCAGATATCGATAAGCTCAACCCTCAGGTTTATAGTGACTAAACAGAGCTCTGAAATATTTCTAGACAAACTCGTGGACTCAGGATGAGTTACTGATTTTCCTGGAGGACTTTGCCCGGTGGAACCCGTCTCAAGAACCAACAGACAGCAGAACACAGCTGATGAAGACCCTCATGCAGTCCTGCAGGAAACAGCCAATGAGGAATGAGATTGCTGCTGGGTCAAAGACGGACCAGGCTGTGAATGCTATTTGGGCGGCCATGATTTATCACACTCCAACACTCAACCACGCTCTTAAGACCTACGGTAAGGCTGGTCTGTGATCAGAGAGGAAGTGTCTTGAATTTGAATTCTTTTATTAACCTGCTCGATGTCTGACATTTGTTCTCCTCCTGTGAGCAGTTACTCAGGACTGCAGGTCGTGTCTGAGTGAAGAGTTTGTGCAGGCGTACTCGCTGGCAGACAGCATCAGAACATGGATGGTGAGACATCAAAGTTTCCATGAATTACCTGCTGCTGGGTCAACTTTGGATCATGTCACTGACCAAATATTGTTCCCTCCATCAGCTGGAGATGAAGCAGAGATACCTGGTTGGTAAAATGAATGTTCCCGATGAGAAGGAAGGAGGCCAAGAGGAGGTCACGACGGAGACACTGGGTGAGGTCTTTAACTGCTGTAAAGCTTCATGTCTTTTGATCAGTTATTTCCTGGTTATCCGTCACATTCTTATGCATGCAATATTTCAAAACGCATGAAGAGAGACGACCTTCAGATTTGACACAAATGTTCCTTTGAACTGAAGGATGATCTGATTTAAAGTTAGTCAGTGGTTAAAGGTCATAAAATATTGAAGAAGCAACTTTTTAGTTCATTCTTATCCTGAAATCAAATTAAGATTAGTACATTAAATAAAAACAAGGTGAGTAGTTTTGAGGGAATAACCTGAATTTTTAATGTTGTGCAGGAACTAGGGATGAGCCGGATATTCGTTTCAAACGAGTACTCATTACGGATAATGCATTTTTGCTGAGTCCGAGCACAACACAAGTTTTTTTTTAGGATTATTCGTATCTGTGCTGAAAGAATCCTCATTGGGTATCAACAACTACTGTCTTCACTCTTCATGCTCTGTGATTGGCCAGTCACACACAGCACACCCCCCTCCCTGCACCCACATGCTGCAGCGAGGAGGTGCCTGCTCTCCTCTTTCACACACACACACACACACACACACACACACACACAGACAGGCAGCGAGTGACAGCGACTACTTCTCTTGCTTGCTTGAGTTGACTGTAGTTTACGTTGCTCTAATCTCTGTACTACTCACTCAGTTTTCTTCTGCTCGTCTCTATTGAGGTTTGTTTGGTATTTAAAGTTACTTCTTGAACTTATTTCGTGTCATACGCGATGCATGTGACAAGACGGGGCTGAAAACGGCTTGTGTCGCGCTGGTCAGTGCCTCTTGCTTCAATTCAGGACCGTTTTTTGAAGGTTTTCGTTGTCTTGCATCTCTTTAGTTCTTTTTTTATATTTAAATTTACTTGATTAACTGTTTTGCAACGTACACGCAACGCATTTGAAGGCTTAAAGCTGTAAACTCATTGTGTCGCGTGTCCCCCTAGTTTCTCCACGCCGGTCATTTCTTTTTTTTTCTTTTTTTTAACTGGCTGCGTGATTTTAGTTTGGCTGGTGAGAAAGTTAGTTGAAAAGCTTTGCCCATTCTGAGCACAGTGTTTTTGAAAATACAGTGAACAACAAGGCATATTTTTTATTTTTTGCCGCTGAATGTTTGCACAAATCACCTATTAAATTTACACAGATCATAAATAAAGAGACAGCCTTTCACACCACTACTTACACATTTTACCAGTTGTACATAAAACATAGCTGAAAATAAATATAGCCATTTCAAATCAATTCTTGCCAGTTTCAGACTTAAAATAATGTTCAGATTTAAGTCCCGCCCATTTTCAGACAAAACACGCCCACTTCCGTTTAGGCACCGCCCCCTACGAGTACAGATACGGATACAGATAATATGAATGGGTAAACAGATTCAGATACAGATAATGGTGTACTCGCTCATCCCTAGCAGGAACCTTGTAGCAACTGTACATGTCATTAATTTGTTTGTTTTATTTTATTTTATTTTATTTTATTTATTACAGTGGCCCTGAGAGCTCACAGCACTGCAGCTTAAGAAAGCACATGCAAAAAGACGAAACACAAGCTTCTCTAAGTTGAAAGAGATTTAGGCAGAAAATGTGAAGTTCTGCAGTCATTTCAAATGGGAAAGAAAATCTCAAAAATAGTAAAATATATTTAACAGTTACATCATATGTAGATAGTGTAAAGATGAGTGAACATTTTAAATCAAAAATGAAGTCTGTAGGTAGAAATATGCTGAAGTTTGAGCTTCTCAAAGTTGAAGGAGTTTAAGGCAGAAAATGTAAAGTTCTGCAGTCACTTCAAACGGGAAGTTTTGTCAACAAAGGGAAATAAGTCAAAAAGTTAAAGAGGGAGAGAAGAGAAAATATGTGGCAATCATCTCCAGATGAAGATGTAGAGTTTAAAAGCTAAATGGTGAAAATCAGTGAAATTTTGAAGGCTTAGAAAAAGGCCAAAAAAAGTACAGAAGTGAAATGATTAGTGGTCTTAAGTCACAGAGGACAACATGGTTTGACATAATAATGTTATATAGTACATTCCGTTCCGTTCCGTTCCATTCCATTCCATTCCAAAAGAACCTGTGTCCCTTCATCTCTCCTATGACATCATCGGATGTTCATCTTTAGATAGGGGTGCTGTCAGGCAGTCAGGTGATTCTGAACCTTTCGTCCACGGAGAAAGAGACAGTCATCACACTCTAACTTTACTCTGCGACTATCACAAAGTCAAAGAAGAAGATGGAACAATCAACCAAGCCGATCAGGAGGATCAACAGGAACACCTACCATGGCGAGGCATGGAGATGGAAAAACTCCGCAAGGAAGTGAGGGATCTCACTGAACAGCTGGAGTTAGAGAGGTCCCAACGTGGTCTGTTGGAAAACCAACAACTCCTGCTTGGCCAGGAGTTGGAGGGGACCAAGCAACAACTAGCCAGACAGAAAGCCCTCAAAGAACTGTTCATTAAACGAGGCAAGGAGACCAAGAGAGAGCTGGAAATGCTCCAGAAGTCCAGCACAGAGGAGACTCTCTTCAGGCACAGGATCGCCCTCAAGGTCAGGGGCACCACCCTGCAGAAGCAAAAGAAACATCATGCCGAGGAGCTGCAGGTGGCTGACACTGAGGAGTTCAACTCCCATCTCAAAGAGGGGGCTGACAAAATGAAGGCCCTGCAGGAAGAGCTCCAGAGGATGACCATGTCATACCAGGAACTCAAGCTTAGGTATGACACCGACATCCAAAGTGCCAAGCTGCAGGTGGAGACCCTTCAGAAAGAGCTTCATCAGCAAAGTCAGGCTCAAGCTGAAAGAGCCTCACAAGACCAGCAAGTTATCCTGGCACTAAGAACTGAGCAGGACCTCCTTCGTCAGAAGATGAACGAGGAGGTGGCTGCTCTACAGCTCAGCGCTTTTGAGAGCGAGATGATGTACTGCTACGAGCTGGAGGAGCTGAAAACAAAGCTCAGCATTCAAGAAACCAGCAAGCATCTCAGAGAGGACAATGACACCGTCCAAGAGAACACAAGAGCTGAGCTTCAGGAGGAAAAGAAGAGGAGCAGGCTTCTCCAAGAAGAACTGGAGGAGCTTAAAATGATGAATCAGGAGCTCAGTGAGAGATCTGAGAGTCAGCAGCAGGTGCTCCGGAATGAGATTGAGTCTCTGAACAATAAGATCATCGACGACCAGCTGGAAATCTGGAGTTTGAAAGCTGAAATCATTGAAGACAAAGAAAAGATGGCAGCAGAGATCAACGCCTTGAAACAGAGCAGCATGGAAAAGAAAAGCATCCATTGCAGAGCGCTGGACGAGCTGGGAAGTCAGTGTGCTTTACTGCTCTCCCAAAACACAGAGCTGACTAACAAAGAAGGGAGGAGACGTCTGAAAAGGAGCAGGCCATGGAGACAGACAACATCAAAATGAAGATGTAATGAGACCACAGAATCATGTGGTCCTGAGTGACCAACTGAGACTACAAGAGCTCCAAAAAAACATTAATAAAAACAGAACAAAAAGAATATCAAAATTTAGGCCACTGAAAAATGGGAACGCAACCAAATCTGATTCAGTATTAAAGTTACGTTTTGTTAAACAAATTGTAAAGGGTGTTTTGCAAGGTGTATAAACTATTCAAATTGAGGTTTCTACAGGTGATAATTGGAAGTTTCTGTGAGGACTTTCCAAGTGATCTGAAGCAGGAGAAGTCAGGGAAGCTTTTGTTGTTGAGTGAAGTTTGTGGATTTTATGGCACATTGTTTGGAAAATTTCTTCAGTCTCATCAGCTGCTGCTGCTGCACTCTGACCGATCATGACGCGCACTCTGAGAGCTGAGTTTTTAGTGGAAAATCTCAAAAGTTCAGGTGAACATTTCAGATGAAAAATGAAGTCTGTTAGTAGTAGTCTTACAGTAGAACTGGGTCTTAGAAGTTTAATGAAGGTAAAAAAAACTGATTTCAGACATTGACATCTGATTTTAAAGGACAAACTTAAAATTTGAACATTAAAAAAACCAAATATTCATTAACATTTATGAGCCTTTGTCTCTTATTTTGTACAAATAGAATAAAATAAAATATAAAAGGTCTCTGACAGCATCAGCAGAACCTCCAGCATCCCCACAGCCTCTCCGAGGGTTTGGGTCCTCTCTGAGCACACGAGCCACCTGAGGATGTCTGCTCCTCGTCACGAGGGGAACTGAAAGTAGAGGAGAAAATATTCAGCACACTGTACAGAACAAACACGGCCTAACACATTGTTCTACAAAGACTATCACACAACACAAGCCTCAGATCATGCTCACACAGTAAAAAGAAGACTCGGTGCTATATTCTAACATAGCACAATAAATATAGAGCCATATGACGCGGTGCACGACACACACACTTACACGTATACAGTACAAACACAGCACGGTACTCCATTCTCAAAGGTTTCTACACATCATCAACGTTAAATTATGCACGTTGTCCACATAAGACTTGATACACTGTTTTATAAAAGTCAGCACACAATACAAGCCTCAGTCTACACAAACAATTACCCACGCAAAGTAAAAACTAGATACACAGAGCTTCTTACATCCCCATCCATTCATCCCATCTAACATTACGCTTTGTCACAAAAAGTTGCTCCTTCATATGTTCCTTCAGTCTCAAAACCTCAGGGTTTTTATGACCCCTGAGGATCTCCTTTTTGGAATTTTTAGAAGAACTCAACTCCTTTACCTCTGTGCGCTCCTGCCATCCAGCCGCTCCACAGTCTGTGTGTATTCATGGGCTTTATTAAATGCCTGAGTGAAACTGATGTAATAATCACATATTGGCTGAAAGAGCAACATCTCGGATTTCACAAACCGTTGGAAAGTGTGCTTGCACAAATGTGTCTGTGCCGACACATCCATCATTAAAGGGGTAAACAACAAAATACAGATGCTGTAGCTTAGGAAGAGTTTAGAAAACAAGATTTGGTTAAACAGACTTGTTACCACACCTTCATTTCACAGTACTGTTGGTGATATTATGTCACCTGATGCAATAATTCAAGAAGCTCAGCTTTGTTCAGAGGCTCATCAGATCATCCGTAATTCAGCTCCATGTTCACTCTTGTAAAGTCTGCCTGTGTTAACTTTGTTAACTAGATGGCCTCCATTCATGAAGGGTTCCTGGTTTAAGTCCATTTTTTTGACTGGTTTCATAAGTTTTGTTTCTTTTTCTAGAGTCTATTATCTGCTTCTTTTCTTTTCTTTTCTTTTCTTTTTGCTTTCTTGCTTCTTTCCTTCTTTCCTTCTTTCTTTCTTTCTTTCTTTCTTTCTTTCTTTTTTCCTTCTTTCCTTCTTTCTTATTTTCTTTCTTTCTTTCTTTCTTTCCTTCTTTCTTTTTTCCTTCTTTCTTTTTTCCTTCTTTCTTATTTCTTATTTTCTTTCTTTCTTTCTTTCTTTCTTTCTTTCTTTCTTTCTTTCTTTTTTCCTTCTTTTCTTTTTTCCTTCTTTCCTTCTTTCTTTCTTTCCTTCTTTCTTTCTTCCTTTCAGAATGAATACCAAACATTGATGGATATGAACTACAAGGTTTCCTGGATTATTTTTCTGAGCCCTGTTCTTTTCTGTCTCTCCAGCTGAGACGTGCATTGAGAAGAGTCTCCTGCTCTTCAGATTCACCCCGTGTGGAGTTCCATGTCAGGACCATGACTCCTCCAAAGCTACAGAGAGCAGCGCTGCTGCACTCCTCCGTTCCAGTTCGATCTCAGAGAGTGACTTCCAGGCCAGCCCCTCTCTGGGACCACCTCAGGCTTCAGCGGCAGAGGAAAGCACTGATGGCAAAGCGGGACACAGCCAGCCCTCTGGTGTCCAAACCCAAAGCTCATCTACATGTGGGCACGACAAGCAGGGTCACAGAGGCTCCACAGAGAGCCTGTCCTCCCAGCCAGGTGAACCAGCCTCACCATCCACCTTCCCTCGTAAAGCCCCCTTCAGCCGAGCTCGCCTCCGCCTCCTGTCCTGCAGATCCATAGAAGAGCCCCGTATGACCCCGTCTGTAAAAGATCGCTACCCGATCCTGAAACACATCCTGAACTTTATAAAGGACCAGGCTCTCACCACAGCAAGGTAAGCCACCTGCAGGGATCTGGTTTAAGCTATAGCACCAGGGTGTTTCTGTTCTTTACAGAGTGAAATAACTCAGTTCTACCCCTGTAGCATTCTGCAGACCCTGTCCCTGAGCAAAGCCCAGGCTCTGAGTGTGTGTAAGGTCCTGGAGATGGTTCAGCAGTGTTTACATTCCCTGGGAAAGCCACATCTCTTCCAAGCCTCCTGCATCCTGTTTCTGCAGGAGCTGCTGGCGTGTCAGAAAGACTTCACCAGGTGTGTGTGTGTGGACAATGTAATAGTGCAAAAAAAAAAACTTTATCCTGTTTTGAAGAGAAGTATCACACTGAGGCTCCCCTTTTCTTTTGTCTCCTTCAGTTATTTCTCTCAGCTGTCAGACAGCGGGCAGAAGCTTGGCGAGGAGGTGAGGCGTTGCTACCATCAGCTGGTGCTCATGCTTGTGGAGGCAGTTCAAGGTTTCAACACCCTTAATGAGAAGTAAGCCCCTCCTTCAAACACACAGTATCCTAACTTTAACCATGATTTAAAGTAGTGTAACTGATCCTTGTGGCTGCTCTGCAGAGCCCTGCTGCCGGCCCTGTCCTGTGTACAGACCTGCTTGTTGCACCTTCTGGATATAAGCTGGGAGGTTCATGACCTTCGTCTCTTCCTGGATATCAAGCTTCCAGAGCTCCTGCTTAGCATGTCCCAGGAGAACATCAGTGTCCATGACATTGCCATCAGGTAGAACAAAACATGTTTCTGAAAATCACACATTTAAGTTAGTTTTAGTTTTAAGAACGGCAGCTAAAGGTAGCTAAAGACTCAGACCGTATGATCCTTTCTCTGTTGTTCAAATTCATTCAGTCAGTGGACAGAGGAGGATGAAATCGCTGACTACAAGAAGAACCAGGAGTGGATGGATGAGTGCATGGACGGGATGTTTGAGAAGTGGTACGACAAAATCGATGAGGAGGACTCCATGGAGGACAGGAGGAAGGTACGTCACAGCACGAGAGACAAAAGTGCAAACGCTAATTATATTAAAAAAAAAAGCTGGACAGAACAGAACACTGTTCCAGTAGTCCAGGCGAGAGATGATAAATGCATGAATGGGGTCTATGCCACCAGGGCGGGGAGTGAGGGCTGGAGTCATGGGACTGTTTTTTTTTAGGTGGAAGAAGGTGAATTTGGTGATGGACTAGATGTGTGATTTAAAGAGAGTGTGGAGTCCAAGATGATGCCTGAGTCATGGACCTCAGGTGTGGCCTGTGGGGCCACAATCACAAGCTCAGTCTTACTGCTGTTGAGTTATAGGAAGATGGATGACATCCAGGTTTTAATGTCCTGCAGGCAGTTGACAAGTGGCTTCACAAGCTAGCTTCAGGATGGCTGAAGACCGAAGTTACCGTCATACTTCATGTGTTAGTAAATGATCTGTTCTGCCCACAGATGCACATGTTCATCGCTCGCTACTGTGACCTGCTCAACGTGGTGATCTCCTGTGACGGCTGTGAGAGGATGGCTCCTTGGCATCGCTACCGCTGTCTGCAGTGCATGGACATGGACCTCTGCAAGACCTGCTTCCTCAGTGAGTCCAGTAATCTGTTTTTACTATCTGGGAAAGAGTTGACACCCCATGTGGTGTTACACTATGGGAATAATGAAGACAAGTAAAAAAAAAACAACAACTTTTTTTTTTATAGAAAATGAACTTTACAGTTTGGATGAAGTGTAACACAAAGATGTAAACAAATATTACATTTCTGAAGGGTTTAAATGATGACGTTTCATGGTGAAGTCTAATTTTAGGAAGCAAGGACAGACAACAAGTGATGTTTTTACAGTGTTCAAGGTACTTTAAATGAATCTTTTCAATCCTTTTCATTAAATATGCTCAGATCAATGTGCAGGTTAAACACAGTAACGTATTTTACAGTTCATTTTATCATGCATTTATACATTTTATTCCCTGGGAACACAAATTGCACCGAATCAGTGTCTGAGCTCACACACTCACACAGAAGGAACTGTTAGCTCTGACTGTAGGTGAGCAGAGCACCTGTATTTAAGCTGAGTAAGAGCAACGAGAGCTTAAAGTGACTGTGTGCTGATAATCAGGTGGAGCCAAGCCTGAGGGCCATGAGGACGACCACGAGATGGTGAACATGGAGTACGCCTGTGACCACTGTCAGGGGCTAATCGTCGGCAGCAGGATCAACTGCAACGTCTGCGAGGACTTCGACCTGTGCTTTGGCTGTTACCATGCAAAGAAATACCCTGACAGGTGACACATCCAGAGTCAAATCTAAGCCTGTTTAACAGTTTGAATTGATACAGTTTACTAAATTTTAATAAACGTCCTGCTTGATGTCCTCGTCTGCAGCCACCTGCCAACCCATCGGATCACGGTGTACCCCATGGTGACGATACGAATCAGCGACCGCCACCGCCTGATCCAGCCATACATCCACAACTACTCCTGGCTCCTGTTTGCTGCTCTGGCTCTCTACACGTCTGAGCTGAGCAGTGAGAAGCAGGCAGAGGGAGAGACTTTGGACAGTGACGCTTTGAGCCAAGCCTCAGCCCTGCAGACCTGCTGCTCACAGCTCATCACAGACTGCCTGCTGAAGGGACAGACTGGAAAAGGTCAGTTAGAGCAAGAATTCAGGTTTTAGCTTTTAGTTTAATGCTGCGACCAAGAAGACGGTAACAATCCTGGACTTACATAATCAAAGGTTAGCACATGCTAACTCAAGCTTCACGTTTATTCAAAAGACCCACCAGTGATGATAGCATTGCATTAAACTCTGTACAAGACAACAAAGAAGCATATTTAAAGAATCTAGAGCAGTGCTGTAAAAACTCGAGTCCTTCCAAGTGTGTTTGTGTAACTCATAGTCGGATTATCTCATAAAACCTTATGGAAGTCACATTAAACTCACCATTCAAAGACAAGATAGACAAGTCAACAAGATCTGTGATGAGCAAAAGTGTAACTGTAATGAAGTGTAATAATATCACATCTGCTAAGAAGACAGAGCCTGGTTGATGACTGTTTTTAAATCATTCAAACTGAAGGTTCTTTTTTGGATCAAGTTTTGGCTTTCTGTTCCAATTTTGAGATTTCTATGTGATATGTCCTCCATGCAGGTCTGCGTTCTTCGGCCTTGCTCGCTCTGCTGTTGTCCAATGACTCGTCCTCTGATAGTGAGCTGTGTCCGGTCTCCCCAGAGTCCTCTCAGGAGCTCAGTACAGCCACTGACACCTCCTCTCTGCCTGGATCCACGGCAGCAATCTGCTCCCCGACCTCTCCCAAGGACAAGGTGAGGAAGAGAAGCTGTAGTCTGAAGCGGGGTTGTCATGGTGACAGAAACGGGATCACAAAGCAGATATTTGGAGAAATTGATGTAAAAATAAATAATATACATACAAGCGCCTGTAAGTTTCATAATGTAGATGACACACTGGTAAGTATCCCAACAGTTCAGGAGCGATGGCTCTTGGGGTGGACATAACACTCACCTGTTGTCATCCTCTCACATCTAGAACAAACCGGTCAGCAAAGAGAAAAAGCCCAAAGAGGTGAGCTCTGCTGCTCCAGCGCCTGAGGTGTCGTCTCCTCCAAGCACCGCTGAAGGGGAGAAAAGAAAGCTGGTCACCCAGGACACCCTGGACTCCCCCAGCCTCAGCCAGACACCTTCAGTCTCCAGTGAGGACCCCCTCTCTCCTGTAGCTAGAAGTAAGCATTTTTGTTTTTTGTTTTACCCTCCCAGGCTCCAGCTGTGAGTTAGTTTGATCAGTGATGGATGGAGAACAGTATCAGTAACATGTTTTGTTTCTCTCCTGTTCACAGCTTCAGAGTTGGGAGCAGGAGCAGTCATCTCGCCAACATCTGACGGGGTAAAGGAGACCGATGAGAGGCTGCCGCCGGTCCCCCTTCAGGAGCAGGTGTTCTCAGAGTGCTCCAGAGAGAGGATCCTGGGACTGTTAGCAGCCATGCTGCCGCCAGCAAAACCAGTATGTCAAACCACAGAGCTTTTTAATCTGATCCCAGTGAGATTAAAACTTACTGTTTCAAAGGAAGATCATCAAAATACAGAGATAGTCTTTCTCCATCCTAAAAAAAACGAGTGAGTGAGAGTGAGATAAAGAGCTGAGCTGTCCTTTTCTAACCTTTATGCTAAAGTCAGCTTTCCTGCTGAGCAGATATCAGAGCTACCAAACTTCAACTTACACATCAAACACCTACATTAAAACCTCTCTAACATTTTGTACAGGCATGCTCTCCTTTAACATCTTCTTTGTTTGTCCTTTCTTTTGAAATGATCACCTTCTCTCTTTGTTTCCTCAGGGAAACACCCTGTCTCTGCCCAGCCTGAACTCCATCCTGCCCCAGCTTTTCAGAGCCGTCATCTCCAATGCTGGCTCCCTGAACGAGACCTTCCACCTCACGCTGGGACTGCTGGGTCAGCTGCTGCTCCGGATTTCTCCAACAGAGGCTGACGCAGCTGTCACTGAGGCTCTGGCTGACAAATACGAGCTGTTGACTCAGGGAGAGGCGGCTAGTTCAGACACTCAGGGCTGGAAGACAACACAACTTCTTTTCAGCCTGGGGGCCGTTTGTTTAGACAGGTAAGTGAAGGACAACAGGAAGAAGATATTAGGGTGTACCACAAAGAAAGATTAGAGAAGAAAGATACGGTCTGTAAAGCCCAAACCTAGAGTTTTAGTGTCACAAAGCTGGCTTTCTCTAAAATCATAACCTGGTTTTGTTTTGTCATTTTCCATTAAGGCAGCTCGATGAGGAAAAAAAAAATTTGGTTAAAAAAACTATGGAAGAGAAAAAGTTCCTTCCTGTGAGCCAGGAGCTGTCTGAAATGACCACAGAAGAACTGAACTTTAAATGTCCATTTTTTTTTTTTTTTTCAAATTGATTTCTTAAAAAATATAAAAGAGAACAGTCTGAAATTTTCAGGGTGTTTTTGACATGAACAGAGCTGTGCTACCTGCTGCTTTGGTGAGATTCACATCAATAACTGAAGAGTTACGAAGGTTCATTTGAAGCTATTTGCAAAGATTTTGGGGTAATTATTTTGTACCATGATAATAAAAGGAATATTTGCAATGTTTATGTATGGTTCCTCAGAAACTGAAGGTACTCAACTATTATTCCAAATTTGAAAACTTCAAAGAGTATAAAACTCTAAATTTTGTACAGCAAAGGACTTGAGTGTTGTGAAGTCTAAAAATATAGTCAGGAAGACAGTTTTCTTGCCCATTGAGGCACCTTAAAGAAATATTTGCAACCATTCAGCTGTTTCTTGATTTTATTATTATGTTGAAATCCTACAGCTGATGGTGTCATAAGTACGGTGGCCCTGAGAGCTCACAGCACTGCAACGTGCAAAAAGGCAAAACACAAGCAAATTAAGAAAATGTCTTCATCAATTTAACAACACATGCACAGCATTTAGAAAACACACTGCAAAGACCACAACACAACAGAAGTGTTTCCAGAGGACACTAAAAAGAGATGCACATGTTCATTATTAGCCAATATGCTAATGTCTGAATCACATGATCACAACGTTAAAATAAACCAAAAACACTTTTGTCTCCTTTTCCAACACCACTGACAGAAAGAGCACCTTAACAGGGCTGACACTCAAAATCTGAGTCAACAACAAGCGTGCATCACTTTTTAGTGTCCTCTGGAAACTCTTCTGTTGTGTTGTGGTTTATTTGCAGTGTATTTTTCTAAATGCTGTGCATGTGTTGTCAATATGATGAAGATGTTTTCTTACTTTGCTTGTTTTGTCTTAGTCCATGTGCTTTCTGAAGTTGCAGTGCTGTGAGGTCTCTGCTCCCCATTACCATGGAAACCACACAGCTGATGATGTCGTAAGGGGTTCCGGGGTTATAATCAGGACTTGTGTGGTTAGGGTTAGGGTTAGGGCTCAGCATTTGCTCTGAGGGCATGCTGCCTCCTCTCTCTATTTGAAGCATGACTCTTCTGATCTCTCCATGTCTTGCGTTTTGCAGTCGTATCGGTCTGGACTGGGCGTGCACAGTTGCAGACGTCTTACACACTCTGAATGTGTGTCCTGAGTGGTGCACAGTCATCGCTGCCTTCACTGACCACTGTATCCAGCAGCTTCCACAAACTCTGAAACGCACCAACCTCTTCACCCTGCTGGTGCTGGTGGGCTTCCCTGAGGTAGGCTGGAATCATGACACTGTGAAGTTCATCACACTGTGTTCCAGAACTTTCCAAACATAGTTGTGACTCCTCTGTGTGTGTTTGTGTGTGTCAGGTGCTGTGTGTGGGCACCCAGACAGTATTTATCGACAACGCCAATGAGCAGCACAACATGATCCTGCTGAAACACTTCACGGAGAAGAATCACGCCGCCGTGGTGGACGTGAAGACACGAAAGAGGAAAACAGGTCGGTGATGTTTTGGCATGTGTAGCTGCTCAGTGTCCGTAAAAACAAAACTGTGATGAAACCTCTGTTGTTTCCTCTCCCTCTCTCTCTCTCTCTCTCTCTCTCCAGTGAAAGATTACCAACTCATCCAGTCACAGGACTCCACTGCAGCCGGTCTGCCAGCTCAGTCAGAGGGACAGGGCTCCCAGAAGACTCTGCTCAGCCGTTACCTGAGCAACTTCACCTCCATCATCAGCCACCTGCTGCAGGTCAGCCAGGACAACGGCTCACCTGATGCTGTGGAGGCGTCCTGGGTTCTCTCCCTGGCTCTAAAAGGCCTCTACAACACTCTGAAGGTACCTCAAACCTTTTGATGGAATAGATAACAAACATTCAAGAAGAGCATTGCAACAGCTTGGTAACTGTAAATCTTGAGTCCTTAGAGAAAAAAACTCTCCAAACATCCAATCAGGTCATCTGATTATCTCAGGTCAGAGATTATTATTGCAGCATAATGACTCTGTAAGGCAAACAAACTGTGTTTTGAACAACACCATGTGTGCATGACACTTTGACAACCCTCTTACAAGTTGAAGTCACACAAACATAAACAATCTTAGATTATAGAGGAGTGATTTCCCTCTAATCCTCTCATCTGAGTGACACTCAGCACCATCTAGTGGTCATGAATAATTCAACATCAAAAAGTTGAACTTGTTTTTGTACAAAAGTGTATTTATTATTATCTTTTTTTATTTGTTTATTGGAAAAGGTTAAAAAACAAAAATAAATAAAAATATACAGTGTTTAGAAAAAAACTTAAAAACAATTAAAGTGACAACTCTAAATTGGCATAGTTAATCATACCTTGTTCGAATGGTGTAAGATAAAATTAATCAACCTTATCTAGTCCTACCCCTTTATTGATGTGATTTGAATATTTAATCTGTCGGAGAATGTATAGAAAACAACAGAAGAAAATATAGTACATCATTCAAATTTATGCTTCTGTTTCTCTCTTGTATCCATTCAGGATGAGCTTTATATACATTTGTTTGAACTTATTGAGTGATCTGCAGGTTTTCTTTTCTTTGCTACAGTTGTTCCTCAGATTAACTCCTGAAGCACTGAAGTAAGAAGATATCTCTGCTCTGTTTGTCTGAGTTAATGAAACACAGTGCCTCAGTGTCACTTCCTGGGGATCTGGTATTTTCAGATAATGTCTGTAAAGATTGTCTGAGTGCATCCCAGGTTCATCAGCTGATCTAGGAGAAACACTTCAATGTCTGCCAGTCTTAAAGTGCCTGTACAGAGTTTAAAAACAAATAAAACACCATTTATATGACGGTTTAATAGAAAATTAGATGGATCAGATCCTGGGAAAGGAGGACCAATTTTCCATGAAAGCACAGAAATAGTTTTTTCTTTCTTTGTTTGTTTTTGAGCAGCATAAAGCAACCAATGCTGTACAGAACTCCATGATATAAACTAACCAAATATGATAAAGTAAACCATTCGATGATTCCCTAAACTGTTATACCGGAGTCCATTCTGTGGCTGAAAACAGGAACAATTAACTTTTATAATTAGTTGTTAACAAAATATTGAATTTTTTTAGACCAGGGCAGCCGTATTTCTCTTTCTGTATCACAGCCCTCAGGTTAAACTATAGCGGAGCCTTGACTAACGAGTTTTTGAGATACGAGCCGTCTCTCAGCTGATTTCTTGTTTTAGGTTGAGACAGAGAATTGGGGAAAAAGCGCCATGTGACGGCGCTGTTTAATGATCCTGGTCAAGCTCAGTCAGAAACATTGTTAAAGGGAGGATGAAGCAGAGCTGATTGGACAGGTTTTCAATGAAAACACCTGCAGATGAAAGTGAGCAAAGCGTGGAGAAAAAGGCAAAAATCGGCCAATAAGATTGAGTTATTCAGTTCAGCCTTTCTCCTCCACCTCCATCAACATCCTCAAAACCACTGATCTCCAAGATAGAGGAGCATTATACTTAATGGAACCAGTTTACTGCACTACAGTCTTAGTGTTGTGTTTTTATACAATATTCCTTATTTATAAAAACATTTTTCTAATTTTAAAACATCTGCATCAGCTTTACAAAAGCACTACAATAGAGGTGCATTTTTTTCTCAGTTTCCTGTTGGTACCTTTTCCAGAAATTGGGAAATGGATTTGATCAGATTTTCCATGAATCTCGTTTCCTGGGATTAAATCCTAATGAGTATCTCCGGATGTCTAAAATTTTACTGAGCCAACTTTTGTTTAAACTCTGAGATTATTTTGTTAATTCAGATTAACAGAAGCATTTTGTTTCTGTGATGTTACTTTGGATTTAACACAGTGCTGTCGTCTTTACTGATGTAGTTACCTGCAGAGTTTGAGACGTGTTCATAGACATCAGAAACAACCTTGGCTAAGAAAAAGATCTTCCAGAGACTCACTCTCTGTTGTGTCCGGTTGTGCAGAAACATGGCGTGGAGCAGGCTCAGGAGGACATCCAGAAGTCAGGACTGACCCAGCTGCTGGTGAGGAAGTGCAGCAAAGGGACAGGCTTCAGCAAACTGTGGCTGCTGAGAGATCTGGAAATCCTCTCCATCATGCTCTACTCCTCCAAGAGGGAGATCCACTCCATGGCCCAGGACCCCGAGAGGGACCAGAGAGAGCAGGACAAAGAGCACGACTCCGACCACTCCAGCTGCTGCGCTAACGAAAGTGATGTCAACAGGCCTGACCCCTTAGAAGGACTCGATGAGGACACCAAGATTTGCTTCCAGGTGAGGAGAACTGATATCCAGTCATAAATGTGTCAAACAAATGTGTGGGTGATGGTCTAAAGTCTCTTTTTGTTTCATGTAGATGACTCATGATGCCTTAAACGCCCCTCTGCCCATTTTGCGAGCCATATATGAGCTAGAAATGAAGAGAACCTACTCTTTTTTCTTAGAGGTGCAGAAAAGGTGAGGATCAGCTCCCTTATTTCTTTTTTAAGTTATACTTTTCTGTTAGATCCACTCAGGGAAAGGTCACCTGTTCATATCTGTTTCTCCTCTGTTTTTCAGATTCGATGGAGAAGAGATAAAAACAGACGAGACCATCCGCACGCTGGCTCAGAAGTGGCAACCGACCAGGCGTCCTCGCTCTGAGGAGAGGAACACCAAGGCTGTGGACACGGATATGATCGTGATTTCATGTGTGGTGAGTTTTTTTTACCTGCCTCTGAATCAGAAAGATGTTAAAACGACTGAAGTTTTTGTCTTATTTTCAGTAAAAAAAAATGTGACATTTTAGACGTAATCTGAGCCACAATCACTTTACAAGTCCAGAAAAGGGGGTTACTTCAGGGTATTACAAGACAAACATGAAGCCAGTATTGCTTTAAAACATCTGCAAATGGGGTTAAAAAAAACGCTTTTCAAGTTTTTATAAAAAATTGAAATAGTATTTTAATACAAGAAACCAAATAAGTACAGTTTTCTCACCCCATTGGCAGAATTTTTTAACTCTCTCCAAAAAATCCAGTATTCTAACGATCATAATCCTTATCCCGGTCCCTCCCACAGTCTAAACCCATTCACTGTGAGAAGGCCACAGAGGAGATCGCCGTAGTCCCCCAGAAGCTCATCACCAACTCAGAAAGTGACTTACAGCTCAGCTACGCCAAACAGAGGCGCACTAAAAGTTCCGCTCTGCTGCACAAGGAGCTGGATGTGTGCAGCAATCGTGCAGTCCGCCAATACCTGGTGAAGGTGAACCAAGCCATCGCCACACTCTACGCCCGCCACGTGCTGGCCTCCCTGCTGGCTGACTGGCCTGCAGAGGCGGCGCTCAGCGAGGAGGCACTTGAGCTGAACGGTGCGTCACACATGGCCTACATCCTGGACATGCTGATGCAGCTGGAAGAGAGACCGCTGTGGGAGAAGGTGGGCGGCAGAGTGTGGAGATTGTGATGAATTCATACTTTAAAATGTGAGTTAATCCAGTAGTTTTTATGACTTGAATTCATTTGTTTGTTTTTTATCTTTAATTAGATTTTGCAGAGGGTGCTGAAGGGCTGCAGTCAGAGTATGCTGTGCAGTTTGTCTCTCACTGCCTGCCAGTTCATGGAGGAGCCGGGTATGGCTGTGCAGATCAGAGAGTCCAAACACCCCTACGACAACAACACCAACTTCGCAGTGAGTAAAGTGCAGTTCTTAAAATCTACGTTCAAAATAAGCCTGTGTGTATGGAAGAGGATTAGGGCCACTGGGAAAAAATAGTTCAAAGATTTTTTTATTATTATTATTTTTATTTTTTAAGTTTGACATTAAAGTCAAAATTCTGAGGAAAAAATGGAATTCTGAGATTGAAGTTAGAATTCTGTCTTTTTTTCAGAATTTTGACTTCAACCTCAGAGTTATGATAATAAATAAAAATAAAATAAATTGGACATTAGAATTCCGAGATTAAAGTCAGAATTCCTACTTTAACCCTCTGCAGTCAAAGGGTCAGTTAACCGTTTTTAACCACTTTTGATTTTATCTTCATATTTCACCTTAAAAACTGTTTTACATTGCTTTGCTAATTATCCTTTTTTCAGCACAACCTCACCTGTTTGATTTTACAAATATTTAAATATATATTCATTTCGATATAACGTGTGAACATACTGGACCTAAAATTGAAAAAAAAAAAAAAAATATATATATATATATATATATGTATATATATGTATATGTGTGTGTGTGTGTGTGTGTGTGTGTATATATATATATATAATTATATGTATATATATATATATATATATATATATATATATATATATTTTTTTTTTTTCAATGTGGAAACCACAAAACAATGTGACGAATCATTTTTATAACTTGGAGTACATATATAAATTGTAATTTTCCAAAAACAATCCACAAATTTAACTAAATCCCTCTTATGTAAAACTATTTACATAAAAATAAAAAAAATTCCCCGGTGTTTTTTGTACAACCGTTTACAAAACCATCAGGTGTCACTCAAACGTATGTAACCATTCATATTTAAACCTTGGAATGCAAATATAACTTGCAGTTGTCAAAAACAATGCACACATTTAGCAAAACAGTGTTTTAAATAGCAGTTTACATCAATAAACAATTCAAATAAATGAAAATACTATTTAGTAAACCAACAGATGTCACAACAAGATTTGACGAAATCATTTGTGCCACTTCAAAAAACAGTTTCTGTTCACCACAACACCCAGGATGTGCACATGTTGGATGCTCATCCTCTTATTTTGCCTCATCCAAAACTAAAGATGGATCATCCTCTCCATCATCTAAGTCCTCACTCTTTACCTCAGACTCATCCAGCTCAAAGAGGAGCTGCAATGCACGCTCAACATTCATGAAGTGCGTCATTTGTCCGACACACTAAACAAAGAAAAATAAACTACATACTAAACACACTAAACTTCACACTAACGATGTCATCAAAACAGGGTATATATCACAGATCCATCAAAACTCACTTTCGCTCTCGCTATTTCTCCTCCACCTCCGTAACTCCCAAATCTTCCCCTCTCAACTAGCAACCAAAGAATTTCCGTGATTGGCTGATGTGGTGCTCTACTGTTTCATCCTGCACCAAACGCAACAACATTCAGGATGAAGCATTGAGTTTATTATTCATCACATCTCTGGTTTTACTTGGCCTATCAACACAATTCAAAAACTAGTAAATAGTATAAATTCTGCTTTTTCAACACAAGTTGAAACTGGTAGTCAGAAAGGCTGTGTCGTGCTGCTACATTATCTTAAATTGGTCATTTGGTTTGGACGTGCAGACTTGTCTAGCGATCCCAGAGGTTTAATCTCAGTATTATGACTTATTGCAAAAAAATTCTGACCTTATAATAATAATAATATAATAATAATAATAATAATAATAATGTATTGGATGCTATATTTTTCCAGAGGCCCTAATCCTCTTCCATAAAATGTTAGAGCTATAAACTTTGTACAGCGAGTTTGAAGACATTATTCATGTCGAATTCTCTCTTTTAGGACAAGGTGCACATCCCCGGAGCCATCTACCTGTCCATTAAGTTTGACTCCCGCTGCTACACAGAAGAAGGCTGTGATGAGCTCTTCATGTCCAGCAGCAGTGATTTCCTCCAGGACGTCCACAACTTCAGCGGCTCACCCCAGAAATGGTCTGATTTTGAGATTCCTGGTGAGCCGTGTCTTCTTTTTCTACACCTCTTGTCTTTTGTGTGATTTATTTGTGATTCAACATGTGACATGCTTGCTGCTTTCTCTCAGGTGACACCCTGTACTACAGATTTATGTCAGACATGAGTAACACAGAGTGGGGCTACAAGTTCACGGTCACAGGAGGCCACAGAGGACGCTTCCAAACAGGTACTCATGACTGGATGGATAAGACACTTAAAATAAAACCATCAAGGAAGCATAGATGTATCAAAGGTTTCCAACCTCTCTGCACTTTCCCTCGTCTCTATAACAAGGTTTTGAGATACTGAAGCAAATGTTAGCAGACGAGCAGGTCCTGGGTCATCTTCCACTGGCCAGCATCTGGGAGTGGCAGGTGGGCGTGGCCTGTCGACAGACTGGAAACCAGCGTCTCAAAGCCATCCACTTGTTGCTCCGCCTCCTGCAGTGTCAGTCCACAACGTAAGAGATCATCCTCACCTCCTTTCTCTGTTCTTCTCATGCTCCTCTGAGGACCACAACTTTCTTTATTATCTAAAATTATCCAGGCACCAAAAGTCACACGCCTTCATGGGTAAATTGGCGCTTAAACTTAGACTCTGATAATGCTGAGAGAACCAAGCAATTTCCCCTACAGGTGCAGGATTTTACCTCCACACAGGGTTTGCATAAGAGCCTCCAACATCCCCGCAGATATGAGGTGAGGGATGTGTTCAGGAATTTGCATAAGCAGACTGATTCAGCCACCCCCGGGTCATGATGACTTTCAGGTGTGCTTTGGCCAAGCTTAATCCACCTTCACTGAAACATGTGTGCAGAATTTATAACCTTACTCTGAATTTCCACTGGGCAGAGTAAAAGAACATCACATTTGATCAAGTTTTTCAATATTCTTTAATTTCAAGGAGGTGCAGAAATATCAGTGTTTTCCTCTGACATGTCAGCCCATAAATGTGCATCAGATAGCTTCGGCAATAAACATGCTCGTGAGTGTTTTTAAAAAATTTTAGGTGAATTTTAGAATGAATCTCTTCCTGAGAAAATGTTTTTGGATGAGTCCACATCTTTAATCTGACTTTAAGACCAGGACCCAACCGATTTATCAGCTGGCCGATTTAATTGATCATTTCTAGCCCTTTTCAAGATTATCATCATCGGCTGGAGTTCTGCTGATTAAGCCCAGACGTATGCTCTTGCTCTGTTTGTCCACTAGATGGAGCTCTGACTCCATTCAATCCTTAGTCTCCACCGCTGCCCTCTCAGTAACATACAGGAGTGAGCTACAGCTAGGACAGCAGCATTACAGAAGTGGGCTAAACCAGGCTTGCAAACTTCAGCTTGCAGATTTCAGTTTAACAGTCTTTGCCATGTTTCATGTCGAGTGAAGCGTGCCTTGTTGCGTCGTGCTAACCTAATTAAATTTCCTCCCTATCTGTAACACTGAACATACAAATAAATTTACATTACTTTCTCACAAGAGATTCCTATTCAGTCCATTAAACATGTTATAAATTTCCTTATTTACCAAAAGAGGTATCGAAAACAGCGCTAGCTTGATGCTAACATCAACATATGTAACATATATGGGAAATTGCATTGATATGCTAGCTGTGAGCATACATCAATAAAACTTCAGTTTTGAAACAGAATTTCATCTTTCATCACTGAAACATATCACAGTTACTCTGTGTAAACAATGCTGAAATCTCTAAATGTCAAAATACTGACAGGCAAATGTTTCCCAAACAGGAAGAGAAAAGAAAATAGAAAGAAACTAGATGGCCTTCTTTAGTTATTAACATAAAACAATACATTGTTACATGACGTGAGATTTTTATTTATTTACATCCAGAGATATCCAGAAAATTTATTTGTTTGTAAAGTTAAACAAATACCAAAAGACATAGTATTGTAGAACAGTAAAATGTTCTGACAATTTTTCATACTTTTAGAAAAAGCAGGAATTCTGTGATATCATATCTCATTTCAGAACCAATCACAGACCTGTAGAATTGAGCTACACAGTTCGACTTTTCCTCTTTTATTTATTTTCACATCATTATTTTCTTACTCTACCCAAAATGGGATGGCCAGCAGTTTTAAGTATTTTACCCTAGTTTGGGAACTTTTTGATATAGTCTTTCTCAGGGTCATTAAAAGTAAAAGTGCGTACCTGTGTGACTCTTCATCAAAGACTCTGATGTCTTCTCCAGCAGTCAGCAGAATGCTTGAAGCTGATCAAAGCCAAAGAAGAAGAGCTCTGGCTATGAGCCACGAAACATCTTCCATAGGAAAAATTAAAGGGTGCTCAACTTACAGGCTCAGGAAGTCCATAATAAGTTCTCTCCTCTTATTACTCCATAAGCAGTTTATAAAGATATATAATAAGGAAGCCCTTTAGCTTATACATGGAGGACAGACTTTTCAGTCATGTGGTAAATGTTTCACCACCTTTATTTATCCAGTTGTTTGTTGAAATGATGCCGTTTAGAGTACGGTTTCAAAATGCAAAAAGAAGATACAGTAGTGAGACAAAAAAAAATGAGTAAGCAATTTATTGCAAACAACAATTGAAGTGAAATAGTCTGTTCATCAGCTGATCAAAAAAACCCTGAAAACCTCCTAAAATATAAATCACATTTTGAAAAAAGGACTCAAATCATGAGGAACACTACTGTTCTTGTTGATCTCTTCAAAGATTGGTTTGTTCATCCTTGATAATGGATGTTGAAGATGCAAGTGTTTCCAGAAGGCTCGTGGGAACGTTGCTCCAAGTGGTGCAGATGGCTTCATGGAGGTCGTCCACTGTCTGGAACTGACGTCCATTTTTGTAAACTTCCCTCGCCATCCATCCCCAAATGTTCTCAGTGTGATTTAGATCAGAGGAAGACGCAGGATGGTCCAAAGAGTGAGCTGATTCCTCTGGAAGAATTCTTTGCCAGGCAGCCATTGTGAACTGCAGCGTTGTCCTGTTGAAAAACCCAGTCATTAGCACACAGACCAGGGCCCTCAGTCATGAAGGATGCCCCTGCAACATCTTCACATAGCCAGCTGCTGTTTGATGAACTGTAGGGCTCTCTCCAAGTCCAAACAGATGATTGTGTGGCGTTGAAGGAGACGAGTCCTTTGAAGGAGTTTTTTTCTTCTTGAAGCTCTTCTCTCTCAGACGCCCTCTGATGGTTACTGGGCTGCAGTCGGCACCAGTAACGGCCTTCATTTGGGTTGCAGATCGTTCCATGTCTTGATGGACAGCCAATCAGATCCACAGGGTCTAAGCCTGCAGACTAAGACAGTGCTGGCAGTGCCCTCCATTATTTCAAACTGACTTTCTTCTTCTTCATTCTTAAAGTGGTTCTGGCAGAGCTTGTTTTGGCTCATCATCCTGCTGTAGGATGAACCCCCAACCAATGAGGCTCATTCCAGACCCTGGGATCCAGCAAAAACAGGCCCAGACCATTATGCGTCCTCCTCCAGGTTTACATTTGCTGTTAGTCACTGACAAACTGTCCTTTCCCCTGCTCGATGTACGGCGTACAAAAATCCTGATGATGAAGCAAAGATTTCAAACTTTGACTCATTTGTTCATAGCTCCATCTTCCGGTCTTCAGTAGTCCATTGGTGGTGTCTGATGGTCCAGTCCAGCCTCTTTGTCTTCTTCTGACTCTGTCTTAGTGATGGATGTCTTTCTATCTGCACTCTGACCTGTCAAAGGTGCATCTCAGTCTTCTCTTCACAGTAACTCAAACTGAGACTGTGACTCTATCACCTCTTTGAAGCTGTGAAGCTTGAAGCTGTTGACTCTCAGAAACTGGTCTTCTGGTTTTGGTTTGGATTTGGCTCTTCCAGACCTCTTCCTGTCAGAGTTTCCAGTCCCAGTTTCTGAGTGTCTTTGGATTTTAAAGGAAACTCTCCTCACTGAGCTCACTTTGACTTTCTTTGACTTCATTTCTCTGAAGTAAAGACCTGTTTCTGTCAATGTTCTGATGCTCTGTCTCTCTGTCTTTAAGAATCATCTTTCCCTGCTCATTCATTGGTGTTGCACAACTTTCTGCAGGATAACACTGTTCAATAATGCTCACCATGAGGGTCTGGAACCATAGTGTGGTCCAATACTGAAATCTTCATGATGTTTCTGTTTTGGGTAACCTTACCTTTTAGCAGTTTGACATTTGAACCATGTCAAGCTATTCATTGGACATGAACTAATTGAATTCCACCAAAAAACTAAAAATTGAGGTGTTCTAAAACTTTGGAATTGGTAGTTTAAATAGACAACAGGAAAAACAGAAAGAGCAGTACACAAACTGAAATCTACACTAAAAATCATTTGACAGTGACTGAGGAGCAGGGTGGAGTTATTCATAATCACATATTGGTAGTCATTATTTTCGTTCTGTTGACAGTTTGGGGAGTCATTTGTCTCTGGTGGTTCATGAGGCATGCTGCTGTAAAGTAGAGGAGAGAGAAGCATGACTGAAATCCCTGGTGATGAATATTCAGTCTAATTAACAAAGTTTGAATTTAAATTTTCTTCTCTGCTTTCCTTCCCTTCTATAATAAAAGTGACAGTCAGATAACTTCAGATTTCTCCAGGCTACAGGATGGGCTTCTTAATGACAATAAGCTGATTCTTTGAAGTTGCTTTGGTTGCTATTTCCACAATGTTTTTTTTTTTGTGTGTTTGTGTTTTTTTGTCTTTTTCTTTTTTTGGTCTCACTCTTCTTTCTGTTTGTACCCCAGCGCCTGTGAGCTGACGCTGCTGCGACCTCTATGGCAGCTCTTTATGTCCATGGAAAACAGCCTGAGCCAGGATCCCACCAGTATCACCGTGCTGCTGCCTCTGCACAGAGCCCTCACTGAACTCTTCTTTATTGCAGAGGCTCGAGCCATTGTGAGTGACACACACACACACACACACACACACACACACACACACACACACACACACGCACACATGTGAATCCTAGTGTTAGGGTTGTATTTAGAGTTCTAAAATGGGTTGGGTGTTTTTTTTTGTTTGTTTTTTTTAAAAAAAACTTTACTTTTATTGTTTTATAACATGTATACAACAGACAAAGCGAACAGGTCAACCTAAGACAGACAGGGTCATGATAAATGAGATTAAGTCTTTTGAAATGAAAAGAAGCATACATATATATATATATATATATATATATATATATATATATATATATATATATATATATATATATATATATATATATATATATGAAAGCAACTGAATTAATTTGATTATCAGATTAACTAAAGCTTTAAATTAATCTAACACTAAAGCAAAGCTGGGGATGTATTTCCAATTAAAATAATTAAAATAAAATTAAATCAAAGTATCAAAGTACATACAAGAATTATCCTAACATTTCATTACTCATTAGGGACAGGAGCTTTAGAGAGATTTGAGTGAGTGGGTGTATCATGAAAGAGTATTGCATCAGGGGTGTCGTCTTCTTCACAAAGAGCTGTTAAAAAAATTAAATTGTTAAACTGTTATATTTATTTTCTGCATGTCTTATGCAGCATTATTTTTCCCAAGTCTATACTGAGTGTGTTTGTCTCCTCGGGGCTGTGTGCACATGTTTGTGTCTGTGAACTAATTGCAGAATCTCTACCGTGCATGATACAGGGAGCAGAGGAGAATTGTGAATGCGCAGCCATATAGAGACAGAAATGACATCCTGTCATGTAAATGACATAATGCTACACACATAATGATTGCTGGGCTGTTTTTGTCCCAACTTCCCTCCTTTCTGACCAAGCCTGATTATCTTAAATCTTATCAGATTATCCTATCAGATTATCCTGTGGTCTGAGGTGTGTTAGAGTGAATTTGTCCCAATTAAACAGCTTCCAAATGGGTCGGGGATGACAATCATAAATATTTAACTTGTTAAATATTTAAAACCAAAAATCTTCATGTGCGTGGGGAAAGCCAATGGCTCCTGAGTCATGAAAGTTTGTGAGGAAAGTCCAGGTTCCTGCCATCGTTTTTTTCCACAGTCCTTTCTTTTTTTTGTTTCAGGAATTTTGCGTTAAAATAGTCCGAAGACCACCATCATTCCCTCTTCCGTGTTGCGTTTGGTGTTAGCCCATTATGCTATGCGCTATGTGTTGCCGTTTCTTCTTCTACGTTTTTGTAAGATCATGTTTGGTCATGTGAGATTTTTGTCTTGGAGGACAAGATTCTAGATCAGTGGTGGGACAGAATGGTTCTGTGTGTGTTGAGCTGTGTTGTGATTATCGTAGCACATCACACACAGTATGATCAAAACTGTTCAATGCCTGATTTTAACTTCATGTGTGGGCTCTCTCAGAAATAAAAATCTCAAAATGTTCTTCCAGGTGAGTCTCCCCAAAGAGTTAGCCATTCCTCCCGTTAACTTGATGTTGCATCTTTCTTCCATCTCAGTTTATCACACATTGTTTAAAGACCTCTCTCAAAAAAAGATGAATACATCTTGGAAATCACTTTCTTGTTAGTATTCCCTTTCTGTGCTTTAAAAAAAAGATTTTAACAGGACTCATTCCTTCCTCCTAAATGCTTCTAATGTTTTTGTCAAAGTAGTTTGTTAATTGAAGATATCTGAAGAAATCTTCATCTCCAGATTAAATCTTCCTTCAAATTGTAGAGAGGTACTCAGACCTTTGCTGGAGGATGTTAAACAGTATGAGGTAATGCTCTTCTTTATCCAGTTTTTAAACCTGCAGTCAAATCCAGCTGAGATAAACTGTGTCATAAGCCACCCAACACAGGATTCTTACATTTTTTTCTTTAAGCATTTTATTCCAGATGTTTAACAGAGTTGTGATCCATCTGGTTAAGTTCTTTTAGATTATGTTGTCTCTCTGTTTGCCTCACATTTTGACTCACACCAGCAGACCACATTGAAATGTGTTGTTGTAAAAGCTTGAGGTGCAGTCATGTGACATTTGAAGTGTTTGTTTAGGACTGTCTGTTGTTTTTTGCTGTGATGACAGTTTTATTGACTCTTCAGGTGAAATGAGAGTCAATAAGCAACAGTTTTTCTGTCTCCTCCTTTGATCCTGTTTTGAATATGAGGCTGTTTGAATAAAACGCTGAGTAAAATTAACTCAATATTTTATCCTGTACCTCTGTCTTTATCCGTCTCTCAGTGAGATGAGCATGTTTGTCCTCCTCCCACCTGTTCTGTGCTGGGCTTGGGGCCAAAGCGCGGCTCTGCCATCTGCCAGACGGCCACACAGCTACAGCAGCTCCCTGCAGACTGCCTGAGAGAGGAAGAGATGCTATCCACTCTCTCTCTCTCTCTCTCTCTCTCTCTCTCTCTCTCTCTCTCTCTCTCTCGCCCGTGATTGTCTTGCATTAATGATTAAGAGCAGTCTTTGGGATTATGAGCACACCCTCAGCCAGGAGGTTCCCATCTGTGTGTGCAATAGGAGCAGACAGTTCAGAAAAGCAGCGCGTCCCCGGCTGCCTTCAGGTCTGCTCGCTGTGGCCCGAGGCTGCTGGTCTGACAATAATATTACATCAGTCGACTCGTCACTCAGGAAGGATTCAGGGCTCCCATCTGCTCCAGCTGGAGGTTGTTTTTCTGTGAGGGGCTGTTTTGTTGGACGGCCACCAGGGGGCAGTAGCAGTTTGCAGCAGTTTGTCCAACATGTCCCTTATGGACACTTCAGTGTTAGCAGTGATGGACACATGATGGTGGTTTGACACCTTCTGTAAACCTAACAACATGAGCATGTGTGTGTGTTTGTGTTTGCTGCTGTGTTTTTTCTCCTCTGGATCCTCCTCTGTCACGGTTTGAGATGAAGGTCATACGAGGAATAAAGATGAACTTCATTATTGTTAGGAGTGTTTTGCTCGAGGGAACACATATCTGTTATTTCCTAACAGAAACACTGAGTTATTTTACTTCTCCTCTCTATGAGGAGGCAGCTATCTGCAGACAAGTGTCCTGATTCATATTTAAAGGTGCTTTAGATCTTAGATTTAGACGGCAGCATCAGAAACTTTCACATCACATCAGGAGGATGACTAAACAGGTACACGGTGGTGTTTGCTAATTTTCATCATAACTTGTGGCTCATGCTCAGGTGAGTAAATGAAGTAGTACGCTGCTGTTTGTGAACTCCAGGAGTCAGTTGACCTCACACTTATCAAGGCGACCCTGAATGAAGCATGACTCTGTTAGTTGAGGGAACCCACACATCTGTTACCTCTGCATCAGCTGACAAATTAGGCGTTGTGTGGTGCTGTATTTGTTTGAGGATGTTCGGTCAATTATGAGACGAATGAAAACAAGCTGTCAGGTGGATCTAATTAATGTCAGTGATTGTGATTTTAAACTAATTACACAGGAAGCAACTTGACATGTTTGCTCAATCAGCGTGTGGCCGTGAATGAATGAGACTGATGGTTCTCCACTGTAGCAGCCTCTGCCGTCAGTGTGAGTGGCAGGGCAAAAGTGCTTCTAGGGGTCAGAAAAAAGGGAGGCATACATTCCATTTTTGAAGTCCTGGTACTGATTCAGAAACCAGTACGGTTACCTGAGCTTTAGTATTGGCTGATACTGATCAGATCCATTCCTGTGTTTGATTTATCATTCTATGTTTCTTAATATGAGGATGAGATGGAGATGGATTGCTTGCCCATAATAAAATGGGTATATTTCTGCAACCACAAGGTCTGTTTGAATCGTTTTGGTGTCATAATAACGGGAAAATGTGAGATTTGTTGAGATGTGTTAATATGAGTGTTTGTGATGCTGGTAAAGAGTAAATGAAGATGGCCCCCAGCAAAAATTAAAAATACATAAAAAAAGACATTTCAGGATGAATATCTCTTTGAAAATGATGCAGCTTCAGCTCTGAACCTTTATCAGACCAGAGAACAACATATGAACATGATCCCTGCAAAGGTTGACTCTGATAAAGTGAAGGAGAACAAATCAGAGAGGTTTTAGTGCAGAGAATTGAGGCGAGCTCATTGGACACATTTTGGCTCCATTTGTGTCATTTGAATTGTCTCATCTACAAAACTATAGATTTCATTTCTCTGTCACTCTATCTGATCATTTATTTGAGGCTGTATCGAATTGATACTCGATACCAGCATCAGATCAGTTCAACCCTAAAAGACCAGAGAAGTGCTCTATAAGTTCAAGTCCGGCTCCGCTCTGCTGCGTGTCGACTGCGTGCTCTATCATCGTTAACTCACATTGGCTGCCTGTTCAGTCCGGCATGTTGCAAGACTGCCAGACAGCTGGAGTCCCACCCTGATGACGAGCCTCTCCCCGTTCATGTCAGGCCATCAAACCTGTTAACTCCTGGCCTGGCAGCGCTCATTATTGGTGTCTTATTGCTGTCCAGCTAAATACCATCTGGTTTTGTTATTTTGTTATTTTGTTTTGTTTTTGTTTTTTTGACACAATGCACCAGAATTGATTGAACATATTTCACAGTTTTACCTATTCTCTGATTGAGATGTTCACTGAAGAACTGGCTGCCTTGCAGATGATTGGCATGTTCATGTTGTTGCAAAATTGTGCAAAGAAAAAAAAATATTTTCTTTAAGAATGCCCTGTGTTCGCTGACATATGGGTAAAGAGATTTTTTATGCCTCAAAAGTTCAGCTAACTCCTCACATCTGCATTTTTCAAAGAGAGTTGTAAATGAATACATAAAGTCAGGTTTACATTCAGCTTAATATGAACCTAAATGTTAGAAAACCTGAACCAGCTCCATGGAACGGCACTCTTCCTGCACCATCTGTCACCACCCTCCTAAAAATCCAGGATTAGTGTGGACTGAGGCTGGTGGCCTTTGTGTCATGTTGACTTATGAGTGTAACTGCAGTGATGACATACAGCTAGCTCACTGAGTCCTCTTTGGCCATATTAGGTCTGAAGCACGTACCAGCTCATTTTAAAGCTTTAAGGAGCTCCAGAACTGCTCACATTCCAGCATCGGTCCTCATTCTCTGTACGCACATGAAGTTCACAGCCAGGTCCTCTGAGACTCCACAAACTCTCCACCGCAGGAAATGAAAGTTATATTTAGGAATCAAAACAGCATGTCATGAACTGTTGACTGAACAAATGGTTCTCGGATGTTCCTCGGCATAAACAGTCTGGAGCCTGTGCGATGAATGGAGGAGCAGGGATCTGGGTTGTATCTGAAGTTCAGGACAGAATCTATTTCGCTCATTTAGCTGCTCTCTATTCTTATCCGTGTTACTCTATATGTGACCTGGGAGATGTTTGTCGAAACTTTTTCATTTTGAGACACTTGATCAACACTCCTCTGGTCAGTCTGATGTTGAGAAGACGATGTGGAGTGGTCCGAAACCTGACCTCCTTACATCTCACTTATCCCTTGTGTGACTTTTTGGTTCTTCTTTGTCTCCTTGTTTAAAACAGGCTCAGCAACATCCAGATTAGCTTGGTCAAACAGTTTGACCTGGATAAGAACAAACCAGATTTAGTCATTAACATCTGTGCTATCCAGGATCTAGTTATCCAGATTACTATTGTCTCTGTTTTACAGAGATAGTATGAGATAGGGTTAAATAAACACTATTAGGGATAATCAAACTCATTTAACCAGTAAATGTGAAACATAAAACGTCAGAGTTTCTTGACTGTCCTAGGCCACTTCCACCAGCTTCTGTGGGGGTATACCAAGGCGTTCCCAGGCCAGCCCAGCGATATAATCTCTCCATACTGTCCTGGGTCTATCCTGGGGTCTCCTCCCAGCTGGGCATGCCTGAAACATCCAAGTCTCTCCTCAGGGTGTCTGAGCTCTGAACCTTATCTCTAAGGCTGAGCCCAGACACCCTGAGGAGAAAGCTTATTTCAGCTGCTTTTATTTGCAATCTTGCTCTTTTCAGTCACTACCCACAGCTCATGACCATCAGTGAGGGATTGAACATAGATCGACCTGTAAATTGAGAGCCTTGCCTTCTGATTCAGCTCTCTCTTCACCACAACGGACCAGTATAGTGTTCCAATCACTGCCGATTACGCCCTGATCTATCTGTTCATCCCTCACTCCATTTTCCCCTCACTCTTGTCACTCTTTCCCGATCTGGATTGGGCATTCCACCCTTTTCTGATTGAAAACCGTGACCTCAGACTTAGATGTGCTGATCTTTATCCCATCTGTTTCACATTTGGCTGTAAACAATCCAGTGCAAGCTAAAGGTCAGTGTTCAGTGAGGCCAATAGTACCACATCATCCGCAAAGAGCAGAGATGGGAGCCTAAGACCCCCAAACCTGACTCCCTTTGCCACTTTAGTACACCTAGAAATCCTGTCCATAAAAGTAATGAACAGGATCTTGACAAAGGACAGCCCTGTTGGAGTCCAACCCTGACTGGGAACGAGTTTGACTTCCTGTTGGCAATATGGACCAAACTCTCATTCCAGAAATATAGAGGTCAAACTCCATATTTCCAGAGCACCCCTCACAAGATTGCTCATGGGACATGGTCAGAGGCCTTCTCCAGATCCACAAAGCACATGTAGACTAGTTGGGGAAACTCCCATGCTCCGTCAAGCACCCTTGGAAGGGTATAGAGCTGGTCCGGTTTTTAAATTTAACTTGTATTGACTTTATCACTGTAAAGATTTTCATGATTTGTTTCTGTTGTGAGGGCTGCATGGTAGAGCAGTGGTTAGTGCTGTTGCTGGGCAAGGTTTGCCTTTCTGTGTTCTCTCCAGCTTCCTCCCAAGGTCCAAAAACATGCTCAACAGGTTAACTGCTGATTCTTAATTGCCTGTAGGTGTGAGTGTGAAAGGTTGTCTGTCTCTGTGTGTCAGCCCTGTGATTGGCTGGAGACCAGTCCAGGGTGTACCCCGCCTCTCACCCTGAGCTAGCTGGGATAGACTCCAGACACCCGCTATCCTGACCCTGATAAGCAGTATAGAATGAATGAATGTTTCTTTTAAAGGCTGAAGCAGAAATCCTTACTGATGTTTTCTTGTGTGTGTTTTTCAGTCTCAGGGGATCCTTCAGGAGTATCTGTTAGCCATGACTACTGACGAGCAGCTCCTCAACCACACGGCCATGGTAAGACCGCCACACGTCTGTTTCATAGAAAGTTTGGCTGATAAGGTCTCAGCCAAACTTTAGGGTCTGAACAAAAACACAGAAATCTAAATCAGTCAGTGCTTCCTCAACAAACATGCATGTGTTTAACTTTTTAGATGAAGGCCTGGGTTTAACATCCATACTGTCACAGCAGTTTGACACAAATGTAAAAAAAAAAATCTAAATTCACAAACGTATTTCTGATTCACACACAAATGTTTATTGTTTCATATATATATATATATATATATATATATATATATATATATATATATATATATATATATATATAAAATAGACAAATATACGGCGCATTTACGAGCTGCTTTTCATTTGTAAACCTCGCTGCATTTATTATCTAGTTTCTTCTTTTCTTCAATGAAGTGAATGATACCACAGCATCAGTTCTTCCTTGTGTCGTGCAGATTTAATGTCAGCTCACAGAAGTTGTCTGTGCACCCTTCAGTATCATTACACAACTGTCCCTCTCAAACGCGCGGTCTTGTTAATTGAGCGGCCGTTGAGTCACCTCCAGGCTGACGTCTCTGTTTGCTCGTGAATCATAAAGCTGTTGACACCCAGCAGTTCCCTCAGCACCCCCCTCTTTTTGTTTTGAGTGTGTGTGGGCCTCATTCAGGACTAATGTATTTGATAATTACAGTCCATTAGCATCTGCGGTGCTCTCTGCTCTGTGGACCCTGAACACATCAGAGGAGCTTGAAGCAGTCTAGAGCAGCAGAGGCTGCAGGTTTGTGGGCGGCTCTGTAGAGCTGTTATCTAACACCTGTCAGGTGGGCTCCACAGGTGACTTAGCAGTAGTCATAAATGTTATGACATCAATGATGGAGAACATGCAGAGGCTTATGTTCAAAGAGCTGAAACATGTCACCAGATGGCTTTTTTTGAACACCCTCTCAGGCCTCGCCTCCCCTGATAGCCTCTCATTCCTGATGGGTTTGTTACGCCAATCAGCAACTTCAGTGTTCACAGGATCACTGCTCCTCTCTCCACCTGTTTTTCATCCTGCTATTTGCACAATTAAACTCTAATAACAGTGAAAGATATCCATGTTTCTGATACCGTCTCTGCAGAGGGATCACCCCACAAACCCTCAGAGTGTGAAAACATAATCATCAGGTACAGCAGCGTGTCAAAGCATAAGCTCCGAGGAGGAAGGAAATCACTTGTTTCACGCAGTGGGAACTCTCTGCATCCAAAAATGACAAATTATTGAACGGCCCTCCATCCCTCCATTCTCCCTTCCACTCTTTCATCCATTTTTACTTCCTTCCTTTCTTCCCCTATCTTTCCCTCCTTCCTTCCTTCTATCTTTCCTTTCAGTCAATCAATCAGTCAATCTTTATTTATATAGCACCAATTCATACAAAGGTCATCTCAGATTCTTTCCAAAAGTGTTAACAGGTCTAGATCTGTAAATGATAATAAATTTTATTAACAGAGACCAAACATCAAGATAAGATAAGAAGTCTTATCTCATCTTAACCCACCATGAGTACAGACCTTTGCAGCATTTAACAAGTTACAATGGAGAGGAAACACTTCCCTTTAACAGGCAGAAACCTCAGACAGAACCAGACTCATGTTAGACAGACATCTGAGGAGACTGTGATGGGAGAGAGAGAGGCAGGGGGGGCAAAGAGAGAGGGAGCCGGAGTCTGTCAGGTCCATGGCAGCAGGCATGGACCAGCCATATTTCAGTGTTGTAGTGTTGATGATGGAGAAACTGTAAGAAGCCGTAGCAGCTGGAGTCTGTCAGGTCCATGGCAGCAGGCCGTCCACAGCAACAATCCAAAGAACCTAACAGACAAACTCAGAGACTCCCAGAGAGATCCATGGTTAATAACTTTAATGGGACATTGAGACCAGAAGTTAGACTGACTTCCTTCCTTATTTCTTCCTTTACATCTTCCATTTGTTTCTTCCTTCTATTCCTTCCTTCTTTTTTCCTCTTTTTCCCTCCTTCGTTCATTTCTTCCTTACTTCCATCTTTTCTTCCTTCCTTTCTTGCCCTGTCTTTCTCCCCTTTCTTCTTTTCTTCTTTTTTTCCTTCCTTCATTTCTTCCTTTCTTCTTTCTCTTTCTTTTTTCTTCCTTTTTCATCCTTTCTTCCTTCCTTCTGTCTTTCAGGCAAAAATGAAAGGAAGAAGTCCTTTCATACATTTTTCCTTTCCATTCTTGCCTCCTTTCTTTTTTCTCTCTTTCCCTCCTTTCTTCTCCCTTTCTTCCCTCTTTTCTTCTTTCTTTCTGTTTCCTATTTGTTTTTTCCTGCTTTTTTCTTTTCTACTTTCCTTCCTTCCTTCATTCCTTTCCCTGTTCCTTCTTCCTTTTCCTACTCCTTTCTCGCCTCCATACTTCTGTTCTTCCTTTCTTCTTCTATCTTTCCCTCCCTCCTTCCTTCTGTGTATCTTTTCTTTCTACCTTCATTCATTTCTTCCTTTATTCCTTCCATCATTCCTTATATCCTTCCATACCTCCTTCCTTCCTTCCTTGCTGTTATCCATCCATCCATCAATTCTTGCATTTAGTCTTCATTCATCATTTCTTCCTTTCTACCTTCCCTTCTTCCTTACTTCTATCCTTCCCTCCTTCCTTTCTTTCTTCCTTCTACCCATCCATCCCATCAGTTTTCCAATCAGTTCTTTTGTCTTCCCATCCTTTCTTTCTTCTACCCATTGATTTTTCCTTCTATCTTTACATCCTTTCCTTCTCTCCTTCCTTCAGTGCTTCATCCTGCCTTCCTTTCTTCCTACCTCTTTCACTCTTCTTCCTTCCTTCCTTCCATCCTTACGTCAATCTCTCATTCTTCAACTGAGTAAAGACAGAGAACTTTTTACTTATTCATTATCATCAACAAAATCTTTTCCCTCGAAGCATTTCTGACTTTTATTTGTAACCAAAGAGCACAAAATGAGAGGATTAAATAAAAAAGGTTCAGGAAATAAATCAGACAGGCAAAGATTTGTTTATCATAAGTCAATTATTGGAGCAAACTGTATGTCAGTCAAAGTAAATAAGACTAAGACAGCAGTCTTGTAGTGAGCTCCAGCCAGCTTATCTTTTTCTCCTTTGACTCTGAAGTTTGAGAAAAAGTTCCTGCATCATTAGTTTCGATTTAGTATTTATTCTTTAGTATTTTATCAGCAGTCAGGCTGCAGAGCAGAGCCCAGGTGAAAAACTAGTTTGGGGCCTCTGTTCTGTAATTCATTCACTTTCTTTTTTTTTTATTATTGTGCAGGCTCTGAAGAACATCGCTGCCATCAGCCTGGCCATCAATTACCCCAATAAATCCACCAAACTCCTCAACGGGTCTCCTTGAGCGGGCCACAGGGAGACGGAGAGAGAGAGTGTGTGTGGGGGGGGACACATCCTGACTCAGCTGGATTACTATGAACAAGGTGTGGAGAGGAGGGGGAGAAAAACCATCCTGACCGGGACCCCCCCTCCCTCTCTCTCTCTTCCCCTCCCCACACTGATACCTCTGCAGGACTCTGGAGCTGTGGAGGATGACACTCAAAGAGCACTTTCCACACTTACTCACAATCCTTTTTGCCTTAGGTGAATCCAGTATATCAGCATGTGCATTCACTGGAACATGAACTATTGCGGGGTCTGTTTCTTTTTTTTTTTTTTTTTGTTTCTTTGTTACTCAGTTTTTACTTGAAGATGCCGTGCTAAAGGACATGCTGTGTGCCAAATTAGCCACCTTCAAGGGGAAGTTTATCTTTTCGTGCTGCCTTCCTTCCTCCTAAACAGCAGCCACTCTGGGTTACATAGTTGATCGTGGTGAAAACAGGTCACCTTGGCAACCCGTGTGCCTCAGCGGACATGTAGAGCATCCTAAAAATACAGTCCAGGACAGAGGAGACTCATTAGTCACCACGGGGAGAAGGAACTGACCTACTAGCTCCTCCCTTCTTTTAATCTACCTTCTCCTCTCCTCCTTTCCTCTGTCTTCATCTCTTTACCTTCTTTGCTCCCCAGCAGCGGACTGACTGATGGTATTTTCAGGGCTCTCGTTGAGGGATAGGATTAGCACTGTTCAAAGATCTTGTGATGACACGTGTAACACGCACTAAAACCCACTTGAGACCTGACGATAGGTTCAACACGACACCGACAATAGCCATAGTCTCTGCATGGGATGAGAATTACAGCTGAGGGAAAACTGTGATAAAACACTATCGCAATGCATTCCTTCCATGTTATTCTACAGGTATGTTGAAGTATTTTCACTCCCTTACTCGTGAATGAATGAAAGATGTCAAATTCTGTTCATGAAAATGAATAACAGCGAAGAAAAAAAAAAAAAAGTCATTGAGAAACCTGGAATCTCTTAAAGGCCTTCAGTTTTATCCACTAATTTATTATTTTATCTGAAGTTTGATTAGATTCAGCTCTTTTTGAGTCATTTTTATTATTTTTTACAGCAGTGTAAGAAATAGAAATCACCTCCTCATCTCCCAAAACCCTCCGTACCGCAATGAATGTGAGAACGTGCGAGAGTTGATTCCCAACAACTTGAACATGCATTGACGAACAACGGTCAACGGGAAGTGAAGTTAAATCACACGTGAACACATAATTGTGACACATTATCCCACCTGATTTGTGACAGTGTGACGCTCCTTTCGATGTTAACATCCACAGAGGTCACCTGCGTAAACGTAAATTCTGTTTTGGGGACAAATCCAGTGAAGAGAGGGACTTAAGATTTGTGGTGGTTGTTTTTTCCAGTCATTACTGTATTATGTCCTGATTTCGAGGTTCTTTTATTTTGTAGGACATCGTGGTTATTTATACCAAAGAAACCAGTCATTGTGAGCCATGAAGCATCTCTGAAGCGGCTCCTTGTTGAGCTCCTTCTCTTGTTTATCACATATCAGATAGTCACCCTGTGAGAAGCTGGAGCAGAGGAAACCTTTAGACATCGTTCTGTTTGTGTTATCTTTCTTTTTTTTTTTAAATATCATTTTTCAGAACAGTTCAGTGGTTTTGTTTACACGGACATTAGCTGCAGTGAGGACGGAGGAAGAGACACACACACACGGCCTCAGTTTGGCTTCTAAGACGCCTCACCTATCTACGACGTGCCTACGGTTTAAAAATATGAAGCAATCATAATTTAACTCATGTTAGCCGAATAGTTAATTATATTTTAAAAAAAGAGAAATATATTGTTTAATTTGATGGTTTTTGTAACTTTTTACTTTTAATGTTTTTTTTTCCTTTTTTTTTTCTTTTTTGCAAGGATGCTTGATATTTGAGGCTAACTAATTTGAATGTACATATCTGTGAATATTAATTGCACAGGAGAAAGACTTTGATATCAACCCTTACGGGACGAATATATAAACTTTATTGGGCACTAACAGATGGACACTTTGATTCTGATTTTGTATGCATGGCACATTGAAGGTTAAAAAAAAATAAATCTATATACTGCTTGGGTTGAAATGTGATCTGTTTCTAATAAATATAGAAATGACTTCACTTCTGCTGTCATGAGTTTTATGTGGAGGCTCAGAGGAGAATTTCTATGCAGCAACAAATAAGGTATTGATCACACTGTCCTCATTGATCAGAGCCCACACACTCACTTCCAGCAGCAACTGTACTCAGTGATCCATCAATAGTTCCCCGTCTCTGCTTTTGGATCTTTCTCCCTCCAAGAAAACAACTTCTGCTTTCGTACTTTCTCACAAACATCCCACATATCTACAAAATAGATCGTCTCTGCTTTTCCTCCATTGGAACAAAAGGACTACAGCTGCCTTCTGTTTAGTCACTTCCTCCTGTACACTGTTTCACCCCCCTCCCTCCCTCCCTCCCTCCCTCCCTCCTCTCCCCTGCCTGTGATCTGGAGTCTCAGGGACAGGGCTGATGATGGCAGTGAAGATCACTGAGGCGATAATGACATCAAATGCAGGAAATATTCAATAAAGGCTCCAGATGATTCAGTGCCCCTCCTGTGCCAGCAAAAGCCCCCACACAAGGGTGAGTCAGCTCCCCTGCCCCCCCTTCCCTTTCCTTGTTCTCCTTTCTAACTCCGTACCCCAGAGCTCTCGTTTTATCAAGGTAAAAGGAAGCGGAAGCGGTGTAGGCAGAGATAACAGAAAGTCTTACAGTAACTGACGCTTTCACAGAGGAGGCTGTGAAGCTGGACGATGGGCTGCTTTGTTGAGCTAAGATATTAAATGAACCCATCTGTATTATATTACCTCTGACAAAAAACAAACAATCATCCACTATCTGTCTTTAGTGTGTTACATTTTACATAAATCCTTATTAAAAGTTGCAGCTGGTTGCGTTTGATGTGGGGTTGTATGAGGTACTCATCAATAGTTACACAGGGTGTCCTTAAAGTCTCTTTATAATAGTAAAAGAAAAAAGTATCACAAAAGCAAATGAACAGACCAATATGTTGAGAATTGTTGCAAAATGAGGACAAGGTATTCAAGTGCTTTTTTAAAACTTAATTTCTCTGGAGAACAGTGAAAGGCTCGTCTCTCACCATCAGTGTTTTCTGAGTCTGCGTATCTGATTTCGTTGCAGTAAACCACGACACAATCATTGTGCCTTTTCTTGGGGAGCAGACTTTTTTTAAGGCAGTGTTTCTCAAATTATTTCAGACCAAGGACCACTTTCCCCCCTCCTGATGTATTTAATAAAATTTTTTGAGCTGGAAATAATGAAAGGCTACAACAAATTCACCTAAAAGCCTTAAAAAATGGACGTAGTACCCCTCCTCTTTAAGCTAGCAAGCTAAATGAGACTAATATCACCTTATTCAGCCAGTTAGCATCTTTTAGCTTGAACAACAGTGTTAAAATCACTTTGAATCAACTTTTTTATTGATTAATTTGTTTTTGTTTGTTTTGTCTGTCTTTTAATAGTAACATAAGATGCATGTTGCATACGCAGTGATAGCATTAGCAGAGCTAGCTGTGTGTAGCATCCTGTAGCTCTGTGAGCACTGAACAGGACAGTAACATCACATCTCAGGCCTCTCATGTGTTTTTATGTCTATCATCTGTTTACACTTATGAACCACAAACCAGCAGGAACATTACATGAATCATATGGTTAATGTTTTCCAAAACACGGCTTGAAGCTGTACCACAGCTCCAACACGTGCTCCGAAATTTATAGGCTGTCCCCTTCTCCTCTTACATCATTTTCCTGTAAGATCATTGAGATAAATGATGATGACTACAGTAAGACTGCAATTATGAGGGTCAACAGAAGGACATGTTCCCTATTTGAATCATCTGTCTGGGTTCTGTACTGTTAGTGGGATTATGCTGAGAGTGTCATTGTCCTTGCTTTTGAAAAAATAAGGAGCCAGAAAGATTGAAGTAAAAACAACACGGAGACAAAGAAACATCCTGAAGAAGGTCTGAAAAGAAAAAGAAAAAAAATAACTGGGGATGAATTCAAAAAACCTTGATGCAAATGTCGTTAACTTTTAGTCTCCTGTAAAAATGAATCCCTGTAGTAGATATTGAAATTCAAAGCTGTGACTGTGGATCGCTTGAAATTCATCTGAAAATCTGAACATTTTGTAAATATTATGGAACCAAAAGTTCTGTTTTTTTTTTTTTTTTACTTAAATGTGAACACAGACACATTTTGCAAAACATCAGCCTGAGCCAACAAGTGATCACAGCCAGTTATTGTTTGGAAACAAAACTCTGAGTGAGCAGGTGGGAATACAGACATTATATCACGGTGTGTTATTCATACACGTGTTTATTCCTATTCCAAGTACCTTCTTTTACACTTATTTTCTGAAACTGTGAATACATCTGTTCACACAGGCTTAGATACCAAGAACTGGTTCCAACTTGGAATCTGTGTAACTAATTAGCCGTAGGAGCTTTGCTTCCACCTCACAGATCCCAACAGCAACGGAAACGTTTCAGGATTAAACCTCAGGGAGGATTTTGTAGTCCACAGAAGTTTAACGTTACTACCAGGATCAACATGACACAACAAAAACTGTGAGGAGAGCATCATGGCACATTGCTGTAAGCAACTGGAAGTTAAGGTAAGTTTTTTTTTTTTGAACTTTTCAGAGGCTTGGTACATGGCAAACTCAATATGTTTCTCCATACAGTAACAGGTAGTTTATAATTAACAAATGAAAGAAGTGGATACATAATATCAACTTATATGTATCAATCAATCAATCTATTGATCAATCTTTATTTATATAGCACCAATTCATAACAAACGTTATTTCAAGATGCTTTCCAAAAACATTAACAGGTGTAAATGATAATAAATTTTATTAACAGAGACTCAACATCAAGACAAGATAAGAAGTCTGATCTCATCTTAACCCACCATGAGTACAGACCTTTACAGCATTTAGCAAGTTACAATGGAGAGGAAAAACTTCCCTTTAACAGGCAGAAACCTCAGACAGAACCAGACTCATGTTAGACAGAGAGATAGACTGAGAGACACAGACACAGAGTCCATATTTCTGTGTTATAGTGATGATGTTGGAGAGACTGTAAGAAGCCGTAGCAGCTGGAGTCTGTCAGGTCCATGGCAGCAGGTCGTCCACAGCAACAATCCAAAGAACCTAACAGACAAACTCAGAGACTCCCAGAAAGATCCATGGTTAATAACTTTAATGGGACATTAAGGTTAGAAGTTAGACTGACAGATAGAGGAGAGAGGGAAACAGGAGCCTTGTGTGTCAGTTCCCCCCGGACAGTCTAAACCTATAGCAGTATAACTAAGAGCTGATTCAGACCTGATCCAGCTCCAACAATAAGCTTTAACAAAAAAAAGCGAAAGTTTTATGTCTACTCCTAAAAGTAGAGAGGGTGTCTGCTCCCTGAACCTCAACCGGTAAATGATTCCAGAGAAGAGGAGCCTGATAACTAAAGGCTCGACCTCCCAGACTACTTTTAGAGACCCTAGGTACGACGAGCAGGTCTGCATGCTGGGATTGCAGCGATCTAGACAGATGATATGGCACGATAAGCTCTTTAAGATAGGATGGCCTGATACCATAAAGAGCTTTGTAAGTCAGAAGAAGAATTTTAAAATCAATTTTAGACTTTATAGGTCACCAGTGTAGAGACAATAACACTGAGTTTCAGACAGAGGCTGAAAATAAGACTTTTCATCAGTGAGAGATTTAAAGCTAGTACAGGGGTACCAGGGGCACAATAAAAAGACACACACAAAAAAAACTCTTTAACCAACATCTGACCTGGATGCATCCTGAAAACTTATTGAGATGCCAAAGTTGTCCAATCTCTGGAACAATAAAAAATCAAAACAACTTCATGGTTTGTTAAATGAATTCATCAGCAGACTCATTCTCTGGCTCTATAATTTTATGTTTTAATTCAGCTGTGTGCTTCCTCTCTGTGGGCTCCCCACTCTCTTCTTGTCGATTCTCTGTTCACCTTTGACCTCCTCTGAACCCTCAGCCCTGCAGATGAAACTGCTGCCGCGTTGGAGGAAACTCCTCCTCACCTTGTCATAATGAGACCTACTTTCTGTGTCTTTCCAGGGACACAAGGCCAGTGTGGGTCAGCTCTCATGAGACTGGTGGATAATTGGGTATTTTATAAAACCCAGTGAGAATAAGGTACACTGAGTGCCTGCACCCAGATTTAGCAGCTGCACACACGTGATTGTGTGATTGCACTGGGAGAGAGGAGCTGGCTGTTTTTGATCTAATTTCTCCCTGGCCTCTTTCTGGGTAAGAGGCGGGCTGTCATTGGAGCGGCCACCTGAGGCTCCCACAGAAGCGTGGACTGTAATGGGTAGATGGGGGTTCCTTCATGACAGCCGCTGTGCCAGGCCTGTTAGCTAATCTGGATCATTAGGACATGCTGGGTATGACTGAGAGGAGAAATTGGCTTTAATGTGCTGAGGTTAGGAGATAAATACTCTGTGGTTCCCCAAACCTGTGTTAAAGAGACACAACCTGTCTCTGGTTTTGACCTGGAGTGAAACTGGTCACAGAATGAGTCTCAGGACACAGCAGCTGTTGTAATCTTTCTGAACAAAGTCCCACTCGTTTGATTCTCAGACTAATCCAAAGACGGAGAGCACAGAAGAAGAAAAGATGAAGAAAAATACTTTTCTGTTCGACTTTAATCTGAATTAAAGCACCAAAAAGGAAAAAAAAATGTCTGGTGGCGTTTGGAGATGTGGCAGAAGCCGATCATCAGATGGCACACACACGATGGATGAACTGGGAGTATTGGAAATGGGAACATTTCACACCAGTTTTGAAATAAGTTGTTAAAAACTTAAGGACTGGTACTTGTTTCCTTAGTAACTGTTTCTGAAGCTCTGTGTAGCAGAGTCCAACTCTGGACCAGAGAGAACAGGAGCGCTCAGGAGAGATCCCCAAATCACACAAGAACACTGGAAGATCAGGTGGATCGTTTGGGATAACAGGTGAATAACAAACGATAAAAACAGGTTACTGTGCCTTTCTGAGGTTGATCTGCTGTTCATTTGGAAATTATTCCATTAGTTGTGCTTCTGACATGGATAAATACCATCCACGATTAGATCCAGTTTTTGTAAGTTTAATGCTCACTGGATTGAGTTTCATCTGAAACTCCAGCTGTTATCTACACAGATGAGAATGATGGCAGATTGTAGACAAAATGATCCCCTAAACCCATCATCAGTAATCCTTTACTGTCTTTATGATCTTTAACACATCATTTACTATTTAAACAGTATTATTTTTCAGTTAAATATTGTTATCAAAAGCCTCTGTGATACCAAAAATAATACCCATAAAAACTACTCTGACACTGGACTTCACAGCATTTAACAACTGTTTCATGATAAAATACTGAAATCAGATCTGTCTGTAATATCTCAGGGTGTTACTGTAGAAGTAGGGACTGATGAATATTTACTAGCTATCTGACAAAAAAATTATTTTGATACAGCAAATAACTGCAAAAAAAGTTTTTTAGATGTACTAATTGATTAGGTGGAATTAATTTTTTACTAATTATCTAGATAAAATTGATTTTTATTTATCGAATATCTGGATGATATTGATTTATATTTACTGATTTTTGGGGTAAAATTGAGGCTATCTTTATAAATATCTGGATAAAAAATGATTTTGATTCAATAAATGAAATAAATTATTTTAAAAATATAAGAACCTACTGAAAACTGAGATGATATGCGTGGGGCTGAAGGATGTCTGTGCTTTACATGGGTTGTCTGACTGGCTGGCTGTCTGTGCTCCACATCAGTCCACATCCTCTTAGCCAATCAATGTCTTATTTTTTAAATCTATGAAACTAACAGTGTAAAAATGATAAGGCACATGGTCCACATCATAAAGCTCTGACAGTCAGCCCATGCCATGAGTAGCACAGACAGTGTAAACATCTCAGCATAAAGCAGGTTGTCATATCCACTGTGTTCCCTCCTCACTCACAGTAACAAAACGCTGCCACAACAAAAAATAAATTGCTTTGCTAAAACCATTTTCTTAAAATGTAAAGGAGCAAATTACTAAAAATGTGACTCAAACCAAGGAGAGACTTATACACCAGTTCAAATTTGTGAAAAGATTTAATGCAACAATTTTTAACATTACAGATTTGGCGGTTAGACCCCATCAAGCATAAAATAATAATACGGGGTACAGTGTAGTGAAAATATGAATATCCAGCGATGGCGTCTAGACACTGGTGGTGGTAGATGTTCTTGAGTAGGCTCTATTATCTGGATGACTTGAAGAGGACTGGAAGCTGAAGAACTGCGAACTGAAGCAATGAAGACTGGAGGTGCCTGGGGAGGAGGAGGGTTGTGACCTGAGCCTGAAAGACAGCTGACAAGCAGAAGAGACGGTATTTAAATTTTGACAGCTAATGTGATGATTGGTTTGCGGGGTGATGCTGAGAAGATGTGATTGGATAGATAGAAAAGTGACACGCCCCTTAATCAGCTGATGTGAGAGAAGCGGGAAAGAGTGAGAGAATCTGATCTAGAGCACAAATCAAGCATGAAGTCAAAGGGACTGTCTGTAGACCTCTGAAGCAGGATTGTCTCCAGGCACTAATCTGGATCCAGGGTCCAGAAACATTTCTGCTGCTTTGAAGGTCCCAGTGAGCTCAGTGGACTCCATCATCTGTGAATGGAAGAAGTTTAGAACCACCAGGACTCCTCTAGAGCTGGACGCCGTCTAAACTGAGCCATCAGAGGAGAAGGACCTTAGTCATGAAGGGGACCAAGCACCTGATGGTCACTCTGTCAGAGCTCCAGAGGTCCTTCCAGAACCTTCCAGAAGGACAACCATCTCTGCAGCAATCCACCAATCAGGCCTGTATGGTAGAGGGTCCAGACTGAAGCCACTCCTTAGTAAAAGGCTCATGGCAGCCCGTCTGGAGTTTGACTAAAGGCCCCTGAAGGACTCTGAGACCAGGAGAAAGAAAACTCTCTGCTCTGATGAGACAGAGATTGAACTCTTTGGCGTGAATGCCAGACGTCATGTTTGGAGGAAACCAGGCACCACTCATCACCTGGACAATCCCATCCCTACAGTGAAGCATGGTGGTGGCAGCATCATGCTGTGGGGATGTTTTTCAGCAGCAGGAACTGAGAGACCAGTCAGGATTGAGGGAAAGATGAATGCAGCAATGAGCAATGCACCGACGCTCCCCATCCAACCTGATGAATACTTTCTGGATGCTCTGTATCAACACTGAGCTAACACTGCTTCTTAAAGACACAGGATGGAGCGTTTAACAGGATTCACAGTCAGGATCCAGACACTGAGTAATGAAGAATTAGTCGATTTGATTTCTCTGCTCCATGGACAGCAGAATAACACCTCCAGTGTGCTCAGATAAATAAAGCTGTTCAAACGGCACCAATCATGTGTGGATCAGCACACTGAATGAGCTCTGTCTCTAGTCTCTAAAAGTAACAGGTCAACCATGCCACGCCTTCAAAGACTCACACAAATGTCCTCCAACACTTCTGGCATTTTGCGCTCAGAGGACAGATTTGATTTCCTCGGAGGAGCAGCTGGTGTGAGTGAAAGGTTCAAACATAATTCCTCACACAAGCTGTGAGTCTGTTTGCTAAAAATGAGCCACCTGGTTTTAGCCTTAAGTCCCAGAAATCAGAAATAAATCATTCCTCTGAGCAGCAAAAACAATAGGTACCAAGATCAATCTTCTCTTATAGTTTTGTTGTTTCAAGGAATATTTAGAATATTTAACGTTTTTTTTTTTTTTTTTTTTGTTAAATAAAATCTGAAAATCTGGAGGGCCACCATAGTTTTCACTTTACAAAACAAAAACAAACCAGAACTACCAACAACAGTAAAAAGACACTCATGCAAACAGACTGTTCAATTTATATATCATATAGAAATGATAATTATGTCTACAGTGGGATTGACCTGGAATATTTCCTAGAAAAGAAGAATCATTTACCACTTTTCTTTATCATTTTTTCTTGACTTGCGTCTTAATTTCATGTCACACATGTACAGTTTGTAGGTATTGAAGGTTGACCACACGGACGATGATTTGAAGTCAGATTTCGTCCTGATTTTCCACCATCAGTGATGTAGAGGTGATCTCAATAAGGGCTCGTTGTATCTGATTTCTTGTCCGAATGTCAATGAGGCTCATCAGCTGATCCAGACCACACCAGACAAGTACCACCAGAGCCAGTACCAGTATCATCTGACCCAGGACAAGCCACACTAACCAAAGAGAGGAGCAGACTCGGGACGATGTCAGACAACGGAACACACTTCAGGAAAAATGGCTGACCATGTTGATTGTCCTCCATATTTGTTAATCTTCTGAGGACATGTTTGGTCGAACAGATTTCTTGTATCTTTGAAATTATCACCATGAAATAAGTTTGTGGACCATCAGGATCATCTCGTCACCTTTCTGTGGCTTTTATTGTTTATTTTTCTACTGTGGATTTTTTCTATTCTATTCTATTCTATTCTATTCTATTCTATTCTATTCTATTCTATTCTATTCTATTCAAGCATTTTGCTTCTAATGTTCTGACCTTAGTTCCTGGTCTTCCCAAGTCCTAGAAACGCACCTGGCCTAGACTGAAGACCTTACTTCCTCAGAGCATTTCGTTGTTCCTTAGTTCAAACTGAGGTTGTGCTGGTTTGTTGAAGTCAGCCTGTGATGGACAGTGATAGATGGATGGTTTATCTGCCAGGTATTTTCTTCACTTTCTAAGAACAACTTCTTGGATGAGCCTTAAAAATCACCAACATGTGAAGTTAAGACATCGGTATCAGTCTCTTAGCAAAGCAGCAAATCAGTGCATTTCACAAAATGTGTAACTTAACCTCACGTTAGCTTCCCTCCTACAGCACATTTGCCTTCTATCCGTTTTCTGGAATGACATCAGAGTTGAGTTTGTGTTTTAAGCTTCCTCCTCTTTGATGAAACAAAGCTCCAGCGTTGTAAGAAGAGCAGCAGAGATCAAGTATGAGACATCCCTGAGCTCCAGAGCCATCAGCTGTGTAGTCTCTGCCTGCCTCTCTCCTCACGGCTTATCTGCAGCAGGAGGCCAGTCTGTAATGATGTCATCTCTTGTAGGAGGCTCGAAGCTGGTCCAGAATCATAAACCCTGCATCAGTCTCTGCAGTGAGCCTCCATGCTGCAGAACCAGCTGCCCACGCCAGGTGAAGCAGCCTACCTGAACGCCTGGAGGACAGCAGCGTCTCTGCCTCATCTCTCGCTCCCTCCTCATTTTTTTTTTAACCACATGGCTTTCTCTCTCTCTCTCTCTCTCTCTCCCTCTCTTTTTTCACTCCTCTTTCGTATTCTTTTCTTTACAGCAGCTCTTTTGATACAAACCAGCCTGGTTACAAACTTTAGTGCGGTGAAATAAATATGTGATCCTGTGACCTTGCTGTTGAATAAAAACACTTCACAGCTTCCGTCTGTTCGTCGCACCAAAACTAAAGTCAGGACCTTTGCAGTGAAAATAGGGTACACAGAGGGGAGTGGAATAACTACACATTCATCTTAAATTAAGCCTGTGAGTCCTGAAGCTGTATGCAAGGAATGTAATGTAATATAAAGACAAAGCAAGCACAAGACACCTTCAAAATGGTCTTTCCATTACAGATGGAAGCATAAAAAGGATAAATTGAAACAGACATTAAACTACTGAGTCCGACATTAACCTTAACCCTCACCCTAACCCTCTGCCGTTGTGTAACCCTCTGTTATTATCAAGCGGCAACCTCCAGTCTGAAAATATGAGACAATGCGGAAGTGCTAAATTCTGCTGTTCCTCGAGTCTCCGCTTGACAGCGTTGCCAGACGTACGATAATGATCATATTTGTCCGATAATTTAGCCCTCTGTACGATGTACGATCAATAATTCCAAAAAAGGCTAAATGTACGATAATTTGACAATTTCTTGTGGTTGTTACAGATCTACTCCAGTCTGACGGATTTATCCGTAAACCCTAAATGCATCTTATATCATGTGACGTTTCCAGCCAATCATAGTTTAAGTGTCATTCGTCTCAGAACGATTGACAGCCAATCACGGTCGTAGGAGCTCCGTCAGGAGGAAGTCAGACAGTTGAGAGAAAAATGAGCACCGGAGCCTCGAGCTGCTGATCAGACGCTGCTGATGTGGGGCAGGGCGATGAATGCCCACAAAAGAGCCTGTAGGACACAAAACAGAGTGATCAACTGTGATTTTAGTGCAACAATAAGACAGTTGTTTTGAGCATTATCAGTTATTTTGATTATTTTGTCAGATGTACGAAAATTTCCCCCAAAATACGATAATTTTGAGGCTCTGGTACGATAATTTTATATTTCCCATCTGACAACGCTGCCACTTGAGGCTGGCTCCAGAAGTACCGGAAGTCATGTACACACCAAGCCAAAAAAAAAAAAATAAGCACATTAACAGCCTGGTACAAAGAATGTCTCCCGTCTGAATCGATAATTTCACTAACGGCTCGCACTGTACAGGGGGGTGAATTTTTTTTCTAACTAAGTAGTTTCCACAATATTAAGATCGCTAGTTCGTCCAATCAGAGGCACAGCTCAGATCATGTGACAGCCCGCCTCATTTCCAATATGGCCGCGCCAACTGTTTTGCTTCAAAAATCCATTTCAGAAACAGACAGGTGAGACTACGTCCATTACTTATACAGTCACTGGACGTTATGTGTCCTAACCCTAAGTTTGTAGAGGTTTATAAACCTGAACCATCTTGTACTTCTTTGTGGGCCAAGAACGAGGATGCTGGGTCCTGACTGTGTCACATAAAAAACTAAAAACAACAAACAAGAACAGAGATAAGCAACAAAAATAAAATGCTCTCCACTGACCAACAGGGGGTATATAAATACAATATCCCTATTCTCCTCTGGATTTCATTATACATTTCCTTCAGTTATCTTACATCCCGATATCTCTGATTTACTACTATCCATCTTAAAAGGAGAACAACTTCACTTCAGGCATTAAGCTCTGAAATTCTCTCAGATTTTCAGATATCTAACTCGGGGGGTCTGTTCACATAAACTTTCAAAGATTGCACCGACACTTCATGAATGCAGAGTTAGTTGATAAGCTGTGCACATCATCAGTGACCTTGCTGAGGTCTCTTCAGTGTGTTGTATTAAAAATATTCACCACATGTGCAGGAGTCACAGGAGCTTGTGCTAGAATAAAAAAAGTGTGTCACTCACGGCCTGCGTCGCCTTCTTTTAGCTCAGGGTTGAAGCGGGGAGCTAATAGACATGTGCAGGTGCACATGGATCTAAAGTCTGCACAGAAACATAAAGATGTATCTGATTCATGCTCTGATGTGGAAGTTAAACCCATTAAATCAGACCAGACTTGTTCTACATCACGGCTCCCAGAGATCCAGGTCACACTTTGATGCACAGCAATGTGCTGCAGTGGTCTACTTGTAACTCTATCATTAACTCGCTGCCCTGCCAGCCCGCCCGCTACACAATGTGATCTTCTCAAGTGTTCACTGCACCAGAACTCTTTAGGCCCAGAATGTGTTCGGTCCAGTGGAGTTGTAAGATGATATTTTAATACCCCTCATTTTTATCGAGCTCTCCGGTATCCTCTCTGGATGACCTTGACGAACAAAGAAGCCTCAGCATGAATGAATTAGAGCTGGTTAATAGTTAATGCACACCTCCACTATTACTTGAACTTGGAGCTGCAGAGGCTGCATGCAGTCAAGTTTTTCTTTTAGTGCTGTGCTATGTTTGTGTGGACATCCAAAACAAAAAGGTTTGGTTTTACAATGAAAGAATATCTTTGTGTTTGCAGATGACTGGAGGTAAAAATTTAATTGGGAGGGGGGGGGGGGGGGGGGGGGGGGGGGGGCAGCATTTCTTTGCAGCAAATTCTGGATGTTCAAATGCTTAGCCCTAACCCTAACCCCAACCCTAACCCTAACCCTAACTGCAGAGCAAAACTCTAGTGAGGTGCACCAGTACTATTTATCCACCTGTTTCCTCAGAAGCCAAAGGGTGTTGACTTCCACCAGTGGTTATTGACTTCCGGTAGCCGTTGCTGGCAAGCTAGCTCAAAACAACTCATGTAAAATCATTAGTGCTGGACAGGGCTCAGTGTAAACGTCTTTAAAAACATCCACACTATGACTCCACCTCTGACTTTTATTCATTTGGTCGCTTTCTTGCTTTTAACAGTTGGTTATTAGAGCGAGAATGACAGCTAGGCTAACCTCATTAGCTTTATGGTCTCCATGGTGAAGTAAATAAAAAAAAAACTGGTTTAACTGGAAGAGCAAAACCAGCAACTTCTAGGAACTATGGTTAGTCAGGAAAAAGGTGGATCACCTCTGTTCGGAACCCTAAACCTAACCCCTCATGACATCATCACCTGTGTAGTTTCCATGGTGACACATCATTTCGATTTATTTTAATGGGCCAAAACAAAATTAAAAAATGCTGAATATTTCAAAAAGCATGAGGGTTAGAAGTGTGAAAAGTACCAGCACACTTCTCCTGAACATGCTGAACATTTTATATTTTGAACAGTGAAAATTTGTGAAATTTGAATTCTGTGAAGCGAGCTCAAAAAAAATTATGGAGGAAAAAAAATTCAATCAAAGTCAGCTTTCAATAATTATGTTGAACTACTGAGCACAGCATTTCAGCGATGTTTCATTGTGTTTTCAATACAATGACAATAAAGCCTCTATCAAGCTGAAGAGTTATCATGACAGACACCAGGAGGGTGTCTGTGATCATTTATTCAAATGTTATGCAATAAAGTCTTGTACCTCTGTGCTGCCACTTTAACAGGCTTTTATATCAGTGAAGTGTCTGATATCATCTGTTTCTCAGAATCTGATGTATTTCTCTGATATCAATGGTACTTAAAGCCCCTTTGAGGAGCTACAGGCTGGTTATTTAACAGACTGAAATTAGTTGACTTGTTCCATTAAGTAGCTGTTATTACCTGTGACAGCTGCCAGTAGATTGGGTGTCAGAGCACACCATGTTCAGACTACTGTTATGTTCACAACAAATATCAAACATTTGACATGAAGACGGAGCAATCTTTTTGTCTGAAAAAAGCAAAGACAACAGCAAAGACGCTTTCCCTCAAGGGACTGCAAAAATAAATAAACTGAGTGGAGGCATCATGATTTTAAAGTAAAATACAAGTAGCTGATGCTGGCTGTGATAGACTGCACAGTACCTGCTTGGTGATAGCCTGTATGGACTTGATTCTGATGTTAAACTCAAAATCCTAACATTTTTCTTCCTTTCACTTTCCTCTTTTTTTTTCATTATCGATCATCAATGCTGTACAATATAAGAATGCAGACTCTGTGATGTCATCCATTCATTTCTGATTCAGAGTTTGAGGCCAATCATCAATGGAGACCATGTTGAAAGAGCCAAACTCAACCTGACTTTATTTGAGTTAGGATGAGGTAAATGGGCGGTCTTTAGCCTCTTTGCAGACAGCTACAGGGTGACCTCCTGTCCGTCGAATCAGCCATGTCCTTATATGGGCAAAATCCACAAGTTTAAACACTTCAAAAAAATAAAGAGTTATTTAAAAACTCACCACTGTACAATGTTTACTGATGAACTCTTCACACTTCACAAGTCATTTTTAACCAGGCTGTTAATATGTTTATTCACTGTAAAAATAAAAAAAATCTGCAAAATCATCAAATTTCTCACAGTTTAATTTTCAATCAAGTTTCACTGAGGAATGTGTCACAGTAGAAATACAAATTTTAGGAAAGTAGAAAAGTTAAAAATGATGGAAGTTATACCCAAATATAAAAACTTTAGTACAGATTTGTGTTTTTGTTACGTTTCACCTCTGAGCTTTGCCACAGAAAGCAGATTTCATGCTCTCAGACCACGCTGAGCAGCTCTCTGGCTCTCTGTCAGAAGCAGCTGATTTGTCACTGCATTTAAGAGCCAGGTGTCTGAGCCACCTGTGTGACTGACAGTCTGCTCATAAAACTAAATATTTCCCATCACACTGCTTCAACAGAATCCAAGGAAACACAGCACGGATAGGAAAGTTCCTTTCATCACGTCTTTATCCTGAACTTCCTGTAACACGTCTTTAAAGGTATCTTATTCCATCCAGACATGATGGATCACAGCACCTCAGACGGTCTGAGCTGGACTCCTTCCTCATGGCTCTGCTCCAAGGAAACAGCTTCTGAGACATCTTCAGATCAAACGCTGAACTCATCTGTGGACTAATCCTGTAATGAAAGCCCTGCACTTTCTTATTAGCATCCAAATTAGAGTCTGATAACTCCAGAGTTAAATGGAAGCCTGATAAGTTTCTAAACTTCACTTTTCAAATCCTGGAGTGTGGAGCTGAAGATAAACAGTGTGGGATTGTTTGCTAAACGCACTCCTCTGTGACTGAATCAAAATTAAACTAAAAGGCTGAAAATCTTAAACTTAGTGCAAACATGAGATGTGACTTTACACCCTGAGAGAAAATAAACTTCCGTGTCTATCACACATTAAAGTTTTTGGCTCTGAACAGTTCAAAAGGAGAACAAACAGATGAGATTAATTACAGGATTTATAATCTTTGCTGTAATTATAAAATCCAGTAATAATCTATAAACGACTAACTAAACAGGGAAACAGGAGCTCAGTGGGTCAGTCGAAACCCATAACAGCAAAACTAAGACCTGGTCCAGACCTGATCCAGCTCTAACTTCAAGTTTTGTCTAGAAAGAGAGTTTGAAGCTGACTCTTTGAGTGGAGAGGGTCTGTCTCCTAGACCTCAACCCAGAAGATGCTCCTTTTATACCCAATCATGACACTCACCTGTTTCCAATGAACCTGTTCACCTGTGGGATGTTCCAAACAGGTGTTTTTGGAGCATTCCTCAACTTTCCCAGTCTACACTGCTCAAAATAAATAAATAAAGGGAACACTTCAACAACACAGTGTAACTCCAAGTCAGTCACACTTCTGTGAAATCAAACTGTCCACTGAGGAAGCAACACTGACTGACGATCAGTTTCACATGCTGTTGTTCAAATGGAACAGACAACAGGTGGAAATAATCGGAAATTAGCAAAACACCCCCAATAAAGGATTGGTTCTACAGGTGGTGACCACAGACCACTTCTCAGTTCCTCTGCTTTCTGGCTGATGGTTTGGTCACTTTTGGTAGATAAATGGTAAATGGACCAGTACTTATTTAGCGCTTTTTCTAGTCTTACTGACTACTCAAAGCGCTTTACACTGCTAGCCTCACTCACCCAGTCACACCACATTCACACACTGATGGCCGACTTAAGCTAATCAGACCATCAGCTATAGCTGACATTCACATGACATTCAGACACCACCGAACAACAGTGGGAGCAACTTGGGGTTCAGTGTCTTGCTCAAGGACACTTTGGCATGTGTCTGCAGGAGTTGGAATCGAACCCACAACCTTCTGATTGGGGCGACAACTCTACCAACTGAGCCACAGCCGCACTTTTGAATGCTGGCGGTGCTTTCACTCTAGTGGTAGCACGAGACGGAGTCTACAACCCACAGCAGTGGCTCAGGTAGTGCAGCTCATCCAGGATGGTACATCACAAGAAGGTTTGCTGTGTCTGTCAGTGCAGTGTCCAGAGCATGAAGGTGCTACCAGGAGACAGGCCAGTACATCAGGAGACGTGGAGGAGGCTGTAGGAGGGCAACAATCCAGCAGCAGGACTGCTACCTCCTCCTTTGTGCAACGAGGAACAGGAGGAGCACTGCCAGAGCCCCTTCAGAATGACCTCCAGCAGGCCACAAATGTGCATGTGTCTGTTTAAATGGTCAGAAACAGACTCCATGATGGTGGTATGAGGGCCTGACGTCCACAGGTGGAGGTTGTGCTTATAGCCCAGCACCGTGCAGGATGTTTGGCATTTGCCAGAGAACAACAAGATTGGCAAATTCACCGCCTGCGCCCTGTGCTCTTCACAGATGAAAGCAGGTTCACACTGAGCACATGTGACAGACGTGACAGAGTCTGGAGACACCGTGGAGAACGTTCTGCTGCCTGCAACATCCTCCAGCATGACTGGTTTGGCAGTGGGTCAGTAATGGTGTGGGGTGGCATTTCTTTGGGGGGCTGCACAGCCCTCCATGTGCTCACCAGAGGTAGCCTGACCGCCATTAGGTACCAAGGTGAGACCCTCAGACCCCTTGTGAGACCAGATGCTGGTGCGGTTGGCCCTGGGTTCCTCCTAATGCAAGACAAAGCTAGAGTTCATGTGGCTGGAGTGTGTCAGCAGTTCCTGTAAGATGAAGGCATTGATGCTATGGACTGACCTGTTCCCCAGACCTGAATCTAACTGAGCACATCTGGGACATCATGTCTCGTTCCATCCACCAACACCACGTTTCACCACAGACTGTCCAGGAGTTGGCGGGTGCTTTAGTCCAGGTCTGGGAGGAGATCCCTCAGGAGACCATCCACCACCTCATCAGGAGCATGCCCAGGTGTTGTAGGGAGGTCATACAGGCACGTGGAGGCCACACACACTACTGAGCCTCATTGTGACTTGTTTTAAGGACATTACATCAAAGCTGGATCAGCCTGTAGTTTGTTTTTCCACTTTAATTTTAAGTGTGACTCCAAATCCAGACCTCCATGGGTTAACAAATTTAATTTCCATTGATCATTTTTGCATGATTTTGTTGTCAGCACATTCAACTATGTAAAGAACAAAGTATTTAATATTTCATTCATTCAGATCAAGGATGTGTTATTTTAGTGTTCCCTTTATCTTTTGAGCAGTGTATCTTGCCTTTGTAGTGTATTTAATTGAATACAGGTTAAACAGGATTTCCAAATAGTTGTATTCTGTTGTTATTTATGTTTTTCCACAACATCCTAACTTAATTGGTATTGGGGTTTTACATTTAGAGATTGGCGGTAAGGACGAGCCTGTGTGCTGAGAACGAGGTGGTCTAGAACAGTGTTTCTCAAATTGTGGTTCACAAAAGTTTCCCCCAACTCCCAGGAGAAAATGGTCAAGCTAACGGTACCCCATTAACAAGGCTATGAGTTCATAATGATCTTTAATGGTCTGGAACACTGGTCTAGGTGGATAATAGGGCACTAGGAGCTCTGAAAGATGACATACATGCCATTGAGAGCTTTGTAGGTCAGAAGCTTTTAACTGAGGTATTTAGTGACCCTTTTAGCAAAATCAACAATAATGATAATAATAATAATAATGATAATAATAATATTATTTTTTTATTATTTTGTTTATTTTTTTGTATCTGATGTGATTTTGGCACCTCCTCTTTCTCACATCACTGTGACAAATGAACAAACTAGTTTTGTTAATGACATTTTTGAATATGGAACATGTCAGGAAGTTTTCAGGCTCTGAGGGACGTGAATGAACGAACAGTTTCAGAAAATGTGTGGAGCTTAGATATTGAAAATATTGTGATAGCAATAAAAAAATCAATGAAGGAAATAAAAAAAGGTAAGTAGAGGGGACGGGCTTTTGTGATTGTCTGTAATTTGAGCGTCTGTTTCACGTTCCTAATCCTTTTTTCCACATCAGTCATACTGCACACACTATAGGAGTGTGAGACCTACAGAAACCAGCCCTATGCGGTCTCTATTACCTCAGCCTGGTTTTGCATCCAAGTTCCATCCCTGCCTTCCTTCATTTGTTAAACAAATGTTGTTCAAGTTGACCAAACTTCACCTGATGTCCTATGCAGACCTGGTTTGTATCTCCTTAAACACATCTGAGCATGTCTTCAAAGGTTAGGCCTCTTCAAGAGTGTAAAATCAAAGCTCCAAACTCTGGTTACCTAAAGGACAGATTTTTTAAAAAGTGTGCAGAGATGCAGGAACAAAGATTTCAACACCTGAGCCTCACAGAAATACAATACAATATCCATTGTATGCCAAACAGTGACCGAAGCCTTTCACAAAAAGCTTTCTTTTCACAGAAAACCAAGATCAAGTGGTGTTTGTGTGAGTGTGAGCTACAGGTTCAGCTCAGGAGTCTGTGCTGCAGAAGGAGGAGGATGCAGTGAACTCGATTTGGAAATAGGACAGCAGAGATCTCTCTAATGTCCCCTGCTCAGCAGAGATAACACTGTACACAGTCAGAAAAAGTTATTACTCATCAGAGCCTTAGGAACAAAGTAACGAAGGACACATTTCCCTCTCCTCCCACTGTACAAAAATGAAGCCAAAACATCTCTCACGTCCAGTGGGCTAGCCAATTAGAAGGGGAAGGGGGGTTGTGGAACAGAGAGCCTTAAAGAGACAGCAGCTCAAAGAAAGTGCTTCTGACACTTCCTATTTTTCTCACACAGGGTGTGAGAAAAATAGGGATTTTTTTGAGCAGTAAATCATGCAAAGCACTATGGGGGAACCAAAGGCACCTTTTTCCTTCAAGCTGAATGTGTTTTGCTTCGTTGGGTGTGACGACAAGACTTGACTGGGACTTTGCAATCTGTCATTGTTTTTTTGTTCCACATCACTCTCATAGGGTGAGAGGCGGGGTACACCCTGGACTGGTCTCCAGCCAATCACAGGGCTGTGTATTCTGCTATCTGCTGTCTTAGATTGTGTAGGCTATAATTTTTGAAAAGTGTGCACATATGAGGGCTGATTGACAAGCTGTGAGCCTCATATTTAAGGGTCTGACTTTTCAACATAATCCCCTTCAGTATCTATAAGTATTGTATTGTAAGTCAGTATTGTAAGCGATGTTTAAGGGCCTCAATGCCACTTTTAAAGACGTCCTTGTCTTGACAGTTCAGAAAGTCCTCCACTGCGTGTATGACATAATCATCTGACCCAAAATTGGAACAGGAAATGGTCTTTTTCAATTTTGGAAATAGATGAAAGTCTGATGGAGCGAGATCAGGTGAATAAGGTGGATGTTCAATCAATTCAAAGCCACAATCTTTAATGGCAGCCATGGCAACGACAGACTCGTGAACAGGGGCATTGTCCTGGTGGAACAACACACCTTAACTTAGTTTTCTGTAGCTCTTGAGTTTAATATTTTCTCTTAACTGCCTAACTGTGGGCGACTTTGGATCAGTGGTAGAGTCATCGCCTCTCAACCGGAAGGGCGGGGGTTCAATTCCCAGCTCCTGCAGTCACATTTCCAAGTGTCCTTGAGCAAGACACTGAATCCCAAATTGCCCCCACTGTTGTTCAGTGGTGTGTGAATGAGTATGAATGTGTTAGATAAAACTGATGGCCTTCAGTGTGTGAATGTGGTGTGGATGGGTGAATGACAATGAAGTGTAAAGCGCTTTCAGAAAGACTAGAAAAGCGCTATATAAGTACTGGTCCATTCCACAATTTGTTTGTCCCCTCAGCCAGAACAATATTGACCATTTCTGGGGTTGTAACAGTGACAGGCTTAAATTCCATCACCCACCTTTCACTGTAGCATATGAAGGAGCATCATTTCCTAGTGTTGATACCATATCAGTATGGATATCCTTAGGTGATAGACCTTTCTGATGCTAATATTCAATCACTGCACTTACAGATATTTTGTCCATTTTGCAAAGTCACTTCCCTTGTTTACTTTAGAGAGCTACCTCTTCAACATGACACCAGTCTGCAGGTACACGGGCTTAAATAGTCAGGGAACAGTAGAGCTGAAAAAGGACATCCCTGCTTCACTTCATCCCTGCTTCACTTCTTCAATACAAAGCTCACAACTTATCAATCAGCCCTCGTATTATTTGTTATTCATTTCAGATAAAAGTGTACTATCCACATGAGTTATAATGTTACAATATTTGCTTTACCTGGTAATAATTTATCCAAGCTGGACCACAGGTTGTCTTTCTGAGGACATTAAACTTATTCCACATAAAAGTCTGAGAGTGAAATAAACTCAAGTTTACCTTTCAAATATAAAGCTCTAGTTTGGTGACATTATGAGAGCTGAAGGGTAGAAAGTGTAGCACTCTTAAATACTTATGGCTCAAAGACATTTGAGTGTGTCCTAGATTAAACTGTTGGAGGAAGAACACTTCCTGTCATTTGCTCTGTGCTCGACACACCTCTGTGCCCCGGCTGAGATAACCCTCCTGACTCTGTGAGAGGACGTTTTATCAGTCTTTATAGAGCAGAGGACTCAGAAGGACCTGTTGTGCTGAGTGGGCTCAACTTGAAGAGCAACATCAGTGAACTTCAGTGAACTCCATAGAGAGACCTCTGCAGGTGATTCAGACAGGTTAGCCTCATTTAGGTGCAGCTTTTCTTTTTCAAACAGTTTATGTTGTTCAAGAACTTTTAAAGCTACTTCATCGTCCCAGTGCAGCAGCAGATGTTTGCAGCATCGGTTGTGTCTCTAAAACTTATGGCTCGTTCTTCTGCAAACTGTCAGCTCACTCTTATTTGAGATTTAAAGCAGTCCCCACCCCGTCACGTCTCGTGTCGTGCCGTACTGCACCACGCTGTACTGTACCAATCTGGGCTCTCCATCTAGGCCACGTAGGCACGCTGCCTTCTGCTGCATGTGTCTGAAAGTGAGAGAGGGAGAGCGGTGTAATCAGGCCAGGGTTTTATTTAAGGACTGTTACGTGGGCAGCAGTAATTCTCAGGGGCTCTGAAGCTTCACAGCACAGCTCTCATAGAGGTGATCAGACCTCCTACTAACTTTGAACACCTCAGCCATTTTCTCCCCCAACTTAGAATTTGGTTCAATCTGGGGACAGATGCAGGCTGGAACCAGAGTGTGAGCCGGTTTCTTTCAGACCTCTCAGGAAGTGGTGCAGACCACTCTACTGAACTATGAGAGAAGGACAGAGTTGTTGTCACTTTTGTTTGTGTGCACAGGGTCAATGACTTGTTGTATTAGCGCTGTAAACATGTGGGCGGACGAGTGAGTGCCATGTGCAGAGTAGGCTGATGGTGATCCTTCATGATGCTGTTGAGCTCTCAGCAGGCGAACTGATGCAAAAACAAGAGAAACGTCGACTGACCCTGGATGAGCAAAAACAGCACGGAGGTCGAGCCGTGATGGAAGCTCAACAGGGTGGAGGATTATGTAATGGTGCTCCTTTCACTTCTACAGCTGTGTTCACGTGGCCGAGGAAGACCGACAACTTCAGCCATCTTTAAGTGCGCAGGCACAAATGTAGATCTGATTTTTTTTTTGTATGTGTATGTTTGCCCATCAGTATACGTCTTTATGTTTTTGTTTTGTGTTTTTTATTTGTTTTGTTTTTTATAACAGGAAGGTGATATTATATGCTGATTGGAGGGGGCCCGGGTGAATTTTATGCCCAGGGCCCCAACAGACTCTAGAATAGTGGTCCCCAACCCCTGGGCCACGGCCCGGTACCGGTCCGTGGATCAATTGGTACCGGGCCGCACAAGAAATAATTATTTCCATTTTATTTATTATCTGAGTCTGAACGATTTTTTATTTTAAAACAAATCTTTTGTTTTGAAAAATGACCGGATTTTCTCGGTTACATCTGAGTCACCAGAGACTTTGATGTTATACTCATGTTGTGTTGTTGGCGCATTGATACGAGGAAGCTGCTAATAAAGTTGCATATGAGTACACAGTGGATTCACGTTTATTATTATGTTACAACAATGTACCCCCCCCCCCCCCTCCAGGGCAGCAGTAAAATTGTTAAGCGTTGAACGGTAGGCAGCTATAAAAAGGTTTGGGGACCACTGCTCTAGAATACCCCCTGGTGAGGCAGGGAGGTGTTAGACCAGATTATTTACAGTATGCTGGGAAATAAATATACATATATGTTCAGTTTTTGAGAATGAGTGATACATTTCAGGAGCAGTTCTCTTCTGACAACATTCATTTTGAAGCCTCTCTAAGTCCAGGTCGTGTGGTTTTGGTCTTGTAATGTCAAAAATATGAACGGCATGATAAATAGGACTGAGTAGTAAACAGAGTGTTTAGTGGTCAGTTTACAGATAAAGGTTAAATCTCATCTCCTCTCTCCTCTCTCCTCTCTCCTCTCTCCTCTCTCCTCTCTCCTCCGCAACACAGGAAGAACTTTCTGAGCCGCCATATTAAAAGACATCTCAAAGCGAAGAGCCAGGAAACACAAGCGCTGGCTTCACAGAAGTCTTCTCACTGACAGACACGCCCCCATGTGGGATATCACTCACTGATTGGATGCTGCAGCGGCTCAGACTTCTCTGAAAATTCACATCACTGGAGTTTAATGAAGACAGAGCTGAAAACAGTCACTGAGGAAAATCCAGAAACAGGTCAGAAAACTAGGATTGAAAAAAAAGATTGATTTAAGCTCAAATTACTGAACATGAATGTCATAAAATCATTATAACAGAGACTCACTGCTGAGTTTAAATGTAATAATTCATATAGTTCAATAACATGGATAAAAAATAAATGTTGATGATCAATTATTCCTCTCGTTCATTTTCCTGTTTATTCTCTTTTCCTTTATGAAGAGAATTTAAGTCTGAGAGAAAAATTTGTTCAGAAAAAAAAAAAAAAAACCACTTGTGACATTTTCTTTAGCTTAAAGTTTCATTCCTGATCATGAGGTTTGTAAAGAGTATCAGGATTTCTGTTTTCCCTGAGATCCAAAACTTTGTTCTTTAGACATCATACACTAGGTTATATTAATAAGTTTTAGAGTTCATGATCAGATAGGCTCTAGATAAAGGAAAAATAATTAATAAATAATCCAATAATGACACATTTTAACTGTAATGTTCTGAACAGGACCCAGAATAAACAGAGGTCAGGTTTTCTTCATGTGAAAGTGTTTGTTTTGTTAGAGCTGACTGACAGATGATCCAGAGGTGAGCAGCTGATTCCGTCATCACTAAAACATGTCGCTTTGACTCCGGAGGAAAGAACATCTCATTTCTCTTAAAACAAATATCCTTATTTCCTCTTTCCTCTCTTAATTTCCTTGTTTCCTCTCTTTGTTTCCTTGCATCTCTCCATCATCTCTAGTGGGGGGACCTTTGATGCAAGTAAACGACGCAAGTGAAGGTAGGAAGGATAAAGTTTTGGAACTTTGAGACCCACCCAGAGTGAGTGTGATCAGCCCATTGAGGCTGTATTTTGAATGAGCGTAGCATGGAGCTGTGATATTTATGTTAACACACCATCAGTCATTGCCCCTCCGCCTTCTGGAGGTCAGTCTGACGTGGACACTGATGCTGAAGGGGAGTTCATTACTGTTTTAGCGATTCCTGTCTGCTGGCACACATGAGCGCTTTGCTCTCTTCGTGGGTGCTCAGGCCTCGGAGCACCCACTGAATCTGTGCCTTTGGCTAAAAATGTTCTTTTTTTTTCAGTTGTTTGTAACAACATCCATAATGACGATCCCATAACAACAACCATTACTGAAATTACACAACACCTCTGCTCTGTTTGGTGTTTTTCATCCATTCCTGCACCATAAAAGCTTCTCCTGTTCCCGTTGGATGTTTCTAGGCGTGCATCGAATGCGTCTAAACAGAATAAATTTTAATATAAGCTTCTCTTTTTGATTGCTTTTGTGCTGCAGGACAGGTTTTAGTCTTAAGAAAAGCATTAGCATGACTATTTAATAGAGCCCGTTTCTTTCCTTGACATCTTGGGCTTCGTTTTCTTTCCACTTGTTTTATGTCTAACCTGCCCTCTGGGTCTGGGTCCTGAACTTTGCATATTCCTCTCCTCGCAGCAGTGAAAACAGTAATTTGGCTTTAAACCGTGCTCAACCCAGTGGAGAAACAGATGCTGGACTCTGGAGTGTCTGAGTAAATTACTCTCTCTCTCTCTCTCTCTCTCTCTCTCTCTCTCTCTCTCCCTCTCTCTCTCTCTGTCAGTCAGTGCAGACTGCTCCACTGGAGATCAATACTAATACAGGGCTCACATTGTTCTCAACTGACAGCTTGTGAAACAACTTTCAAGTGACTTACATTTGAATCAGTTCCTCAAGAGCAGCAATACAACTGACAATCACCGAATATGATTTTTTCCCCCCTCAGATTTTGACCTTCACTTTGCAGAATGACACAAAGAGGCAGCTTTGTCATTTATCAGTGAACCTGATAAATGACAAACTGATTTGCAAGCAGGATTTTGTGTTGACATAAGTTCAGTAACTAATCAGAGTGCGTTCCTTGAGATACGATTTATCCACACGTATTCAAATTCCTGAAATCTTCCAGGAAAGTTGCAAACAGCTGAGTTTTTCATCCTGATCTCAAACCAGGAAAATCCACTCTGCACAAGCAGAAAGTAGTGCTGATGTTTTTGTTTGATGCAGTGAAGAGATCCAGTAGGTTTAAATTCTATAGCGTTGGTCATTAGACTTTGCTTTCCATCTTGACCTCAGCTCATCATTTGATACCGTGGACCACAGTGTTTTAATCACACGTCTGAAATACTGTGTTGGTATCAGTCGTGAGGCACTGGACTGGTTTTTATCATACCTGTCAAGAAGGTCTTTCTGTGTCATGCTTGGTGATGCCTCCTGCTCTTGTGCTCCTTTTTTCCCAGGGGTCAATTTTGGGTCCCCTTCTATTCACTGTTTAAATACTTCCCCATGGTCAAATCATACACAATCATGTATAGAGTTCCATTGTTATGCTGATGACATCCAGCTGTATGTTCATCTAAGGCCTGGATCAACAGATGTCTCCAAAATAATGTCTTGTCTGTCTCACATCGATAACTGGATGTCCTAAGGTAGTCCAGTCGTGTTTTACACAGCTGAGGCTGCTGATTGAAATCAAGTCCTTCCTCTCCCAGGCAGATTTTGAAAAAAGTAATTCATGCTTTTATCTTTTTTGACTTGATTACTGTAATGCGCTTAAATCCAACATCAGTTTAACTTTCACAAACTCCAAATGATCCGAAACGCTGCTGCCTGGTTTTAACACTGCACTCTCAGAAATGAGCACACCACACCAGTCCTTGCTGCCCTCCACTGGTTACCTGTTAGTTTTAGAATTGATTTTAAGATATTAGTTCTTGTTTAAAGCCTGAGATCCTGCAGCAGGGCCCTACAGTAGTAGTTCCTAAATCCAGACTGGCCACAAAAGGTGACCGAGCGCTCCCTGTTCAGGCCCCAAAGATCTGGAACTCCCTACCTGGGGATCTCAGGTAGGCAAACTCAGCATCGTCTTTTGAATCTCTTCTTAAATCTCACTTTTATCACATTGCCTTTTATTGACTTTTACTTCTTTTACATTGTTTTATAATTGTTTTAATTGTCTTATTTTTGTGTTCTTAGTTGTATTTTGTTTTATTGTCACGCACCTTGTAACTTTGTTTTAAAAGGTACTGTACACATAAACTTTATTATTGTTATTATTATTATCTTGAACACCTTGTAAACATTATACAGTGACCACCAAATCCTGGCCTCTGAGATCCACCCCTTCCATCTGGGAAAAACTCCACATTGCGTGGCACATGTGTGAACGGGCAACCTTGGACAATTTCAGGAAAACTTTCCTGAAAACTTAAAAAAAATGCTAGTGATAGCTCTACATTGTGACAGGTTTACTGAGCAAAACATCATTCCAGAAGCAAAGAGGTGATGTGTTAGAGGCCAGAGTCTGAGTCTCTGATATAACAGACTGACCACTGAGACCTGAGGTTCTACCCAGGTCATGATTTTCAGGACTCATGACTCGTCTTGGACCAAAGCACTAATTACACAGCTTTGTAATTAGACTAAAGCATTAACTGCTTTTGGATAGAGGATAGAGATGAGGACTCAGGCTTATTGACTGATAGAGTTCTATAGTTTTTGTTCCTTTTTTTTTTTTTACTTTTTGTATGAGGCCAAAGCAGTTTCTTCCACTCAGCAGTAAGCCAACATGCCTCATTTTGCCAGAGTTAGTGCCACAATGTCATGCTTTCAGAGACAATTTAGAGAGGGTATTCTGTAGGGATGAGAGAGTACACCATTATCTGTATCTGTATCTGTTTACCCATCCATATTATCTGTATCCATATCCGTACTCGTAGGGGGCGGGGCCTACACCGGAAGTTGCATGTTTTGTCCGAAAATGGGCGGGACTTAAAGCCGAACATTATTTTAAGTCTAAAACTGGCAAGAATTGATTTGAAATGGCTATATTTATTTTCAGCTATGTATTATGTACAACTGGTAAAATGTGTATGTAGTGGTGTGAAAGACTGTCTCTGTATTTATGATCTGTGTGAATTTAATAGGTGATTTGTGCAAACATTCAGTGGCAAAAAAATAAAAAAAAATATGCCTTGTTGTTCACTGTATTTTCAAAAACACTGTGATCCGAATTGGCAAAGCTTTCCAACTAACTTTCTCACCAGCCAAACTAAAATCACGCAGCCAGTTAAAAAAAAAAGAAAAAAAGACCGGCATGTAGGGGGACACGCGACACAAGGAGTTTACAGCTTTAAGCCTTCAAATGCGTTGCGTGTACGTTGCAAAACAGTTAATCAAGTAACTTTAAATATAAAAAAGAACTAAAGAGATGCGAGACAACGAAAACCTTAAAAAACGGTCTCGAATTGAAGCAAGAGGCACTGACCAGCGCGACACGAGCCGTTTTCAGCCCCGTCTTGTCACATGCATTGCGTATGACAGGAAATAAGTTCAAGAAGTAACTTTAAATACCAAACAAACCTCAATAGAGACGAGCAGAAGAAAACTGAGTGAGTAGTTCAGAGATTAGAGCAACGTAAACTACAGTCAACTCAAGCAAGCAAGAGAAGTAGTCGCTGTCACTCGCTGCCTGTCTCTCTCTCTCTCTCTCTCTCTCTCTCTCTGTGTGTGTGTGTGTGTGTGTGTGTGTGTGTGTGAAAGAGGAGAGCAGGCACCTCCTCGCTGCAGCATGTGGGTGCAGGGAGGGGTGTGTGCTGTGTGTGACCAATGAGGATTCTTTTAGTACGGATATGAATAATCCTAAAAAAAAAACTTGCGTTGTGCTCGGACTCGGCAAAAATGCATTATCCGTAACGAGTACTCGTTTGAAACAAATATCCGGCTCATCCCTAGTATTCTACATTCCCATGTTTTAAATATGGACAAGATCTTCACGAGATCTTCATGAGACTTACTGAAATGATGAGGTCATCACAAGAGGATCCTCTAATTGGTTCATGACACATTAGACGGTTGGGCCTCAAACACCAAGGTCTGCATGATGGTGTTTGAGGCCCTGACCGGAAAGTGCCTCAGACCTGCTGATGAAAATGGGGGTTATTTTATAGAAAAAAAGTGATAGAGTCAGAGTGAAATGTAAAGTTACAACAGGGGTACCAGAGCCGATAAAAATACTTAAAAAAAAAAAACAAAAAGAAAAGAAAATAGAAAAAAAAAAGTCTTCACAGCTCATGTGTGATCTTCTTCCACTGAAGCTATTGACTGATGCAGATAACAAACACATGAGCCAGATACTACATTGAGCATGTGGAAGAATTACTGCATATTTGGTGGTTCTGGATTCGAATGCTGCAGCGGGAGTTAAGACTGTATCTCTGTCAGAAGGATTCACCAAGTTTGGGAACTAACAAGCAAATATCTACAGTCCACAAGAGCCAGAGAGACAAACAGACACACAGAGAGAGATCGGGCTGAGGACAGCACTCACATGCCTGTTGAATTATTTCTGAGCTCCTGCTGTCAGCCTCATTTTTAACAACACTCACCAATTACACAGTGACATAATGGACAGTGGCCTTTGGCTACAGGAGAGACAAAACGAAAACTGACCCGCTGAAAGCTGAACCGAGAGCTCGTATCATGTTTAGTGTGGATGAAGAACAGGGACAGAATCATGTTTGGACACTCCATCAGAGTTACAGTGCATACTATTGGTAGCAGTCAAAGCTCAAGCGGACCCTCCGTCTTCAAAACAGGAACTCAGAGAGTCTGAGTGAAGCGTCTCAAGACTAGTCCACTCTGATCGTCAGCTCCTGAGCTGTTATAGTAGGAGAGTTAGGTCCATATGATTTCTCCTTTTTCCTTTTCTTCGTTTAGACTTTTTAAACTGGGGTACCCTGACCAGAGCACAGGGGATCATGTGACCCCTACCCTTCAATAAAATTTAGTTTTGCTTATTTGTTTTATAAATACAGGATCAATGTGCTACAGCTCTTCTTTTTAATGAAACTGATAAAAACCAAACTCGACTGAAACAAAGAGTTGAAAAAAGATCATTTAGAGCTAGAATTAAATGACAAAAAATTATAAAATGTATTTTTAAATTCAAAATGTAGAAAAAAGGTTGTTTTTTTTATTGTAAAGTACATATATTTCATAGTAGCAAATAATATCTGCATGTTCCTTTATAACTCCTGTTATTATTCTTTATAATCACACTTGTACAGTTTTGCTGAATCATGCAGCTCCATGAGGCGGTGGGGGGAGGGGTTTTATCGGCAGCTGCTGAATGTAACTAATGAGTAACTCTAAATTTCACTTAGTTACTTTGATAATGAAGTAAATAGTAAAGTAACTAAGTTACTTCTTAAAGGAGTAATCAAGAATCAGATTACTTTTTCAGAGTAACGGTGGCACCACTGTTTATTTCTAAGTTCTCCAAATGAAACTTGTCGGCCCTCTATGCTTTCTTAGGGCCTGAAGTTAGAAGACATTCTGTTTTAGTTTTCTGCCTTTTCTCTCTCATACAGGGATTCATGTCCCTGGTTCTCTGAACCTTAAAATGATATTATGTGCTGTAGATTATAAAAAACACAAAAGTGGCTTCTTTGGAGTGTACTTTTTAAATCCAGTCATGTTACTAACCAGTAAAATGTTCCTTCAGCTTTCTTTTTCTTTCAGCAGCTGATTCTTGTGAACCTGTGGTTTCATGACAAAAGGAGGCAGAGACTAGTTGTTTATTTTTTATGCTCTCTGTGTTTTGGACTGATAAGAGGACGATGACTATTTATCGATGTTTGTTTGTGATATGATAGAAGCTCCAGCTCAGCTCACAGCTTGTTAAGGTGGACTATCAGCTCATCTCTTCCCACCCACAGAAAACACGTAGCCTCTCACCGTTCAATGTGCATGTGTGTTTGTACAGTACACACACACACACACACACACACACACACACACACACACACACTCACAAGTTCACTCGGTTGCTGTTGTGTTTGCTTGCTGCTTTTTCCCACATTCCATTTGTGAATTTCTTTACATAACCGCTGACTGCACATTCCTCACTCACAGACTCTCTCCTGATATTTTCTTCACCACATATATCTGCTGTGTTGCATCATGGGTGCCATTCATATCTGATAACAGCAAAATAAACTCAGCCTGGGAGCTGAGGGAGAGTCAGTACACGTGCAGTGTTTGTTAAAAAGCCCTCTGAGCCTCTGTGAAGAAAAGTTGTGGAGAGAGAGAGCCTGATTTCCAAACGTTTCCATGAAGTCGTCCTGCTCACAGAGGCAGACAGAGATATCAGAGGAACAGCTGAAATGAGAAAAGAAATGGGCTGTCAGGTGGTTTGTATGAGAGTCTGACCACAGAGACTATAAAAAGACTGAGACTTCCCAGAAGACCCACGCTCCCTCAGGAATCAACATCCGCTGGCCTAATCTCTGACCGCCGTCTCAATCACTTCACCTCCTCTCCTCCTTTACCTCTTTTTCCACTCCTTCATCTCCCCAAACCAACAGAAGACAAATTAAAACATGAGAAACTAAATGTTGAAAAGCAAATTGTTGTAACTGAAAATAATTCATGCTTTTAAATAATGTCTAAACCTGCAGTGAGGTTTAAAAAAAAGAGCACATAAAGAAATGATCAAAAGCATTAAACACGAAAAAGAAAAACAGTCCCTACAGATTTACATTTAACATTTGCATCACTTCATTTCAACTGAACCAGAGTTGTTCTCTGATCCACATCATACATAAATCCCATATATTAACCCCATATATAAACTAAACTCCATATATAAACCCCATGTATTAACTATACCCCATATATTAACCCCATACATAAACCTCATGTATTAACACCATACATTAACCCCATATATAAACCCTATATATAAACTCAATGTATTAACGCCATATATTAACCTCATATAGCTACTAAACCCCATATATAAACCCCATATATTAACCCTATATATTAGCCCATACATAAACCAAATCCCATATGTAAACCCGATGTATTAACGGGGCGAGAGCGGGCGACATTGAAGGAAATTTAAAACTGCTGGCAAAAGATAAACGTAGATTTAAGAAAATTGTAATACATGTCGGCGTTAATGACTCCCGACGTCGCCAGTCGGAAGTCACTAAGATTAATGTGGAGTCGGTGTGTAAACTGGCCAAAACGATGTCGGACTCCGTAATTTTCTCTGGTCCCCTGCCAAATAGGGCAAATGATGAGATGTTTAGTCGCATCTCTTCATTCAATCGCTGGCTGTCGAGATGGTGTCCAGATAATGGTGTAGGGTTTATAGATAACTGGAGATCTTTCTGGGGCAAACCTGGTCTGATTAGCCGAGACGGCATCCATCCTACTTTGGATGGTGCAGCTCGTTTAACTAGGAATCTAGCTGATTTTATTAGTCTGCCAATTTGACAACTCAGAGTGGAGACCAGGAAGCAGAGCTGCAGTCCTACACGCCCCTCTGCGTTTCCCTTAGAGCTGTTACCCAGCCACTCCTGTAATATAGAGACTGTGTCTGTTCCCCGACCAAGACCCTTTACCCGTAACATTAAAAATAATAAAGGAGTAAACTATAAAAATCTTATTAAAATTAAAACTGCAGCTAAATCACATAACATTAAAGTTAAATGTGGTTTATTAAATGTTAGATCTTTATCTTCTAAAGCCATTTTAATTAATGAGCTAATATCAGATTATCATATTGATTTTCTGGCTCTGACGGAAACTTGGCTGTGTGAGGGTGATTATCTTAGTTTAAATGAGTCCACTCCTCCCAGTCATCTTAATACCCACATCCCCCGAGACACAGGGCGAGGAGGGGGTGTGGCAGCAATCTTTAATTCTATTTTTAATATTTATACTAGACCTAAACTAGGCTTTAGCTCTTTCGAAAGTCTTTTTCTAAGTTTCACACATCCAGATGCTAAATCTGTGCAACCGGTATTGTTTATTAATGTGTACCGGCCTCCTGGCCCTTACTCTGAATTTTTATCAGATTTCTCAGAGTTTCTGTCCAGCATCGTCCTTCTTTCAGATAAAATCCTCATCGTCGGAGACTTTAACATTCATATAGATGTTCATAATGACAGTCTTTGTTCCGCTTTCATGTCAGTATTAGATTCTTTTGGTTTCACACAGGCTGTGAACCAACCCACTCACCGCTTTAATCACACCCTAGATCTTGTTCTGGCACATGGCCTGGAAGCTGTCAATTTAGCGGTTGTCCCACAAAATCCTCTTCTGTCCGATCACTTCTTAGTTACTTTTGAGTTCTCCTTATTTGGACTTTACGCCAGTCAATAAAAATATCTTAACTAGGAGCTTGTCTGATTCAGCCATATGCACTTTCAAGGAAGCTATTCCAGCTGCCTTGGAGTCAGTATCTTACCCTACTGTAGCAGAGAGCTTCTATGCGCCTTCTCAGCTTGATCAGCTTGTTGCTGATACTACAGGCTCTCTTCAAGCGGTCCTCGACTCAGTCGCTCCGCTTAGACAGAGGACTCTTAGACGACAGAGTTCTGCTCCGTGGTATAATGCTCAAACTCGTGAGCTCAAACAAAAATCGCGGAAGCTTGAGAGAATTTGGCGCTCAACTAAAACAACAGAGTCCTGTTCTCGTTGGAGAAATAGCTTGAATGAATATAGAAAGGCCCTGCGACTTGCGCGTGCTGCTTATTATTCATCGCTTATTGAAGAGAATAAAAATAATCCAAGATTCCTTTTCAGCACTGTAGCCAGGCTGACAAACAGTCATAGCTCTACTGAGCCACGCATTCCTCCATCGCTTAGCAGTGAGGACTTCATGAGCTTCTTTAATGATAAGATATTAAAGATTAGAGATAAAATTAGTAACCTTGTGCTTTCAAACAGGGTAGAATCTCCAGCCGTCGGCGAAATCATGGAAACGGTTCCTAGACCAAAAATACTCTTAGACCGCTTTGTGCCTGTTGACTTGTCGGAGCTGGTCTCAACAGTTCTTTCGGCTAAACCATCAACTTGCCTCTTGGACCCTGTCCCAGCATGGCTGTTGAAGGAAGTCCTTCCCTCGGTCGGCACCCCTCTTCTAAAGATGATTAATGCGTCCTTACTGACAGGCTATGTGCCACAACTTTTTAAAATTGCAGTAATTAAGCCCCTCCTTAAAAAGCCAACTCTTGATTCAGGCTCCTTAGTTAACTACAGACCAATATCTAACCTCTCTTTTATTTCCAAAATCTTAGAGAAGGTTGTCTCCAGTCAGCTCTGTGAGTTTCTTCATAGTAACAGTCTCCTTGAGGACTTTCAGTCTGGGTTTAGGGCCAACCATAGTACTGAGACTGCACTGCTGAAAGTAACTAATGATCTGCTGTTGGCTTCAGATAGTGGTCACCTCTCTGTGCTCATGTTACCTGATCTTAGTGCTGCTTTTGACACTATTGATCATCACATCCTCCTGCAGAGATTAGAGAAGCTTCTTGGCATCACAGGAACTGCTTTAGCTTGGTTTAGCTCATATCTGTCGAGTCGTTCGCAGTTTGTTCATGTAAACAATAGATCTTCCCTGCATACCAGGGTGCGTTATGGAGTTCCTCAAGGCTCGGTGCTTGGTCCGATTCTTTTTAACTTATATATGCTTCCTCTTGGTAGCATAATTAGAAAACACACCATAAACTTTCACTTCTATGCAGATGATACGCAGCTATACTTATCATTGAAGCCAGAGGAAACTAGACGATTATCGACACTTAAAGCTTGCCTCGAAGATGTAAGGACCTGGATGAGCAAAAATTTTCTACTTCTGAACTCAGAGAAGACTGAAGTCATTGTTATTGGACCAAAACACCTCAGAGAGGCTTTTTCTAACCAGATAACTCCCTTAGATGGCATCAGCCTGGCACCTGGCTCCACTGTTAGGAACCTAGGAGTTCTTTTGGATCAGGACCTGTCCTTCAACTCTCACATCCAACAGGTCTCCAGGACAGCGTTCTTTCATCTCCGCAATATTAGAAAAATTAGACACATCTTGTGTCAGAGTGATGCAGAGAAACTGGTCCATGCTTTTGTTACCTCCAGGTTAGATTACTGTAACTCTCTTCTATCTGGTTGTCCTAACAAGTCTATTAGGACTCTTCAGTTAGTTCAGAATGCTGCAGCCCGGGTTCTGACTGGGACCAGGAGGAGGGAGCATATCTCCCCGGTGTTATTGTCTCTACACTGGCTACCCATAAAGTTTAGAATAGAATATAAAATTCTTCTTCTGACTTTTAAAGCTCTTAATGGCATTGGGCCATCCTATCTTAAAGAGCTTATCGTGCCATATTATCCGTCTAGATCGCTGCGTTCCCAGCATGCAGGCCTGCTCGTTGTACCCAGGGTCTCTAAAAGTAGTCTGGGAGGTCGAGCCTTTAGTTATCAGGCTCCTCTTCTCTGGAATCATCTATCGGCTGAAGTTCGGGGAGCAGACACCCTCTCTACTTTTAGGAGTAGACTTAAAACTTTCCTTTATGATAAAGCTTATAGTTAGAGCTGGTTCAGACCTGAACCAGCTCTTAGTTATGCTGCTATAGGTTTAGACTGTCCGGGGGGAACTGACACACAGGCTCCTGCTTCCCTCTCTTCTCTATCTGTCAGTCTAACTTCTAACCTTAATGTCCCATTAAAATTATTAACCATGGATCTCTCTGGGAGTCTCTGAGTTTGTCTGTTAGGTTCCTTCGGATTGTTGCTGTGGACGGCCTGCTGCCATGGACCTGACAGACTCCAGCTGCTACGGCTACCTACAGTTACAGTTTCTCCGTGATCATCTCTACAACACAGAAATATGGACTCTGTGTTTATGTCTCCCTGTGTCTTTGTCTCTCTGCCCCTCCCCCCTCCCCCCCTTCTCTCTCTCTAATCCCAACACAGTCGAGGCGGATGTCTGTCTAACATGAGTCTGGTTCTGTCCGAGGTTTCTGCCCGTTAAAGGGAAGTTTTTCCTTGCCATTGTAACTTGCTAAATATTGCAAAGTGCTGTACTCATGGTGGGTTAAGATGAGATAAGGCTTCTTATCTTGTCTTGATGTTGGGTTTCTGTTAATAACATTTTATTACCATTTACAGGTCTAGACCTGTTAACGCTTGGAAAGCGTCTTGAGATAACGTTTGTTATGAATTGGCGCTATATAAATAAAGACTGATTGATTGATTGATTGATTGACATATATTAACCCCATATATTAACACCATGTATAAACCCCATATATTAACCTCATACATTAACCCCATATATAAACTAATATGATGTTGCCTTAGGGAAACTGTTCACAGCTTGGTTCAGAAATCACTTTGGTAACCACTGTCTGCTAAAAATCAAACCATTGAGACTAGTTTTACTCACAGGCTGTATAAAACACTGATGTAGTCTTTGTGTCATCACTCATTAGTTTCTGATGCTGAGTTTTAATGCTTCTCTGCAGCAGTCGCCATATTTAAAATAGTGACTCAAGCAAACTGTTGAATGAACAAAGAAGGACCTTTAACCATCAAAATCCAACTGGCAGGAGAAAAATACCACTTATTTTTTAAACGATTGGCATTCACAAACTGTTTGTCCAAACCAAAAACTGAAAAAAAAAACTGGGGCAATCATCAGATTCTCAAGTTTCTGGAGTTACTTGAATGTATCACAAGTGATGTTAGCAAAATGTCTAAACAGAGCAGAGAAGACAGGAGAATTTCATCAGCATCACTTTGATTCTTGTGTCTCTTCAATTTTCAAAATTTCTTTGAATGTTGCTTCCCATGTCGTTTTCTTGCAGGCATAAAATTAGTGCTCAGAGCCGCTCAGCTCTCTGTCTCATTACTGACAGAAACTTCTCTGCAGATGGTCATGATGCCTCTGCAGTGTAGACTGTAAACTGTGTAAACAGTAGTGACAGTACTGACAGTAAATAGTTTATAAAGAGTAAATATCTTGTAATAATGTTGTAATAATTGTTTCATTCTGATGATGTTAAACTGCTCAGGAGACATTGTTGAGTTATCCTGAACCCAGAGAGGAGCAGGACTTCATACTGCAGAGAAAAATTAGACCACAGTCAGGAAAACAATTACAAACATCAACATTTGTAGATTCTTTGAAAGTAGAGCCAACACCAATATTTTTTCCTATGTTCCTTAGGCGTGAGACTAATGCATTATTTTTTTTTCCAATTTTTAATCAGAGAAATTCAGTTACATCAGTGAGATTCAGTTACAGTTAACTGAGTTACATCAGCCATGGTTGTCCTGAATCTATAGAGGTGCAGGACTTCACTTTGCTGAGAAAAATGAGACAACAGAGAGGAAAAATGTGACAGAAGCAAAAATGACCAGACACTGCTTGGGATCCTGAGGGTTACCCTGTTTCCACCAAGCGGTCCGGTACGGATCAGTTCAGATTGGTACAGGTTGGATCAGTAAAGCCTGATCCTGTTTGCATTTCCACAGCCAATCGTGCCCTTCTTGGGAGGCGGCATGTAAGCTGGATGCTGATAACCATGTCAGCTACATAATAGCATGATAGCATAGCAGTGCGACACAGCGTACCCCGCTAATAAATCCAACACACATGAAAAATGTGAACCAGGAGCAACGATGGAAGACATCCAACAATTCATCTTCTTTGAGATTAAAAAATGTCAGGGTTATGTGTTGATCTCTATTACCGCTGTCTTACAGGAAGTGGTAATTTTTTCGACCAATCAGTGGACTGCAGTGTTTCTAGCTCCACTTTCTGGGTTTGGATTGGTATGTCAGGCCCCCCAACAGAAGAGTACTAAAATGTGGGATGGTATGGGTTGGTAATTTGGGGACCTATGCTGATTTTAATCAAGGATGAATGCAACAAAATGCGTGCGTACCAAGATGAACCAAAATGAACAGCTTGGTGGAAACCATGCTTTTAGCCTCTTTGCTAACAGCTACAGTGTGATCTGCTGGATCCTGATATGTAACAAAAAACCAGGATAAAATTCCAGGAGTGCACACAGTATATGAAAGACTTAGTCTCACCCAAAATTCAACTCTTAATAGCCATATTTACAGGATGTGTTTTCAACTCTTGACTGCAGATGTGTGGATTATTTTATGTTGGTAAGGAATAAAAATCACAGAGGAAACACCACCTCATTCCTTTTCGAGTATTTCCCCCAATTTTCCAGGATAATAACACAGCCTGAGCAGACCGGCTCCTCCAAAGTCCACACTCACAGAGGGACCTGCCAATAATATTATGACATGACACATGATCAAGGTTAATTATCTGTCTGAGTCTGACGGCGTGACAGCTCATTAAAGCGTGACGAGGCAGCCTAATATCTCCAACCCCGCTCTCTCTCTTTCTCTGTTAAGATTCAGAGTGAGGCCTCTGTGGGGGGAACATCACCGAGCAGGACCAGACAGGCACTATCTAAGAGCAGAGCAGGTACAAACTCACATTCATGACGGAGCATGCTCTGGAGTCTCTGTGGCCTGAACGCGCTGTGATTTAACCTCACTGTGCGGCTCCATGAAGAGCTGAGAAAGTGCTTGAGATTCTTCTCGGAGTAAAGAGTTTTTTCTTCTGCTTGGGAGAGGATGGCAGGACTGTAGAATAATGACTTTTTGATTTACAGCTGAATTATTCTGGCAGAGTATTTATGAACTTAATGTCCTTGTCATTCTGAATGGAGCAGCTCCACAGAGTGATGAGAAAAATGTGTAATATACAGCTGTAACATGGGGCCATGACAGAGTGATGAAAACTTTCTTTCCACAGAAGAGCTTGGAGAGTTGAAAATAAACTTTGGATGGAGTAAACTTCACTTTGAGAGGGGAAATGATGAGAGAAGCAGCGAAATAGGAAAGAAAAACATGCCGAGGAAAATCATTCATACTCACCACAGTTAGAGAAGGACAAATAATCTGAATGAGAGAAGAACGAAACACTGTCCCAGAGAGTTTACAGTGCAATAAAGTAGAAATGATGCCTTCAAGATGCAGGTCATGGAATAGAGAGAAGAGTTTATTTGGCTAATTTTTCTCCGGAACATAAACTGTCTCCTGAAATTTATTAGTTAAATTTTATCAGCTGCAGCATGACCTTGTTGGTGTCAGCCTGCAGCGGTCGGGGTTTCCTCTCTGTCATTCTTTGAGCTTCATGCTGATCTGAAGAAGTCTGTGTATCAGTGACAGGCAGATTAAACATTTTCCACCCACAGCCTGTTTTTAAACTTTGGCTCTTTAGATAAAATAGTCCATTGTGTTGTTTTTTTTGGTTTGGGTGCATTCATCATCAGGAGATCATTGGACGGCATTGTCTCTAAGTCCTTTCACAGAAAACCCCACAAACTCCTCAACACTGTCCTCATGTGATGCATAAACAAAACATTTGAGCTGAGGTGTGAGAACCAGGAAGTAATAGTTCAGGGCTTGTATTCACAAAGCATTTCATCTCACCTCTAGCAGGACTCCTAAATGACACTAAATTTCCTCACTCAGAGTTTTCTCTTCAAACCTTTTCACAAAGCTGCTCAGACAAACTCTTACTGAGGAATTCATAGAACTAAAAGAAAGGGGTGGAGCTGACTGCTGCTACGGATGATGTCATGTTTCAGAAACCACATGACTTACTATGCTCACAGTGATTGGTTGACAGGGAATGTGTCTGTGTGAGGACTTCCTACATAGAAATCACTCAGTTTAGAGTAAGGTGTCATGTTGGTATATTTAAATAAAGACCTTAACTCTTTATTACCAAATGTGTCATGTTTGATATATGAGTTTTAAGACCTCTATCTCATCAATATGATGAATAATAATTATTAAAAATTTGTTTAAAAAAATAAAAATATGAATGTCTTCTACCCCTTGAGGATTATCATTTCACTACAGAGAGCTAAAGTTGTATTTTGACTCTTTTCAAAATGGCTGCTCTCAGGAAATCATTGCTTTTTTCAAGAAGTTGTGGTAAGAATAACATCTAAAATGTTGTATATTTTTTAAATTAATTATTTTCTGCATGAATGAATGCATATTATTTTTTTTCTGGATATTTTTGATTGGTCAGGCTTTTAAAGGTTAAAAAGTACTGTAGACTAGTGATTAAACATTAAACCATGAGTAAAATACTGGCTAGTAAATTCTGTATTCAGCTAACTGTGAGAAGCTGTATCTGGTTGAATGATGAGCAGATCTACGTTCAAGCAGCTTTTTAATGACTGTGATTCTGGAATAACAATGACAGAGAAAACTACAGGGAAAAAGAGCATAAAACAAACTGTTAACGTGATCATGAGAAGCAGCAGACATGCTGAGATTTTCTGAACTGGTCTCAGTGACTCAGGAGTCCTCTTCGCTACTTCCAACTTCTCACAGGTTTAGGAGCTTGTTTTAGAGCTAAAACGCTTTACGAGAAATTTAGGGGTCCTAAAGAGTTTCTCCTAGATCAGCAAGTTAGGAGCTACTTTTATCTTTAGGATGTTTAGTGGATACAGGCCCTAGACATTAACAGCAGTTGCATTTTTGAGTGTCTCATCTTCATGCTCACCTCAGCTCTCAGCTTCATGATTTCTTTGGTATTTTGTTTTTGATCAGACTTTTGCATGTTGTTGTGATATTAACCCAGAAACCATCACTTAAAGAGGCTGTAAGGTTGTGTGGTGAATTGACACTGGTGACCTCTTAGATGGGAAGTGTTTTTCTGGGATTGAGACTGCATAGAGGATTCTCTAGCCATGGCTTGCATTTGCTGTAGAAACCAATGAATGAATAAACACAAAGTGGCAACCACTGGTCTAAAAATATGAGGTAATGCAGATGTGCTACAGCCTGGTGGAAAAATGACTCCGGTATGAATCGCTAGTTTTGCTAAAAGCATACACTGTACGGGGGTGAATTTTTTTCTATCTCGGCAGTTAAGAGGTTATTATTTGACCAATCAGAGGCACAGCTCAGCACATGTGACTGACAGGTGCCCTATAGACCAATTTACAGTTTTTTGGCTATGGAAACTGTCTAGCTCCATTAATTGAGATGAGTTATCATTCTTTCAACACTAAATTCAAACTGTAGCAGCATAAAAATGTCCGGTTGTTCTGTGGTCAGTCATCAGAAACGATGCTACACCATGGAGTCAATTTCTATGGAGTTCAGAACGTTACAGAGCAACCAGTGTTTTGGAGTAAAGAGTGACCGTGCTAACTGGAGACTCTCAGCTGAACGTGTCAGTGATTGTCGGCTAAGAGTCTCCAGTTAACAGGGTCACACTTTACACTGAAACACCAGCGCCGTCTGCAGCTGTGTTATTAAATGTGTCTTCTTTATCCAACCTCAGTGAACCAGGTTTGAGCACCAATAATCAATATTAACTGCTGATATTCTAAATCCAGTTTTTACTTTGAGTGTTTGATGAAAAAGTTGGTTTGGAGCCGAGGTTATGACCAAATATGGACTCACTATGGAGAGGAAATAATAAGTGAAGCTATAAATGATGATGAACAGAAACAGATTTGAAGTTCAACGTTAAACTACGGTATATTATCAAACTATGAAGCAGTCTGATTAGTAATCTGAAAATATCAAAGCATTCATATTCTGATAGATTTGGAGCAGTTCTCTGTCTGGACCTGGTTTTCTGGATCCTTTATTCTGACCCAGGTCTCAGACTCAGCTCTCTGTGAGCTCTTTTTGGTTTGGGAGGGTTTCTGCTGTATTGACACAGTTCATGTCTTTACATTTCACAGTCTGGTGATGCAGTCATAAGCATGGAGTGACTGTGTGTTTAAACTGCTCTTTGGGTACAAACTGGATTTCTCCACTAAAACGTCCGTCCACTGAATGTCTGTCCACTTGTTGATGTTTTCCATCCACTCACTGATTTCTCACAAACCTGTAAGCTGTTTACCATCCATCAAATTGGTGTTATTTATGTAAAAAATGTGTTTTTAGTTGTTAACACCCTCACATTGCTTGACCACCATTGTACTCAGCAGCATTTGTGTTGCCAAAATGCTGCCGTAATGCAGCGGTAACAGTTGACAAACAGTAAAAGAGTCTATAGCTCTTAGTGTTAGAGCTACTAGACTACACTAGAGCCCACCCCATTTCCAATATGGCCGCTCCAGCCGATTTGCTTTAGAACTCTGCTTCAGGAACAGACAGGTGATGTCATCCATTTTTAGCACAGTCTATGATAAATACAGATTTTTTTTCAAAACTACATGATTTTGTGCAAGATGGAATGAGGAAATAAATTCCTTTGTTGCAACAAATTCTGATTTCGTACCTGATAACTTACAGAAGGGGAGTGCCTTCAAATGTTGGAGCCTGAAAGTCTTGAAATCATCTTGAAAATGTCAGCTGAACAGGGTTAAAGTGTCTCCCCAACCCATTCAGCTGTGTTTGTATGGATAGTTTTGAGGTAAGTATGGGTTATTTTTCACGTCAAGTTGTGTCAAACATCAGTTCTCTGTGTTTGGGACTTAAAGGCCTGGACGCTTCATGTGTTGTCTCCTGTTTGTCTCTGCTAACGTGAGAGCTGCCTGCTGCCTGTTTGATTTGCATGTTTTTCCTGAACCCATGGTGAAAACCCTGTATTTGTTTATGTGGTGCCTTTAAGTGCATTTAAGGCAAACTGCATTTACATTTGGTTTTATTTTACACCTGCTATGAGCTGCACAAATTGCAGCTTTCAGAGCCAGAATGAGACCACTGCCAACAAGCCAACAAATATTTGTTTACAGTGAAAGCTTTTCACGCACACATAAATTAAACAAGTTGCATAAAGATTACCTTTACATTTTCACCACTGACAGAACATTTAAAGGACTAAACGTGTAATAAGTTAGCCAGCTGAAGAAGAAGATCTTTGTGAGAATGCATTTCACATAAGAAACTCTTCACTTCAGTTATCCTACAGCGTCCACAAACTCTGTGTGTCTGTCTGCTCCAGTGAAGTTATTTTTAATCTGCACAGTGGGAGGGAAACAGTTTTTGACAACATCTTGGACTCCCCTTTGCATCGCTTCTCCTCTTCCTGTTATTATTTCCTTTTATCAAAAAAACTGTCAAGCCATAAGTGGCGGCGAACAAACTTCAGACGTGTGGTTAAGCGACATAGCTGTGATGTATGTAGCAGCTAAACAGAGCATCTGTAGATCCTGTTTGAGTTTTGGACGGTTAAGATGTCTTTACAGTAAATAAATCAACTTTGTATTCTTTTCTTTCCGCCATAAATCCAACCTGCCAAGCTTTAACTGTTGTATCTGTTCCAGTCTGCTTAATTCTAAATGAAAAGTGACTTCATGTCATACTTCTTTGTGTCTTTAAAGATTTTTTGATCAATACTTTAATAAGAAAAGATCTGAACTGACCTTTGGTGTTGACATTTGCGGTGTCTGGTTAATCCTGCACCTGTTTTGGACTTTAATGTTGCCTTATTGTCTGGTCCCTCTCACTTCATTGATGAGTTCATCTCCTTGGAGTCTGCATATTGTTCCAACAGTGAGTCAAACTTATCCTGTATCACTGATTCTGTTCGTTAACTTTATGGACAGGATTTTTTTTCAGGTGGCCAAGTGATGGAGGGAGTCAGGTTCAGGTGTTTTACAATCCCATCTCCGATTTTTGAAGATGATGTGGTCCCATTGGCCTCATCCAATACTGACCTCCAGCTTGCACTGAGGCAGTTTAAAGATGGGATGAAGGTCAGCGCCTCTAAGTCTGAGGCCATGATTCTCAGCCAGAAAGAGCGGACTTCCCACTCTGGATTGGGAGGAAGTCTCTGCCTCGAATGGAGGACTTTAAGTATCTCAGGGTCTTGTTTACGAATGAGGGGAAAACTGAGCAAGAGATGCACAACAGGTTGGAACGTTATCAGCTGTGATGTGGGTTCTATACCGGTTCATTGTGGTGAAGAGATCTGAGCCAGAAGGTAAGGCTCTCAATTTACCAGTCAATCTATGTACCAACCCTCACCTATGGTCACAAGCTGTGGGTAGTGACCAAAAAAACGAGATTGCTAATGCAATGTGTCCAGTGTCTGGGCTCAGCCTTAGAGATAGGGTTCAGAGCTCAGACACCCAGGGGAGGCCCTAAGTAAAGCCACCACATCTTCATGTCAAAAGGAGCCAGATGAGGTGGTTCAGGCATCTTGTGAGGATGTCTCCTGAACGCCTCCCTGGGGAGGTGTTTCAGGCATGCCTAGTTGGGAGGAAACCCCAGGTAGACCCAGGTCACAGTGGAAAAATTATATCTCCTGCCTAGCCTGGGAACACCTCGGTATACCCCCAGAGGAGCTGGTGGAAGTGGCCGAGGACAGGGGCTACTGGTCTTTGCTTTAAATTAGTTTTATTTTTGATACCAATATTGTCCAAGATTTCATAGTCAAAACTGCTGAATTTGTGTTTCTTGTTTAAATACATTGGTAAAATGCAAAGTGAGGCAGCAGCCTCACCTCACCTCAGATTGTGTAATCCCTCACAGACTGGGTTGAGGCTTGTAATTGGCACGTACCTGTTTCTCTCTCTGTGATATAATGTTTTCAGACACTCTGATTTTCAGTAGTCAGTTTTTAAAATTTGTGTGTTACAAATGAAGTTTTACTGATCAAATAAAACCACAGTTAAAAAAGCGTGGGTTGAGGGAGACATTACCCTGCCTGACTGAAGGGGGCGCACATGAGCACACAGGTTCATATTGCTGCCGTTCTTCTAGGCAGAGACATAGCTAGCTGTAAATCTACAAAAATATAGTCAGTGTATTACAGGAAGTCCCAATCAGCTTGGCCCCTTAGTTGTTGAGAATGGGGTTCCCCCCACTTTTTTCTTGTCATCTTGAATTGGGTTTGATTTGATCCTCATCAGTATCTGCTTCACCAGCCTACAGCATTTCCACTGAGACCACATTTCTGGATTTGGAGTGTAGACGTCCTGTCAAATTAAGTTTTGATGATTGGTAATTTTTAGAAATTAGCTAGCCAGTTAGCTAGCCAGTTTTCTGTTAGCTGTGCCAGATAAGACCACCCACTGAAAAACATAAGTAATTTGCATTGCGTGAGCTAACATTGCTTAACAAATGAACTGTAATGGTGGTGTGATGGTTTGAATAACCAGTTTTTTGTCAGAGAACCCAAGAGTGAGGCAAAGGCAGAAAGCAGTTTAATAGTTTTTATTGCGCACAATGAACGAATGAACATAATGAATAAATGAATGGCTGAGTCCAGAACCCGATCCATAATGAGAGCCACTGAGAGTTGCAGGTGATGAGACTGAGAGTTGTGGCTGCGTGGATGTTAAGCAGGGCAAGACACACGGTAAGTAAGCAGGAAACATGAATCTCAGCATATAAACAATACTCGAGAATAAACATGAGATACTCAGGCTGTAATACCACTGTGAAGCAGGCAATCCACTGGCGCTGGATCCTTCCCCAGCTGAGGCTTAAATGCCAGCACCACTGATGATCTGACGAGGCACAGCTGCAGAGACTGCAGGCGTGGGAACGCAATTATTATTATTTTTTTTTATGAGACTAACTTTGACTCTGGCGGCTAGTCAGTTAGCATTACAGCGTCTGCAATCACCAAAGCAATCACTGTCTCCTCAGGTGAAATTAAGACAAGAGGACCTAATTTTCCAAAGTTTTCCCAGAGAAACCTCTGGTCTGCAGACCTGAGTATAAATGACTCTGTCATATCAAAGACAGCATTTTACCAGAAGCCCTCCTGAATGGGTCAAGAACAAAGTCAAATTAAAGCAGTAAGCTGTGATGAACATGCCCTCACATCCATGTGCAAGTCAGACCATGTTGCAGCAAGATTTTCCTTAGCAATTAGCCATGTATGTAGATGGAAGATGGGCCCCTACAGCAAGCATACATTGGAAATTTTAACCATAGAGTACGTTGGAATACTGCTTTCAGGCTTGGGCCCAAACAAGAACTGCAATGCAAGTGTCAATAATGACCAACTCTGATGTCATGTGCAAGTCAGAATCTGTTGAAACTGTTTTTCTAGCGCAAAAGCTTCTTGTCTCCTATGAAGCTCTGGGGGCTTTAAATGCATCAAGATCAAGTCGGCAAACCCCTAATCCAAAAGGCCTGTATGGAAGTGCTGCAAACTGCTGCTCTCTGGGATCCTCCTTCGGCTGGCTGCAGAAAGACCAGAAACCAAACTTACATGCATGTTTTATATCTGCACTCCCATGAGTTACAAATCTGTTTCCCACAGCTTTTCCCCAATCCAAGTCCCAATGAGTTTGTCCTCCTGCTAAAAATAACTATCCACTCATCTGTTTGTCATCAAATTGAATTGTTCTGTATGGAATCAAATCGATCTTCTTTTTTCTATTATAACTTACAACGTAACCTTTGAGAATTGGATCAGATTGACTTGAACAGGAAAAATGCATGCTCCTATCAAATAAAAGTATGTGCTACTACAGGAAAAAAAAAATGAAAGTAAGCTTTTGTATTTAATCATCAAAATGTAAACTTGGTATTCCTATCAAGCCACTGATGTTATGCATTTATTATTATTGCACAGTTTCATACCTCACGTATCTTCTCTAGAAAGCGTATGGGATTTTTTTTTGCTCATTTTTTGACAGACTTTAAAGCTTGTTTTCACTCTTCTGTGTGCACACTCATGTGTTGAATATTTCATGGAGGTCGGTGGCGTAAACTGACAGGAGAAAACTCGCTTTTTCTGTGTCGCTCCGCTGTAATCAGACACGGGGGAACTCAGTCATGAAATGGTTTTGCCGTTGTTGGACTTGAATAAAACCGTCTCTGCTCTATCACCGCTCTGTCAGCTCTGCTGCGCTGACAGAGAGGAAGTGTGTGTAGCTCTGCTCGTTTGAATAAGGTCACACGTTTGTTCTAAAAGAGGAAGTGTTGATAGTCAAAGTGAAGGGTTACACTCCTCGCCCATCTGTTCACTCTGACCCTGTTTGTCATGTTGCATGAAACCATGACGCCTGATTCATCGCAGAGTGCAAACTGAATAAAAACATAATCTCACTTTCACAAAGGAGGGGGGACTTCATGTGAAGAGCTGTGCTCTTTAAACATGGCGTGCACTTCGGTTTTGAGCCTCTGTTACTCTGCTTTGTGTTGTTATTCTGCACACTGATGAAGAGGATGAAGAGGAAGAGGTGCTGACAGACAGAGGCCATCTGTCCCTCATTAAAAACGATGGGAAAAAGGAGCGAGCCAAGTCACCGCTGGACACAGCAGGCCTCATCCATACACACACACACGTACACTTACAGCACACACACACACACACATGCACTGTCTCCCCTGGGATGTTGGATCAAGGATGGCTCCCTGTCTGCTGTGGTAACTTTGAGTACAGAGACACTAATAAGAGCTGCTTCCTTGTTAGGCAGCTTGAACAGTGCATGTCAGGATGAAGTGTCAAAACGCTCTGGGATCCGTCCTACAGGAGGAGGTGTGTGCTTGATTTGCATCCAGTGTTAGCTACAGCCTTCAAGTGCACATTATAGGAACAATTACTCAATGCTCCTGCAAGTTTTGAGTCAAATAACCCACATGGTTGATTTAGAGCTTCTGGGAGGAGTCTTTATCTGTCATGAAACTAAAACAGATATTTCTGTTAAACCTTAAAGAGGGGGATTTCTGCTTTTTCATACTTCAAACATGGGTATAAGTAACAATGCTAAATGGTCAGACTACACGTCTATTTAACTGAAACAGTTTTACTAATCCCTCTGGTCAGTGCTTAATTTGTGCCGGAGCTAGCCGGAGCGCGCTCCGGGACCTCTTGGATCGGATCCGGGACCTATTTGATCCGCTCCGGCACCTCTTTGATCTGCTCCGTCACCTTTCCTGTCAATAAATAAACTGTGTTTTTAGCTGTGTTTTCTCTGCGCTTTAATCCTCTCTGAAGTGACGCCTGTTGGCTTATTTCTTATGCATTTTACTCAGAAATTAGGTAAAACGGGGGAAAAAGTGATTCATGCCGTCACGCGTTACAACGCCATGCGCATTGCGAAGGTATTGTTTCCGCATCGGCACCGCGCGAACGACACTTAACAGCCAGGTGACTGACAACGCTGTTACACTTGGCCTGCTAAAATGTCAAAGCGACAATCAAAACTCGCAAGTTTCTTTAAACCAGTCGGTCAGCCAGACCCCAAACTGGCCAAAGTTGTTCCGGAGGCAGAGCCCGGCTCCGCAGATACGGGTGGTGACAGCATGATAGCCGCTGAAGATGTGGTCTGTGCAGTGCGAGTGAAAACGTGATGTAAAGTCCCATCATTGTGTGGGCATGATTAGCGCATCATTGCTTCATTTGTATATCGGCGTTTTCCAATCAGCACCTTGGACAGTCACTGAGCGAGCTGCTTGGTGTTGTTTGTGCGTGTGCGTGAGTGTGTGTGTACACAGTTGCACCGTGATTGACACTTGACAGTGACAGACTGACACTGTTCAGGCTTTCTTTTTAAAATAATATATTCAGTCCTAATTCAATTTACCCTCCATCTGAAGGGAAAACATATGGAGTGAGGACAAGACAGCCTTCCAAATACAGACCTTTTTTCTAATTCTTTCTTGATTTTTGATTCTCAGGCTTTTGTTAAATTTATTGTATAAATTTTTTTCTGGCGTGGTGCTTACATGACAGTGACACACAAAAAATCCCATTAGCAATAAAATGTGTTTATTTGCAATATGTCAGTTATTTAAATTGCTCATTCCAAATTGATTCCAAGTGTTCTGATGGGCCACATGGTGTGCCAAATGTTTCTGCAAATGTTATACTAGATAAATGCGGAAATTAAGGTAAAAAAGAAGATAAAAACGCGTTAAAACCCGAGAAAAAAAGGTTTCTTTCGGCGCACAATTTCGAAGGGGGACCCGGCACCTGATTGGGGACAAATTAAGCACTGCCTCTGGTGTAAAGCAGCTTGAACACATAAGAAAGAAATACGAACACAGGGGGTTAAAATATAAATAAGACCCAAAGGAGACAGTGATATTCATCATCAGACTGATTAAACATCAGCCAGACTGAATTCAAAATGACAAACATAGTGGAGCGATTATTCATATAAAAGAATAAATAAAAGATGAAAGATGTGTGGCAGCAAAAGATAAAAACATCATTTAAGTCAGTGTTGTTAATCAGATTTAGACAGACTTTTTGTTATTCTAGTTAAAATGTTCTTTATGTTCTGATGTCAATCAATACATGATGTGTTCTTAAAATAGAGTGAAAAATATCTGCTGTCTACAGCAGGAGTAAACCTGGGAAACAACCAACCAATCCTAGAGATTAGGATCCAATTTATTAAACCAATTCTGTCCTGCTCTTCTGCCTGCCTCCTGCACGTACATTTCACCAGCGTGCATTAGCTCTGATTCAATGCTCATAACCAAGAGGGGTTAAAATACGCTTGAGAATAGCGGAAAAAATTACCTATACCCTGATTACTGGTAATGTAGAGCAAACAAAAACAATGTGCTGAGGACCAGTTTGAGTCTGTGGTTTAGAATCAGTCACGATAACATGGTTGCGAATCAGTGGCGCTCATGCATGTGAGCGGGGGGTACCGTTTTGGAGGAGCTCCATGTGAGAGGGTGGGGGCTAAACAGAGACCTGAGGAGATGCTACATTCAAATTCATGCTAGTTTTCAGTGACTACCAACGCAGAGGGGATAAATGATCTTGAGTAGCGGTAAGTTTTACAGGCAGGTAAAACCTGTTGTGATGGTGTGATCAGGAGAGGCTAAAATACTCTCAGACTTTCTGAGGATCTGCTGGTTACAAATCTCTGTTTCACTCTGATAATCTTAGAACAGATTTTAACACTTCCTATAAGGCTATTGGCCTACAGGCCTGACCGAGAAACAGTTCAGTTTCCTTAAAAGGTGAGTTCTCTATTGGCCTCTTTTCAATAGCCTTAGTGTTGACATCAAATTTAAGTTGGTCATCCAAATATGTGCCCAAGTATTTGTACGACCTTCCAATCTCCAACTGTGCATACCTTCAGTTTTATATTCATATGTTGTAGAAATCCCTGAATCTGTCTGTAAACTGATCAAACTGATCTTGAAAAGAAAAAAAAAGGGTGAGATTTTGTTAAAATAGTGAGGTTATCACATAAGGATCACCTAAATGGTAAAAGGAATATGGAGGGGAGGACCTGAAACACCATAGATCTGCTCCCTATGGGGCTCCAGAGGGCTGTCCAATCAGAGGGAAGGGGGTTTGTGAAGCAGGGAGCCTTAAAGAGACGGCAGACAAATAACTAACTAACTAACTAACTAACTAACTAACTAACTAACTAACTAACTAACTAACTAACTAACTAACTAACTAACTAACTAACTAACTAAGTATAAATAAATAAATAAATAAATAAATAAACAGAGGCTAAAAAGAGAGTTTTATAAACTAATATAAACTATTAATCATGTGAAGCTACTATAGAGGCACCAGAGAGTGCACAAAGTCAAAAAAGGCACATTACCCCCTCATAGGAGCATTAGAGACTGTCACTTATTAGGCTGACGATACTGAGAAGAATCTTTATCAGACATCTGATACCTGAAATCTTTGCTGCCAAGTCGAGGCAGACCAGTTGAGTAACATCAAACTGCTAAATAGATTTTTTTTCCTCCACAAATAATGACAGCTTTTGGTTACAGCACTGACACAAGTAGTAAACACATAATAATCAAAGGGATAAGATGTTTAACTCTCTCCACAGGCCATGTAAAAATCTATTCTCAAGGTCAAGGTCTCAATGTCAAGGTCTCCCTTGGGAGAAATTTGTTTCTGACTTAAAGTTTGTTGAACAACCTTTGAGGTTCCTGCAGGTATTAAAATTTATGATAAAACTATGAAAAAAAGAAAAAAGTTCTGGTGGGGATGAAAACACTTGCTGGGATTATTTGACACTTTTTAAGCCCAACTGTCTCCTTTTAGATGACCTTGAATGCTCTTTTTTTTCCAGCGTTTCTGGCAGCACTTTGTAGCTGTTATCAACAACACTTGCTGTGCACTACCAGCTCTGCTGCCACGACGAACACAGAGAGACTGAGACATGGTTCCTTAACTGAAACCCCTGACTAAAAATTTAAATGAATTATAAATGATAGTTTGATTTGGGGAAAAAAATGTGAAAAATTGGGAGAATTTGACCCAAACACAGGCACCAAAACTCAGAGAAATAGCCAATCTTACGTCTTCTACTGGTACATAAAAATAAAACAATCCCTTATTTGGCACCCAAATGCTTCGTATTATCTGTTGTCTCTTTAGGCTCCCCACTCCACAAACCCCCTTCCCCATGATTGGCCAGCCCTCTGATGACCTGTAGGAACCAGAGCTGTGGGGAGACCTTGGTATTTGAGGCCCACCCTTTCAATGTGTCATAACTAGTAAGGAGATCCTTATGTCATCATTTCAGCAAGTCTGGTGAAGATTGCGCGCTATTTTCAGAATGCAGCATTTTGATCAATTTACAGACTGATTCAAAGTTTTCTATAACATGAATAGGTAGAGGTTTAGTCTGAATATTCAGTATCATTACTTTATATCCATGTTACAAATATAGGAAAGCTGAATACCCGCTCTTTAAGTCGAGGAATTGTGTTTTATTTCATTATAAAATGAGCCTGGTGCAAGGAGTCAGATTTTTTTTTTCCAGCACCAAGATACAACCTCACTGTTTTTCTAGGTCTGTGATTGGTAATTGGAGCCATCTGACAGGAAGTGACACTGTGTATTTCTATTGTGATGTAGAGAAGCTTGTTTATTTGCAATTTGCATAAAAGCCTCTGGGAGACCTTGGACAACCAGATGCTTGATCCTGTTTAAAGGCCCGACGTGTCCAAAGCCACCATCAGTGCGCAGAAATGATCAGAACAGACAAGAAACACAGACAGTCATCACTACAGGAGCAGGCTGTAACTCTTTGAACCATCATGGTTTCTAATCCTTCTAATAAGAAGATGAAAAGTGGGAATCCTCTCTGTTTTCTCCCCCATTGTTTTCCCCCTTTAAAGCTCACAGAGCCGTTTGTTAATGTGTTTTTCTCTTTGGATAATTATACCAGCCCCTGTAAAGTCGTGCCAAAGCCCAAAGTTCTGAAGCCCCTGCACTTGTTGACGGCGTATCATGCTGGAGTTAATTGGTGTAGATGACCTGTCAAAGCAGCACAGAGGAGCACAGGAGGAGATAACAGGAGCCTTCAGAGGGAGATCATCACTGCTATTAATAGCATTAGCAGGCCTCAGCCTAAGACAAGGAGAGTCACTCCTGAAAGCAAAATTCAATCCGTCTTCCTCGCAGAGACAAACACTGACATTTATTATTCCGCTTTGTCTTTCTTTCAAGGACACTTTGGCAGTTTTTGTTTCTAAAGTGATGTGTCAGAGAGTCTGCTTGTTCTTGTGTTGATTAACTGCTCCATCATGAGTAAAAAAAAAACACCCATCACACATCTTAACTTCAGTTTTCTGCAGTGTTACGTACTGCATAAACATCAGCAACCTCTACAGTACTTAAGGAAAATGTTCTCAATTAGGGATGATATGGGCAAATATATCAGGATTTTTTTTTTCATCAAGATCAGGATCTGGATTTTATCAGGATTATTTTTCAGGATGTTTTCAAGACTGTTTTGTATGATGGCCCTGAGAGCTCACAGGACTAACTAAGGGGAGTACACACATAACGAATATCGGACTGTTTTTGTCCTGATTTTCCTCCTTCCCATTGAGCTGTGGGAAGCCCGAGAGTGTCTTTTCAATGTCTCTGCCAAGTCGTACCACAACCCTAACAACAAGGACAAGAGTAGGCAACAAATTGCCAGTGCCATGGCAATATCAGGTAAGCTAATATGTAGCTTGCTGCTAATCTTGCTACAGTTGGCGTTAAATCAGTAACTGCAGTAACGCCGTTAACTTGTCAAAACTTACACCCCAAGGTGTTTTTTTTTGTTATTTTTGGGGCTTTTTATGACTTTATTTTAAGAGAACAGAACAGTGGATAGAGGAGGAAACAAGGGAAGAGTGGGTAGAGACAGGCGGGAAGGTTGCTGCAAGTCAGACTAGAACCTGGGCTGCCCACTCAAGGGCTTATGCCCACATGGAGCGTGACCGAAACCACTAGGTCAACTGCACTCCCCAAAGTGGTATTTCAACCGTCCTCTTCTATGTCCTTCAATGCACATCTCCCGACATGCTTGATGTTGACACAGATTTGGAGTCACAGCCCTATAACTTGTTTGACCATCACTTTTAAGCGTCCTCTGGAACCACTTCTGTTGTGTTGCGGTCTATTTACAGCACGTTCTTCTAATGTGTTGTGGTCTTTGCAGCGTGTTTTCTAAATACTGTGCATGTGTTGTTAAACTGATGAAGATCTTTTCTTAATTTGCTTGTGTTTTGTTTTGTTTTTTTTTGCATGTATTTTCTTAAGTTTCTATGCTGTGAGCTCTCAGGGCCACTGTATTCACCAGCCTCAGCTGTCCATCTCCTGACTGTGAGGGTAGTTGCTGGCTGCCTCAGTACACAGGGTCCACTCTCAGCTGTAAGGGTTGTTGAGTTTCTGCTGAATGTACAGAGCTTAAGCTTTATACAAGTAGCCTTTGCACAGTCCGGGTGTGATTTGATGAGATGTTACTGGATAGACTTTGGTTTGGTTTGTGAGCTTGACAGAAAATGTATGTTATAAACTGAAAAACTGGGGGCCTCAGTAAGTTGTTTCCTTAGGCTACAATATTTAAGTTATTCCTAAAATACCAAGAATGTCATCTCTCTGCTTCAATCAGTCATCAGACATCATTCAGTACTGGTTGTAACCTTGGTGCTCTGAGGGAAAAGAGTTCAAATGCCATTAACAGCGACTGACACCACTGTGCAACAACTGAAGTGGATATTTCTTTGGGTTATCCCCTTGTTTCTTTGTCTTTTTGTGTTTTATTTTGTCTAAAGGTCAAAACCAGGTGCATTTATTAATAAAGGTTAGAAAAAGCTAAGAACATGAAAAACCTACATATGTAACCTACAAAGGTTAATATGAAACATTTTCCTCTGTTAATGATGAATCTGAGTAAACCCTTTGCTAGTAACACGTTTATAATCTGTCCTAATGTTCTGTGCTCTAATTCTGTGAACAGTGAGATGTAATAAAGGTTTACAACACACACACACACACACACACACACACACACACACACACACACACACACACACACACACACACACACATCAGTGGAGTAATTGCCTCATATGCAGAGTTTGATTTTATTACCGACAGACTGATTGACTGAGCGAGACCGTCATAGCACGCGGTGACTCATCCTATCCAGAATGATTGATTAGCAAACACTGTGTGCATCTGCGAGGTGTGTGTGTGTGTGTGTGTGTGTGTGTGTGTGTGTGTGTGTTTGCATGTTGCAGGCAGACTAGCCTTTTCAGAATCAAAGTGTTGGCTTGGGGGAGCAGAAAATAAAATATGAAGAAAATATTTAGAGAGCAGGGCAGTCAGAGGTCATGAGTCAAATCACATCAGATCAGATCACACACGCACACACACACACACACACACACACACACACACACACACACACACACACACACACACACACACACACACACACACACACACAGTTTCCAAATTAATCAAACCAGCTGAAATGCTCTCTTCGATTCAGATGACTAATGGGAGCAAGAACGATCGATTGACAAATCAAAGCTGAACAAACAGATGTGACAGAGGAGCTCCTATTACCATGAAGGTCTTTGATTTACCTTAAACAAGTAACTCTTAATCCTGAAACATACAAAAGTCAAGGCTAGCTTAACCTGGGAGAAGTTTAGATTCATCTCATTTAGAGAAACAGGCTTTGATGGTAACAGTGCATTTGAAAATAGTGTAAAAACAACATATCAAAAGTCAAAACGTTAAAGTTATTCGCTTTTTGAAAAAAATATGTATACATTTACTTCAATATGAGCAACGCTTTAAACAAGGGAGAGGGACAAAAGAGAGTTTTGTAATGTTCAAAAATTCTTGTAGAAGCAGATTATGAATGGCTTTGTTTATGTTGGTGTATGTTTGTATTTAACGATTGTTGGGCTGTTTTTGTCCCGATTGTCCTCCTTCCCAACCAAGGACGGACAACACCTGATTATCTATTGTCTTACAATATTATACTATCAGATTATCCTGTGCTCTGAGATGTGTAAAGAGTGAATTTGCCTCCATAACTGGCTTCAAAATGGGTCATGGCCGACAATTGAAAATATTAAATTCGTTCAATATTTACGACCGAAAATCTTCATTTGTGAGGGGAAAGCCAACACCCTCTGAGTCATGACTCCGTGAGTTTTGACATGGAATGGAATGTAGCCAATCAGGAGGCGAGCTGACTGAGGAACGAGGAAGTAGACGTAAACAAATCAGGCATTGCTGACCTGACACAGACTTCAGAAATTGAGTACCAACTCGTTCAGCTGTGGGAAGCCCGAGAATGTCTTTTCAATGTCTCTGCCGAGTCGTACCACAACCGTAACAACAAGGACAAGAGTAGGCAACAATTTGCCAATGCCATGGAGATATCAGGTAAGCTAATATGTAGCTTAATGCTAATCTCGCTCCAGTTGGTGTTAAATCAGTAACCACTGTAACACCATTAACTTGTTAAAACAGTTAACTGTAACTTGCACCCCAAAGCGGTATTTCAACCATCCCCCACTGCTTGTATTTACCTGAAAAGTAGTACACATCGCATTTTCCTTGTATAATAGTCATAATAAGTGGGGATCAGGAGTGTGTCTGTGTGTGTTCTGAGCACACCACACACACTGTGACTTTTTTTTATCTTTATTCGTGGGGTCTCTAACAAAAAAAAAAAAAAGCTTATGATTTAGAAAATGGTTATGTGTATACCCGCCTTAGAATTCAAAAGAAGTGACTGACTGGGGAAACCTGTGTACAAAGGGGGCGGGGCCAAATGTATTACCCGAGTGACTGGCTCTGCTTAAATAACAGATGTGACTATGAAGTATAAATCCCATCATGGTCTCAAACTCACTTTCTTACAGTTGATTCAGGTTAAAATGGAACCATATAAAGAGGAATCTGTGTGTAGACACCATCCAGAAGATATGTATTGAGGTGAAGTGGAAGAACAAGTCAGTGGGTTTATGTTGGTCGAATGATATAAATACCATCAACTCTGGGTCCTTGGTAAAGGTGTCTTTGACCTGATGTTTTCCTTTGCTTTCTCACATCTGACTTCATGGAATTCCACCAATCTTCATGGCACAACTCCTGCAGCACTGATATAGAGCATCACTGACAAAGACAATGTCAACCCTTCCAAAGAAAGCCACAGCCAGCCTGTAACCACATCCTAAAAAGTGTATTGTGAGTGGAGCTCTGACGCAGCTGAGCAGGAAAGTAGCCAATGGCAGCTTGAGATTTCAGGTGTTCTCATGTGGGTGGTTATGACACACTCCTGGCCTTGGCTTTTTCCAGCCAGATCTGTGCATTCAAATTCCTGGATGCTTAAGCTCTAGTGCAAAGCGAAGCCTACTTTTCTCCATTGCAATTGTTCAGAGTTTTCTTTTTTCTCAAGAGCCCAAGATGTCCTTAGCCATCGATGATTATTTGACTATGAAAACATTGAATGCTGTCAGCTAAGAGTTTAGCAAACAGAGAATTCAGATGTCAAAGGTTGGCTCGTATATAGACATTTGAACAGGTCATGTTGTGGCTCGTTGGTCTAGGGGTATGATTCTCGCTTCGGGTGCGAGAGGTCCCGGGTTCAAATCCCGGACGAGCCCACCTAGCATCTGAAAGACTGCAACAGCTGTATGTTGGTGGGATGGCAACCATCACAAAAGCCCTTTACACCCATGGTCCTCAAGGTTACCATGACATGTTGGCCCTGAACTTGATAGCTCTTGTTGATGTTGTGTTCCATTTATGTTCAAGCTAAGCATGCAAAGCCTTTGGATATCACATGTGTGCATGAGCATTCACATTGCGCTTTGTTTCAACAGATTTTAGTTGATTCCTCCTTATTGTCCCCACTGAAATCATGTTCTTGTGCCTTGTTGGTCTAGGGGTAAGATTCTTGCTTCGGGGGTGAGAGGTTCTAGGTTCAAATTCTGGATGGGCCCATCCAACAGCTGCATTGCTACCATAGGAAACTGCCTCAGTCCTCTGCCATGGTGCATTTGTTCACTTAGCTTCAACAACCCCCCATCCCACCCCTCTTTCCTTCTTGCTTCCTCATCCACGGGCCCCTCATGAGGAACACAACCATTTCTCAGGTACAAAGGTCTTGTGATGATTGCACATGTTCTGACACCCTTTCAGGGAATAGCTCATCAGAATGCATGATGCACTGTAAATGTTTTAACTTGTGCTTAGAACCCATCTGTCATTACAGTGAACATGCTTACTTTGGCGAGCTTGAAAGCTTTGCACAACAACCAAGAGAAATGAGAAAATCTTACATAGAATGCAAATCTGTTCCATTGCATCTACTTGGGAACGTGTGGTTTGTTGGTCTAGGGGTATGATTCTCACTGGGTGCAAGAGGACCTGGTCCCGGGGAAAATGAGAATGTCTTACTTTGTCTTACTTTTTTGCTTAAGTTACGAGATGTCACAGGTTTAAAACTTGGACGAGCCCACTCAGTGCCACCACTGTGACAACAATGTTCTGTTTGTGCAAGGTGGCCTTCTGAAGATGGTCACTAGGGAGGTACCTCTTTCATGAAAAAGAAACTTTGGTAATTCCACCAATCTTCACAGCACAACTCCTGCAGCACTGATAAAGAGCATCACTGACAAAGACAATGTCAACCCTTCCAAAGAAAGCCACAGCCAGCCTGTAACCACATCCTAAAAAGTGTATTGTGAGTGGAGCTCTGAAGCAGCTGAGCAGGAAAGTAGCCAATGGCAGCTTTAGATTTCAGGTGTCCTCATGTAGGTGGTTGTGACACACTCCTGCCCATGTATTTTTTAAAATCTGGATGTCAAAGGTTGGCTCATATAGAGACGTTCTGAAAGAAATGGATGCAAGCATTGTAAGGTCTTATTTGAACAGGTCACGTTGTGGCTCGTTGGTCTAGGGGTATGATTCTCGCTTCGGGTGCGAGAGGTCCCGGGTTCAAATCCCGGACGAGCCCACCTAGCATCTGAAAGACTGCAAATGCTGTGTGTTGGTCGGATGGCAACCATCACAAAAGCCCTTTACACCCATGGTCCTCAAGGTTACCATGACATGTTGGCCCTGAACTTGATAGCTCTTGTTGATGTTGTGTTCCATTTATGTTCAAGCTAAGCATGCAAAGCCTTTGGATATCACATGTGTGCATGAGCATTCACATTGCGCTTTGTTTCAACAGATTTTAGTTGATTCCTCCTTATTGTCCCCACTGAAATCATGTTCTTGTGCCTTGTTGGTCTAGGGGTAAGATTCTTGCTTCGGGGGTGAGAGGTTCTAGGTTCAAATTCTGGATGGGCCCATCCAACAGCTGCATTGCTACCATAGGAAACTGCCTCAGTCCTCTGCCATGGTGCATTTGTTCACTTAGCTTCAACAACCCCCCATCCCACCCCTCTTTCCTTCTTGCTTCCTCATCCACGGGCCCCTCATGAGGAACACAACCATTTCTCAGGTACAAAGGTCTTGTGATGATTGCACATGTTCTGACACCCTTTCAGGGAATAGCTCATCAGAATGCATGATGCACTGTAAATGTTTTAACTTGTGCTTAGAACCCATCTGTCATTACAGTGAACATGCTTACTTTGGCGAGCTTGAAAGCTTTGCACAACAACCAAGAGAAATGAGAAAATCTTACATAGAATGCAAATCTGTTCCATTGCATCTACTTGGGAACGTGTGGTTTGTTGGTCTAGGGGTATGATTCTCACTGGGTGCAAGAGGACCTGGTCCCGGGGAAAATGAGAATGTCTTACTTTGTCTTACTTTTTTGCTTAAGTTACGAGATGTCACAGGTTTAAAACTTGGACGAGCCCACTCAGTGCCACCACTGTGACAACAATGTTCTGTTTGTGCAAGGTGGCCTTCTGAAGATGGTCACTAGGGAGGTACCTCTTTCATGAAAAAGAAACTTTGGTAATTCCACCAATCTTCACAGCACAACTCCTGCAGCACTGATAAAGAGCATCACTGACAAAGACAATGTCAACCCTTCCAAAGAAAGCCACAGCCAGCCTGTAACCACATCCTAAAAAGTGTATTGTGAGTGGAGCTCTGAAGCAGCTGAGCAGGAAAGTAGCCAATGGCAGCTTTAGATTTCAGGTGTCCTCATGTAGGTGGTTGTGACACACTCCTGCCCATGTATTTTTTAAAATCTGGATGTCAAAGGTTGGCTCATATAGAGACGTTCTGAAAGAAATGGATGCAAGCATTGTAAGGTCTTATTTGAACAGGTCACGTTGTGGCTCGTTGGTCTAGGGGTATGATTCTCGCTTCGGGTGCGAGAGGTCCCGGGTTCAAATCCCGGACGAGCCCACCTAGCATCTGAAAGACTGCAAATGCTGTGTGTTGGTCGGATGGCAACCATCACAAAAGCCCTTTGCACCCATGGTCCTCAAGGTTACCCTGACATGTTGGCCCAGAACTTGATAGCTGTTGGTGATGTTGTCTTCCATTTATGTTCAAGCTAAGCATGCAAAGCCTTTGGATATCAAATGCATGCATGAGCACCCCCCCCCCCCCCCCAAAAAAAAAAAAAAAAAAAAAAAGGGTGCGTGGGGGCTTGAGCCAGAATTAAAAGCCAGCCTGTTAAATTTGGCTGTTCAAATTCACACTTTCAACCAAAGACCTGTATACAGAGCTCAGTGAGGTGCACCTTGAATTACAAACAGAGAAGGAAAAAGGGCTCTTCTGACATTTTTGTTGCACCAGATCAAAAAGACCAGGGGAGGCTGTTCCATCCTCATCACAAAGAGCATGCACTTAAAACTCTGGTGTAAAGAGGGACTTGGAGCCCAACCTTACACAGAAGACTTAGTTTTGATTGGCATTACATCATCAGTCATAATAAAGCAAGAGACTGAAATCACTTCTCCTCAACTTCTGTTGCAAGTAATTTAAAAAAATAACCCCACTGCAGCTTAGTCTTACTTAATAGCATCAAATTAAAGTTTTTAAATCACATCAGATCCCTAACATCAAACATGAAAACATAAATCTGCCCTTTTAGACATTAAAATAATTACTGAAACTCCGAAGCTGAACAAACTCTTTTTAACTGCCTCTGCGGAAAACTGAAGGTCATGAGGTCAGATTTTGGGAATGTGTTGGTTTTCTCACATCAAAAATGGACGAAGATTTTCACCTACTTCTGACTGATACATTTACATTCACATTATACAGCAATAAGTCAGGACAAAAAAAATTATAAAACAAGAAACGTCCCATTGGAACCAACAAAGTATTGATGTGCACACATCAACGCAAATGGCAAGAAGGTTTGCTGTGTCTGTCAGTGTAGTGTCCAGAGCATGAAGGCGCTACCAGGAGACAGGCCAGTACATCAAGAGACGTAGTGGAGGCTGTAGGAGGGCAATAACCCAGCAGCAGTACCTCTACCTCCTCTTCTGTGCAAGGAGGAACAGGAGGAGCACTGCCAGAGACCTCCAGCAAAATGACCTCCAGCAAATGTTAAATATTTATTTATTATCAGAATAAATACAAAAACTGTATTTTGGCTAATATTTGATAAGCTCAATTAACTGCAAAAAACAAACTTCAAAAAAGTGTTTGTCATGTTTATTTAAAAAAAATAAATGTAATATGAGTAACATTTATCTGACACTACCAGAATATCTTTTAATATCCAGTGAGGTAAGAAACATGTACTTGTGTTGTTTCTTGTATTTCAACATTATTCTCATTTCAAGAAACTTAACTTTTTGTTTTCTTTTTAACTCTTAAAGCTCTTACACTTATTATAACTTAAATGGGTCACTTTATAGTCATGTTCTTCTAGTTTAAACATCTTTCCTGCATTTTAATACTTATTTTGTGATAAGATACTGAAATTCCTAACAGCTCTCCTCTGATATAAAACTTTTCATCCCCGGGCTGACAGGCTGCAGGGCGTCCTGCTGCGGCGGACTGTGAAATGATGACTTGCTCACAGGTGTAAGGGACCCCCAGCCGAGGACACGAGGCAGGAGAAGGGTAGAGAAGTTTGTTGATGATGAGGCGGCTGGGCGTGGTTGAGTCGGCACTTGGGCTTCTTGTCAGGTACATCTGCTCCAGACTGTTTTCTTTTTTCTTTTTTTTTTTCTCATATCGCTTCCCCTTGAGTCAAAGTCAATGGCAGCAGCAGCTGTTTGTCCCCAGAACATTTGTCTTTCGTGTCGGCTGCAAGGAGGGCCTAAGTGTGCTGAAAGAAGTCTTTGTTTGACTATTTTATTTAGAGAGATATCTGTTTTTTGATAATATTTTAAAAACATGAGTGTAACATCTTACTCTTGGTCCATCGTGCGCAAGGTTGGAAGGAAATAATTCTCTCTAATGCTTTGCTAGGCTCGGCTCATTTCCCTCATGCAAATGAAGCTGGAAGGGAAAAAAAAAAAGGCAAATGCTGCTGGACGTCTGACAGTGACATGGAAAATGTTGTGTGACTGGAGCTGGGGCTAGCACAGTCCCCCAGTGTGTGAGAGGAAAGAGAGAGTGAGACATAGAGGGGGGTCCAGGGTGGGGATTTCCTTTCATGGGGGGGTTCTCTTAAATTCATGTCACCGTTCAGGGCTGATGCAGAAGCTTGTGCTCCTGCAGAAAGACTCTCACAGGCAGGTTTAAAGAGAGATAAGTCGATACTGAAGATGACTAATGTTAATCTCGCTGACTGTGCATGTGGGTAGGCAGAGGAGGAAAAGTAGAGCCTGGTTGTATCCCGAGTGTCTGCAGTGGATCTCTGGATTCCAGCAGTGAGGTCTGGTTTTGGAAATAGAAGTCTTTGGATGTGAATATTGATGCAGCAGCAAACACAGAGCCTCCAAAGCAGAAAGTGAGGGGGCACTTGGAGGCTTCAGCATCTCAGAACTTCATGAAGCAGCTCGCATCCTCCAGACAGCAGCTCCAGAAGTTACGTAAGCTCCAGATATAAATACGCTTTTTTTTACCCACTCTGTGAGAGAAGAGGCCAGCTGTGAGAGAGGACAGAATTGGAGCACCTTGTTCCTTTTATGCTTTGTGCCCATCAAGGTCCCAGTCCACAGTCACCTGTGATCTCCTACAGTAGACCCATTTCAGTGTCTGAAACTGAGAGGAGGCTGTGCTGCACAAAACTCACACTCAGGATAACGTGATGGAACGGAAGCTGAGGCACAAGTTTTCTTACTTGTATTTGCTTTCCCTCAAAAATGCTGCAGATTCATAAACCCATGCAAATATGTGACACTCTGTAACCCTGTCAGCTCTCAGGCTCTACAGACAACAGCATCATGATCGATTCACTGTTTTTCTCCTTTTGAACATTTTCCTGCAATTAACGTCAACACATTCTGGTCAATTCAAGTTCATACTACTTTAGTCAACATGATGGAAGCTTCAGGCCTGTGATCACAGCTTCTTAAAGCCCAGATACTTGGAATTTGCTCAGACAAGCAGTTTAAAGCCAGAACACTAATGTCATTTTGATTTGATTACCCTGTTGATTTTTTCCCCCCAAACATTGTACCAACTTGGATATAATGATAATAATTTAAAGTGTTGTGTTGCTTTTGTTGATGAAATGATGATGATGATGATGATGATGATGATGACGACGACGACGACGATGATGATGATAATATTGAAAATAATGGTGATGAAATGGTGACAATGATAATAGTAGTCATGATAATGAAAACAAAGAAAATGATGTTGCTCGCTGCTGATGATGTGATGATGATAATGATAATGACTAATAGTTATGTTGATGACAGTGGTTTAAAATATCCTTGACAATGATTACTATTTAGAAAATCTTACAAAGATGAGGATGATGACAATGATGATGATGATGATGATGATGATGATTATGATGATTATGATGATGACGATGACAATGTGGACAGTAATGATAATGATGCTGTTATAAAGATGTTGATGATGATTTATAGATGATGATGATGATGATGATGATGATGATGATGATGATAATGATTGAAATGAAGATGATTAAAAGATGATAATGATGACTTTGATGACTGTAATTATGATAATGATGATTTAAAGATAACTATGATGAAGAAGATGATGATAACAATGATGATGATGTGTTGATGATGATGATGATGATGATGAAGAATTCATTTTACCATAAAAATATCTATTAATGCAAATTATTAAGATCATAGCAACATCTTCTACAAGTGATGAGTCATGCTCAAAAGATAGCAGTATTAGTCTGCCACCTAAGAAGAGGTGGGCTGATCATCTGGCATATATATCAAATACGTCTTATCTGAGTGCAGAAGTGGAGCAACAGATGAACATTTTTATTAAAGGCAGTCAGCAGATTCAGCAGCACAAGCACAACCCGGTAAGTCTGCCATTGAACTGTTGTTGTTGTTGTTTGCACATGGGAATTAAAAGTTCCCACAACAAAAGTGAAATGCACACGCACAAAGAGGCTTTTGATGTCAACATTTTCACTGAAAACCCGAAACTGCAGTGTATCAGAAAAATTCCACTCTGGAGGGCATTTTTAAAAAGTTGCGTTTTAGGTCCGCTGAAACGGCGTTACTGTATAAATGAGAGGCCGAAATGCAACAAAATTTTGGCGTTTCCTCCAATACTGTCACGTAAACGGCCCCTGGATCAGTGTCTTTTGATCAGTTGTTTTTTGTGCAAAAAAAGTTTGATTGAAATATTAAACAAAAGTAAGAAAACCTGTTTTTGTAGCTTAACAAATGCGCCAAATGAGGCAATTATGAGGCTTCATATAATAACACTGAATGCACAAGAGTTCATCTCTAAACAAACCAGTAACATTTGCAATGTAAGGATCAGAAAACATACGAGGACAACACTAGGAAAAGGCTGGAACGCTGACTTTTAAGTCAGTCCCTCCAGGAGGTGGTGTTGTGATCGCAACTATTAATGCAAATTTAACCAGTTCCTGAGAATTCGGGTTGACCTTGCAGATTTGACCAATCACTGCAACTTAAATGCAAATTTGACCAATCATAATAGTTTCACCTGCCTCCTCCACTTCATCCAATCATAGCAGTCAGTCCCCTTTGAAACTTGTTTCTTTGTCTATGAAGTTGCAGACAAATCCAGAAAACATACCACCAATTCACCAACAAATATTGCAGCTTAGGAACATGGAAGGAAATAACATCCTGCACAGGAATGATTTGCAACAAAAATCATCTGCTGACAAACACTTTTCTACCGCAAAACACATGAAAACATATGATGAGAATGACTGAACTGAGCAGACAACATACGAGACAGATCACAGTGACAGAGGCTGCATGACATTTGCCTGAAATAATTGGGGTATTGAGTGTGTTTGTGTGTGTGTGTGTTTGTGTGTTGGGGGTCTGGTGAGGCGGGTGCATGTGGGGGCAGGTGGGGGCGTGTATGTCATACCTATCAACACTCCCGATTTCTGCAGGAGCCTCCTGCTTTTTAAACCTTTCTCCTGCTGTACTTCCATTGTTTTTCTCAGATTTTTTCCGTTGATACCAATTAAACCCTCTGGATCCCGAACCTGGTGGTGGAATTACATGACTGACATTTACAAGCCGTTTGCCTAAACCAAAAACAGCAAAAAGGCAAATAAAGTGGATTCTCATATTTCCTAGGGCAAGTGAATTTAATTGCTTTGATTCTCATCTTCACTGAAATTTTGAAAAAAAAAAAAACTGTTTGCTTCGGTGGTCCTGAGAGCTCACAGCACTGCAACTCAAGCAAGATGTTCTGTTCTATCACCGTGAAATGTTGGTAGGTATGGTGTTTGTACATCTATTAATTGCTTTTTATTATTTTTTTTAATGTTTTCTAAAAGCTTCATACGAAATACACTGTTGAATGTCTAATGTTAATAGATGAAGAGCTATTGTTTGAAAGGTGACACCAATCAAACTTTATAAAGTCCGTTTGTAGTTTAGTGTCCTGAGGTGAGCAGACTATCTGTTTAGTGTTCCTGTCAGCTCTGTGCTCTGAGACATGTCTCTAACGTGTAACATTAATGAATCCTGGTTATGTCCTACCAGAGCTCATCTACTCCAACCTCACCAATCAGAGCTAACATAACCTCACTCCATTTTATTGACGGACTTCCAAGTTTGATCAGATCACTGCAGAATAACTGCTGCATGTGGGTTGGAATGAACATTATCACAAACAGTTCAGCCTTTAACTCATGTTTTAGCCTTAAGCTCATGTTTTAGCCTTTAGCCCATACTCTATCAATCTCCCCTTTAGCTTACTTCTACTCTTAGTCTTAGTCTTTTTTCTTGATGCCAGTTCTGCTCCAGTATCCACCATCACTACAAAATAACTCGAAGAAATTTATCTTCTCACTACTGAACTACATCAGCCAGCATGGTGTTGTCATAGAGTCTTCAATGTGCCATAAATCAATCTAGTCCTACTGACCCGATCAGGAAGCTAAGAAATTGCATTTAGAAATAACCTTTATTGGTGATGATAATCTCATTTTAAACTGAGGATTACGATCAGGCAGATATCTAGAGGAGAGCAATTTTTAAGATCACTTAGAAAGTCCTCACACGGACTTTAATGAAACATTGATGAGACAAATGATAGGGACTGGTCCCAGACTTGAACTCTGGGGACTCAAGACTTGGATTTGGCTCCCTTATATCAGATAAACTTCTGGGTCTAAAAACTGTAATTCTTAAAAGTGTTTTTATATTCTAATATTTTTGTTTTCTTTACAGGATTCCAGCACGACATTTAAGGCAGTGTTGGCAATCTGATTTAGACAGACTTTTTGTTTTGTTAAAATGATCTTTATGTCCTGATGTCAATCAGTGCATGATGTGTTCTTAAAATAGAGTGAAAAATATCTGCTGTACAGCAGGAGTAAACCTGGGAAAACACCAACCAATCCAAGCGTTCAGGATCCAATTTATTAGACCAATCAAATCCAATACTGACGCTCTGCCCACCTCCTGCGCATACATTTAGCTGGTGTGCACTCGCCCTGATTTAATGTCACAAACACAAACGATGTCCTGAGGACCGGTTTGAGTCTGTGGTTTGGAATCAGTTATCATCATATGGTTATGAATCAGCAGCACTTGTGAATGTGAGTGGGGGCATCATTTTGGAGGAGCTCTAAGTGATATATGTATACACACACACCTGTAATTATAAATTAAAAGTGCCCTGAGTTTATATCTTTCTAGGCTCTCTAAGTGGAGGGTGATTTTTTGACTCATCATATGTCTTGAGCCATACTCTCAGCAGACTTCTTGGGTTCAGACCTTGTGTCGCCAAACATCTTTTGAAGCGGAGCTATTCAGCCTTGGAGCTAAGCTCTCAGAGGATTTATTTTTTTCTTTAAAGCAGAAAGAGCCAAGGATGGATGTGAGGGGAAAATTCTTGTTCTCTTCTTTCCTTGAGAGAACAGCCTGGCCAGCTCACAAGGACAGAGATCACAGCTGTCAGAGTTTGAGACATTCAGTTTGGCTTCTTGAAAGCAGCTCTGACTGTGCTCACACCTCCATCCTGTCAAACTCTGTTTTCATGACATTTATTCTGTTGTTTTAGACTGAGCATTATTTTTTCACAAACAAATATGAATCTAATCTTGGTGTTGTGTAGTTCAGCAGATAATTGCACATTTCAAGAAAAACATTCAAATTGTGATGCAAGCAGGAAATTTGAAACAGATACTCTCTAAGGGACACGTTTTACAAAATAGACATTAGACACTGAAAAATTCAAGATGGCCACCATTATTCAAGATGACTACCTTTTCTATTAAATGCTCATTTTTTCAGTAGTCCAAATGGCAATGTAAACATAAGATTTGTCACAAACAGTCTCTAAAGGACACCCTTTTGGAAAAAGGTGCTTGCCACTCAAAATTTTAAGGTGGTGACCATTTTACAGGATGGCCCCTGTTTGGTGGATTGGTGTTCATGACCTGTACGCTGTTACTGGACCTGAGAAGACCAAAAGCAAACTGTTCTTTCATTGCTCACAGGTTGTGATACTGCATCAGCCTTTCACAACAAAGACAAAAAAAAATGTCTGGCAAAACAACCTGGGATATTTCAATTTTCTACTTAGGTGGTGGTCATCTTGCCATTTTGAAAAATGTCCACCATCTTGAAATTTAAATTGGCTATAGGCAGTTTGAAGAGAAGTGATCCGTGGAGACTGCTAATGCTAACTCTCATGCTTGTATCACCAAATGAATGTCACTTAACTGCTCCACTAAGGTGACAACCATCTTGCAAAATGGTTGCCATTTTAAAATTCCATGTGGCTGGGAGCAAGTTCTTGTTAAGGAACTCATGGAGACTGCTCATGGGATCTTTACATGCCTCTATATCACCAACTAAACCGTTACACCACTTTATTGTTCGACTAACATGACGGCCATCTTGAAAAGTGGTCGCCATCTTGAATTTTTGTAGTATCTCTGTTTTTCAAAAGAGTGGCCCTAAGGGGCAAAATTTCATGTTTGCATCACCATGATTTTTTTTTTCAGTTATCTTGCTGCAGTATGGGATGATGTCAACTTGCAAGCAATGTAAAGACACCCAAAAGAGGCAGGGTTATGAGACTGGACAAGAGAGGAAGAAATGCCCATGGAGAAGTTTCAGGGAAGGAGACCTTTAACAAATTATATCTGCTATTTTCCATATCTGTTGAGATGCTAACAAAAAAAGGGCCAACACTTTGCATGAATGAAAAGTGCTCGATTCACTGTGGTTTATTACAGCAAAACAGGATATTGTTCAGACTCCAACCGGAATGAAAAACTTTGATTTATAGACGCATTACATTTTAATTTCTACCAATATTATCCCCACAGGGACTTTATGTGAAACTCCCCTCAGTATTTACAGTTACAACAGTTTAAATCTTAGTGGGGTTGACACATCAAGAAAGCTACAAAAAGCCATTTCTCCTCTCAGGGCAGAGCTGCTGTCTCTGTATGCTTCAGATGAGTCAGTTTCATTTGGTTGAGAGGCGCTTGGCCACAGAATGAGAACTACACACATTAACTGCATGGATTAACTAATTCTTTGTGAAATTTGCCTCAAGGCTCAGCTCACACTGTTTGAAACTGACAGCAGCAGCCTGGGGCTGAAGGCTTGAAAACTTCTGTTTAATGATGCCTTTGAGCAAGGCATGATGTAACTGTGGGCTCCCAGGGCTTTCATTTGTATCTGACTGTTTTGACTTCTATAATAATTAAAACATTGACTATGTTTAATTCAGAAAAAACAAACAAGGGTGCCAGAGGGGGCATGGGAGTTTGCCTAACCAGCCCACATATGCTTTCTGGAATTGGAAGGCTTTCGACCTTGTCCCCCAAGGTATCTTGTGGGGGGTGCTCCAATATGTAGTTGATGGCCCATTGCTACAGGCTGCTAGATCTCTGTATTCATGGAAAGAGAGTTTGGTTCATGTTGCCAACAGTAAGTAGAACTTGTCCCCAGTCAGGGTTGGACTCCTCCTTTAGGAGTCTCAGGTTCCCAACTCTGCTTTTTGCAGATGATGTGGTCCTATTGGCCTCATCGAACTCTGACCACCAGCTCACACTGGGGCAGTTTGCAGCAGCCAGGATGAATTCAACATGTTTCATGTTTTAGGTTTCCCGTTTTATTTTGAAATCTCTAACCCTTGTCTCTGTCTTTCAGATTTGTTCCTGTCTGCCCTGCCCCCGTCTGTCACATCTAATTCCTGATTGTCTCCCCAGCTATAGCTGTTGTGAACCTTGCCAGATTCTTTTTTAGCTTTTGCCTCACATTTTTGGATACCTCTGCCTGTTTGGACTGTTTTTCCGTGTATAGAACCTTGCTAGTCTGACTGCCACGTTTTGTGTACCGAACCCTGCTTGGCTGACTGCCTCCTGTGTGTACAAAACTCTGCTTGTGTTATTAAACTTGCCTCATTGTTTGGAACCTGAGTTTGTCTTTGCGTCTGTGTCCTATCTGGGTCAAAGCTCATGACACTTGTGAGCTGAAGATGTAGCAAAGGGTGCTCAGGTGGAGAACTGTCATCCTGTCCTGGCTATGTGTAAAAAGTTTGTGAACTCAAAATTTCAAGGCAACTGACTACACTGGATTTTTGAGTTTTAGGGCCAACATAAAAATTTACATTTAAACCAGCTCATAAGTTTTTGTTGAGATAACTTAAAATTTTGAATTCTACATACTAAGATTTCTGAGAAGTAAACATAGTGCCAACTTACTTTTTGTACAGAAAAAGTGCTTTTAGCTATTAGTCTTTTACATCAACCCACAAGCCGAAGGAACAACTGTTAAGGTAGGGGACCATCTGATTTGGCTGACACGGCTTCAGGAGCAGGACTTGAACTCTGATGACTTAACCACTGAACCAAAAACCTCCACAAACTCAGAACATTCAAACTAATGAACATAATAATAATAATAATAATAATAATAATAATAATAATAATAATAATAATAATAATAATAATAATAATTACATTAAGTTTAAGCCTCAAACCTATAATTTTAAGTTTTGCTATTTTAACTTGTGACTGAGACAAACTTTGTACAGCAAACTCAAAACAGCTAGTTGAGATGACTACTTTGAAGTAGTGTGTAACACAAAAAAACTTTTGTTTGTTCACTTAACCAAAAAATCATTTTCAGGTCAACAATTTGAAGTTTTCTTTTTTATGGTGCATCCATACCATCACTAAATGAACCATCTGCTCTGAGTCATGGTTGTCAGTGGTCGGATGTGTCATGTGCAGTTGGATAAACAAGAACAACACAAACTCAATTCTCTGACCTTGGGATTATTTTTTATTTAAAAAAAAAAATCAGCTGACAGTGATGCAAAATAAATAAATAAATAAATAAATAAATAAATAAATAAATAATGTCATAAAATATTTAGAGAGACACATTCAGTGTTCAAAACAAGGCTCCAAAAGCACCAATAACAGTAAACTCATCAACACACATTATTATGTGTGATAATCCTCATACAGTAAAATAAAGACAGAAATATGCTATCTCAATGGTCTTTCTTTACTGGGCTGTGAACGTGTTGTATTCAGCTGATGCAGTGCCTTTGGGAATTATCTTGTTTCTGCCTCAAGTGGCCGCTCAGGGAAGTACAGGTCTGGGCACCCTGTATATTTTCCTCCTCTCTGCAGTAACAAAAAGGTGTTGTTTTTGGTGAGGAGAGACAAAACTCACAATTCAAACATAAAACACAAAAAAAGTTAAGTGTAAAAAGTTAAATAATTTATAGATAAGAGTTAAGGGGAAATTAATGAAAACAGAAAATGTATTCTTTCCAGGGGGGTAAAACCACAACCACACCACTGCTTGAATTTAAAAACAAGAAGAAAAAAAAAAACTCAGGAAACAAGAGAAACATAAAACCTGAGAAAGAGTTTCATGTTTTCCTGTTGAGGGAGGATGTTTGCATGGAGCAGCTGAACCCTGCGCTCAGGTACACGCAGCCAATGGGAGCTCAGGAGGGAGTGCTCATCAGACAGGAGGCGGTCCGCCCCGGCGCGCACACAGCACACCTTCAGATGGAGATGAAGTAGCAGCAGCAGTCGATCAGCAAAGCGACAACAACGTCTGTCCCGCGGATCCGGAGGCTTTCTTTTCTTCAGGGGGGGACAGGTGACGGACATTCACTCAGCTGCTTCATCGTCCATCGGTGGAAATTACCGCTCTTTCGCCTCCCCTCCTCGTGCGCACCCACCGTTTGCCAGTAGATGTTTCTCAACTATATGCATTTCGACCTGATCATCTAAGCCCGGTCCACCACCATGGAAAATGCGCACACTAAATCGGCGACCGAAGTTTTGGACTACTTCGGCGTGAACGAGAACACTGGGCTGACTCTGGAGCAAGTCAAAGTCAATTTTGAGAAATATGGACCAAACGGTGAGTACTTTAGGGGCATTTATTCCCTCTTTATCTCAGCTGCTGATGCGTGTTACACAGCATGAATGGATCGATTAATTCGCCAGGAAATCCTTCTACTACCGCTTTATGTCAGGCTGTTGCGAAGTGAGCGTAAAAAAAAGCCAACCATCCTCCCTCTGGCGCGCTTTTATTGGCACATTCATTGATGCACATGCGAGTGTTGAAAGCATTCATTGCGTACCAAACTTCAAAAGTTGGCACGCTTTAACAGAGGAAGCGGAAAGTCATTTATTTAAACCTCTTTTGATGCTTCTCATGTGTCACCTGTGGTCACCTCGTGTCAAAGAATGCCAAACAGCACGAAGAGTATTTCAATAAAGAAGCTTTATTGTCTTTGCAAACAAACCTGCAGCCCTCCCGAGCCAGGTATTGACACAGTAATGTTGCTCCTGTGCGTGTTTATGAGTGTGTGCGTGCGCGTGCGCGTAAAGACAGGCATCCCTGGCTGACTCTCAGGGATCAGGAAGTGCAGAGCAGGCTGTGCTCAGGCTGCTGGAGTGGAGGAAGAAGAAGATGAGGTGTTGGAGATAATGAAACAGAAAATCTTGAACAACCTGTTTTCACTTTCAACAGTTGAGCCCCACATGGCTTAAACTTTCCAGCTCAGGTTACAAGATAACAGACAGAAATGATGCATGAACTCATTAAGAGTGATACACATCAAATAAAGCAGTGATGGCAAAACAAACAGAGGTTCAGGAAACTTTGCTTCTTCAATAATGCAGCAGCTTTCACCCTCATCATCTTTCATCATCTCAGACTCCCAGCTGGTGTTTTATGGCTGTTTTTTCATGCCGAGCTCCGACCTGACATCGCCACACCTTTCCTCCCAGTCTGTCATTTGCATGTGTGGCCAAGCTGTGGAGTGGAGCGGCATATTGTGCCAGTCGAACAGTAGCCCTTTTGTTGCAGCCAGCCACTCTACCCAGGGGCTTGTGATGACTTCATGGAAAGAAAGCAACGTCTTGCCACAGATAACATCTCTTTCACGCTAGCTGTGAACTTCCTGCCTCGTGTGAGCGAGGTGCAGATGCATGCAGCAGGGAGGGGATACCCTTGTTCCCTTTCAGGGGAGGGAGTTCTCTCCACACACTAGCTGATCCTCTCTAATCTGAAAAAAGGGGGTAAATCGCAAAGAATCAGCTTTCTCATTTTGGTGCACGTCGTAGCAGAGTGATGTAGACCTGCAGAGTCAGTCCAAAGCTGTTCAGCAGGGTTATAGTCTCTCTTCACTCCTGCTAACGTGCATGCAGTGTGTCGCTCTGAGGACCAGATAGCAGGATCTCATTATCAGCAGGATCATTAACCTAAATCAGCACATCCACAAACAAGACCTCAGCTGTGCAACTGCTCTCACATGGTTGACATACTGTTTGTCTGAGTTTGGGCAAGAGGAGGCAAACAGGAGGTGAGACTGACATGATCTGCTGTCATTTCGCTGCCAACGCAGTGCTCCGAGTGCCCGCAGGAGGAGGTGCTGATGGGCTTTGAGCGAGGCATCGCACTTCTCCTCCTCTTCAGTGAGACTGTGGAGGCTTTACAGGCCTCAAGACAAGAGAGGTTAATCACTGTTACATTCAAGAAACATCTCAGAGCTGAGCCGATATTAGACGAGCCCCCAGTTGGACCCAAACCGTGTGATTCACTGGTGTGCTGGTCAGGGCACCATTGTAAATAAGCCTCCAAACAGTATTTCTCCTGCTCTAAACAGAGGCTGTAACAGCAGAGACATAAACCATGGCTGCCATCAACAACTTCTGTTAAAGTGCAGAAAAGAAGATCCAGTTTTAGGTGAACTTTTAGAAAACAACAGCACAGTGTCAGTGGAGAAATTATCATGGGCCAAGAATAGTTCAGTTGGTAGAGGGGGGTATTATGATTTTTTTTTAGGCCTTATGCTGCCTCTGTTGTGGTGACTTTACATAATTAAATCCCTGCTATTCTCTCACTGCTGTTTTAGAAAACCCTTGTTTCAGCTTTGTCTGAAAAAAATCATTTTTGGTGCTGTCTCTTTAAGGCTCCCTGCTATACAAACCCCCTTCCCTCTGATTGGCAGACCTTGGCGTTTGAGGCCTGCCCCTCTAACGTCTCATGAACCAATAAGGAGATCCTTGTGTTATGACCTCGTCATTTCAGCAAGTCTGGTGAAGATCTGGTGCTATTTTCTGAGTGTTTTGATCCGTTTACACACAGATTCAGGGATTTCTACAACATATGAATATGTAGAGGTTTGAAAAGGAGCACACATTTAGTCTGAAAAACCAGCATTGTTACTTTATATTCATGTTTAAATTAAAGGAAAGCATAATAATCCCTCTTTAAGGTCAAACTGTTACTGATGTTAGCCTAGCATGTTTCTACATGTTTTATGGGGAATAATCATTCAGTACACTCATTAAAAACTGTTTTACACGTTTTTAGGATTTTGTGATGCTACATGTTTTTCTAACACAAAATTGACCAAATATAATTATCCTGACTCTTGTATGACTAGTTCAAAAAGAAATACAGATCTCCCAAAGTTTTCCCTCCAATTTTATCTATCATGTCACAACTTTATGAACCTTATAATGAATAGTTAAATGAGAAACTGTAATTATCTTGGACTGGGGTGCTGCCATCACTTCTCCTTATGGAAATCTGTCATTGGCTTTTGTCAGGTTTGGTCATTTTATGCCCCTGGTAGTAGAATTGCTGTATCTTGCAGGGCTGCAGCTATTGAATGTATATTTTCGTATTGGTGTTATCTACTTTAAATTGCATAGATTAATTGAGTAATCTGATATAACATGGTTTTTGTTTAGTTAAAGAGCAAATAGTTTTCAAATTAAATTGGATTAAATTAAGATATTTTAACAAGGAATAAGTCCTATGCTTGATCAGGATTTGAGGCTTTGCAGTGTTCAAACTAAAATTATGATACCTGATGCCTAATGTGGAGCACATTAGGCATCAGTGCTACTTGATATTTTATCCATCAGTGACCTGAGAGCTAAATTTGACAACTGCCAAGTCAGCTCTGTTACATTTTTATTTTTCATCTCCTTCACTCTATAGTGCTGTTTTTGCAGATTGAATAAATAGCTTGATGACATCATTGATTCATTTGCATAACAAGTCATTTGCATATAATTTTTGTGGAAGCTGACGGAGAGAGGAATAACATTGTAGGAGAGACAGAAAGCGAGTAATAACACCAGAAAGTGACCCAAAAGAGACGAATGTAAGCACATTTCATTTGTATGCAGCCTCCTGCTCTGACTGCAGCTTGGAGGGTCTGCTGTGAGAGAGGAGTCCATCTGTGTAGGGCTGATTTTTTTTATATTTGTACCAATACTAATACCTTCACTTTGATACCCATTTCTAAATGATACGTTTTAGATACCAATTTTCTAATATGAGTTCTAACAAAGATAATAAATTTACACATTACGGTACAAATCTTGAGGGTTTTTTTTCAGCTTTAGTATTTTTCACTTTAATGGAGGATTAGGGCCAAGTTGTAAAAATTAGGGCCAAAAAAATGTAAATTAATGAGAATAAAGTCACAAATTTTAGAGATTTAATTCGAGCAAAATGTTGTGTCAATGCTTTTTTTGCTTGAAAAAGGGCTATGACTAAAATATAACATTTTTTTAAGTCATAGATTTGCAAGAAAAAGTGATAAATTTATGACATTAAAGTCATAGATTTACATGAAAAGAGTCATAAAGTTACAAGAAGAAATGGTTATAAATTATGAGAATTAAGTAATAAATGTACGAGAATAAAGTCAGAAATTTCTGAGATTAAATAAATCAATTTAAAATCAAGTTAAAAAAATGAACTTTATTCTGAAAGGTTGTTCCCATCCCAAAGAGGATGACATGTGAGCGTCTTTGTATTTTATTGTGTTGCATTGTGAGTTACTCTGTCATACATACCCTCAGTCACCTCAGAATCTGGAGGTACGTTCTTTCGGACAACACTCAGGTTTAGGTTTTGGATTCTGTAGCTCAGAGGGACAAATAGCTTCAAACCATGTCTGCGTAGATTTATCCGCTCGCTGCTCTCTCAGCCCAGCAGGTAAGACACAATGAGAGTTCAGCCTCATTACTTCAGTGGATAACTTATTGTTATGGTCTGAATACAGGCCTCTGTTCTTGTATTAGTATGCAGGGCACCATCTTTTCAAACTTACAGCGGATCCATCTCATTAATTATTCTTTAAGGGCTCTTTTACTTCTGGCTCTTGTCTTATTAAGAGAAAGATTTGACCATGATCTTTTATGGTACAGATACGTTCACTTTGAAGGCTTTTACTTATTCTTTCTCATACGTGAAGATGGGTGAGCAGTGAGGCTTCCTGAACTCATGTCTGCACTCTGAGCTTAGGCTGCTGCCACACCTGGAGACGGTGCTGTACAGAGAGGAGCCTGCTGACCTTTAACTCCCGACTTCCATTAATGGTCCACTGTAACAGCTCCCGTTTTGTCAGCATATAAACAACACACACACACACACACACACAAACACCAAAAAATGCAGCTAATTTAGTGTTTACAAGCGCCTTAACTTACAAGACGCTTTCTCACTTTCATTGTGATGTTGTGGGGAAATTATAAAACCTCTCTGCTTCTCTCTCACTCTCTTACACACACACACACACACCCACACAAACTCTTACACACACATTTTCTATCGGTGTGTGGGTGCACCAAGAGTGTATGTGCTGTTACAGCTCGGGGTGCCTTGTGATTAGTTCTTGAACACACTCTCTCTCCTTCTCTCTCTCTCAGCCCTAATTTAAAAAACAGTCTCTTCACTTTTATAAGGTGTCAGTGAGGGGGAATTGTCCTCGTAAGTAATCACATTTTTAGTGGGGTGTGACCTATAAAGCAGCTTTTTTTTCTATCTTTTTTTTTTTCAGCTGATGCATGAGTGCAGACTCAGCAAAATAAATAAATAAAAGAGGATTTAATTTATCGATACCTCTTCTTCTTTTAAACATTTTAGTGAGTATGACACCTTTTGTTTTTCATCATTTCACTTTTTAAACTCCACTGTCTTTAGATTTATGAGTACAGATAGTTAGATTATGAGGAATTATTATTAGAAAAAAACATACTTTTAATCCATCCTCAGATCAACAACATTTAAAGGTTGCGTCAGTGTGTCCTGACTCTCCCTCATGAAGAGCACAATTGCACAACATTTTCAGGCTAAACGAGCTGGCATTGGTTGTAGATACACCACAGTGATACGGTGTGTAATTTTAGATTCAAGTGTTGACTTTCTTACGTAATAAGATGCTTCAAACACAGATGAAAAAACTCAGACACATGAAGCGAAGCCTTGGGTGGGCTCTCTCTGCACACGGAGCTTCTGCTGAGCTCACCGACATTAAATCCTGATAATTATTTGATTGGTTTGAAAGTGGAAATGTAATAATCCCCATTCTGTCAGTAATCCAGTCCGTCAGGTGTCTGCTACATTGCTGCTAACACTTTTTTCCTTCCTCTTTAGTTGTGAACATTTTCACTCTGGTGTTCGGCACAAACAATAATTACTACTTCCTGTAGTGAAACCTCACTCCATGTTGTCTTACTTCCTGATCTGCTACCTTACATGCAGCCTGACTTATGTTTGCGACAGTTTCCTCCTCCTCTTTCATACTGACACACTTTTACATACTGTGATTTTTTTTTCTTTTTTTTTTTTGTTAATTTCACTTGTTGTGAAAACAGTAAAGTTGAGAGTTGGACTGTGTTGAAGCTGTGTGTGGGCTGAGGAAGGAGAGCGAAGTCGTAGAAAAGTAATTTGAAGTCCTTTGGGTGTTGAGTCACTTCCCCGTTCTAGTGGGCTCTGTGTGTGCCTGCCCGGCTGCCTTCAAAGACGCTCTGATCCTGTTTGAGCTTGTCACTTGTCTTATTTTCCCTCCCACCTCTGCAGCTGTCACTCATGGCCTGTTTGAGAAATAATGTTGAGTCACTGAGCTCCAATTCGCTGCTAAAAACACAGCCCGGTCCGCTGAGGAGATGTGTACTTAAACATGTTTGTGTTTCGAGCAGGGGGGGGGTTGTGTGTACACAGAGCACATGCTGTACAGTGTGTGTCTGCCTGCAGGGCTCCATAAACCTAACAGGAGGTAACCCAACACACAGACATAAGCTGTGTGTGCGCTGTGCAATAAGCTGCACGCAAAGTAACTCTTTAGCACTTTGCTGTCTGCAACAAAAAGTCAACACAAGCTGTCATGTGCTTTGAGCTGTGCTGTCGAGAGGGAAACACTGTGATGACAAAATAATTGTTTCTGAACTTTTTGAAGTAAACAGAATTTGCTCTCAGACGTCTCTGAAGTTGTTTATGTTTTCAGGCTAATTTGATTTTTCTTCACCTTGCCCAACATTTCAGATATATAAGCACACGACTTGACTTTTTTTTTTCTTTGACAAATATTGCCCAGGATAAGAAGTCTAAGACTTCAGTATAAAGCTTCTTATAAAAGTAACAACTGTTTGAGCGGGGTCGCACCACTTTGGGTTATGTATCAGGAAATTAGACAACATCAACAACTAACAACATCATTTGCCTTAAATGCAGACGATATGCTGTGTCCAAGCTGTAGTGCAGCTTTAGCACTATCTAATACCTAATTCCCTTATTTTAAAAGAACATCTACTACCTTGATGTAAATGAGCACAGATGGCTAATTGGATCTTATGGTGGGACGTTGTTTCTAGTATTTTTATTTAGATAATGGAGGTAAAGTAGTGTGTAGGCCGTCTGGTTAAACTGGCATAAAACCAGCCAACCAGCATAAACATAAAGACGTTAACTACCAGAGAGGACCGTTAGCTCTGCTCTCAACCCAATTTGATGTTATTGACTTGCAGACTCCATGGTCCTGTTTTAAATTGCTTGTATTTGGTTTTGTCTGTTTGCCAAACTGTTGTCTTTTCCTGTTTTTGGACTAATTTGAATTTTAATGATGGACTAAAATGATGTCAAATTAGTTGCTTTGGGGCGTCCCGAACTATTCACTCCATCAATCATATTTTAAAGATTAGAGTGGAGGTCTTTTTTATTTAAATAGTTTTTTCCCCCAAATTTCATTAAAATACTAAAATGAAAAAAAAAATCTGTTTTTAATCTTGATGAGCTTTGGGTGTACGAAGGTTTGACTAATTCTTTTATATATTAGGAAAAAAGGAAAGGATATAAAAGGAAAAAAGGTCATGGTATGCCTTGATTTCTTTAACAGCTAAATCTTGTCAGTAGTGTACACACGCTAGCACTACTTTTTTGTCTTTAATGAAATTTAACTTATACAGGTGAATTTATGTAGTGTGGGATAATTTCCATCTTCTTTCAGGACTTTACTTTACTGGGCTTGTATGCATTTCCAGTCACACAAACAGGACCATTAGTCAGAACCGTGGTCCATTTGGCTGTAGTATTAGCCAAATGCACAACATGAAAACCCCTATCCAACAAATTTAGATAAATTCAGATTTTGCATGTCTACTTTGCATAAATAAGAACAAACATGGTGAGTGGTAATGGAGTCATTTAGAAAAGAGCAAGAAAAACACATCTTTCTGCAGGAGAAATGGACATTTTATTAAAAAGAATATAGCCTGAACAAACAGCTTTTGTCTTTGCATATTTTGTTGTAAATGGAAACCCATGAGCACAACGTCCGCCATCTTTAAAACAGCTTAAAGGCCCATTAATCCACTCCTTATCCACTCTTAACAGCGACACTGCCCGCACAGTTTCCAGTGGTACTGCTCGTTTGTTTTATATCCGTGAGCTGTATGGGAACATGTAGAAATACAGATGAAATGAACACAGAACACGTACAGAAGTCTCTGTTCATATCCGTATTTAACGTTTAGCATAAATGGGTCTTAACAGGTGTTGTAATCCTGCTGTTAGAGCCTGTAATGGTGGGCTCTACCTCTATTTAATTTAATGCTTTGTTGGGACGTTGACCTGGCTCATGCATAACACGAATCCTTTTTTATTTTTTTACCATTAATTATACATGCATCAATCGATAGGCACTGATTTCCTTAATCTTAGGGGATTGGCAATTGGCCAATCCTTACATATGAAACCAATCTCATCCACCGATCTTATCTAACCTAACCCAAATCTTGTGATTTCTTTTATTCGTAAAAGCAAAATACTGAGGTGCTCTTTATTCTTGGTAAGAGGCTCAAAACAGGCCTGCAGTGTATCCTGTTGGGCAAGTATTGTTTAGTTTTAAAAAGTAGAAAATTAAAGACTACAGGAAGTCATTTAATTTAGTCATTTGGACCGCAATATTCTAAACTTTTCATTTATATTTGAGAGGACGACCTCATGTACAGTTAAAACATTATTTTTGTCTTACTTCAAAGGTATTGTTCAATGTTTTTCAATAAAATAAGATCGGAATATTAAAGGTGTATGCTGTCAGTTATAAAAAAAAAAAATCTGAGGTAAAAACTGGCCAAAATTCCGTATCGGCAGTCAGGCTTTTTGAAGATTGGTGATTGGCCAGAAAGTTGTGATCGGTGCACCCCTACCATTAATACAAACAGTACGTTTTAGTTGGGACGTGCATACCAGCCTTGTATTGGATTTAAAGGCACAGTTGGTATTCACGGAAAACTAGCATGAATTTGAATATAGCATCTCCTCAAGACTTCATCTAGCCCCCGCCCTCTCTCACTCAGAACTCCTCCAAAATGACGCCCCGTTCACATGCACGAGCACCACTGATTCGCGATCACATGATCGTGACTGATTCAAAACCACAGAATCAAACCAGTCCTCAGCGCATCGTTTTTGTTTGCACTACGTTACCAGTAATAGGTATATGTATTTTTTCTACCATTCTCCAGCGTACTTGGATGCCTCTTGGTTATGTGCATTCGGGGCTAGTGCATGTCGGCGAAATATACACGCAGGATTTGATTGGTTTAATAAATTGGATCCTAATCACTAGGATTGGTTGGTGTTTTCCCAGGTTTACTCCTGCTGTAGACAGCAGATATTTTTCACTCTATTTTAAGAATACATCATGTATTGATTGACATCAGGACATAAAGATCATTTTAACCAGGATAAGAAAAAGTTTATCGAAATCTGATTACCAACACTGACTTTAATATACAGTTTTTATGGCTTTAGAGTTTGACTTTTGGCCCAATTGTGGACAGGAATCTCTGACCAACTTCAGAATCATAGGGAGGTGATCCTCCTGAAGGAAATTCAGCTGTTTGCTTCTTACATCAGTAATTACAGCTGCAGGTCAATGTTTGTGGAATTACCAAAGAACTACAACACCCAGGTTCACCATCATAACAGAAAACATACCTTATCCAGCCCTGCTGCTTACTGATGTGCTTCAAATGTTTTTAGACAACAATGGGACTCTATGATAAAGAGGAATAAAATACTTAACAGCACGAAGCGTTTTACCAAGGTTAAGTCTTTACTGATATTTAATGAAAACACAGGTTTCTGTAAGTTGCTCCAGTTATTGCAGTTTCATTTCCAGTGATGTAGTGGTTGTAAATATAAACCATCCACAGTGCGATGTTCACTGGTTTGAATGTCTTCCAATACTGCAGAGCTCAGATCAGTAAAGTTGTTCTCTACCAGCCATCTGATTGGATAAAAGTGCCGCTCTGGTTTCTAAACCTAGAATAAACCCTAAAAATAGCGGGGTGGTAACACAGATATTTCAGTCCGCCGTTTGGGGCTTTGCTGACTATTTTTCACAGCTTTCAGCCCCCGTGATTGGCTGCTGCGTGGCTGGGTGCCATCCTCCACGCTGGCCTGTTGGGATGTTCAAAAACTGGTTCTTTGCACAGCTGCGACCTTGAAGAGGAAGCTGTGAGCCCTGACGAGATACCGGCTATGTGCTAATCACCTCATGCATGTCCTGAGCAGTTGACAGGCCTTTTCCTTTTTCCTCTTTGACACTACAGTGGAACTCATCGTCCCACGAGGGACAAAACGAGCAGCTATTTGTGTGTCTCTGAGTGTTGACGCCTGAAATATTTGATGTGCAACATGCAGTGCATGAGCAGATAAAGATCTGATGCAAACCACAAATTCATAAACACAGTTATCTGAGACCATCTATAACCTTGTGGTAAACAACTTTCCAATTCGGACAAACTTGAACGTTGGTTTAAAGATAAAGCAGCAAAGGGGGAGCTTTCCTGTGAGAAAATGTTTATCCTGATGGTGTGAGTCCTCAAAATGTGCATCTAAAACACACACAGACACACACACACGGGTCAGAGACGCTATCACAGTGATACTGCTGTGTGAATTCAGCAGGCAGAGTCCTGCTCAACACCAGGAGGAGTCTCTTTTTCTCTCCCTGACCACAGCTTGGTGATGTCAGAAGCAGTCCAGCCTATCAGCAGCCACTGAGCTGAATCTTGTGTCATTTTTTTTGTCTTAATGGGTTGAAGGGGATAAAATCTCCACTTTCAAACTAATTCTGTGTTTCTGACAGGACAGCCTCATAAAAAAAAAAACTTATCTCGGTGCCGCATTGACAGCTGGTGGTATTTCCTCTTTGTGCTGCCTCCACAGAACGAGTTTCAGGTTGATTGGCTTATCAAACTCTGCAGCCATAAAGCTGTATTGAACAGGACATCTCATCACTCTGGTCTTCTATTGTCTCTCCCTGAAATGAGACCAGTATTGTCCTTTTGTCCAAAGTGCACTGTACTGAAGTCAAAGTCATTTCAGCCTGAGAGTCTGGATGTGTCAGCAGGTTTCTAACATTTGGTGGGTAAGGAGATGTTCCTGTAGCTTGAACTATATTTCTGTGAGTCATTCAAATCTTCTGTTGCTTTGTTTTCACAGTGTTATGAAAACGTGTACTTTGCATTAAAGTGTTTTTGACAATGAACAGCAAAAGGTATTGTCTCAGATATTTTTCCAATAGTTAACCCTGTAAACTTAAGCACTCTTTGCTCTCTTTTTTTTCCTGAAGGTTTTTATTTTGGTTTTGTGTGCTGTCACTGAGAGCTTGATAGAGCAGAAAACTGGAAAGAGAAGGGGTGGAGAATGATGGGACAAAGGGCAGAGGAGAGGAAACAATCAGGACTGCTCAGTTGAGGATGGAAGTCTCGGTACACAATTTCACAGCAAAGCCCAACTGGCTCTCACCGCTTATTTCTCTGAATAAGTTTGGAATTTTTTTTAGGCCTCTTAATGGAATGAAACAGTACAGCAAATGACTTTTGGTCCTTTCTGAACAAGATGACGGCCTCTATAAACCCTTTAATATCACACAACAACTGTAATCCATTTTAAAATCTTTCAGCAGCTCAAAGAAACAGTCAGAGCTAGAATTATGGAGTTCTTTTTGTGTTATTTTTGCTTACATTAGCAGTGGCCATCAGGATAATTACATTGATTTTTGTTGAGTTGGTTTGTAGGCCAATATGGGCTGAATTAAATCCTGTGCAATTATTTGGGTTATTACCATGAAATTCTTTGAATTCATAGTCTCCAGAGGATGAATAAATTTGTTTGTCTCAAGTTTCTAAAGTAACCACAGAATCAAAAGTTTCCTGTAACTTATTCTTGGAATCCATCAAATAAATCATTGAATATCTTGGAGAGGCTGTGAGGACTATGTGTTTGAAGTGGATCACAGCGACAACTTTTGGCTGGAATTGTGCGCACACTGTCATGATGACATGACTGTGAACAAGGCGTGTTTTTTAATGAAGGGGGATCAGATCTACCCTATATGTGATGAGGTAAGGTATTTATCAACAGGAAGTGCTGTTGTTTGAAACGGCACAATGAGCAAACTTTCTCAGTTTGTAGCGTAGTTACGAAGCCGGCTGTTCAAGTGCCACTTGCAGCTCGGTGCTCTGAGATGTATCTGCAGGCTAACATGTAACAAGAAATCCTTATGTCCTGCTCATCTACCAATCAGAGCGAATGTAACCTCACTCTTCATTTTATTGACAGAATCTCAAGTTTGATCAGATCACTGCAGAATAACTGCTGCATGTGGGTTGGAATGAACATTATCACAAACAGCTTTAGCCTTTAGCCCATGTTTAGTATTTATCTTGTGTTTTAGCCTTTAGCCCATGTTTTAGTCTTTATCTTGTGTTTTAGCCTTTAGCCCATGTTTGAGTCTTTATCTTGTGTTTTAGCCTTTAGCCCATGTTTTAGTCTTTATCTTGTGTTTTAGCCTTTAGCCCATGTTTTAGTCTTTATCTTGTGTTTTAGCCTTTAGCCCATGTTTTAGCCCTCAGCCTGTGCTCTATCACTCTCCTGTTTAGCTTTCTTCTTCTCTTCCAGTCTCCACCATCACTACTAAATTAATCACAAAAAATTGTTTTTGACAGATAAAAACTCAGATCTCTCTTCTCACTACTAAACTTTGTCAGCCAGCGTGGTGTTGTCATAGAGACTTTGGCATGCCATAAATCAATCTGGTCCTGTCCAACCCAATCAGGAAGCAAAGGAATTAAGATATGACCTATATTGGTGCTGATAATCTCATTTTAAGTTGTAGATTGCGATTAGGTATATATTTAGAAGAGAGACTTTTTCAAGATCACTTAGAAAGTCCTTTAAAGAGCATCCCCAGAGGATATGCCTTTGTGATTCCCCTACATATTTTTATTGTGCTACCACCATTTTATAACCTCTGTTTATCAGTTAAATACCCAATTTCCAAAGGAGGGTGGTAGACATTTTTGATCAAAACACAGTTTAACAGCAACACTGCCACATGCAATGCCAAAAATTTAAAATCTGTGGTTCTTTGAAAACAGTGACATTTTGTGAATGCTTGAATTTTACTTTATTTTACCTGGAGGTAGATGCATTGGGATTAAAAATATAAGGTCAATACAGATAGCAGTACAGTCAACAAAGTTTTAGTGAAGTATCATCTGCAATACATCCAAGGAAATGCTAGACCACAATGATAAGTATATTCATATCTAGTCATATCACAGTCATAGTTTTCTTTTCTGGGATATTTTTTCACTAACAAGCAGTCCTACTTTAGATGAATTTAACTTATATAATCCTCAGTTTGTCAATACTAAGTTTGAAGGTTGTCCAACACTAATTGCATGTCTTAAAATGATGACGTCTACAGTAGTCAGTGGATGGCTCATTTCAACATGTCAAAATTGACTGAACATTATATGTTACACATAAAACTGCTTAATTTTAGATTGTTGCAGTGAACTATATTCCCATCTTTCCGGCTCAGCTCATAGTTTTCAGTGTTTTCACCACAAACTCTAGACTCATGAAGTTAAGAACACTAGTCCACTAAAGTTAAGGTGCTGAAATCAACCAATCAGAAACCTCCAGTGCAGGAAGTCCAGCCCACAAAGCTCCTCCAGTTTGGAAAGTTCAACCAGAGAGAGACTTTCAGGTTGAATAGTGCACCTGAAACCTGCAGTGGAAACATGCTGAGTTTAAAGCTTTGTAGTTTCTGGGGGAAGTTATCGTGATGGAAATGTGGCTTTCTGAGATAGTAGCATTTCATGCAGCGGTCATCCTCCAGAGTAATGCTAGCTTGGCTGTAAACTTGTTTGATTCGGCAGCTTTAATCTGGTGTGAGAGGTTTCAGGGCCTGTGGCGACTGTGGAGTGAGTGGATGCCACGTCCTCATTTTACTACACTGCAGAGAAGCTGACATTGTTCACTTCCTCCTCTCCTCCTCTTCTCTGTTCAGAAATTAGGGGGTCCTTGAAATATTAGTTTAAATTCAGCCACTTGACAGTTGCATTTGACTTTCCTTCCTCCTCTGACATCTGGTTAAATGAAGGAAATATTGACTTTCTCAAGCAGTGGACGTTTCCTCTCCTGTTACCTGCCATGCCTTCTAAGCAGCACAGATAACAAGGTTAGGGAGGAGAACATTTATAATTCACATTTGATATGCTTAATGCATTCAGAGCTTTTTCCGATGGGGGAAGACATTAGCAGAAGAGCGGATATAGGAGGCTATAGTAGACTGTTATTAGAGGTTACATCATCATGATATTTATAGGCCTCTTTTAAATTCTGGTGGTTTGTGGATGGAGTGAGATGTTGGAGGAAGAGCCACAGCTGGGTTTAGAATACAAGAAATTTTAGCCTTTTAAGACTTGATTTATCCCGCCATCAATCATAGAAGACGCCTGGTTTGGACATTGGTCTGTGTCAACATTTGGCCCAAACAGTCTCATTCAGCAGTCTGAATAATTTCATGCATGTTTAATATAGAGATTGTGAAATATGTGTGGTTATTTACTTCCAACTCCAATACTGAATAAGAAACTACTGGAGAGAAGGAGGCTGTGCTATGAATGGTAGCTCCTAGCAATGATAAAAAAGGAGCTCATGCTATGCTAGCTAGCATGCTAATGTTGACAGAAAATAAACATTTATGAGCTTTCCTCAGTTATTTACCAAAAATTAACATCACATGTTGAATTTCAAAAACTTTATCTCGTTCAGACCTGTTTTGCCATCTGCTTTTGTTTGGTTTGGAGCATCTCTCGAGAGTGTTGTAGCCAATGTCCTTTTTGTTGGCACCGACGGTACCATGAAATGGTCCATTGTTTCCTTGAACACAGATATTGTTATATTATCATGTGCTGACTGATGAGATTGTTTTCAAACTATTAGTGCCTGTTTTTGTTCATTGAGACTAAGGGTGTATTCACACCTGGCTCCTTTGGGGCAGTTGTTCTGAAACAGTGAGCGCTCCCCCTTAAAGTCTGTTTCGTTTGGTCATATTTAACACAGCAATCACACTCTGATGCCATAAACAAGTGGGTTGAAATCGCCAAAATAGGGTGGTCTTGGCTTGCTTCCATTGGAGTCCTGTAGCGGTTCCTTTGCAGAGAACACAATCACCTTGTAGTCGAGGGTGGAGCGGTGACTCCATGAGGCAGCATGTCTTTGTCCTAAAAGGTGCATGATCTGATTATTTTGTAGACACAGTCTGGACTCCTGAAAAAAATGCATGTTTTGATGATATAGTGAACACTGGTATACTAGTCAGACGAACGCTAAAACACAAACTAGCTCACACACTGGCTCGTTCCATAAGGTGAGCCCTCCAACCTTTTTCTCATCCCCCAAAAATGAAAGAGAAAAAATAAAAAATAAAATAATAATAATACTTATTATTTCAGGACTTTCCAAGCTGGACAACAATGACCAAATTAGCTGGCAGTGTTTTGAAGCCCAGATGATGGTCAAGCTCTTAGGGCTGACTCTTGTTAGCATTCCACTGTTATCCTTTGGTCAAGATTGGTCAAGACTGATGCCTTCATGCTGCATGAAGGCTCTGTTGATTGCATAACCATTATGCTCTGTGATTTTTGATAGACATTGGCACATTTCCTCCTGAAATATTTTTCAGGAGGCTGAATGAGCAGAGTAACTATGGTAACTGCCGAAAGTTTCTCATGTTTGAAGTTTGTAGGGTCCTGAACTCAAGCTTGTTAGTACGACTCAGTCTCCCTCTGATGTGATGTTTACAGGGGGTCTGAGAAATCCAGCTGTAATTTATTAGTGGACATGGTCTGACAGAGGGTGTTAGAGCTGCTTATTGTTGGATTCATAATCTTTAGCAGGGAGGATGTCTAGTAGCATGGTGCTAATACAGAGCATGAATGTGTGAGTTTCAATCTTTTGAGCTGTCCTCAGTTGGAAGTTTAGTTCTTTTACACAGTTTGTTTTATGTTTATGTGTGCCTTGTTGTAATACATTACTAGCTGTAGTACACCTAAAAGCAGTTTGCTAACCAAATTGAATATCCTATGGGAAAGAATGCTAATAACATTAAACACAAGTGGCAACTCTTGTCTGAAAATCTGGAGCTGCTAAGGAAGTTTAAAAGCTTTAGTTCTTCAGAGTTCCACAAGAGGCTGCCTGCAGAAACCACAATTAGCAGCAACACATAGACATGATAACAGTCTGCTTCAAAAACAGTTTTGATCTGGGTAGGCCTACTTCATTTCTCAATCATCTCATACTGTATGGGGGTACAGTAACTTGTTATTCTTTGAGTTTTTAAACTTTCAGCAAACCTAGGTTGGTACAAAACTCAGAGACTGGTCTTGGGGAAAAGGCATAATGGAAATTTTTAAGTGATATATGTTGAAACGTAGGTAGGTGTAGGTGTGTATTTGCTGGGGGGGGGGGGTTGCTGTCTGAGGAATATCCAGACTTTATGTAGGCTTGCATCTCCAGGATGCAGCTGACAATCAAACGGGTAATTCGAGTTTGATCATGAAATTTTCACGACATGTCCAAACAAATGTTCAAAATGCAAATAAAAAGTGACAGCCCCATAACCCCATGGATTTGAAGATACAGTTGAGAACATGATGTAGGAGCTGCAGAGGCTCACTTTTAATGAGCTTATGACCTATGCTGTGACTTTTGTTGTGACAGATGTTTTTTTTTTTTAATCTGGGGGTAATCTATTTCAGCTGTTGTTGTTCCAGAGTTGAGAGCTCTGCATCATCGAAAGCTTCTTTATCAGCAGTTGGTCAGTTTGCAGTGAAACAGACGTCCAGTTTCCTGCTTTTCTTCCTGATCTCCTGGACTCAGAAACTAGCTCTCCATTGTTGTTGGCAACTGTATCCAGGAAGTGTCTCCCCTCTCTGCTGCACTGCTTGTAAACAAGCTCTTTTATTCATTGTCTGGGCCAAGAGGGGTAGGTGGGGAGGTGCTGTGAGGACACAGAGAGAGAGAGAGAGAGCGAGAGAGAGAGAGAGAGAGAGAGAGAGAGAGAGAGAGAGAGAGAGAGAGAGAGAGAGAGAGAGAGAGGCAGAGAGGGAGGTGAAGTCAGTATTCAGGAATGCGCCTGGGCAAGCCCTCTGGTTGACACAGCCCAGATGACTGTGAGGGAATCCTTGGCAGAAGGAAGCCGGGGAACCCCGTTCACCACCTCCACCCCCCCCCCCCTCTTTCCCCTTTAGTCTGTCTGGTCCTTTCGTTCAATCCGTCTTTGTCTGCAGCCCTCAGCCAGCCTGTCTGCCATAAAAAACATTATACAACCAGAGAGGCACAGTAATGGGGAAACCGGCTTATGTCAGACTGCTGGAGCGTGGAAAACAGCAGAACCCACTTCTCCACATTTCTGCTGCCGCTGTGGGCAGAGTGCAGCCAAAAGTCCCCTGTGAGTTCAACCGTGTCCGACCTGAACTCTGAAATGCTTCCAGACAGCAAGTTTGAAAAGCTCTTCACAATGACTCATCAGCTGTGATTACACAGGAGGAGGACGGTCCCTTGTGGAGCAGAGACACAACCTCTGCAATGGGTCAGTCCGTTCAAAAATATCTGTTTTACGGAGGCGTTATGGGATCAAAGCGCCTGGTTTTTATTCTTTTGAAGTACTTAAATAGCTTCTTTGTGATGCAATAATGTGTATTGCTCTCTCTGGTTTTATTACAAACCAAATTAGGAAAGTTATTCCATCTACCAGACAACTTTTTCATTACCTCTGGCAAAGTCTGCACTCTTCCGACCACCCAATAACAACATTTGGAAGCCCTGGAGGCGTCCCAGGACTGTTAATGTGAAATAAATGTCTTTCCGCTAGTGGCACGTGTAATGCATGTGGCAGTAAGGTTTTCTGTTTTTGGAAGGAGGATATAGGCTCACGTCATGGCTATTCCTCTTTCCAGCCGCTCTCCTCACAGGGTCACGTTTAAGACTCGTGTAACCCAGTCCGTCCAAAACATGCAGAGAAACACGAGGTTTCCACTGCTGAAGGGAGAACTCCCACTCCAACAAAAAGAATAAAAACAAAGACTTCTGTGGCAAAGACACGCACAAAACTGAGCCGAAATAAACTCTATCAGATGAATATCATGGGATGGTGTTTGTTACATCAGAACCTGTTTTGTCTTCCTTGTGTTTCTGACAAACTTGGTGACTAATCATTTCTGTGTCTCTTTTATGGTGACACAAATCAACAGCTCCTGTTGATGGGAATGGTTTTAGATGGTGATTAATGTATTTTCTCCTCACACCTCTGACTCATGTGTTCTGGTTAACAAATCATCAGAGAGGAGAAGATGTCCAGTCTGTCTAAAATGCCCTTGAAAATACAGCTTTTCATCTGCAGAGACAGATGAGGAATGACAAGACGAAATGAAAGAGCAAAGCAGAGTGTTGTGTTTACTGAGGGAGCTTATCCACGTACTGGTGGTAGAAAAGGGAGGTTAGTGCTGCTGATCGATGAGTAATGAAGTCAGGCTGTTCGAGGCCGAGCCTGCAGCATGAATGTCAATGACATCACCAAAGTCTGGAGAAGGAAAAGTGTTGCCTGGACGAGCCAACAAAGGCTGCTTCGTTCTAAAAAGTATTTTCAGATGGCACACAGACTATTGATCATTTCCATGAACAAATATTACTTTCCTTTTTTTTTTTAGTAACATTTGAAAAAAGTCATCTGAGAAAGCAGAAGTGCAAGAAACTGCAGCCCCTGGAGTGTTTAGGCCTTTTTCATATGCTAAGGAGACTCCAATGGAGCTAATGTGCTAATGCTAACTGTAACAGCAGGAGTCAACATGTTTATAAATGGCACAAAATAGTTGTGGTTTTTGCGCCTCGTTTCTTCACTCACAAAAACTTTACGAAGCCTAAGCTTGTCAAACTGAGTTTTTAAAGTTGTGCATATCATGGGATAATCAAAGGTGTGACCGATCTTACTGACTGGTGAGCATGTTGTAGCCAGCATTCTAGAGTCATTCAACCAGCATCAGCTCCACGTTTGTGGCGATTTCTTGGTTGGACGTCAGCATCTCTAATTTGTTGACCGCCATCTTTAACTTTTACAATGGTTGTTTTTGTCACTTCCTTCTAAAAAAAAACTCTGCACTCTGATTTGGCCTAAATGTAGTATGTGAGAAAAGCAAAGCCAGTATGCAAAAGATACCTGAATGTCCAACTGATTCGGAAAATATACTCAGTCTTCCTTGAATACTTCTTTTCACTCCCACTTAGTTGGATGAGTTAGTGCTAATACAGTACTACCATGCTAACGTCTAACAGTCCAGTAAATACTGCTGCTACAAAAATAGTTTGGTGACTTGGCTTTGGCTTTCAAAACCAAAAACTGGTGAAGCTACTGAACAGATCGAACAGAACAATTGATCTATGGCTAAGCCCCGCCCCCTCCACTCACTGGGACAAACAATGAACATTCAGTGACAGGTGCTATAGAAGGTGTTACAGTAGGAGACATTTCGCAGGACGTCAAGAGCTCACCAAAAGGTTCTAAACTATGCATTGGGGATATATTAATCAATTTACTGTTTTCGAAGGTCCATAAAAAGCTACAAGTCCCTGTGCAAACCTGATAAACCACATCTTATAACCATCAGTATCTCAGACAACAAGATAGAGGATCAGCATCAGTCATGAGAAACACTGAATGTCCTTTTTTACCATCTTTACTGAGAGTGTCTCTGTTAGCTGGGAGCTACAGTATTTACACTGAATCATTCAGCAGAACATTTGACAACCTTTGTTATCTGGGCTATTACAGATAAGCTAATGAAGCTAAGCTCCAGAAGCTAACGTTAGTTAAACTAGAGCCCTTTGGACAACAGCTAACAATGATGGACGATCACCAAAGAACAAAAACTAGAACAAAACAGACCCATGAACTCCAACAAACAAAGAGACATGACGAACAACACAGCAATTTTATCCAAAGAAGACACTTTTCTTGGTTGAGATGTGTCTTAAGGAAAGGGTTTAAAATACACCCGTTGCCCAGCCTCTCATGATACCTTGTGCTGGAGTTGCATGTACCCCATGAACACCATGTGATCATTTTTAAGCTTAAAATCTTAGAAAACCTCATAAAACAGAACAAAAACTGACTCTTTGCAATGCATTTCAATGGATGTCCGGGCAGAGAATGTCCCAGTGTATGGGAATGCTATACACACTGTGATTGGCTCATCACATCTGAGGGCGGGACTTAGCAATAGATCAATTATTTACTTGCTACATTTCATTAGCTTCATAGCATAGTTTCTTGAGTCATATTTCAAGAAGAAAAAAACACATTTTTATGTATTAATTTATTTTTTGAATATATCTACATTGTTTATATTATCTATTTTATCATTTTTAACTCTTTTTTTATTTTATTTAAATTCTTTGACTTTGACAAATATGCTATTAGGCTAATGATTGTATGACCTTGTAGGTTGAAGCTTCTTGGATGATAGGCAAAATGTCTTCCCAACTCTACACAGTCCAGTTGCCCTGTTTGAGACGACAGACTAACATTTGAAGTATGAAGGTGGTAGCTGGTTTCAGAAACCACCTCCACCTCTCAAAACTTCAGGGATGACATCACCAAGATTCACCATGGACTACGTCCATGTTGTAAAAAGTTGATGCTCCAAGTGCAGAAAGTGCATCACTCCACACCTGCAGGATTTTTTTCCAAACTACAAGCCAACCTAAAAGACTTTCAACCAAAATGTAAATGATTTTTGTGTTTTATTGCTTTGTTAATCACCACAACAAATGAGTGTCAGAAGTACTCTGATTTTAATTACCATCAAATAATGAACAAACCATCATCTGTTTCTGCACCACTTCCTGGTCTGTTGGTGTGCATTTTAGAAATAGGTCAACAACACATTCAGCAAACCAGTTTTAATCCTGCATCAGTGATGCTGAGTGGGTGGCTTTGATTGCTTTCAGTATTTAAGTTCATCCAGTTTGAACTCTGAGATATAACAGAGCTGGATGAGACGTTTTCATGCCTGTGGTCATCAAACTTGGTCCCTGAAGTGTCAGACACATGGAGTCAGTAGACAGCAGTATTGAATTCAGTAATGACCTTCAGTAATCATCATTTTGATGAATTATCGTGGTGTCAATATCAGAGCTGCACAGTGGATTTATTATCCATTACAGTATTAAAAGAAACGATTCTCAGTGTATTAACATAGTGCATGCAGGGTATTATGATGCCTCTTTTTTATCTAACTTATAGATCTTTTATGTAAACTGTTGTTCTGTTGTTGAAAAAGATACAAACTTGTGAGTCTTAGTCTAAGTAAGCTGTTAAATCTTACAGAACTCAGCAAAAGTCAATTTATCAATCAGGCGATTAACAGAGAAAAGCAGTAGCCTCATGGTTTTCTTGTTTTCTTATTTATGTTGTTATCATTTGTGTTGTTTTCTGCACATCCTGTGCAATATGGATAACATTTCATGAATATTTTTTTGTTTATAGGTTGTTGTTTGTTTTTTGAATCTATGTGATTGTGAGTGGAGACTTAATAAAAAAAGTGTCCAAGTAAACATGCAAATGCAAAAAAAGCATCTAAAAATAACAAGATGTATACATTTGTTACACACAAATTAACTATTTCATAAAATTATTGCACTGTGAAAACTATTACAAAAATGAAAACCCCATAAATAATTAAACTTTTGCACAAAACTGAAACTAAACAAAAAATCTGTAGGTATTGCACATAATATTGCATTGTCGATTGATAATGCACTAAGTAGTCTGAGTCTCTTTGATAGTTGTTTGTCCTTGGACAAAGTGGAAGGAGTTGAAAAGTCTGATGGCCTCAGATAGGACGAAGGTTAAAATTAAATAGCATTTCTAGTCCTTTGTATTCAAAACCATGATTCCTGTCTTTAATGTGACATTTTGAATTTGTAAATCATTTTGCAAACTTTTGTCAGGCTCTATTTGCCTTTCTGAACATACGATGGGTATTTCTTCATATTGTATCAGTGATAGCAGGCATTTGGTTGCACTCCTCATGAAGCTTAGCAGATAGAGTTTGGACATTTCTGTGTAAAGGTTTTGATATAACAGCTCAGGGAGGTTTTGACCACAGAGAGATTCATTTGAACAGACCGCACTCTCCCATCCACTTCACCGAAGATGTATTGAGTCCAATCCCGCAGATGATTTAAAACTGTTCGGCGGCTGATGGACCCTCAGTGATCTCAGATAACCTTTGCAGGAGCAGGATATGAGCAATCAAAGAGGTATCAGAGGCTGTTTGTTATCTGTGGGGATCAGGTTTCTCGGAACCAGGCAGCTACACGAAAGGTGTTAACGTCTGAATTGAAGACACACTGAGTGGTGAAGAGGTCATTAATAATTCCTCTCGGTAGCCCACTAACAATGATAGTTTGCAGACAAATGCAGATGATAACTTCAGCTTAGCAACAACTGGCTGTGCCTCTGTTTGTTTTGACTTTGAAGCTCTTTTATAAGCTGATAAATGTGCATGTCTCTGCTTTATAAAGCTGAACGACAGTTAATCAAATGCATTAACTGATTTTTTTTTTTTGTCTCTCTCCTCTCTCTCCTCCACCCTCATCTGTCTGGCTGATTCCTTTACCACCGTGGGGTGTGACATCCACAGAGCTCCCAGCTGAAGAAGGTAAATATTGATTTTTCCTGTGAGCTGCAGGTCCTCCTCCCTTTTACTACCTGATTAAGTGTCTCAGAGCTTTTCTCTTTGGTGGACTGAAGGGCTAAACTTTGGGAGGGGACGCCAGTGAAGCACACACTTCACTACTCTTCTGTAAACACAGGGATTGTCGTTCTTTACTCCTGCTTATATGCAGCAGAGAAATAAAGTCAATGCAAACAGATTTTTTTCCACCACCTTTGAGTACAAAAGCATACTCCAGCTCCTCGCTGGGAAATCCTGTATTTTATTTCTCTGTCATTCGTATGCATGATGTGCGTTTGTCTTTGCATATTCCAGGAAAGTCCCTGTGGGAGCTGGTGGTGGAGCAGTTTGAGGACCTCCTGGTCAGGATCCTGCTGCTGGCTGCCTGTGTCTCATTTGTAAGTACGACACAGATCATTGAACTCCAGCAGCCCTCATCTTATTTGTTCTTAATCTTGGTTCTCAAATGTACTCCTCCTGCGGGACTTGGAAACCAAATTGGACATCGGACAGGAAACTGCCACTTAATAGAGTCCTCCATTAGCTTTAGATAGCAATTATTCCTATAAGAGTGCTGCTCGGCTCAGTTAGGCTTCTTGTTCATGCTGAGGATTGTCTATTACAGCATTTCTGCACAATGTTGTATGGATCAGTGACAGGCTGAGGTCCCACAATGATTCAAATTTCCAACCTAAAGTGCCTGAACCATCAACAGGAACGTCACACACTGGTGTCTGAAAGATGCTTTTGAGCTCCATGATGACAGTCGCCATATTGGACATAGTGTCTCAACCTAACTTGTGAAAAAGTCAGCCTCAGTGAAATCCAAACAAACTGTGTATATCAAGAAATCTGCTATTGAGACCCAAATCCTGTTTTTGTAAAAGGATGTAAACATATTTAATGCTGAAATGCTGAGCCTTAACTGTATCTGCATCAGTTCTATTTCTAGCTGTGGAACCCCTTACCACATCACCAGCCGTGTTGTTTCCACGGAGATGGGGAGCAGAGCTAAACTCTGGTGTCGTGCACCCGTCCTATTTATAACCCGAGTTTGGCACCCTTACCCTAACTCCTTGTGACATTATCAGCTGTGTGGTTTCCATGGTGACAGATAGTTTCCATTAATTTTAATGGGCCAAAAATTTAGGAAAGTGCAGAACATTTTAAAAATTACAAGGATTAGAAATTTGAATTTCTCAGGCAAACTTCTCCAGAACATGCTGAAGATTTTAAAACTTGAACCGTATTTTTTTCATTGCCCCTTTTTTTCATGACGAAAATGAGACGGTGACAAGCTAAACATGGCTCTTTGATGACTAAAACATGATGAGCTGTTTGTGAGTTTTCGTCGATGAGACGAGATTGGACAAAAATGTTAGTGTGTGGGATGTCAGACGTTCAGAATACATGACATTTCTGCATGTTGTGCATGTAATCTGTTTCACACTGACCTGCGTTGACACATTGAGTTTACAGACCCCTTCACAACCTATGTCATCATAAAAATGCTCACACATTTGGGCACAGACACACTAAATTCAAACTGTAGCAGCATAAAAATGTCCAGTTGTTCTGTGGTCAGTTGTCAGAAACGATAGTATACCATGGAGTCAACTTCTATGGAGTTTAGAGTGTTACAGAGCAACTAGTGTTTTGGAGTAAAAAGTGACCGTGCTAACTGGTGACTCTAAGCTGAATGTGTCAGTGATGGTCGGCTGAGAGTCTCCAGTTAACAGGGTCACACTTTACACTGAAACACCAGCGCCGTCTGCAGCTGTGTTATTAAATGTTTATTTGTTTATTTGTTTATTTAAAAGGATCCCCATTAGTTGCTACCAAAGCAGCAACTAGTCTTCCTGGGGTCCATACAAGCAACAGTCATACATAACTAAAACATAAGACAGCAAACACTTTATAATAATAATTCAATAACCCCCCCCCACCATCCCCACCCCCAACACACACACAGGTCAATAAGTCATCATGAGTATCCAAAAGTCAGTGAACAAATTAATAACAGAAACGAAGAAGCCTGGCTTCACCAAAAGTATGGATTTATAACAGCTAGTTCTATAAAATGAGTTCATAGTGATAAATTGTATCCATCCCTAGTTTAATTTGTAATACTAACAATTGTTTTGTAAAAACACACACAAAAAAAAAACTAAGAAAAATATTACATAACATTACATCTCTATCCAACCTCAGTGAACCAGGTTTGAGCTCCAATAATCAATATTAACTGCTGATATTCTAAATCCAGTTTTTACTTTGAGTGTTTGATGAAAAAGTTGGTTTGGAGCCGAGGTTCTGACCAAATATGGACTCACTATGGAGAGGAAATAATAAGTGAAGCTATAAATGATGATGAACAGAAACAGATTTGAAGTTCAAGGTTAAACTACGGTATATTATCAAACTATGAAGCAGTCTGATTAGTAATCTGAAAATATCAAAGCATTCATATTCTGATAGATTTGGAGCAGTTCTCTGTCTGGACCTGGTTTTCTGGATCCTTTATTCTGACCCAGGTCTCAGACTCAGCTCTCTGTGAGCTCTTTTTGGTTTGGGAGAGTTTCTGCTTTAGTCTTGTCAGTCAAATGATAATGCAGTCATAAGCTTTGAGTGACTTGTGTGTTTAAACTCCTGTGAATCAAACTAATAAGCATTTTCGTCCAAAAGACTAAAACTAAGATAGCTGCCAAAAACAACGCTGATCTTGAGTGGTTGAAATCTGGGAAAATTTGTTGGAGGAGTAGCGACTTTCAAGTGAATTAAAAATGCACTAAAGATCATAAAGTTTGTGTTAATCAGTTGGAAAGAGGATGTTTGGCCTTTTCTGTAAGTAATTTCAGACATCTTTGTTGAAGTTAAGAGAGTAAAAGTTAAATAATTGATACCTCAGTATGGTATGGATGTTTTAAAATTCTTCTCAGACAGTAAAATAAAGTGTTTATGCTACCATCTCTACTGATAGGAAAACAGGTAGAGCTTTTCAGCCGCACTGGAAACAACCATCCATCATAACTCCATCTGCTGCTGCTGCACCTGGCATCGCAGTGACCCTGCTCTGTGAAGGTCTGAGAGGGGTGGAGAGGGGGAATCCTGCCTGCATAATGACTTTTTTTTCCATCTGTTACGGCACGTCCCCAGAGTCTCTGGATGGAATTGCTGTTTCTATTCCTGAAAGTAGGAAAATTGCTCTATAAATGTATATGACACAGTGTGTCCTCTCTGGTTGCTGGTGAGAGGTTCTTCAAGGAGGTGTGGGCGGGATGTTAGAGCAGGACTGTGCAACGTGGGCTCACTTTGCTCATGTAAACCAGACTGTCCTCACTTTAAAAAGCTTGTTTGAAGTGGAACAAAGTCTCTGTTAGACTCTTAAAGCTGTTGGACAGCGTCAGCCCTGCCTGCTTTGTTTTTAGTTAAGTGACCTGATCTGACTTTAAATCAGAAATATACCGCTCTCTGCAGATCCTGCCTATTGATAAATTATATTTCTTTAATCCTTTTAAGCTCTTGAACTTTTCCTCTAGCTCTCTGTTTTTATGTCTGGGTATTATCAGGGAGTGGAAGGAAAGAAGAGCAAACTGGAGTGAAAGTTGAGCCCTTCCCTGGGACTCATTTGGCTGAAACTTTGAATATATTCAAACTGAGATGATTAGACTCTGCTTTGCATGTAATGAGACTGAAGCACATTAACAGACAAAACAGGGCCAGCTCTGGGATACGTGTGCTATTTAAAACAATAAGCCAAAGAAACTTATCCAACTGTGTTTTTTGCCAAATCTGATTTTATTTACACTACACGATACCAGTGATGTACCAAACGTTTTGAATGTTTTTCTTGTACATTTGTCAGTGAAACACAGAAACAGTCATGCTGCTGTAATACATACAGGGTGTGGTATGGTCTTTTTGAAATATGTAAGGCATCCCCTTTAAAAGGCATCGCCTGGACGGCAGCATATGTTGTTTAAATAACCCTGTATTAATTGCTCAGCATGAACAGAGCCTTCACATACAAGTAAGCTACCCATGATATAGACATTCATACACCCCCACACTGTCACAGATGCTGGGATTTGAACAAAGCTGGTCAGTTCCCCTTTTCTTTAGAGTCGGGGATTCCTTGTTCATGAATGTCAAATTTTGATTTGTCAACCACAAGACGGTTTTCACTTCGCCTCAGTTCATCTAAACCATGGGCTCCAAAACTTTTCTCCCCAAGACCTCAAAAATAGCAGCGTCAAACAAACAAAAAAGAGAATTCATTTTGGTGCTTGGTGGAAAAAATAGACTACCTGTGTGCACATATTTCTGTTTCCTAAATTAATCCTCTGCCACTGTTACTGCTGTCATCCTGACTGAGTCACTTCTTGGGTGTTATGGCAACTAAGAAATGTGGATCCAATCCAATCCAACTTTATTTGTTAAGCACTTTTAAACAGTTGCCATTGACCAAGGTGCTGCACAAGAGAATAAATAAAATATGATCAGATATTTTCTGTATGCAGGGTTTGATTCAAAAATGAAACCCCTATTTCTGATCATATTTTTACAATAATTGATGAAAGAATTCCAACTGTTTTTGAATTGTTTTTGATTGAAGGCATTTAGCAAACCCCACTCTGGAAACCTCTGAGCCAAACAAACCCCAGAAAGTTAACCCACGCCTGGATCATGTTTGTTTAGGATTTCCTCTTTGCTCAGAACAGTTTTAACCCCTTAACCGAAAAAAAAAAAAAAAAAAAAAAATCCAAATATGCCTGCAGAAGTCATACCTAAATTAGACTACATGTTGTTTTTGAACCCTCTGGAGTACATACAAAAGCTTGGTCCCTCTGCAAAGGATTTATGGTCCTCATCTGTGTATACATACAGATATACATACAATTGTAGCAGCACATGGAAGGATGACGGTGTGAAATACAAACTTAATTGGAAACACCTCGCAGGCTCTGTATTCAAATCAAAGCCAAAACCAGCAGTAAACCTCCATCCATTTTTTTGCGTTCTTCAGAAGTTTTACAGATTCTTTAAATCTTTTTATATATTTAAAGTCAGTGTTGGTAATCGGATTTAGATACACTTTTTTGTTATTCTGGTTAAAATGATCTTTATGTCCTGATGTCAATCAATACATCATGTGTTCATAAAATAGAGTGAAAAATATCTGCTGTCTACAGCAGGAGTAAACCTGAGGAAACACCAACCAATCCTAGAGTTTAGGATCCAATTTGTTAAACCAATCAAATCCCGTCCTGCTGTTCTGCCCGCCTTCTGCTCATACATTTCGTCGGCGTGCACAAGCCCTGAGTCAATTCTCATAACCAAGAGGGATCCAAGTATCCTGGAGAATGGCAAAAAAACTACCTATACCCTGATTACTGCTAATGTAGCACAAACAAAAACAATGTGTTGAGGACCAGTTTGAGTCTGTGGTTTGGAATCAGTCACCATCATATGATCGCAAATCAGCGGCACTTCTGCCTTTAAGCGGGGGTGTTGTTTTGGAGGAGCTCCAAGTGTGGGAGGGCGGGGGCTAATAATTCACCTTCTATACCGCATATCCTGTTCAGGGTCGCAGGTGGCTGGAGCCTATACCAGATGACGCAAGGCGAGAGGCGGGGTACACCCTGGACTGGTCGCCAGTCAATCGCATTTCATGCTCACACTTCCTGAGGAGATGCTACATTCAAATTCATGCTAGTTGTCCGTGACTACTAACCCTGCCTTTAAGGATATTGTTTACTTTGGATGATAAAATCTGGGGGTGTCCTGATCCAATATTGATATCAGATATCAGACTGATATCAGAAAAAAAAAAAGTATTGGATTTTATCGGCCTGCATCTAAAAGCTTTGATTCAAGCAGTTCATCCCAGACTCTGCTACAGCACTTCTAACCAGCATGCAGAGCCTGCGTAATCACAACAACAGCGTGTGTTAAAGTGCTAACAAAGTAGCAAGGAGTAGGAGTGATGTTGGCTGTGTGGCAGTTATGCACAAGTTTCCCGTGTTGGCACAGAACTGAGGAAGTTTAATATGTTTAAATTTTAAACATTCCCCCAAGAAGAGCTACAAATAGAGCTGAACGTCACACCATTTGTGCTGATATCGAATCAGAACAGTATCGTTTATGGCCAATACTCAACTCTGCAATATCGGTATCAGAAGTGAAAAAGTTGTATCAGGACACCCTTAATAAAATCCCCAAATTCTTTGCACCATCACCCAGAGGAACATTGTCTGAGTTTGTCAGACTAACTGTACAGAGACTTGGCCTCTCTGGAGCGTCCTCTGCACTATTTTTTCAGTATTTCATCGTCCTTGTCCCAACATTTGAAGCTGTCAGTCTGTAATCAGTCCACTCTCTGACGTGACTTTTAATAGCGTATGGCCTCACCAAAAGCCACAGCCGCCATCTGAAACAATCAGAGCACTTCCTCCCTTTGAGCTGAAGAAAGAAACAAGGCTGAATTTTTAGTTCACCACATCACGGCACCTAGTTGAGCTAATGTTGATGAGGTCAAGAGATTGAAGCAGGAATGGGCTAAAAAGTTGAGTCACTCAAGGATTAAATTTTGATACTTCTTTGTTTGTGGTTCAGTTTTCAGTGGCTGACCTTAAGAGTGTTTCTTTGGACGGTGTGGTATGACTTAATGGGTTTTAAACTCATTCAATCAGAATGCGCCACCTGTCTGCATGTGTCTCATTGTTCAGTAAAGCATGTGGAGTGTGAGGACTGCAGAGTTTTAAGCTTTAAAGAAGTTTTTTTTGTGATGATTGAAAATGTTTAATCTGTGCTACATTTTGCCTGGAGATAAATTTCCACCTCAATGAGTTCTGTAAAACCTGAAGAAATTCTCAATTTGAACCTCCATTCAGAGCTGGGTATGGGAGCCTCTCTCTGAATGAAATGTCTTTTGAATGGTTCTCTCTGAGAGGACTGCTTTTGTTGCTCTCAGCTCATTCAGAAGGAAGATTTAGTGTCCCAAATCATGTGGAATGATGTGCTATCGACCAGGCCCAGGCTGCCGTGACGTACGCTCCTGTGCTCAATACTTGAGAGAGAATATCCTCCTTCATCATGCGATAAGCCCGATCAGATCAGGGAAAAGTACATTCACATCATCCCTTCTTTTCTGCCTCTGCCTTTGCTGTGCAGTAATTTTAGCTTCTGTACTTCCCATTGATGAAATCGTGGGTGTGGATGTGTGGGGTCATTTCTGTATTGCAGTTCAATACTCTTCATATCAGCTTCTTTCTGACACTTTTTGTAGAATCTGTTGGTTGTTCAGCGATCATCACTTGATGTTAGTGGCTGCAGATGAGTAACAGAACTTTAGTAACAGAAGAGCTCATGTTTTGTTTGTTTGCCGTCTATGAAGAAGAAGCTTATAGAGAAAGCTGCTGTTTTGGTACAACTAGACGTTTGGTACAGCTAGAAGTTCACGTTAGGCTAACTTTAGGCTAACATTAGAGAAAATCCCAAACTGTCCATCAGACTGCTGTGGAGGTTCTAGCGTTAAAGATAACTTCACAATTTTTTCCAACACAGTGACAATATGTTGTCTCAAATACTGTGGTGACTTACCTTAGGACAGATTTAAACATCCTTGTTAATTTATTCACGATGAGTTGATGTTGTGGTCTACTGCACAACTTAATCCAAAGAAGACACTTTTCTGGGTTGAGATGTGTCTTAAGGAAAGGGTTAAAAATACACTCCATCGCCCATCCTCTCAGGGTACCTTGTGTCAGAGCTGAATGTACCCCATGAACACCATGTGACCATTTTCATGCTTAAAATCTCAGAAAAAAATCATAAAACTGAATGTAATCTGACTCTCTGCATTTCAATGGATGTACGGGCAGAGAACGTCTGAGTGTATGGGACTGCTATACGCACTGTGATTGGCTCATCATGTTTGAGGGCAGGACTTGGCCATAGGTCAGTTGATCATTTAGAAACCCGAATTTCACATCTCAGAGGGAAGTAGACACAAATTAAGAGCTTTAAAAGAAGGAAACAAATTAGTTTTCCATCCAGTGGATGGAAACAAACTTAAGTTGGAGCTAATAGTTGGGATAATGAAAAGTGATCTCAAGACACTTAGAGGGTAATTCATTGGTGTCCAAAAGATGGATTTACAAAGCTAAACAAAAAGGTTCATCTGGTTTGAGTGTTGGTAAACCTTCCACAGCAGCGGCAGCAGATTTAATTAACATTCAGCATTTGCCTGTTTATTTGTTTTTATTCTAATCGACTTGATAAAAACTGCAGTTCTTTGAGTGTCCACTTAGAGCTGGCTGCAGAAACACCAGAAACCACATAGACACCAATTTACAGCAAAAATTAATATTTTTCCAGCCTGGATCAAAAAACAGTTTGGGTCAAAACCGCTTATTTCCATGAGGGCATGCATTGTATGAGGGCTAGGCTGCGTTCAGCATTTCTAATATGGATGCTGGTGACAATACTCTTTAAAACTCTGTATTAGAAATGAATGGGTGACATCACAAAGACTACATCCATATATTAGGCAGTATATGGTTTCAACCAATCAGTCAAGTATGTAATTCAGGCGGTGAATAACAACGTATACAAATTTTTCTGCTGCCTTCAAATGGCCAAAGATATCAGAGCAACATCGGTGAGTTATTAAAACACCAATTTGGCCATTAAGTTCTGAAAGATGAGCCTTTGTGTCCCTAAAGCCTCATTTTCAGAACCTACAGACCCCGAATCTATCTTAAACTTTATAGTTGTGTTTGTACTCTGAACGTAAATTTTGTGTTTTTTAGCCATCAGCTCTTTCTTCTAGAGGAGATCCCCACTGAGAGAGAAACTGGTTATAAATGTAAAGGTTAGAAAATATGAAAATACTATACGATACAAACAGCAGAATTAGTATCACAAGTGCCACAGTGGCACAGGAACTCGTACGTCCCTTAGGAGAAGATGATGTCAAAGAATCTGCATAAGGTTGGAGAACAAATCCTCTGCTGAAAAAATGCTTTGTTACCTGAATGTTGAATGTTATTGCATACCAGTTCTGAACCATCACATGTCAGCCGTGTCCTCCACCAGAACTCAAGGTGTGGATGTTAATCAGATGTGAAGGTCAAAGATGCTTCACATGATCATTTGAACGAAGCGTATTTGATGAGAAATGTGTTAAATATTTGTGAAACATTAGAAATCCTGGTCTGTATTTAAACCAGCAGGTAAATAAAGCTCAGGGGTTTTCCTCAAAGCTAATTTGCTGCTCATTGTTTAAACTTTCACGTCATGTGAATTACTCAGACTTCTCGCTCCCGCACACACTCATCTGGGCAAACATTGCTCCACATAAAGGTAGATCCTACAAGAGTCTTGTGTAAATGTTAATTGGTGTTTAGTTTTCCTGCCGTGCAGCAGCCTTTGTATTCTGAATCTTAACCAGGCTGGGCTGCTAAATGCACTCCTGCACAGCTAAGCTTCTTAAGAACGACTTCAAATAAGCTTTTTTTTTCATGCAGGGTAATCCCAGGTGTTTAATCTTCCAGAGGCTTCACTTTCTGCAGGATTCATTACTTTTTATTCTCGTCCTGACTCTTTTAGGCAGATTTTTTCATCTCTAGGTTTCCTGAAAACAGAATCATGATTCTATACAGTCAATGCTAACTATTCACTGATTATTGGAACAGTTCCTGACACCTCCTACAGACATTAGGACACATAGGATGACTGCAAAGTTGTTGTAGGCTGATCAGTGTGATATCAGAACAAATATGATCCAGGTATTCTGGTTTACCAAGCAAATTTTGCACAAACTCTATTTTTTTGTTCATTTTTGAAGTTCCTCCAAGAACTTTTTGTTTTTCTGTGGTTTTATTTCACAGTGCTGCACTTGTTTAACTGACTGGACTGAAGTTATTTTGAATGTCATTATGGATTTTTTTTCTCTCTTTGATGAGAATAAGAAAACACCTGCTGGAAGTTGTGTCACATTACAACTGGAGTCCAGTTTTATAGGTTAGAAATATACATTTTGAAGAAGAGGTGATAATCATTTGAACTATTTAAATACTTATCATTAAAAGATTATTTGAAAATAACAACTAGTCCTGTCTAGAGGTGTTTTTTAGGCTCATATTTATATACCATATTTTCTGGACTATAAGTCACTCTTTTTTTCATAGTTTGGCTGGTCCTGAAATTTATAGTCAGGTGCGACTTATATATCAAATAAATGAGGTCATGATGCATTTTTGTGTGACTTTTACTCCAGAGCGACTTATAGTCCAGAAAATACTGTATGTTACACTCCTGATCAAAATTTTAAAACCAATTGAAAAATTGCACAAATTTACATTTTGCACTGTTGGATCTTAAAAAGGTTCTACGTAGAGTTTCAAAATTCAAAAGAAGAAATGGGAGTGAGACAAAAAAAAAATGAATAAGCAATTTATTTCAAACAACACTTAAAGTGAAATAATCTGTCCTTAACTCTCAGGATCTTTGAAGAAATTCAAAATGACCGTCTCACTGCATCCAACCTCAGCAGTGATGGCTTGTTGTGAGAGACCTTGCTGATGCAGCTCAACAATCCGACCACGTTCAAAGAATAATCCTGAATCCATATTTCCGTATAGATTTTGTCTTTTAAAGGCTGTGCTCTTAAACTTTTTGGTTGCTTATGTCATTTTTTCCCCTCACTCTCATTTCTTCTTTTTTGCATTTTAAAACTCAACTAAGAACCTTTCAAAGATCGTACAGTCAGAAATGTAGTGGTCTTAAAATTTTGATCAGCTCTGCATGGGCCCATTGATTTTAAGATCACAAAAGTATGAATGAAAATAGTTTTGATTGTTAGAATAAACCCTTTTCCTGTTGGATGTTGTTTGCTCAGCTCATCGTCCTCAATCTTTGCAGCCTCTGAATACAAGTTGTCCCAAAAAGTGTATACACCTTTCAGCAGCTGATAACTCAATTGTTTGTTTATTCTTTGCAGATTGAACCCATTGAACTGAATGATGGCAGACAGACTAAACTTTGAAGACAGAAAATTTATTCTAAAATGTTACTGGAAGCATGAAAACGCAGTTGAAGTGCAAAGATAATCTAGGAGGGAGTTTCAAGAAGAACCACCAACACGAGTTACGATCACTCGAATTAGACTCACCAGACTTCTTTTTATGGGAGTACCTAAAAGACAAAGTCTATTCAATGAGACCTGCAACAGTCCCTGAATTGAGAGCAACCATTGAACATTAATGCAGGCAAATACCAAGGGAATTGTTTCATGATGTGTGCTATTCCATCACTTCGCGATGTCGCAGTGTCTGGACCAGAACGGACATCATTTTGAGAACAGGAAGTGACAAAACAACAGAATGATGTTTGTGAATTCTTTTAGATGTTGCTCCAAATCGTGAATAATCGAACTCTTTCCCTGAAACTGAGTTACCATATGAGGTATGAGCGTTAAATGTCTGCTAAAGGAGTCGTGTTCTGTGTGTTTATCTAGGTGTTGGCTCTGTTTGAGGAGGGAGAGGAGACAACCACCGCCTTTGTTGAGCCACTTGTCATTCTTCTTATCCTCATCGCCAACGCTGTTATCGGAGTCTGGCAGGTGAGATCCACCTTTCATCCTGTCTGTCTGTGTAAATAGCACACTCGTGAGTAACACTGTCTCTCTCTACAGATGGTCACAGAGGCTCAGAATAAACAAGGAGCCGCTGAATGAGCAAACTAAAACCTCTTACCTCCCCCCAGGTTATCAAACATCCATGAATTCACTTTTAGTTCTTACATCTGCAGGACAAAATGTTGCAGTGGTTCAGAGACGTTCAGAAGGAAGCTCTGAGAAAAAGTAAAATGCTGAGCAAAATGCACCTTTTGGTTTGATGAAGTGAAAGCACAGTTCTCTCCTTTATCGTGAACAAAATGACTCAGAGATGGAGCGGTGATACTTTAAGAATTGTTATATTGAAAAGCTTTACATCCTGCCGTAATTCTGTAGCCAATTTTGGATTTCTGTCGTTTATCTGAAAGTTATAGATAATCTCAGTAAGAGTTAATGTGCCACACTTCATGTTGAAAGACACCTCCAGAGGGCTCAGGTCATTTTCAACCATAAGATCCGCGAGATGTAGGAAAAGACATGAAAGACTCTGTGGAGATGATGTCTGAATTTCTTCACCAGCTTAGGTCGCTGATGACCGACAGGGATCCAGCCCCACCTAAGTTTCTCCTACTTTTCCCTCCCACCCCTCTGCCCCAAACTATTTCTTATTTAAGTTATTTTTCTCAGGCTTTTAACCCCAGCAGGACAGTGGACAGTAGGGCTGGGCGATATGACATTGTACCATATATGTAATTCAGTATTTTGCTGCTGCCTTGAGACGACTTTGACACATATAATCTAACCAGATTGTCAGTATTAGATATGTATTGTTTTTTTTTTTCTGTGACGTGATTGGAGTTTCCCCCAGAGATTTATAGCTAAGCGTCCCGTTTCTTTAGTGTTAGTTTCTTTTTTTTTCCAGAGGCAAACTCTCAAAATTAAACAGTCAGATTTTAGTTAAAGCCACGTACTAAATGTCACAAAGGCACCTTTATTAACCCTCTGGGGTTTACCTCGATGTTTTACTTTGTTTACCTTGCCTTGCTTGGTGTCTTTTTTTCAGCACACCTTCACCTTCATTTTGATTACATGTGTGAACCACAGACTGTATAATTAATGGACGTAGTCTCGGCGACGTCACCCGTCTGTTTCTGAAACAGACTTTTGAAGCCAAACGGTCGGCGCGGCCATATTGGAAATGAGGCGGGCTGTGAGTCTCCACAGTAACAACCATAGGACGCTCCACAGTCATGTGATCTGAGCTGTGCCTCTGATTGGATGAACTGGCGAGCTTATTGTGGAAACTGCTGAATTAGAAAAAAATTCTCCCCCCCTTCAGTGCGTGCCGTTAGTGAAATTAGCGATTCAGACGGGAGACATTCTTTGTACCAGGCTGTAAATGTGCTTATTTTGGCGGTGAAAACAGCTTTTTTTGGCTTGTTGTGTTTGTGACTTCCTGTACTTCCTGAGCCAGCCTCAAGCGGACACTCGAGGAACAGCAGACTTTAGCACTGCTGCATTGCCTCATATTTTCAGACTGGAGGTTGCCGCTTGGTGTGAACACATTGGACCGGAAATTGCAAAAAAGAAAGAAAGAAAAGAAAAGAAAAAAAAAACTGAGGAGGAATAAGGTTGCTTTTTTTGGTTGACATTTTTGTAACTCAGAACACGTGAATTATAAAATTAAAGAAAATATATAAATAAACCATATATTAAATATACAAATTTAGCAAACAGCACATTTAAAGATAGCTATGCATTAAATATAGGGGGGGGGGGGGGGGGTCACAGGAGGCAGAGCAGAGAGACTCTGTGTGTGTGAGTCGTTTGCAGATGAAGTAGATGCTGCTGTGCTGCTTTTGCTCTCAGAAGGGGTGTGATAACTGATATCCTCTCAGACACAGTGTAAATATTGCAATTTGACAAATTTTTATCCTCAAAATATTTACATTGGTATTTTTGTAGATGGTATGATATTGCAAACCCCTATTAGACAGAGCGAGATACAGGGTGAGAGAAGGGAGTGACATGCAGGAAAGTGTCACAGGTTAGATTGTCAGGTCACTTGTTATGTCCCGAATGGCGTACGTCTGCACGTACACCCACTGTTTTGAGTGCACAAGCATGTTCACACTCGCAGTATGAAAAAATGTTGTGCATTATGATTTCTCACCTGGCCCACTCAAAACCGTCAAAAGGTTGAGTGTGGAACTGTGGACACTTCTCACACTCAAGGGTCACCATCTTGGTGACATTGGTGAAGGGGCGGGAACGGCTCAAGTGATGGATGACGGTGACAGTTAGTGAATATCAGAGGAACACCTGCCATCTGTTTTGATCATCACTTCCAGTAAGTCTGAAGCTGCAGTGTTTGATTTGAACACGACCCTGTAAGATTTAGTGCACTGCTTTGGTAAGAACACAGTTTAGTGTACGTGCAGAAGTATCCAGTTTGAGACACAGTCATATCCTCTTGGGGCTACTGCCCAGCTGGGGGCTGAAAAGCTGACACTCCACACATGCAGAGCAGCATCAAGAACATATAAATGTATAATTAATAAATGATAAACCTCTGGCCTCACATGACCTGAACAAACAGATCATTGAGAAGACTGCATGTGTAAGTCTGGTTTATTTATTTTAATGAGGAGGGCAGCAACTTTGAGAAGTGATAGAAGTACATGAAAATAGGATTTGGGTCACAGAGGCTTAATTCTACTGTTTTATTTATTTATTTATTTATTTATTTATTTATTTATTTATTTATTTATTTATTTATTCCAGATTTTTTTTCATATAGTCTTTAATTAAAACCTCAGAGAACCATTGAGAACACATTAAAAAAACGGCATTCAATATAAACAAAATAAAGGTTTATGACCTGTAACAGACAACAAATAAATAAATAAATAAATAAATAAATAGAATTCATTTTATCTACCAGGAAAAACAAACATGTTGATAAAAGCAGACCTGTTGTAACCAGGGTTGCAAAATTCTGGGAATTTTCAAAGTTGTGAATTTTTCAAAATTTATATAAACTACATTGACCTGGTCGTATACATGTATAAATGTTAAACGTTTTGTGATGCAACATTTTTAAATAAAGTTGATAACAAGAAAAAACTTCCCATAATTTCCCAAATTTCAGAGACTAAAATGTTTTTAAGTTGGTGATGACAAAACCCTTAAAATATGTATCCTTGAGCTGAAACCCCCATGGAAATTTTTAAGAAGTTCTCCTGAAATTTACTGGAAATTTTCCACCCTAAATCAGCCCCAGTTGTAACAAAAGTGCTCATGAGTGGTACAGTTTGTAATCTTGGTTTTAAATTGACCACCAGGTTGAGTTGTGTAGATTTTAAGCGTGTCTCTTACACAATAATAAAAGTCTTGTCATGATGCACTTTTCTAAACTCTCATTGTTCTGTGCTTGATTTGAATAAAAAAGGCAAAAATGTTCCATGTTAGTGCTGCACCAGAAAAATACGTGTTGGTCTCTCTTTTCTAGTGTTTGCTTAGGAGACCCTGAACATTAGCCAGTCACTGGATCGACGGCTATCATTTAAAAAAGAAAGAAGAGATGCATGATGGTTAAGTTCCAGAGAGGGAAAATAGAAACTAATTCTTTTCAGTGATGGCAAAGCAATGTTTTAGCCCTCAAAGTTCAGGTCATACATGTAACTCAAAATCCACATCAACAACATGTGAGATGATGAAGGTATTTTCTTAATTTTCTTGTGTTTTGTCTTTTTGCATGAGCTTTCTTAAGTTGCAGTTCTGTGAACTCTCAGGGCCACCGTACAAAACAGACTATTGTTTAAAATCAAAAGGGCTCATTTCCTTTTAACATATTCTCCATCCACCAAATGAATAACTCCCACCTTTCTCCACCTCACATCAGGAGAGAAATGCTGAGAATGCCATCGAGGCGCTGAAAGAGTACGAACCAGAGATGGGGAAAGTGTACCGCATGAACCGCAAAGCCGTCCAGAGGATCAAAGCCAGAGACATCGTGCCAGGGGACATCGTGGAGGTGGCAGGTAAGCAGCAGGCCAAACTCTCGCTGTCACTCGCTGGGACTAATTTATGCTCAAACACTCACTGGAGCCCACTCAGAATCCCACTCAGCCTCAGCCATCCATTCATGAGTCTGGAAACGCTGTAGGAATATCTCCCCCTGCGTTACATAAGAGTCTTTTCTGGATGTGCAGGTGCAGCAGCTGCTGTTTGTGTGTGAGGGTCTGTGTAAGTGGCTGCGGTCACCCCTCTTATTTAAGGCCCAGTTTGATTTTCCACAGCTTTCCCCCCCCGTTTCCCTCTGCTTTCCATGCGCTCAGTCTTACCACCTGGACACTGCTGGATGTTTGTCTGCTCCTCATTCACACTCCTCCAGGTTACACTCACACATACGTACAATCCCCTCGCTGTGCACCCGCCCACGTGTGGGCAGCCCGGTCTAAAAATAGTCTCTCTGTCACTCTGCTTCCAGAACATCTGAGTGTGTCAGAGTTGATGAAGGAGCACACACACGCACACACACACACACAGAGAAAGATCAGTTCAGGGTTAACTCAACTGATTTTTAGAGTGTAATCCTGGGCTGCACGTGGTGCTGCTTGGGCTCAGACGGCTCTGAGTGATGTGAGGGAGAGGAGAGGAGATCACAGCGTTCATTCATAATCCCGGCACGCAGAATGAAGGAGAGGGATTTTACACGCCACGCTGGTTACAGTGAAGTCTCTGCGCTGTTCGATTTCAGCTCCAGGGTTCAAAAATGGAAATGAGATCATCCATCCAAATAAGCAGAACTGAGGGCTCCTCAGAGCAGCTTTCCAAGAAGCCCCGCTGCAGCCGCTCTCAAACAGACTTTTGGTCAGTGTTCGTTTTTGAACAGAGATGAGGTGATGAGGCCGATTGTTATATGTCATCCTTTACCATGGCAACATGTGCTGCACAATCAATCAAGCTGTCATTGTTACTGTGATACAAATATACACAGTAAACATGTTAAAAGAGACTTCATGAATCGGTTAATTCGACTCGATGTTTTGGTGACAGCAGGGTGTCATGTTTTTACAAAGATTACTCTGACTTCAGCCTGCAAACTGATCTCACTGCTGCAGGAAAAAAGAGCTGTTAAAATGTTGGTATTAAAGACCTTTTGTTGGGGAAAAAAATGGAACTATTTTGATCCAGAGGAGGCAACTTTTTTCTACAAAAACGAGCACTTTCTTGCTTATATCTAAATGTATGTAAATTTTTCCTCCTCCTTAAACGTGGGCCCTAAGATGCCGACAAAGAAAAGACTTTCAGAAGCTTTATTTACAAACAAAAGATAGCTAGACAACTCATCCTAATGTCCTGGAAACAGCAGACACCCCCCACCTCTACCAGATGAATCAAGGACAGTATACACACGTCCTGAAACTTAAAAAAAAAGAAAGATATTTCTTAATAGGCTAACTACAAGATTTCAGGAGGATTTGGAACCGTTTTTTAGAGTATTGTGAAAGTTTACAGGTACCACTGGATAAGGATGAATAACAATGTTGAGGTGGAATTTCTCTAATGAACTTCTTTTTTTTCTGTTTAAAATGCAGCTTGTTCTCAAACTAATGTGGATCTTACAGCAACCAGATGGTTTTTGTGGCAAACATTTAAGCCTATAAAAGTTTGATTGGCAGGATTTTCTTTTGGTTGGTCAGAACAGAGGTGGCTACCTTACCTTGTTTGGCTCCCTGGGACTGATACCATTATAAACTAGACATTATCCTTTTTGTAGTCTAAGTCTTTGAAAAGAGTTTGGTGTGTAACAAAGGTTGGTGTCTCTTTAAGGCTTCCTGTTTCAAAAACACCCTGCTCTCTAAATTGGCCAGTTCTCTAGAGGCCTGTTGGGGGCAGAGCTATGGGCAGACCCTGATGTTTGAGGCCCACGCACTCCAATGTGTCATTAACCAGTAAGAAGGTCCTCATGTGATGACCTCATTTTTTCAGCAAATCTTGGTAAGCTCTGGTGCTGTTTTGTTTTGTTTTGTTTTGTTTTTTGAATGGAGCGTTTTGATCAATTTACAGACAGATTCAGGGATTTCTACAACATATGAAATGTAGAGGTTTAAAAATCTGCACATTTAGTCTGAATGTCCAGCATTGTTACTAGTGATAGACCGATATGCTTTTTTTTTTCCAGGGCCGATACCGATACCGATTATTAGCCGTGAAGGAGGCCGATAACCGATATTTGCAGCCGATATTCATTTGCAGTAAACGTGAATATATTGACATCAAAATTTTGAATAATACAAACTCTGATACTTAACTTTGTTTAAATGCCTTTCAGCACATGCTTATTTAACATTTCCTAGGCTCAGCAGCATGTCTTCTAAAGGTAAATAAAAATTTAAAGAAATAAATAGCTCCCTTAAGTTTTCTACAGTATATAAACTGTTTCAAAATTTCAATACAACTAAAATGTTTATCTCTTTTTTTAACTTCAAACAATCACAATAACAATAACAATAACAATATCATTTTTAAGAGCCAAGCAAGCTGTGAAAGTTATAATAAGTTCATAGACTGTGAGATAGTCACGATGCTAATTGCGTTAGCCGGTCAATGGGATTTTCCATTCATGTTAGCATTAAGCTAGCGGACTTTCGCTAACCGAAGCAAAGTAGTTAAGAATAGCTTTCCTTTGCCAAGTTTGAAGTGACCTATTATCGGCCGTCGTATTAAAAAAAAAGGCCGATGCCGATATGGGTCAAAATGACAAATATATGCGCCGATAATGGGCCTGGCCGATAATCGGTCTATCCCTAATTGTTACTTTACATCCATGTTTAATACATGAGAAAGCATGATACCCTGCTTTAAATAATTCCCCTTCTTCTTCTACATGGAAGTTTTTTGAGGTCATAGATGTTTGTAGAGGTCAGAAACACCTCCTGTGTGTGGCTGTCCATGTGACAGCTCACACTCCTGTGGAATTCAGACTTGTTTCAGCTGGTGTCCTTATTCACACTTGTGTGCACACACTGCCAGCCTCAAACAAGCCTACACAGGTAAACCTGGTCCAAGAGTACTCCACGCTTTGCTCCCCCACTATCACCTACCACCACCAGCCCCGTCACTGTCAACACCAACTGTGTCCCCATGACAACGCTGTGTGCTCATTTCCGTAATGCTGAAGTTCACGAGGGGTTTAAAGAGCGTTTGTAATGACACCGTGGAGCAGAAACTAATAAGACTTTAAATCAACCATCTGCTGTTTGAATAAAAGATTTGGGGTTATTGCTGGTTTTCAGCTTCTGCTGGTGATCTGTGCTGTTTGTGAGGAAATGAAGGGCAGGAAAACACTGCTCACACCCTTTTTTATCTTCTGTGAGTGTTTTAACCCTGTAACAGCTCAGAGTGTAAATATAACAGAGGTGGGGACATGTTATCCAGTGAAACCACAAGATACAGGTGTGAACCACAGGAGACAAAACAGGAGAATTAACAGTCAAGGGGAAAATCTCATACTAACACAATATCATAAAAACAATAAGAAACATGTGGAGAGGGGAAAATGAAAAGTTATACTACCATAAAATACCTCAAAGTGGTCCTATACATGGTACACAGCAGCAATAAATGCTTGGCTTTTATTGGTCACTAATCTAAAGAAATAGTCTGTTACTTCTTAACAGCACATCATTGCTTTGAAGACGTCTCCAATAACAGACTCCAGTAGAACAACCAAACAATTTACATTCACCAAGAGCTGAAACCAATTTGACTTTAGTGTATTCACTTTTAGGGAATGCTGTCTTTTTATTCATGAATCTAATCCAAGTCTTCAGTGGACTAAGACACAGGTAAATGATCAAACTTTGTTGCTGTGAAAATAAAAGCTGTAATGGCTTGAAAATACAGAGTGTTTTGTTTTACTAAGCTACACTGATGGCAAAAACAGAAAGTGATTTCTAGTCTTGTTTGTTTACATGGGATAAGCTGTCTATCTATAAAAGAGATTGCTTTTGGATTTGAGGCTCAGTTTATTCAGCCTTGTTTGTAGAGATACTCCTTACTGGTCTTCATAGTTTGGTTATAGTGATGAAACATGATGAGGAATATTAATTGAAATATTCATATTTTCCAAAAGGAAATACAATAAAGGGAAGTCCCTCCATCCATCCATTCATTTTCTACCGCTTATCCGGGGCCAGCAATGTCATCAGCGAAGACCAGTGGCCCCTGTCCCCAGCCACTTTTGCCAGCTCCTCTGGGGGATACCAAGGCATTCCCGTCCGAGAGATATAAACTCTCCATCGTGTCCTGGGTCTACCCTGGGTTCTCCTCCCAGATGTCCATGCTTGAAACACCTCCCCAGGGTGGTGTCTGGCAGGCATACTCACCAGATGCCCAAACCACCTCATTTGGCTTCTCTCGATGTGGAGGAGCAGCGGCTCTGCTCCGAGCCTCTCCCAGATGTCCAAGCTCTGAACCCTATTGGAGAAAGCTCATTTCAGCCACTTGTATTCATGATCTTGTTCTTTTGGTCACTACCCACAGCTCGTGACCATAGGTGAGGGTTGGACTGTAGATTGACCAGTAAATTAAGATACTTGCCTTCTGATTCAATTCTTTCTTCATCACAACAGACCAGTATAACATCCACATCACTGCTGCCGCTGCCCCGATCTGTCTGTCAATCTCTCGCTCCATTTTCCCCTCGTTTGTAAACAAGATAGATACTTAAACTCCTCTACTTGGGGCAAAGACTCTCTACTGACCAGGAGCGAGCAGTCCACCTTTGTCTGGCTGAGAACCATGGCCTCATTAGTTCATTTACATTAAATAAAAACAATTGGCCATGATAATATAAAATAAAAGCAAAAGGAAGCACACAAAGTTAGTCCCACTGCAGTCATGTCTGTTGTCAATGCAGTGCTGCCTGAGACTCTGGAGAGGAACAACATCCAGTGTTTGACATTGGGATTTGGAAAATTTTTATTGACCCGAAGGGACAATTTGGTTTGCAATAGAGGTCACAGTCACACAGTCAATACATTTATAAAAAACAGCAAAATGACATTAATACATATAAAACACAAGTACCATGGATATCACCATGATGGGCGTGATTGAGATAAGGATCGAAAGACCAGTAGTCCAAAGTAAAAGTGTGCAGGCCACAATGCCTACAGCTTATTTAAAAACCCAACAGCTGATAGAACAAACAACCTCAGGTATGACCTCTGGTTTGACCTCTGGTATGAACCTCTGCCCCGTTGGCAGAAGCCTAAACTCTGCATGCAGGGGGTGCAGATGGTCTTCCAGGATGGCGTTTGCCAAGAGTGGCTCTTGCTTGAAAAACATGGCTATGGTCAATCAAGTCAACTCCAAATACCTGTTAGCAAAGTTTAGCAATATTTCCCAGCCTGAGGTAGCCAAACCAGCAGAGCAGACCACACACAAGCAATCGTGACTACAGCTGCTTGTTGCCGCAACACGGCAGTGCCATCCCATGTGACACGAGGCATGCTGACAGTGGGTGTTGGTTTTCAGCTGTGTCTCCAGATTCAGAACAGAGTGGTGAACCTCTCCTAGTCTTCATAGCTGTTTAAACCAACCTAAAATTTTACCTCATTACCTTGGAGATGTTCCTCCAGGTGTTTTTGTTCGCATGACAAGTTTTTCCAGTGTTTTGTTGTTCCTGTCTCAGCTCTTTTGAAACCAGCTGCAAGTATCAAGTCTACAGTGAGCACCCACTGTTTTATATAAAACATTAAAATAAGTATAATCTCTGTATTTCTGGAGTAAGAGTTTGGTTCGTATTGCCAGCCCAGCAGTAAGTCAAACTTGTTCCCACTCAGGGGTGGACTCCACCAGGGCTGCCCTTTGTCACCAATTCTGTTCATTACTTGTATGGACAGGATTTCTAGACATTGAAGATCAGCACCTCTACGTCTGAGGCCATGGTTTTCAGCCTGGGCTAACCACTCCAAGTTGGGAGGGAATCTCTGCCCCAAGTGGAGGAATTAAGTGTCTCAGGGTCTTGTTCACTGGTGAGGGGAATATGGAGCGAAAGATTGACAGATGGATTGGGGCATCATCAGCCGTAATGTGGATGCCATGACGATCTGTTGTGGTGAAGAGAGAGCTGAGCCAGAAGGTAAGGCTCTCAGTTTACCAGACAATCTACATTCCAACCCTCACCAATGGTCAAGAGCTGTGGGTCATGACTGAAAAAACAAAATGTTTGTCAAAACAGTTATGTCTCTTGGTTGACCTGGGAATGCCTTGGTATTTCCCCAGAGGAGCTGGTGGAAGTGGCCGGGCACAGCCTCACTGGTGTTCATCGATGACATTGCTGCCCCTGTGACCTGGATCCAGATAAGTGATGGAAAATGGATAGATAGCATTTAAATCTTTACTTCCAACCTTTGATAAGTCATCCCTGAACTATTTAAAAAAAACAGGAATTAAATTATTTTCAAACCATCAAAATCTGTTTTTGTTAACGTTTTACCCAATGTTCAAACTTTTCCATCGGGGTTGTGTGTACTTATTTTAAGAGTAAATTTGACTCTGTTGTCAGCATTTTGCACTCCTTTTTACTGCATTCCCAGCTGCCCTGAATATCCAAATATGGCTCAGAAAGTAAGAGCCTTTCTCTCTCAGTCAGTGGAGATACGTCTGCATGAAGACAGAATGTGAAGCTCTGTTTTCAGTAAAAGCTTTACCTCCAGCTTGTTTTAATTACAGAGAGCATTAAGTGCCTTCAGTTTATTTTAAGAAGAGGTATGACTGTGCTGTTCTGCTCGCCGCCTCATTTTTCTAAAATCAACACCGTCATTTATCAGGCTGCTTCGTTGTTTCTGACACAATCTTGTTGCTAAGCAGTTCTAAAACATGAGTAAACAGCTGAGGTAGGCACTGACTGTACCTCACACACTCCTCTCACTCAGAACGCATTTTTGTGTGTGTGTGTGTGTGTGTGGTGTCAGTGATCTTCAAACACACACCCTCCTGAGTGAAACATGAGTTTTACAGTGACAAAGAAAACACGTAAATATTTTCCTTCCCTTCCATGATTTCCCGGCTTTCCTGTGCTGCAGATCAGCCGGCAGTTGTTCCATGGGAACTGGAAGCTGTGTGGAGGTATTGGAAAAGGACGCTGCCAACCACAAGTGCTTTTGAGGAGAGAAAAGAATATAAATATATTTACTCGAGTTTCCGCCACTGCAGCTGAAGCCTTCTTGTAGGTACATTCCTGGTGCTGCCAGAGACGGTTAAAGCACAGCTGTGATTTTGCGCCTCCGTTGGAACTTTCCAGGTTTTCAGATGCAGCGGTCAGGTTGTCAGGGACTCCTGAGGGTTTGAGCAGGACCTGAAGAGATGGAAACCGGCACCAGACTATTCCTAGTAGCAAGTCACGATTATCCAGCATGTGAGGGAGGACCTCTTTGCCAGATTATTATGCAAGACCTTCAGATTTTGATTCAGGTCCATTTTTACCAAATGGAAGAAGAACTCTGTCTGGCCAAACCATCTGACCTCCTCATTAGTTTTCATCAAACCTTCATGTTCCTTACCAGATTTATTCATGACTTTTGGAAATATTAGCTGCTTTTTACTGATTCTCTGATGAATTTCAGATCTTTCTAATATTCATAGACTGTATCTGCAAGAGGATTTAAGTTCCTCCTCTAGCAGATGGAGCGTTTCTGTGGGAGGCTGGACAGTGGAGCAGGAGTCTGTAGGTAGGCGTTTGAAAGCTTCTCTTTCCTGCCCTCGGCCAGTCCTGCTGCAGCGAACCTGTAGCCCCCAGCCATCTCCCACACAAACACATCACATACTTCTCTCCCCCTCCACCTCTCCCACTCCTGTTCTCTCACAGCCCATGGGTGTCAGACAGAGCGATGTCGAGAAATGCAGATATTGAAGTGCAGCCTCTCTCTCTCTCTCTCTCTCTCTCTCTCTCTCTCTCTCTCTCTCTCTCTCTCTCTCTCTCTCTCTCTCTCTCTCTCTCTCTCTCTCTCTCTTTGTCCCTGTTTCTGTTCTGTTGAATAATGTCCTGAAGTTTCAGAGTGTTGAGTTAAATCATCCAAAGTGAACACTCTGTGGCCGATCAGCGTGAAACTTTTCAAAAGTTTTCACTCTGAAGTGTGTTGCAGAGGAGAAACAGCCTGTCGGGTGTCTCCAAATGTGAGCGAGGAAGAGCAGAAATTCAGCGAGGTGTCCAGGATTAGTCATGTTGAAAAGGCTGCAGATTCAATGGGAGCAGGTGTTTTCACGGAGTAGGTGTCTCGTATAAAAACCAGAGAGGGTACAAAAACTTCATGACCTAAGTAGTTGTTGCAGGTATTTTCTTCAAACGTAAGTGTTACTGATATGATGTAAAAAAGAAAAATCTGTAGTCATTTTCAGCATTGGAAGTGTTCCTCTTCCTGTTTGTTTGTAATTTTCAATCTGGTGTCCTTTGCACAGGCCTGGAAGGGACACTGTTGGTCTAAAGCTCTCTGGAGCAGGTTTTCATCCAGGATGTCTCTGTTCATTGCTGCATTCATCTTTCCCTCAATCCTGACTGGTCTCCCAGTTCCTGCTGCTGAAAAACATCCCCACAGCATGATGCTGCCACCACCATGCTTCACTGTAGGGATGGTATTGTCCAGGTGATGAGTGGTGCCTTGTTTCCTCCAAACATGACACCTGGCATTCACACCAAAGAGTTTAATCTTTGTCTCATCAGAGCAGAGAGGTTTCTTTCTCCTGGTCTCAGAGTCCTTCAGGGGCCTTTTGATAAACTCCAGGTGGGCTGCCATGAGCCTTTTACTAAGGAGGGGCTTCAGTCTGGACCCTCTACTCTAGGCCTAATTGGTGGATTGCTGCAGAGATGGTTGATCTTCTGGAAGGTTCTCCTCTCTCCACAGAGGACCTCTGGAGCTCTGACAGAGTGACCATCAGGTTCTTGGTCCCCCCCATGACTAAGGCGATATCAAAGTCCCCTCCTGCTAGGGAGAGACAGCAGGATGAGATTGGTGTTATATTTAGAGGTTGTAATAAAATGTCTTTCCATGATATCATATAAGTAGCTTTTAATCTCCATTTTCTATAACGTTTAATTAGAAGTATCATTAATTATTTTGTATTGCATAATTAGAAGAGTTAGCTAATAAAAAAGGAACTTCTTGGCCCTAAAAGATGTTCATGTTTGGAGGTTACGATGTTTTTAAGACAGCACTGAACTGATATCACAGCATCAAAAACATTTCCTGCACAACTAATTTAGAGGTTTGTGAAAGCCAAATGTGTTTTTTTTTCATCAGTCTGTTGTGAAATTATAATTCAAGTAATAATCAATTGTGTTGGTTAATTTTGATGAGGGTTCAGGTAGCTTTCCACAGACGAAGATGCTTAAAGTGTCTTTAAAGATGTGATGTTTTCACTGCCTGAAAATGTCTCTGTGTGATAACAGGATGCCTCTCAGAGGAAGTAGTTTCCAGCTCCTTCTTTCCACCATCCGTCAACACTGGATAGAAACAAAAATATGATGTTAGTCTGAAGTGTTTAAAGCATGTTCCCTCTCTTCTTCTCAGAGATCATCTCTGTCATCAACGTCGTCCAGCTCTGCTTTTCTCGGCAGCTGTCTCCGTCCTGCTGTTAGGGAAACATTTCCATTAATGTTCATAGTTTTGAAATATGGGTTTAATATGCAGGGTGTAATAAGCTGCCTGTTAGGCTGTGGTGGAAACAATTGGACTGTGTTTCAGACGAGCAAAGAGAGCTGCAGAAAGAGTAACAACGAAAGGGAAATAATTGTTTTTGTTTCCAAACAGCAGTATGTCTCCATCAAGGTTATATCCAGCTGTTGTTTGCCTACAGCTGCTTCCTGAGCTCTGATTAAATCTGCCAACGCATCTTTGCTCAGGAACTTATTCTTTAGACACGTTCTCAGTGGTGGGTGTAAGCCAACGATGGCCTGCAGCTACGTTTATAAGCACAAATGGATTTTCAATGGGAACATGTACTTAAAACCATCCTCACTGTTCTTCTTTTACTTCCTCTGAGGTCACGATCAGAGGCTAAAATGCAACAAAATCATGTATTAAATCTATTCTTTGGTGTTTCTTGTTTTGTTTGTGTTGTTTGTTAGTCGGTGACAAAGTGCCAGCTGACATCAGAGTGACCTCCATAAAGTCGACCACGCTGCGAGTCGACCAGTCCATCCTCACAGGTATTTCTCCTCTTATATCAGACACCAGATCTCTCCCCTGTGGGGCTTTCACATAATCCAGATAGAGTTTGCCACCATGTTTCTTTATTGCCTGAACTTGAAAGCCTGAGGGTAAAAGTAACTTTACTTTCTGTAATAACTTCTGTGATCCTCTACCCTTTAAACTGAAAGTCTAACTTTGTTCAGCCGACTTATTGTTGAAAAATACCGCTGTTTTTCCGCTGAACACCTGTCACCCTTACAGTTCTAATCCTGTTCTCTTCTCTGGTACGATGTCTCCTTTAGGGGAGTCTGTGTCCGTCATCAAACACACCGACCCTGTCCCTGACCCCAGAGCCGTCAACCAGGACAAGAAGAACATGCTGTTTTCTGTAAGTGTGTCCCCTGCAGCAGGCTGAGTCATGTGTCTGCCACCTTCATTTATTTACTTTAAGTCTTATTTATTTAAGGCGAAGTATTTGGCTCTTAAACTGAAGATACACACCACACATTTTACATGTAATAGAATTTTGTCTCAGTCTGGCTGCACAGTAGACCACTTTTGAATATTAAATGATCTAAAACCATTGAAGACCACACACACACACACACACACACACACACACACACACACACACACACACACACACACACACACACACACACACACACACAAATTCATAGTTTTTGTATCTGAGGTGTTACTTGACCTTTAAGCAAAATCCACAAAAATATTGTGATTTATTTTTTAATGATATATATATTTTTTGTATCACATTGGATGAGTTGGGCAGTATTGGCAACTTTTTAAGTAAAGTTTTTAGTAAATATGCATTCAATTAATGCAGAAAATACTTCTTTTGAAAAACAGTAATAATTTAGATGCTCTAAACGCAACTTCTTGAAAATTCAAAAGAAAAAAAATGTTTGGTTGATTTTGAAAAGTTCCAAAATACAGTTTCAGTTGCCTGTAGTGGACTGATAATCCTTAAGGGGGTACAATACATTTTTAAAAATTGTTAACAGGTTTTTAATTCAAAAATTTACCATGTTGATTGAGATAAAGGTCTTTGAAAGTCATGTTTCAAATTTGATTCGTTCTGTAATAAAAGGTTACCATCAATATACATACTACAAGTTACTATAAGACCAATAGACCAGACACTGAACATTCAAGGAAATGATTCAGATGACAAAAGTTCTCTCAGAAACTTTCCTGATAAAACAAGATAAACAACGTGTGGCAATTTGAGAGCTTGGCCATAATTCTCCTGTCAGCCAGTATATCCACAGGGTCCACAGGGTCCATCCAGGGCCCATCCTGGTCTTTTTCACCAGTCTGTTCTGTGTAGCTCTTCTGTATCCTGTCCACTCACAGCAGAAGAAACCTTTAATGTGTTGTTCATGTCCAGTGTTAGCTCTGTTTGCCATGTCTCTGTGAATAGCATGATGCTACTCTGCCATCAGTCCTACTGGTGCTGCATTAGCATGGCTAGCTCGTCCATCTCATGGGAGATAGATCTTACATTCACTAAAGAAAATTCACTAGAGGAAAGACCAACAAAAGAAAGAGAGCTGTTGCACCAAGCTGCCATTCGAGAGGCACATAGCATTCAAATGTCTTATTTCAAGAAAAGAAATTTCTTCATAAAGAGTAAAAATCTGCCAAATCTGTTTCTTAAAACAAAAATAATGTCCTAACAAGAAACAAAACAAGTACATTTTTGCTACACTATCGGCAGACTTGTATACTTTTTGCAAGCAGTTACGAAGACGTCATTTCTTGGAATAAGACATTTTTTCTGAACTTGTCAGTTGAATGTGGCTTTTAATAAGTCTAAGAAGAAAAAATACAACATAAATTCTTGATTAGATTTTAGATTTTCAGTTCATTGTATGCAGCAAAACTACTAAAAACGTTGGGATAGAATATAGGTGAATAATTGCTGTAGCTGGTCTGCATTTGCAGTTCACCCCTTGGCTTTGACAGCGGTGTTTATGTTCACTTCTGTTGCCAAACTTGTGGTTGATAATGTTACTGTTTTTGGTTGTTGTAAGTTTTCCATCAGAAGCAGTCTGACCTGGGATCGAAAATATGAAACATGTTTCCTGTTCCAGGTGGAGGAGGGTCAGATTGATGGTACTGACACCAAACTCAAGTATTATTAATGCAAATAATCTCTTTCAATGAGCCCTGTTTCCACCAAGCTGGGAACCAACAAGTGGGATGGTATGGTTCGGTAATTTGGAGATCTGTCCCAGTTTTTAGTCAAGAAAAACGCCACAAAATCCGAGACAAACCGAACTGAACTGCTTGTTGGAAATGGGACTCAGGAGCCCTGAATCAAGTAATGCCCCCCCCATGAAGCAGTGACTCCAAAACTGGAACTAGCTGCTCTCCGTATCAGAAAGGTCTGCTCTGACCTGCTCTGATGGGTTTTGTTTTCTTAATGTCTGTATATTTACTGTCTTTATGTGTTTTATTTGTATTAATCTGCTCCTGTGTTTTATTCTACTCTGTTTTTAATTTTTTTCATTTAAATTTAGTGAGCAGTACTTGGTGACCTTTCCTGTTGTTTTTCTCGGTGCTGCTCTGTAATTGAATTGGACTGGAAGTGTCTTTCCATGGTTTATTACATAACTTGTTCAGAGGGATGAATTTCTTTCATCATTGAATTTCTGTTTTTAATTTTCTGCCTCACTTCCCAGCATCCATTTCTCTCTCTCTTCCTTCCTTTTCCCTCAGGGCACAAACATCGCTGCAGGCAGGGCGATTGGCATTGTTGTTGCCACGGGTGTTTCCACGGAGATCGGTAAAATCCGTAACCAGATGGCCGCCACGGAGCAGGAGAAGACGCCGCTGCAGCAAAAGCTGGATGAGTTTGGCCAGCAGCTCTCAAAGGTCATTTCTTTGATCTGCATTGCTGTGTGGGTCATCAACATCGGACACTTTGGGGACCCCGTCCACGGCGGCTCCTGGGTCAGAGGGGCCATCTATTACTTTAAGATTGCTGTGGCTTTGGCTGTGGCTGCAATCCCGGAGGGCCTGCCCGCCGTCATCACCACCTGTCTGGCTCTGGGGACACGACGTATGGCCAAGAAGAACGCCATCGTACGCAGCCTGCCGTCAGTTGAGACCCTGGGCTGCACGTCTGTCATCTGCTCCGACAAGACGGGGACCCTGACCACCAACCAGATGTCCGTCTGCAGAGTGAGTACAGACCAAATCCTGAAACTTAAAGCTTTTTTAGACCACATGTGACTGATTTACTGAGAGTGATTCAGACAGCTTATATAAAGGAAACTAAAGTCAGTGTTTGATGCCAACATCCCCTTACTTGATTGACGCTCTAAAAACCTGCGGATCTCTCCTTCCTGGTTTTCTTTCTTCCTCCTCATTCGAGTGAGGCCTGAAGAGGATTAGAAAACTCTTGTAGTGTTGTTGTAATGTTTGGAGGCAGGTTTGAGATAGCAGCTGGTGGAGTAGTACAGGCTGGCATGACCCAGCAGCTCTCAGAGGTATCACCAGATCAGATCAGTGTACACACACACACACACACACAAACACACACACACACACAGAGGGAAGGTTTCCAGAGTGTCATGTAGACTGAGAAAAAAAACAATACAGTCCTTGTTTCTCACAGATTGACATGCCATCAGTGATTCCTGATTCAAATTAAACTCTATCAGAATTTGTTTATACTAGTGGTGGGACTTTGTCGCGTTAATTCAATAATTAACGCAGGGGGAAATTAACGGCGTTAAAAAAAATAACACATTTTATCGTATTTTATTTTACGAGTTTCTGGCAGACGGATCATAGCGACGCACTGAGTGATGGATAACACTGATGACAGCGCCTTGCTTAGCTCGGTGGATGGAAAATTTACTTTTAAAAAACAGTCGCCGCGGTCCGTCAGCGTGAGCCAAATCACACTGCATCCGTCTCAGGAGCGGAGCGCAGCTCAGCGTACTCATAGCAGCTGTATACACAAGATCACAGGAGAACAACATGTTCCTGCAGGAATCACACCCATGACAACTACTTTCATGATATTTAGTATGTTAAACTCACCTGCCCTCCCAGAGCTTCATTAATTCAGTCCTTCCCTTTTAGTCTCTGTTGGTGTCCTTATATAAAGGATGTGTTGTATCGTATATAATTATCTGGTTTTCTGCCTCCAATATAAACTTTTCCTCGTCCATGGCGTCAGATTTCCTCTGGGTCTGACCCGCTGATGACTGCTGGCCCTGTGCCAGTGTCGTAGTTTTAATATACGAGGATAATTTTACGATCGACAGGCTGAACATGGTGATTTATTTTGAAAAGACCGGAAACTCTGATCGTTTTTCGTGTCTGTTTTCCTGTTTGGTACGATCTGCTCTGTGAAAATTGACGCGTTTTCAAAAAAAAAACATCTTTTGAGCAAAATAAACAGGATTTTGTAGTTTAAAGTTCTGTATGTGACTATTCAATGATTTAGTCTTAGTTTGAAAAGTGTTGCTTCTGATGTTGAATATGGATGCGATTAAAAATGCGATTAATTACGATTAATTAATTACAAATGGCATAATTAATTTGATTAATTTTTTTAATCAAGTCCCACCACTAATTTATACATAAAGTAATCAAACATACAGAACCTTTTTCCCTGTGCTGACTCCTTATCATCAAACACAAGGAGTTAGGAAGGTGAACCACATGTGCAGAAGGCTTTCTCTCAACCTGATTTTGTCAGCAAAAAAAAACTTTAAGACAACAGAATCACTTGATCTAAATCAATCTCAGGATCTGATTCTGTTTTCATACAGCACTTCACACCTTTGGGAACAAAAGTCAATTTTTCAAGCATTTTGCTGTCGCCAGTTTCCAGTAATCTCTGACTTCCTTTTTTGTGACTGTAATCTGCATCGATCAGCCAGAGGAACATTAACCCTTTTGACCCCAGTTGAGAGACTTTGACATCAAACACAGCATGAAATAATGCACTAATTACTAATCTTACACACCACAAACACAACTCAAACAACTCAATGAATCACCACATGTCAAATTCCACGCAGCTCAACTATGTGAACCCACTGGCCATATTTTGGCTCTATCGCTGTGCTGCTACATGCAGAACAAAAGATCAACACCTCAGGTGAAAGCAGAGACTCCACAGATTCCAGTGATATGAGTCAAAGGTCTCTACAGAAAAGTATCAGAGAGATTGAGGCCATTTGGTCCTTGTCAAACATCATGTCCCAAACACTCTTCTATTTCCCAGCTTCCAACAATGTCACGAACAAAAGGTTCACTTTCTGTCCAAAGTAACCTGTTCACTAAGGGTAGTATTACAAAGACATCATCGATAAGCAGCCTCTTTACCTGCCACTGCTCATAATGTTTTGCTGGATCTGTGTATCTGCAAAATAAATGCCACAATTTCTTGGTTCCCAACATCCCCAGACCAACATCTGTTCATGTGTTTCTCTTTAGTCTTAGTTTAACTGTAAGACTTTAATCTCCTGTGCTGTAGCAGTTTGAAGAAAAAGAAGCTAGTATTTAAAAGATTTACCTGCAGTAACAGTCTTTAAGTATGCTGACATCCTGATGCAGATTTGTAAAAGCAAAAACGTTGACAGCTCCGTCCTTGAGAGGAGAGGAAAACATTTTAAAGCTCTTGTTTGTTCTCTCTTTGAATGTGATTAAACTTTCCTGATGATTTAAACCCTGATTGGCTGTTGCAAGCTTTATTTTACAGTTCATGGTTGCAACACAGCATCAGTTTTATTCATAGCTGAAAAAGCCTGATTGCTGATACCAGTTTATAGAGATGCATAAATTATTGCAGAGTGGAGCTGAGGTTTCAGCACGGCAGACTTGAACTGTTTCTTCTGAATGCACGTTAACTCTGCTAAAAGAGGAAAACAGCTGATCTGAATCTGGTCTTTTGAGTGTAGATTCTACATTTGATGTCAGACAGTGAATCACAATTATCTCCAAATTTCACAGGAAAGATTTTCAGGGGGGACAAAGGACATGTTTATGTGTGTATGTGTGTTCACTTACAGCCTGCACTGTTACACTCTGTGCATGTGAACAGTGACATTGAGGTGTATCCTGGAACATTGTGCAGGTTTAAGCCTGTAAATGACCTATATTTAACTCAGACAACAAACAGAGATCTTATCCAAAACTATTCATGAGTATTTCTCCAGCAAATAGCCTCGCCCTGTCCTTTCCCTGCTTGTGTGTGTGTGTTTGTGTGTGTGTGTGTTTAAGTTTTGCTTGCTCAAAGCCTTTGCTCCCAGCACAGAGTAAATGCCAGAGCTGCTGTTTGTCTTGGCTGCTGCCTGAAACTCCGGCTCTACTCACACATGCACGCACAGTCAGTCACACACACCTAATCAGTTAACACCTCAAGTCCTTACTTCCTCCAGCTCACCTCTCACCTGGGCTAATGATCTCACAGGTTAGCTGCCAGTACGAGCAGGGGAGCTCCTGGGTGATGTCCACATGACGCTGGTATCTGAGGACAGGAACTGGCTGCTAATTCAGAGTCTTCAGCCTCCCTGGACCTCACATGCATGCATCTTTATGACTTTCTGTGAAGTGTTTTAGCCTGAACAGCCACTTTATACACAGCAGCAGCACCACCTGCAGCAGCATGAGGCTCAGTTTGTCAGCTGTGGGTCAAGAACAAATAATTTCCCTGAAATATCAAGTCATGAAAACAGAACTTCTATAATTGCTTCGACCTAATTCAGAGAAATAATTGAAATCAGCTTTCAGTGGAAGTGGCCGATGATAATCATTTCCTGTGACTCAATATTTCACCTGATGGTTTTTCATTAAGTCTCTATCTCTGCAAACCTCGACTCTCTGCAGCACGCTCTCTCCTCTCTCTCTCTCTCTTTTTCTGTCCACATTTTCTGCCTGTCTTTGGTTATTCTTATCTAATAGAGGTAAAAACTTCTAATCGTGTTCTTGACAGTTTAATAACTCCTGTACAGAAGTCGTGCCTTTTCATATATATATTTATTTTTTATTCGCAGCACCTGAATACTTATATAAAGCTTGAATGAATGTTTGACATCAGGACGTATCAGCCGTGGGATGAAATGTGTATTTATTTAAGGAGGGATGGGTGGAATAACTTGGTGTGAAAGTAGGAGCTACCTGTCTGTCAGGAAGGGTGTGAATCTCTCCCTCACAAGGGAACCCTTACAGCTATGAGACGATTCAGGCCTGATTCATTCAACGATTCAACCATACCATTTGATCTGAAGCAAATAAAAATAAGAGAAGCACATGTAACTTCATTTTCAGAATTTGAGGTTGAAACTTGAGGTGAGAGACAGTAAATTTCTTCCCTGATCTCAGACTTTGTGGTTTCTCCCTCGAAGCCAGTTTTGACGACTCCTCAGCAAGGAAAGTCGCTACTGGCTGTCCTAGAAGTTGCTAGAAGTAGCAAAATGGCATCATAGCCTAATTTGCATAATTCAGAATGTGTGTAATTGTAAGAGACGCTGTAGGAGAGAGGGGTAACTTCACCAGAGAGACAAGAAGTGAGTAAAAAATATCCTAAATATGTTTAGAACTACAAGTAACCTGCTAGCATACCCTGCGCTTATTGCAGCAGTGAGACTGCTGTGTTTGGACTGTAGACCGTAGAACAAATGGACGTAGTCTCTGTTACGTCACACTTCTGTTTCTGAAATAGAAACTGTTTGAAGCTACTCGGAGGCGCAGCCATATTGGAAATGGGGCAAGCTGCGCCTCCGATTAAATGATCTCACCTTTTAAATATCTTCTAAACTTCCGAGGTTGCTGCTTGGTGAGGACGGGGCTGTCTTTAGCCCCGTTTCCACCAAGTGATTCAGTTCAGTTCAACTCAGTACAGCATGTTGACTGAAAACTGGGACAGGTCCCCAAATAACTGACCTTTACTGTCCCACTTTTGAGTACCATTCTGTTGGGGTGTCAGACATACCGATCCGACCCCAGAAAGTGGAGCTAGAAACACTGCAGTCGGCTGATTGGTCAAAAGAATCAGGACTTCCTGTGTGACAGCGGTAAGCTGTAATTTTATTGCAACAAACAAAATTCAGTTGCAAACAAATTACCGTGTTACCTTAAAAATTGATCGCCCTAAAATCAACAATAAATGATTTCCAAATGAGATAAGAAGGTAGAAGCTTTCACCCTTAGCGTCCGACAGTCTTTTTTCATCCTTTAAATGTTGGGTCCCTGTTGGGTTTAAGTCTGTTGCCCTACCTTTGCATTCTGTTGATCTCATGTCCAATAATCCTCAGTCCCAAAAAGAAGGAAAAAAAACCCAAAAGTAATCCAATTCTCCACCGTGATCGGTCAAACAAAATCAGCTGGCCAAAAATCACAAAGTTAAAGATCTCACCCTGAGTTACATACACAAACATGAAAGTCTGTATTTTTTCCATTGTGAAGATGATCAAGCCTGCTGACCGGAGTAAATCCTCCCAAAAACTTTATCTTTAAACACAGTTCTTTGTTTCCTTTGTACCTTACATGTGCAGACACACAATTTCCTTTACTCAAACCCACTATGTAGCTGACTCAGCTATCAGGATCTGGCTGACACACTGCCTACCAAGAAGGGAACGGTTGGCTGTGGAAACACAAACAGGTTTAGGATTTACCGATCCGACCCGTACCAAACTAAACTGCTCTGTACTGGACCCATTGGTGGAAGCCAAGTGTCCGGTACGGACTTAAAGGCAGGGTTGGTAGTCACAGAAAACTAGCGTGAATTTGAATGTAGCATCTCCTCAGGACTCCGTTTAGCCCCCACCCTCCCACACTCGGAGCTCCTCCAAAACAACACCCCCGCTCACATGCACGAGCGCCACTAATTCGCAATCATATGATGGTGACTGATTCAAACCACAGACTCAAACCTGTCCTCAGCACATTATTTTTGTTTTCACTATATTATCAGTAATCAGGGTAAAGGTAGTTCTTCTGCTGTTCTCCAGTGTACTTTGATCCCTCTTGGTTATGAGCATTGACTCAGGGCTAGTGTACGCCGGCAAAATGTACACGCAGGAGGCGGGCAGAACAGCAGGATAGCAGGACAGGGTTGGATTGGTTTAATAAACTGGATCCTAATCTCTAGGATTGGTTGGTGTTTTCCCAGGTTTACTCCTGCTGTAGACAGCAGATATTTTTCACTCTATTTTAAGAACACATCATGCATTGATTGACATCAGGACATAAGGATCGTTTTAATTAGAATAACAAAAAGTCTAAATCTGATTAACAACACTGGCTTTAAGTCACTGTTAATGCAGGAGCTGGTTCTCCTGCAGATGACACTTTCCAGAAAAAGAAAAGGAAATAACTCGAGACTCTCTCTTTCTTTTTTCTCTGAGTGAGCATTTTGTTATCTCACCGTTTGGGAATGATGCACATTTGTACTCTTGCAGTCCACAGCGAAAGCTCCTCCCCTCTTTCCCCTGAGTTGACTTTTAGTGTGTGTGTGTGTGTGTGTGTTTGTGTGTGTGTGTGTAATGCGTAGCAGCAGGGAGTTCCCTCTAGCAGGAGGGACGTGGAGCGGTGATCTCACTGCAACCCTGAAATCCTCTCAGCCAAAAAAAGAGCGAGGCAGGCTGACGCGGGTAAATATTGACCTTCTGCTTCCCTCTTTACGCCCTGACCGGCTGCTCTCTGCTCTCTGGAGGGAGATAAGGGAGCAAATACACACTCATACAAAGAAAATCAAACTTCCGCTTTCCTTTTTTTTTTTTATCGCAGTGTTTCCTGGAGATAGTAGCTCTGGTTATTGCTTAACTTTCTGTGCTCATAGTATTTATGGCCTCTTTGGTTTTATGAACTCTTATGCGGGAAGCTTTAAATTGCCCACATTAATGTTTACCCAGGCTCATCCATGTGTGATATTCTTGGTGCTGCTCCATGCGTCTCCCCTGCCTCAGGGGTTGCCCCATATATCCACAGGATTTCCAGGGATTCCCCTCTGCATCCTGCTGACAGTGACTCTGCACTCCCCCCTTCACCCTCCACAAATACACACAAACTGGAATAGAGCCGCACACACATTAAGAGGGTTAGTTTTCATTAATCCCCACATAAGCTCAAAGGGAAGCAAGCATGAGGACACAGACTTGTGCCACTGCCGCTGTCTCACATGGATCACACTGTGCCTTGTTTCCTTGGAGACTGCAGCGGATTAGATAGTCAGGGAAAACCGACCTCAGATGAAAGGACAAGCTTAATTTGTTCCCGAAGTCTTGCTGTGAGGGAGCCTTTGTGGAAGTTTCTGTGTCCCTGAGTTGTCATAATTGATTTAGGAAGAGGAAGGAGGACGGAGAGCTTGTAAGGATTTTATTTTGGTTGTTTGATGGCAGATTTCTCATCCAAACTGAGTGGTTCAAAAGTCTGACTAGTTGAAGCACTTTGAACTCAACATAACTCATAAATAAGGTTGTTTTTTTGGATCAATATGAGACAAAAAGTGTGTAACTACTTTGTCAGACATAAAACAGACTAGAGGCTGTTATTTAGATTTGCAATAATCAAATAATTGTTTGATGAAAGCTCATTCTAACCTGTTTTTTTTTTAGATGTGTCATCAGTGTGAGCTGGACAATCTCAAGTTTAAAGCTTCATTGAAGGATTGAAAAAAAAATCTTAAGACATCAAAAACAAAGTGCCTGTTAAAAAATGCATTAATGATTGGCTTGTGTTCCATGTGCATTGTTTGAAAGTAGGAACTTTAACCAAAGCAGAAGTCCTAGAGTTGCAGTTCCTTAAGTGTCCACTTGAGGCAGGCTGAAAAGGTCCTTGGGACTCCATCACTGCCATAGTAAACAGTCTGTTGAATAGTCCATGTCCTTATCCATACACTCTGTACAGAGGGGGATTTTTTTCTAATTAATTTGACTGAGGATATTAAGACTACAAGTTGCACAATTTGCATTCTTAGGGGACGTGGCTGATTTGACTGACAGGTGGGGGCATCATAGCTCTTAACCTGGAGGTGAAACTCTCCCTCTTACAAAGTAAAAAAGAAAAATTAGACTAAGTTGCATTTTCACCAGTTTGGGCCATCATTGAGCTTCATAGCTCTTCTTCAGAAACCAACAAGCAGTGCAACTAAGTTCCAGCAAGCTCCATCATCCTGCAAAAATAAGATGGTTGCATATGGGCTGCATACTTGCCCAACCACAACGAAACGGAACCAGTGTTAGTCGACACATCGACTTGAATGGGAACCTATCTGATCCTGCGCTGTGACCGTGCAGAGCCAGACTGGAGACGCATCTGGTGTATTTCAGCCGTTACTCTGACGTTTTAGAAAACTCTGATTTCAGCCTCTGTCTGAAACACTTGATTTTAGCTGCTGTCTCTTTAAGGCTCTCTGCTCCACAGACCCCCTTCCCTCTGACTGGCCAGTCCTCTAGAGGCTTGTCAGGGGAGGAGCTACTGACGGACCTTGGTGTTTGAGGCCCGCACATTCTGTGTGCCAAGAACCAATGAGGAGATCCTTATGCGATGACCTCATCATTTCAGCAGGTCTGGTGAAGATCTGCATTTGAAAATCTGCACGTTTAGTCTAAACATCCAGTGTTGTTACTTTGTGTCCATGTTTAAAACATGGAAAAGTAGAACAACCCCTCTGTAAAGAAACTTTATCATTTGCTGTCGGAAACATCAAATGGCCTGAAGTTAGTGGAAGCTCCCAAATTGTGGTCCACAAACCACTAGTGATCCACCAGCGCCTCCTAGTGGTCTGCCATGAGAGTGAGTAAACTTTGTTTTTATATAGAACATTAAAAAAAAAAAAAAAAAATTCTTAATTTGCTTGTGTTTTGTCCCTTTGCGTGTGTTTTCTTAAGATGCAGTGCTGTGAGCTTTCAGGCCCACCGTACTGATGGGCTTTTAATGTGCAAACTGTTTCTGTTTGTAAAGAGTTGATAACTGAACTCTTTCTAGACCGAACATAAAGCTTCAGACTAAACTCTGAACTTTTCCTTGATGTCGCTGTATGTTTTAACAGAAGGAAGGAAAATTCTGATAGTGTTGACATGAAAAATAACAAATGTAAGATTTAATGTCTTGACAGAAGCTTTAATCTTTGCGCAGTCTGACAGTAATAGCTTCAAAACAGCCTTCATTAGCTGATTGAGTGTTGTCATTATGTTCTTGCTCTGAGTAGTTAACTAATAATTACTCCGTTAAAAGGCTAACACACTCCTTCCAGCAAAAGGGCCAAAACCTTAGTCTCATCTGAAGTGAGTCATTGGATATCTGTTTCTTCTTAAACAGACGGTAAATCAGCGACAGAGAGACTGACAGAAGAATCCAGACGAGTTTAACCAACCAGCTGCTCTATTAATTCTCCCATCAGTCAGATTTGATTTACTCTCAGTTAGTTTCATGAGTCGTAGGGATGTTTTCTCCTCTGTTTGCTTTGTGTTTAACCTGAGAAATGCTGTTTTGTTTTTATTTTCTTTTTTGAGCCTCCAGTTACAACACTCCTCCTTGTTTTCAACACTAAAATAGTATTAGCCGTGCATCATGCACTATTTCTCCCGAAGGAATTTCACCAAGATTTGCCGACGAAGCAGATCCTCGGACAGCTCTGGGACTCTGGCTCCTTCTCGTACCTCTCTCTGACTTCTTTGTTTTCGAGCAGTTTACTGGAGCGTGTGTGTCACTTTGAGTGGCTGATGAAGCTTTACATTCAGACATGTTAGCTGTGCAATTCCCCTATGGTCTGCATGTTTGAAAGTCTAATTTGGAAAAAAGAAAGTGTTTCTTTACAGAGACTGCTGCTCAGAATGAAAGTCAGGGGGTTTTCTGACTCCCAGCTAGTGCAGTTCTTCATGTTTAAAGTTTCTCCTTGTGTTTTTAATCCTTCACCACCTTTATTAGTGCTGAATATGTCAAGAGGTATAAAAAGAAACGGGGACTTTTTTTTCTTAGCAGCAGTTTTTAGTGTTTTCACCATGGACTGTTAAAAACATGGGAGTAGTCGGAGTGATGTCAGCTGTTGCTTTTTAAAGAGGAGTGATGAAGCACAAAGATCAGGGTTGCCATGTTGGAAATGATGACTCTAACTGGATAACAGAGACAGGAAAAAGGGTGGAGATGAGGCCTTTATACGGTGGCCCTGAGAGTTAGGTTGCCAGCATTTAAATATTTAGACTTTACTCTGGAAGAAAATTTGTCCTTCATCAGTGTCGGGCAGTAACGCATTACTAGTAATGAGTAGAGTAACAAATTGCTTTTGAAATTCCAGTGGTAATACAACAGTTATTCAAACAAAAAATAACTTGTTACTCCCTAACTGTAGTTATTAACCCTCTAATGATTTAAAATACAACAATCCACAGATTATTTTTATCGCGCACATCAGCCGAGCAGCATGGCTTCTTGCTTCATGGTTGCCAGGTTTGCGGTTTTCCTGCAGAATTTGCCATTTTTTAGACACTGCCACGGGTAGTTTTTTTTTTTTCTTTTTTTGGCTGATGAGCTTGTTTTTCAATTGTTTTCATACAAACCTGGCAACCCTGGCTAGCTTGAAAGATGAAGCAGTACACGTTGTTGTTCTGTGGCTGGAAAGATACCCATCGCTTTAGTTTTGTTTAGAGGAGAAATGACAGCAGCATCTCTGTCAGATTTAAACTGTGTCCTGGTACGAGGTCTCATTCAGCTCAGATCAACTTAGACTGGATTTCAGAAAATTGTTTCTCTTGTCCTCAGTTGAACCAGGTGTGTATTTCAGATAGCCTGTTACTGTGATGTGTTCAAAGGCTGCAGGAAAAAAAACACACCTGCTGGTAATTAAACGTCTGACGTTGACACGGAGGCCATGTGTAAACTCAGAATCAGGAGGAGAAAGGACACACTTACCAGTTTAGTGGGATGAAAAGGAAAGTAATATAATCAGTCGTGTAATATATTTTCCATTTTTGGTGAAATGCTTTAATATTTTTGCTCCATCATTTTGGTGGGACCTGCAGGATCACTTTAAACTGGATCAACTTATTAGTTTGAGTGTTTTTTAAAACCAGACCTAAGGCTCATTTAAGTGCTGTATATACAAGCTTTGATGATTGATGGGCAGACTAAAGAAGTGGTTGTCTTGTTTGTCTTTGACTGTTGACTGACTGTGGAACATTATGTGCTGCTGTCTTGGCCAGGACTCCTTTGTGAAAGAGATTTTCTTTTTTATATATCAGTGAGATTGTTCATGGATAAATAAAGGTTAAATAAATAAACTTTTATTGAAATTCAAGTTAAGTAGTAAACATAAGATCACATACGAATCCGCAGATTAAGTAACATACAATTCAGTCTTCATTCTCTGTTGACGTCTGACCTGCCCACTGAAACCAGTTCAAAACATATAAAAGATTATGAACATCTTGACTCAGTAACTGTGGTTTACATGAATTCTAATTTAAACTATAAACTCATAAGACAGTCTTTCTTTTACCGATGAAAGATTAATTTACTACAGTAATACAAACTCTTGCCCAGCTTTCTTCACTCAGTGAGTATTCTTCTGCAGCTGTGTTGTTCTCTGTTACTTTAGTGTTTCTGTCGGCTTCTTAAGAAGATAAACTTTTCCTCAGGTAGTTGAAAAACATCTGCGTCTCAAAGAGCTGTATTCAACATGAGGCAGTTTTATCTGCTTCTGGAACTTCAGTCTGTAGGAGAGACTTCAAACACTGAAGAAATGTTTCATAGCTGTTGGTGTTCAGTTGTTGTGGTTTGTGACAGGTTTTGACTGTGTAACAAGACAAAGCAGAATTCAACCTTCTGCTTTTGCTTCACTCGCACTCTAGAGGAGTATTTGAGGAAGTTCAACAAGCTGAAAACTAACACAGAGACATAGATGCAGCACTTTTATTCAGCATTTCACTGGTGGCCCACTGTGTGAGCAAACCTTGAAACAAGGCTGCCAGTAGTTTACATTTGCTAAGTTTGGCTTTTAGCATTTTACTACTGTGTTTAAACCTAACTCAAAGGGCTGGAAACTATCCACTCTGCCACAGGCTAACACGTAGAGATAATCCACGGTTTGTGCTCACACTCACACTGACGGGCATGAGTCTGCAACTCAAGCAGAGAAGAAAAAGAGAAAAGCTGGAGTGCCCAGATGGAATTCTTCTTTTGATGAAACAGTGCTAACCACTTCACCACTGTACAGCGTAGTTCTTTGCATGTACTTTAAAACGGTAATATACACTCACCGGCCACTTTATTAGGTACACCTTGCTAGTACCAGGTTGGACCCCGTTTTGCCTTCAGAACTGCCTTAATCCTTCATGGCATAGATTCAACAAGGTACTTGAAACATTCCTCAGAGAGTTTGTTCCACATTTGTCAGCTGCACATCCATGATGTGAATCTCCCATTCCACCACATCCCAAAGGTGCTCTATTGGATTGAGATCTGGTGACTGTGGAGGCCATTTGAGTTCAGTGAACTCATTGTCATGTTCAAGAAACCAGTCTGAGATGATTCCAGCTTTATGACATGGAGCGTTATCCTGCTGGAAGTAGCCATCAGAAGTACACTGTGGTCATAAAGGGATGGACATGGTCAGCAACAATACTCAGGTAGACTGTGGTGCTGAAATGATGCTCAGTTGGTACTAAGGGGCCCAAAGTGTGTCAAGAAAATATCCCCCACACCATTACACCACCACCAGCAGCCTGAACCGTTGATACAAGGCAGGATGGATCCATGCTTCATGTTATTGACCCCAAATTCTGACCCTACCGTCCGAATGTTGCAGCAGAAATCGAGACTCATCAGACCAGGCAACGTTTTTCCAATCTTCTATTGTCCAATTTTGGTGAGCCTGTGCGAATTGTAGCCTCAGTTTCCTGTTCTTAGCTGACAGGAGTGGCACCCGGTGTGGTCTTCTGTTGCTGTAGCCCATCTGCCTCAAGGTTCGACATGTTGTGCGTTCAGAGATGCTCTCCTGCATACCTCGGTGGTAACGAGTGGTTATTTGAGTTACTGTTGCCTTTCTATCAGCTTGAACCAGTCTGGCCATTCTCCTCTGACCTCTGGCATCAACAAGACATTTTCACCCACAGAACTGAAGCTCACTGGATATTTTCTCTTTTTGGGACCATTCTCTGTGAACCCTAGAGATGGTTGTGGGTGAAAATCCCAGTAGATCAGCAGTTTCTGAAATACTCAGACCAGCCCATCTGGCACCAACAACCATGCCACGTTCAAAGTCACTTAAATCACCTTTATTCCTCATTCTGATGCTCGGTTTGAACTGCAGCAAATTGTCTTGACCATGTCTACATGCCTAAATGCATTGAGTTGCTGCCATGTGATTGGCTGATTAGAAATTTGCATTAACGAGCAGTTGGACAGGTGTGCCTAATAAAGTGGGTGGTGAGTGTAGAGACTGCTGTGCAAAAGTCAGAGTTTTCAGAAGTTGACTTCAGAGTCTATCTAGACACACATTTTACTTTACAGTGAAGCAATAATGATGTATCAGTATGAATAAATACCATGTCAGCAACATAGACTGTATAATGTATTGATGTGGTTTCTATGATGTCACCAACTTGATTCTAATAGAGTTTTAAATCCAATCATCAGTGGGTCTGTTTATTGAACCAGGCTGTAAACATTTCACACTTCTTTGTACGGGGCTTCATATTTTTAGACGGTGGGTTTCTGCTAAGTCGGCATGTAGACAAGTGTTAACATTCTTCTTTCAGTCTTGAGTAGGGATGGGTATTGATCATTTTATTGATACCAACGCCCTTATTGATTCTGCTTGTCGATCTGTTTCTTTATCGATTCCTCCTGTGAATTTTCTGTGTACAGAAAGTCGGTGTTACAGGTGTTCTGTGTCAACAACATTTAATTGAGTTTATAAGTAAATAAATATGACATGACACTCTTGGTATTTAATGTTGTGTGTTGACAAATGTTTTAACTCGTTGGTGTTGTTGCCACCCTTGCATGACACTACAGTGTTACACAAATTGCACTCTGTGTGGTTAGTTTCCTTTTTTGAAAAAAGAAGCTAAGCTTTTGTTCACTTTGGTCTCTCTGCCATTGACTTAGAAATTCCATTGCTAACTGACAACAGGGTATCCGCGGGGTTTTAAGCGGGGTACACACAGAAGGATTTTCTAAATGTGAAGAGATGTTTTATCTGTTAGAGAGCCCACACATGTAGATCCAAAATCAGGTGTTGAACAGTTTTGATCGTACTGTGTGTGATGTGCTACAATAATCTCAACACAGCTCACCACACACAGAACCATTCTGTCCACCACTGATCTAGAATCTAGTCCTCCAAGACATAAATCTACATGACCAAACAGGATCTAACAAAAACAGAAGAAAAAACATAGCAACAACTGGTAAACACAAAACGCAACATGGAAGAGGACATAGAAGAGGCAATGATGGTGGTCTTGGGACTATTTTTAATGGAAAATTCCCGAACCAAAAAAAAAAAAAAGACTGGAAAACATCCTGGAGATGGTGGGAACACAGACGTTCCTCACTAACTTTCCATGTCAGGTCAGCCATGCTTGATTTGTTTATGTCTACTTCCTTTTGTTACAGTCAGCTCGCCTCCTGATTGGCTACATTCCAGTCAGCAGCTTTCCCCACATACATGAAGTTATTTGGTCATAAATATTGAACAGGTTTAATATTTATGATTGTTGGCCCCAACCAGTTTTGTAGACGATTATTGGGACAAATTCACTCTTAACACACCTCAAACCACAGGATAATCCGATAAAACAATAATATTTATGTGTGTGTCCTGCTTTAGAAAAACTTAAAACATTCAACAAGTTGAATTTAATGCCTTAAAAAGTCTAAAATTGTTTTACAATCTCATAAAATGTCTTAAATACAATTTTGAAAGGACTTAAAAATGTATAAACGTTACTTTTGTGTAAGACAAGAAATTGTCAAGCAGAACCAGCTAGTGAGCCAGCTGGTATGGATGTTAAAAAGGGTCTTTAATTGTATTAATGTTGGTCTTTAAAAAGTCTTAAATTTGACTTGTTGAAACCTGCAGAGACCCTAAACAAGTGTGATTGAGCTGTTGCCTACCCATGAGGTTGACTTAAAGTCTGGCCACTCAGGCGTAATGTCAAGAATCAACAATTGAATCATTAAGCATAAAGGCTAATGATGTCGATGGATTGAACCATTTCTAATGGATTCTCAACAGGAACCAGTCATCCACACCCATCCCTACTTCTGAGTGAAACTTTCTGTCTGTGATGATTTTGGCGCCCCCTGTGGACAAAGCTGTAGCCTTTCAAATCTTTGTAAATTTATCCTGTACATGTTTACAAAGTGTTTTCTGACAATAAATTCAGAATTTATTGTTAAAAGACTGAAAAGTTTATGTTGGTCTAAATCACCTCTTCTGACTGCCAGTCATTCAGCTTTTACAATATATGGATTTTCAATGTACTTTATGATCTTGTTTGCATTTTTAGGCCAGAGAAATGTTTTAAATTTCTGTCTGTTTCGTAACAAGTTAAAAACTCTTCGGGGGGATTTTAAAACTTCAATGTTGATCAAATGTAGAGCAATAATCCACTCAGTATCATTTATTGTATGCTATTCTAAATATCCTCCACATTATTTCCTTTGTGAGTTATAATGTTCTGTTCCTGTACATGTGTTTTGTAAACGTAAGATTCAAAGACGAAAACCAGGACAGGAAATCTTGATGCTTACATATAGAGCAAAATTTAATAGTCATAGTACTCAAGGGCCTCATACAGTTGTAGATTGTTAATCCTGAATGCAGGAGCTCAGTCATCACTTCTCTCTATCAGTAAATGAGCTCACTCTTCTGTGTTTTTCTCTCTCCTCTCCAGATGTTCGTCACTGACAAGGTGGAAGATTCGAGCTGCAACCTTCACGAGTTCTCAATAACAGGTTCTACGTATGCCCCTGAAGGACAAATGTAAGTGTTGCAGTGTGAACATGCATCACTTTGATGTGTGGAAGTTTCTTCATCATCTTTACACTCTTTTCCCCACTTCCTGCTTTTGCTAAAATCCTGAGCAGCTTTGTTTTGCAGGATGGTATTTAGTCCAGGGTCCAACATGTGTTCCTAATGAGTCCCAAAAAGAGTGTTCCTTCTTGTGTTTCTATGGTAATTCCCACAAAAAGCAGAAATAATGAGTGTGCATGGTTAATTCTCTCATGTATGAATAGAAAAAGATAGATTCATGGTGCTTTCATAAAAGCTCAGCTGCTCTGTTCCTGTGTTGCATCACAGCTTCTTTGTTCTGAAAGTTTTGGAGTGTGAACTTGTGCAGAAAACTAGAAAACTACACAAAAGCCCTAAACAGGCTTCACCAGTTGGGTTTCAGCTGTGAGCTCTCTGTTGTTTCCTCAGTGAACATGCATTTGTGTAGGATCACAGGTAGGAGGCCAGTCATCAGGTAGGAGAGGGTTCTTTGTGTACAAATGTTGTTTATTCGGCTGTTTGTTGAGTGACTCTGCATGAACCTGTCGATTTCATAACAGCAGAGTGTGGGTTAGTGTGTGGGAGCTGCGCTAGCAACCATTGCAGTCTCTACTGGGAAGAGATCCATGGTTGTCATGCAATCAGCACTGCCAGTCAGACACACACACACACACACACACACACACACACACACACACACACACACACACACACACACACACACACACACACACCCTGATGCACTGTTTACTACAGTACAGGCACCATTTCTTCACTCAACTTCTGAAAGCTGAACGACTGAATGTCTCCCTCTCATAAATATGGATGAGGTTACTGTATCTGAGGTGTAGCTGACTGTGAAGTGTAACACTGCTGGGAGTGACATGGGTGTGTGTGTATGTGTTTGTTTTGTCTTTATGTTTTTCAGACTGAAAGGAGACAAGCCGATTCAGTGTGGTGACTTTGATGGACTTCTGGAGCTGGCTACTGTGTGCTCCATGTGCAATGACTCCTCACTGGACTACAATGAGGTCATTAACATATAACACACACACTCACACACCATAGTCATAATTTTCTACCCACCTCTGATTGGTCCCAGGGAAGGATTTTTGGTTAAATCTGTTCATTTTAAGATTTAAAGATGGATGACATGTTGACACCTTCCAGTGTACAAAAGTGAAGCCAAAGTTTTCCCCCAAATTGGGCGCTTTTCAGTCGTGCTTGTGTTGTAATCTGTAACCAGAGTCTGCCCAGTGGGGAACAGATGGTGATGCCATGGGTGACATTCTGGTGCGCTGTAGGTGTCATGAACTCAGACTGCCTTCTCAGTTTTTGGTCAAACTAGATAAGTACAACCAGTTAAACAAAACTGAAATATAACTGGTTAAAAGAAAATGCCCCAAATATTATTAAAAACAAAGCAATTTTTAAAATAGCTACAAGCCTTACAAACCAAATATTCAGTCTAATGTTTAACTGCAACTTGAGCTTTAATGAGCTAACTCTATAATATTATTAATTTGACTTCTTTACTCAATTTTACTGACTTTGAAATAATAATTGTTAAATATTTAATCATTGAATTTCATGAAGTTATAAGCAAAGATTTGGGCTTGAACCACAATAATAGAATAGAATAGAATAGAATAGAATAGAATAGAATAGAATAGAATAGAATAGAATAGAATATACTTTATTAATTCCCAAAGGGAAATTCAGGAGTCACAGCAGAAAACAAAGTGTATCATGCAAAAATGTCCATCAATAGATGACAGCTTGGCCATTATTCTTCTGTCAGCCTCCACCTCTACAGAGTTCAGGACTGAGCTAACCTTCCTCATCAGTTTCTTCAGTCTCTCTCTCTCTTGTATCCTGTCTGCTCACAGCAAGTGAAATCCTTCAATTTGGCGTTTATGTCCAGTGTTAGCTCTGTTAGCCATTTCTGTGAATAGCATGATGCCACTCGCCCTCTGGTGATCCTTCTGATGCTGGGTTATCAACACTAGCTCAACCATCTTATTGGTGATAGATTTAACATTTACCCATAATGATGGATAGAAGGACTGGTCACTGTCATATCTTTGTAGCTCACGCCACAGGTCACAGGGAACATCAAGCCCAGCACCGGTTAGCTTTGATATGCTACAGGCTGCTAATAGCTGATCTTGTATGTAAACAATGCGACCGTGGTTACACGCAGGATCTTCAGACACACGGGAACAAAAAAGTAAAAACACTGCTGTGAATATAACCAGTTTGGGTGTCATGGCCAACAAAAGAGCCATGAAAATAAGAATAATGACAAGCTTCAAATACAAAGATAACTAAAAAAAAAGGAGAAATGAAGAGAGAGCTGCTGCAACGAGTGACCACTCAGGTACTAGTAACAAAACTTTAATGAGTAAACTTGAAACAGTCTCACTTATCTATATGTCTGTTCATAACCCAGGATTTAAATTGAGATTATCTGCACTAATTTTTTTTTCTAAATTGTATTTCTCAGTATCTGTGGTCAGGTCAGATTTTCCTGAAAGAATAGGAATCCATCTACAGCGCACAGACTCAAAGCCTCTTTGATTAAACTATGCCGGCCATCAAAGTATAACAAAGTATAGCAATAAGGAGCAAGATCTGTGTTTTTTCTCTACTAAAAAAGTATTTCTGTGATTATTTCAATAGTGATGGGGAACACTGGACCTGAACTGTCAGACAGAAAAAGGAGGTCAGAACAGAAGAAAGCTAAAAGAGAGAGTGATAGAGTACGTGCTAAAGGCCACGAGCAAAAAACTAAAACACAGTTTGAGCTATTTGTGATAATGTTTATTCTAACCCACATGCAGCAGTTATTCTGCAGTGGTCTGATCAAACTTGAGACTGTTAATAAAATGAAGGTTACATTAGCTGTGCTTGGTGAGGTTGGAGTTGGTAGATGAGCTCTGGTAGGACATAACCAGGATTCACTAATGTAACACGTAGGGCTGCCACATACGATTATTTTGATAATCGACTAGTCACCGATTATTTTTTGTGATTAGTCGACTATTCGGATCATACATAAATTGCATCTTATTGCACCAGCATACAGCTAACATCATTAGCTTCCAGCTTCAAGTGTTTAAGGTATGTGCTAACTAAAAATGAAGACAGTTAATATCATAGTTCATTCAGCTTATAATGAACTTTGCAGCTTGTAGCAGCATTTCTGACATTTTTTTTAATGTACCAATTTTCTATTCAAACATGACGTCGCTATTAAGTAGGTAGCTCCCTGTTGACGTTAATGTTAGCAGCTAACTAGCCAATTAGCTTACCGAGATTGTCATTCTTCGTCAGAAAATAAATCAGCCACGGATGATCAGATGCCGTCGTACTGTCATGGAAGGCCATTTCTGCTTTGCAGATTTTGCATTGCACACTTTTCTCCTTTATTTTGGAAAAAGGCTCCCAAACTTTCGAGCTCTGTTGCCGGCTAGCCATGATACTGTTGGGCATAACTTCCCCGGTGACATCACAGGTTACCCCGGTTTGATCGTCGACGTCATCGTGACTAGTCGACTAATCTTGGCAGCCCTAGAAACACGTTACAGACACATCTCATTGCACCGGGCTATGAAAAAAAAACACTAAACAGATAGTCTGGACACTAAACTACAAACTGTGTTTACAAAGTTTGGCTGTTGTTGAATCAATAGCGCTACGTAGCTACACATAAATACTGTACCTCTTCACTTTGCATCCTAGGGAAAAGTTGTCTTGAACACAGAAAAGTAGTGTTAAAAAGAAACTCTGCTCTCCAAAACAAACTAAAGAGTCATTTCTTTATGACAGTGGGTGCTAGTGCTTGTGGGAAACAGGTTCTTTATCTCTGAAAAACAGTGTAATAACTGTTAAAAATCTTTGGAGAACTGTTGTATGAAAAGAAACATCACTCTGCACATCAGCATCTTAATACCTATGACTGAGTCACAGCAGATCCTCAATAAAACAGGGATCCTAACTGGATTTGGTTAAAGTGCTTCAAAAGGCAATCTGCCACATCCTGAAATACTGAGAACCTTCTCTAACACTTACCTGATGGGTTTTTGTGAAAGTAGTTGTTTTGAGTTGTTTAGGATCACATTTGTTGGCTCTTGGATGTGAAGTAATGACAGGAAGGTTTTCACCCAATGTGAAATCAACCAATCAGAAATACACACAGCTTTCAGAAACATCCTTCAAAGTGTACACTCTTACACACACTTGTAGAAGCTTTTCTTTGTCCGTCTGGAGCTAAATTTACTCCATGGTTTGATTTCTTCCTCTTGGTTTGGATTGCTTTTCTCACCTCTTTGTCATCACAGTGGTATCATGGTAACCATGCTGAGGGGAGGGAGGCACTCTCCACTCTTTCCAGATGAACTGTTTCTGCTCTCTTAAACGGTTGCTTTGCCACATACTTTAAGCATTTCTCTACAAAGAGCCTGAGAATGGGATCAAAATGTGCTAAACTAGGAGTGCGAGGGATGTGAGGAGCAGAGGGCTGGAGGGGGAGCCAGGTGTTTTATTGATGTCTTTTCTCGGTCACACAAACAAACGATGCGTGGTACGTCATTACCTCTTCATCTCACCTCCTCTAAATCTGAGCCTGCAAAGGGCACACACTTACAAACACTTAACACATGTGACTCAACGCTCGACAAGGCAGAAGTGAATTACGGGCTGATTTGCTGAGGCTCCTCTCTGAAGAGGGTCGATTACGTCTCACAAAGGAGGCAGCTTATGGGATTTAAACCTTCTCTTCTTTAGGTTCTCCCTGGAGAATTAAATGTCTCAATCACTCCTCACATGCTTACCCTGTCACTGCTCCACTCTCAGCACCATGTTCTGATGTCTGTCCTCTTGTAGGGCAAAGGAGTGTACGAGAAGGTGGGAGAGGCCACTGAGACGGCTCTAACAACCCTGGTGGAGAAGATGAACGTCTTCAAGACTGACCTGTCCGGACTCAGCAAGGTGGAACGAGCTGGTACCTGCAACGCGGTAAGATGAAAGTGGATGTGTGATATTTGAATGTCAGCATCTGTTCAAAGAGAATGTATCCAGTCTCTGATTTTGACCGGGCCAATCCAGAGTACAAATTCTCTTTCTCTGAAGCCATCCCTCTGTAGTTTGCTGGAAGGCTTTGTGGTCATTGCCTTGTTGCATAAATCCATTCTTGTCCCAGTTTCACTTCCCTGACTGATGGCGGGAGATTCTGCTCAAGAATTTGTTGATATGTCCATGATTTCATGGTTCCTTGGATAATATGGAGTTGTCCGATTTCCATTACCATGCTTCACTCTTGAGAGGAGGAACTGGCTTTTCTCCTAACTTGTTGGTTTTGATTGTGACCAAATAATTCTATTTTGCACTCCTCTGTCCAGACAATGGACTTCCAGGAGGCCTCTGGTTTGTACAAATGCTCTATTGCAAAGTTGAAACTGTCAGCGTTTTTTCTTTTTTGAAGGCAGAGGCTTCCTTCTAGCATCCCTCCCATTAAGTATTGTAGACACATGCACAGTCGTCCCAGATTCTACCAGAGAGGTCTGCAACTCTCTCGAGGTGATGTGTAGGTTGGCCTTTACCTGGTTTATTCTTTTTTCTGGTGCATCTGGGCGATAGCTTTGATTGGCGTCACCTCTAGGAAGAGTTGCTGTCACGCTGAAGGCCCTGGAATCTTTTGGAGAAGGTCTTATAGCCCTCCCCAGACTGATAGGCTATCGCTACCCTCTTCCTCATGTCCTGGGATATCTCCTTTGACTTACAGAGCATCCAGAAAGTCTTCACAGTGCTTCCCTTTTCCCACATTTTGTTGTTACAGCCTCATTACAAAAATATTTTTTTCCTCTAAATTCTAATACCCCATAATGACAACATGAAAAAAAAATATTTTTTTGCTAATTTATTCCAAATAAGAGCGTTGTCCTGAAGCCCCTCTTTTGATATCTTGGCTGTGGTCTGAGGGTCGTTGTCCTGCTGAAAGATGAACTGTGGCCCCAGTCTGAGGTCTAAAGCTCTCTGGAGCAGGTTTTCATCCAGGGTGTCTCTGTCTCATTGCTGCATTCATCTTTCCCTCAATCCTGACTGGTCTCCCAGTTCCTGCTGCTGAAAAACATCCCCACAGCACGATGCTGCCACCACCATGCTTCACTGTAGGGATGGTACTGTCCAGGTGATGAGCGGTGAGTTGGTTTCCTCCAAACATGACGCCTGGCATTCACGCCAAAGAGTTCAATCTTTGTCTCATCAGAGCAGAGAGTTTTCTTTCTCCTGGTCTCAGAGTCCTTCAGGGGCCTTTTGTCAAACTCCAGGTGGGCTGCCATGAGCCTTTTACTAAGGAGTGGCTTCAGTCTGGACCCTCTACTCTAGGCCTGATTGGTGGATTGCTGCAGAGATGGTTGTGCTTCTGGAAGGTTCTCCTCTCTCCACAGAGGACCTCTGGAGCTCTGACAGAGTGACCATCAGGTTCTTGGTCCCCTCCCTGACTGAGGCCCTTCTCCCCTGATGGCTCAGTTTAGACGGACGTCCAGCTTGAAGAAGAGTCCTGGTGGTTCTGGACTTCTTCCATTCACAGATGATGAAGTCCACTGAGCTCACTGGACTTTCAAAGCAGCAGAAATGTTTCTGGACCCTGGATCCAGATTTGTGCCTGGTGACAGTCCTGTCTCTGAGGTCTACAGACAGTTCCTTTGACTTCATGCTTGGTTTTTGCTCTGACATGCACTGTCACCTGTGGGACCTTATATAGACAGGTGTGAGCCTTTATAAATCAGGTCCAATCAGCTGAATTTATCACAGGAGGACTCACATGAAGCTGTGGGAACATCTCAGGGAGGATCAGAGGAACCAGGATGAACCTGAGCTACATTTAGAGCTTCATGACAAAGACTGAGAATACTTACCTACATGTGATGTCTTAGGTTATGAGTTTTAAGAAATTTGCAAAAAATTTAGAAAGATTTTTTTTTACTTTGTCACTATTGGATTTTGTGTGTAGAAATTTGCTAAAAAATGAATTCATTTTATTTTGTAATGAGGCTGTAACAACAAGATATGGAAAAAGTGGAGCGCTGTGAAGACTTTCCGGATGCTCTGTACTTTCAAGCAGCACTGTGTAAGTTTAACTTCACTGCCTGAGATTTAAAGATAATGAAACACCTTTCTGAGTGTAAATGCAGGCGCCTTTGTCTCACTAGCAAAGATATTCACTGTCTTCTCAAAGGAAAGTGTTTCAGTTCAATCGAATCAACCTGATCTTAGTGTGGTGCAGAACATGACTCAGATTTCCTTGTCCATCTTCTCACAGTAAATTCATCATTCCTTGTTACTGAGGATTATGTAAGGTGAAATATTTAGCTGAGGGTTGAGCTTAAAACCAGCTGATGATGAGGCTGTTTTTGGTGTGAGGACACTGAGCACTTAAAGAGTGTGTAAGTGTGCTAACCGGTTACAATGAGTAAACAGTTCAGGGTTCAGTGTCTCTGTCCAGGACAAGGTTATTGACAGTTTGTTTGACATCAGGGTGTGAACGACTTGCATCAGAGTATTTAACTTGAAGCTTAGATGAGCTATAAAAACAGCAAACATGACTTTTGCACCACTTTGACTTCATGTCAGTGACTGTAAACCTGCACAAAACTTGCTTCAGGACATTAAAAATTAAACGCTTCAAGAGATTTGAGGTCAACATGGAAAGTGACCTATACCCAGAGTGTTCCGTATCAGTCCATCGTTGTTTAAGCGTAGAGGGAGCAGTCATCCGCTGTGTCGAAGTCTGTTACTCATACCTCAGGGACTTCTGACATCCCTGGAGATAAAGGTCATTAAAGGCCCTGTGGGTCCCACTTCCAGAAGAACAATGCTCCTCACTGTCAGACACTTTAGACAACATTATCCTAGTGTTGACAGATACCGGATTCCTCTGCTTAATGCAGGAAGTATCAGCATCAGCATGCATCCTTTGCAAACTCGTCCACGTCTGTGCTTCCCCGACACACTGACATAGTAGGAGTAATCGGTTGAGAATCGTCTCTCAGCGTTTCTCTCACAGCCCTCCTCCTCCTGTTTTGATGGAGGGGAGAAGTTTGTCACGATGACAGCTCTCAGGACATCCGTCAGACGTGTGCAGTCCCCTGACAAGGTGTGTGTACATCATAACCATCATAACCATCAGGCTGGACTGAGAGGCGGATCAATGCTCAGCTCTCAGTCCTCCATGAGAGCTGAGATCAGCACAGAGTCTGAACTAGAGAGACGCCTACTGGAGGAAGAGGAGAACACACTGAAATCTACCTGTGACTGCATCCAATCAAGATCAATGTTTAATTCTCTTTCTATTGTTAGAAAATGAAAAATACGCCTCAACAAGTCGACTTCTAAGTTTCTACAAAAGACTGCAGCTCCTGAATTTCACATGCAAATTATCTTTAATCTCTGAAGACAAATTGAACCTGAGTGCAGCATCGTGGGGAGACAGCAAGTTAGGCTTCTTACTTGCTCGTTTCCTGTTGGTTTTATCCATTTTTTGAACCTTTTTTTCTTTTTTTTTTCTGTTTCTGTATGACAGTCCTGGGTAGGTACGGGGTTAGAAGTGGCTGTCAAATAATAATGTGTCTTTAAATCACGATTAATCCTTGATTTTCAATAGTTGATCACTTCTCAAGTCCACATTTACAATGTCAAACAATTCTCTGCAGCGTTTTGATTTGGGATCAAATGAATGTAATGAAATGTCCTTTATGATCTTGACTATTGTATTTATGATTTGAATAAATGCTGCACAGCTCAAACTGTGTGATCTGAAACCATCACTTAGAAATATAGAATAGATTATCTGCATTTTAAACAATAGCGCAATGGTGTGCCATAACGTCCATATCTCTGAGTGTTTTTTTTTTTTTTGATTGTGGGGGAAAAAACTGTTGAGCGTCTTGTCTTTGTATAAATGATCGCTCAGACAGAAACTAACCAAAAACACATAAATCTCACAGTCACTTAGAATCTCCTCCTGCCCACTTACCTCAGCCTGATATGCTGCACATTTTTCTCAACTCATAGGTGGAAACTTAAAGAGGGGCTGTTGTACTTTTTTTAAGTCTTTATTCTGTCCCTCTGGTCCTTCTGAAGTAGCTTTATGTGATTTCCAGCTCACATTTGCGTTTCAGAAAACCCTCTTCAGCCTCCGTCTGAATCGCTTTGTTTTAGCTAAAGTCTCTTTAACTACTTTTACACAGAGGTGGTGCTAGTGCTACTTCCAGGCTAGTGCCTGGGTTAGCATCAGTTCAAGGTGCTAAAAAATTGGTGCATAGCAAGACCCAACACCATGCTGGGCCAGAGCAAAGCACCAAATACGTCAGAGGCGGGGTTACCGTGACCAATGATCAGTGATGGAAAACAACCATCCAAAGCTGCTGAACGAGTCTTCTGTTATTTTGTTGGAGTTTGTTATTCCAGACTTACAAAACAACAGCTCTACTCTGTGTAACTCATACAAACATGTCCCACAACTCCGAGCAGAAAAACACAACACACATACGTTCACAGACCGGTTTGGAGATCCTTAAGTGATGACCTCATCGTTTCATCAAGTCTTGTGAAGATCTTGTGGGAAAGCAGAATACCCCCACTCTAAACTCAAAGTATTTTGGTGATGTTTTCATTTTGGTTTGACACAAAGTGCAGACTACTTTGGACTCATGAACTGAGTCATCTGGCTGATTTTAAAGGCAAAATGTTAGAATCAGAAGTGTTGTGTTGTTGATGTTTATGGCAGCAGGAAGACTCTCCCACAGCTCAGCTGAGGTTTTACAAAAGGGACAAAATAAATTGAACCAACAAGAAATTAAAATAAGCACCTTAAAGTAAGGTCTTAATGCAAACAGCATTTTCTTTTGACTGCTTTTGCTCACAAAAAGAAATTCCCAGCAATTCCCACAAACTTCGTGTGTATTTTTTCTTCTTTGTACTTGAAATCTATTTAATTGTTTTAAAGAAGTTAAACAAGAGTGACATCATAAGTCAAAATTAAAGCTGAGCTCTGACTTTGTCTCTCTCTCTTTCTCCCTCTCCTCTCCCCCCCTCTGATTTATCCATCAGGTGATCAGACAGCTGATGAAGAAGGAGTTCACGCTGGAGTTTTCTCGTGACCGCAAGTCCATGTCTGTTTACTGCACTCCCGTCAAGGCCGGATCCCAGAGCAAGATGTTCATCAAGGCATGAATAAACAACCAAAACACACACACACACAAACACACACACAGAGCCAGTTTTCTTAGCCTTTGATTGTTGACATTGTTGTTTGATGTCCCTCCCTCCTGTGTGAATGTTTCTCTCCCCCTCAGGGAGCTCCAGAGAGTGTGATCGAGCGCTGTCAGTACCTGCGGGTAGGATCAGCGAGGGTGACCCTGACATCAGCTCTGCGTGACCAGCTGTTGTCTAAAATCAGGGACTGGGGGACAGGCAGGGACACACTGCGTTGCCTGGCTCTGGCAACACACGACAACCCGCCTCGCAAAGAGGACATGGACCTGGAGGACTCCACCAAGTTTGTTAAGTATGAGGTAAAGCAGAGAGGCTAAGCTGAGCGAACCACACGCACCCACATTACAGGCCCTCTCCATCTTTTTCATAGCAACGCACATTTTCAGAAATATCAATCTAGAAATAATTTGACATTCAGGAGAATCAAAACAACTCAGATGTCTGTTTACAAAATGTGATTCTGCAGGAAAATGATGAAAACTGCTCATGTCTGAAACTTAGCCGTTAAGTAAATGAGCCACAGACAGCTGAAGTCATCATGTCCTTCCATCTGTTCCACCATCCACACTTTCCTGCTTTCAGCTGAGTTTCTAAAATCACAGAGTATGGATCTGGAGTTTACAGAACTTATCTCTGCACACAAGATAAATCATCACACACGAGAATTACTCTGATCAAATAAGAAGTACAATTTTCACTGCAATCTAACAAATTAGCCGTGTTGCTAACTCGTGACTTGTTTATCTGATTCTCCTGGGGGTCAGTAAGGTCTAGTTTCCTGCTCTATTCTCTGTCCTGTCCTCTCTGAGTTAATGTTAAAAAAAGGTGCTCAAAAATATGACTTTAAAAAACTCACTTTTCCCCATGACTCCCTCAGAAAATTCAATCATCAGTTTTGGTCCAATAGTGACTCAAAAAGTGAGAGCAGATGGTTTGTTCCACTGAATCGCTGCCATTTGCTTGTTGTAACTCTCTAAAGATTAAGTTTAGTTTCTGAAAGTAACAGGAATGAGTTTTTAGCAGAGAATTAGCAAATAGATGAAATATAGCCACGTGACATTTATGCTAATAGCATGTTGACACTTAGCACATTACAATGATTCAATAAAAACTGTGTTTTAAAAATAAAGAAATAAGATCAAAATATAATTTCAGAAACAAGACTGAGCTGAGATTTGAAGCCTCTCAGTCAGAGTGTAAAAATCATCAAATATACAGAAAAATAAATGAGTCAACTTACTTTTGGCCTTCCCATGACCTGCAGAGGATCTGAATGATGCTGCTTCCTGTGTGTGACTTGCAAAATATTCCCAATTTTTCAGAGGGGGTGATGTGTTAGAGCAACAGGACCGAGTCAAAACCAGGGACAACATTAAAGTCTGAATTTATACTGTGTTTTTATATTTTATAGAAAATAAAATTAAAGTATAGCTGGGATAAGGAGAAACACAAATATGTAAAAATAAAAAAAAACATTTCTGGAGGATTTAAATGATTGTATTTTATGGTGAAATCTGTTTTTAGGAAGCAGGAACAACAAAATGCTAATTTTACATTTCAAGGATCCCCAAATGTAAACAAATACATTTAAATAATCTCCTCAGTGTTCAGCCGTAGGTGTGACTCGTCTCATGTCTCTCTTCCTTCTCTGTGACATTCAGTTGGGCCTCACCTTTGTCGGCTGTGTGGGCATGCTGGACCCTCCACGCAAGGAGGTGATCGGCTCAGTGAAACTGTGCAACGAGGCGGGGATAAGAGTAATCATGATCACAGGAGACAACAAGGGCACAGCTGTGGCTATCTGCAGACGGATCGGCATCTTTGGCGAGGAGGAGGACGTGATAGGAAAAGCTTACACGGGTCGTGAGTTTGATGATCTCCTGCCGGAGGCCCAGAGAGAGGCGGTGAAACGGGCAAGATGCTTCGCCCGGGTGGAGCCGGCTCACAAGTCCAAGATCGTTGGATACCTGCAATCGTTTGATGAGATCACAGCCATGGTGAGGAGCAGAGAGGACAACACTGATAACCAATTATCCCTTCACTTTGTTTGGGTGACTCATCAGTTCAAGCAGTCGCTGCACAAGCTGGTGCAAGTTTTACTTATTTAAGATTTTTTTAATCTAAATTATCAAAGTGGTCCAAGTCTCAGGGCAGACAAAGTGGAGTTAGGATTTAAATTTCTTTTTAACTGACTAGAAAATAAATTACTTTGGAAAATCCTTCTATCTTTAAACTTGTACTCTTTTATCTACTTCAGAGAGTGGTGGAAGAAAAAGGTGTATCAAGGTTTTTTTTTTTAACACATTTTTAAAGAAACAAAACAACTATAGTGTAATCCAGCATTGTAGAGACATTCAAACAAATAATGTGGACTAGGGTTGCAAAAGGGTGGAAAATCCCTGGTAAATTTCTGGAGAGTTTCATGAAAATTTCCATGGATTTTTCTTCCTTGTCATCAACTTGAATGAGGTCAAGATGTCTTGGTAAAAAACATGACTGAAAGCAAATTCAACTGTGCATCATGAATCACATGTGCAAACAATTCCAGCACATTTGATCCTCATCAGTCTCTGCTTCAACAGCCTACAGCATTTCCACTGAGACCACATTTCTGGATTAGGGGTCTAAAAGTCCTGTCAAATTAAGTCTTGCTGGTAGTACTGAGGTAAATATATTTGATGGTATGATTTAACTTTAGGTTAAACTAACAGATGCTCATCAAAATGTGCATAATTTTAAGAGGCTAGCTAGCCAGTTAGCTAATTAGTTTTCTGTTAGCTCTGCGTGATTAGACCAACTGACAGACGTAAGTAATTAGCATTTTAGTGAGCTAATAGTAGTGAATAAATGAATTGTAATGATAGCTAGCTATCTTAACTTTGTGAAACTTGTAATGAATTATGTTGGCTCCACTAACTTAGCGAGCTAGAAAGTATTTTTGTCAGTTCCTGATCTTAAGTTATATACATAGTCTATGTTGCTAGCTAGCTAGGTTTATGAATACTAGATTTCATCTACCTATTTGTCCATAAAATAGTGGATGGTGGACTTCTTACTTGGCTAATCATCTGTTGTTTAGCTATAGATGATTAGCCAAGTAAGAAGTCCACCATCCACTATTTTATGGACAAATATGTAGATGAAATCTAGTATTCATAAACCTAGCTAGCTAGCAACATAGACTATGTATTTAATTTATTATTTTTAACCATTAGTATTTAACCATTGAAGTTCAACAGCTCTATAAACTGATTAGTGTCATATATAAATGTTATTTCAGACATATTTACATGTATGTTTGCTTATGACAAATATTTATGCTTCTTATCACGACAGTTAGCTCAGTTAGGGAAAAGTCTCTGACAATTAATTCATAATGTTGTTTAAAAATATTGCAGTGGACATGTTTGCATGCATGTCTGCCTCTAACAAACAAAATTGTTTAATATTTATATATTTATACAACCAGCTAAATGCACTTAATATAAATTTCCATAAATTCCCATGGAAAGTTTCCAACTTTGAAAATTCCAGGAATTTTGCAACCCAGTTATGGACACTTTGTCACTATCATACAAGCATAAACACTGACAGTAACAGTTCACTTCCATTTTGATTGTTTCTTATCTTATTTTAGGTATTAAATCCTGAGAATAGTTTTCTGATTGTCAGTATTTTGTTTGGGATATCTTCTGTCTGGGAGAGACAGAAGATGTTAACGTCAAATGGTTCCTCCCCTCCAAACAGGGAAACTTCTTCCTGTTCGTTTGTATGTCTGTATCTCTTTTATGCCATATTGAGGTAAAAACACCTCTCTTCTCTCTTTGCCTGTGGGTTATGTGACACAGTAGTGGTGAAAGCTCGGGAAGCGTCTGCTGAGGTGTGACATGTTTCAGGTCTGTGTGAGCACCTCCCTCAAACACTGCTATCAGGAGCTGTCATCTCCATCCCGCTCAGCTGCTTCCTCTCTGACACGCGTCTAAAGAAGAGGTGTTGATCTGAGAAAAAAAAAAGACAGGAAGGCGGGAGACAACGATGTCAGTTGGACTAACTCCTCCAGTCAGCACTGTCTAAAGCTGCTTTAGGCCCTGACATGACAGATTAATACTGTATATCTCACTTGTTCAGCTGTAGTTTAAGCCTGTCTGGATCTATGATGAAAATGAGACTTAGTATAATGACAAGGAGTTAGTTTCTACCTTTGACTGGCTTTTAAAGCCAGATCTGTTAAGACAAGATTTCATCATTTCAAAGAAAAGTTTCAGACTTTGACTCTTTTTCAGTAACTCATCAAAAAGACCTCTTTCTCCTTGAACAAAATATTAGTCTTCATTCTTGTGGCAGTCTAAGGAAATTAGTTGAGTTGAAATAATCAGTCCTGTTTGTTCATACACTGTGTGCATATGTTTTTAGCAGTGCATCAGATCAGGATCACACATGCAAAACTACGAGTGAAGTTTTTGATGGCTTTGTGACAGCAGTGATTCTCGTTGCAGACAGGAGATGGTGTGAACGATGCCCCGGCCTTAAAGAAAGCAGAGATCGGCATCGCCATGGGTTCCGGCACAGCGGTGGCAAAGTCGGCTTCAGAGATGGTTCTGTCCGATGATAACTTCTCCACCATCGTGGCTGCTGTGGAGGAAGGCAGGGCCATCTACAACAACATGAAGCAGTTCATCAGATACCTCATCTCCTCCAATGTGGGAGAAGTCGTCTGGTAATGGACTGAAACGAGACTCACAGCTGCCATCTTTACTCTGTGTTCAGTCTGAATGATGTTTGTCTTCAACTCTCTGTCAACAGCATCTTTCTGACAGCCATCTTGGGTCTTCCTGAGGCTCTGATTCCAGTCCAGCTGCTGTGGGTGAACCTGGTGACTGACGGCCTGCCAGCCACCGCTCTGGGCTTCAACCCCCCAGACCTGGACATCATGGACAAACCTCCCCGTAATCCTAAAGAGCCCCTCATCTCTGGATGGCTCTTCTTCAGATATCTGGCCATTGGAGGTAGTTTTAGCTCTGACCTTGACAAAGATGAAGCATGTGGTGACTCTTTTTCAAAGTGTGGACTGGTTGGAAGTTTGGACTAGTCCTTTTCAACAGCACAGATAATTGCTTCTAACATACGCTCCTGCTGTCCAGCACATTCATATGGCTGATAATGAGCTCGAGGCCTGCATGGTTTTCTCTTTTGCACACTTCATATTTTCCACAAACTATTTTTGTTAATTTATGTAAGTGCGTAATTAACAGGCCAGGGTTGGTCGCAACACAAATTAAAAGCAGCGAGGTGAAGCATCATTTTTACAGCCTCCAACAACAACAACAGAAGAAAATCTGTAAAAGCACCACATGACTTATTGTCAGTCACTTTCTTAAACTGTAGTCCTGAGACAGATACCAGAATAGTTATTTTCTCATGTTTTTTGTGACTCATCTTTAAGTTGATTTAGATGCTGACATTATGACATCTATTGAGTCCAAACTGTGTCTCTTGTTGTGTTTCCTTCAGGATACGTGGGTCTGGGCACAGTGAGTGCTGCTACATGGTGGTACCTGTTCGATGACGAAGGACCACAAGTGACTTTCTATCAGCTGGTGAGTTGAAAACCAGGCTTTGATTTGCAGACTCCTGGCCTGAGTTCACAAAGTAGAATTCCTCGAGATGAGACATTTTTCAGGACTATCAGCAACACAGATACAGAGCATCATACATGAGTGGGCCCTGGAATTTCTGGACGGCCATTTTTTTAAAAGCTTACAACAACAGATGGACACATACATACAACTTGATGATGGCAGTTTTGTGTAAAGGAAGGTCTCAATATAATTAATTTTTAGAGCAGATGGTTGACAAATTCCTCCAAGAAATGCACACTCAAACAGGAGGCCATTTGAGTACAGTGAACTCAATGTCATGTTCAAGAAACCAGTCTGAGATGATTCCAGCTTTATGACATGGAGCGTTATCCTGCTGGAAGTAGCCATCAGAAGATGGGTACACTGTGGTCATAAAGGGATGGACATGGTCAGCAATAATACTCAGGTAGGCTGTGGCGTTGATGCTCAATTGGTACTAAGAGGCCCAAAGTGTGCCAAGAAAATATCCCCAACACCATTACACCACCACCAGCAGCCTGAACCGTTGATACAAGGCAGGATGGATCCATGCTTTCATGTTGTTGACAACAAATTCTGACCCCACTCATCAGACCAGGCAACGTTTTTCCAATCTTCTATTTTCCAATTTTGGTGAGCCTGTGTGAATTGTAGCCTCAGTTTCCTGTTCTTAGCTGACAGGAGTGGCACCTGGTGTGGTCTTCTGCTGCTGTAGCCCATCTGCCTTGAGGTTCAACATGTTGTGCGTTCAGAGATGCTCTTCTGCAGACCTCGGTTGTAACGAGTGGTTATTTGAGTTGCTGTTGCCTTTCTATCAGCTCGAACCGGTGTGACCATTCTCCTCTGACCTCTGGCAACAACAAGACATTTTCGCCCACAGAACTGAAGCTCACTGGATATTTCCTCTTTTTCTGACCATTCTCTGTAAACCCTAGAGATGGTTGTGTGTGTAAATCCCAGTAGATCAGCAGTTTCTGAAATACTCAGACCAGCCCGTCTGGCACCAACAACCATGCCACGTTCAGTCACTTAAATCACCTTTCTTCCTCATTATGATGCTCAGTTTGAACTGCAGCAAATCATCTTGACCATGTCTACATGCCTAAATGCATTGAGTTGCTGCCATGTGATTGGCTGATTAGAAATTTGGGTTAACAAGCAGTTGGACAGGTGTGCCTAAAGTGAGTGTATATATACTATTTTGATATCCGTAGTCCCTTATCGAGTCTATACTTTAAGACCTGAGCCATTCTTATGTGCACTAATACAGACTTTCAGTAGGTTGTTTTCAAAAGCAGCTCTACTCTGTTGTGGAAGTGTTCATGTGATGATGTATCTGCAGAAGTCTCTTAAAATCACTACTTTATAACCCATAGTCTCTTACGTGTCTGTAAATCCCTGTATGACAAAAGGCCTCGATGAGCCCATCCCTTATAGCTTACATCTAATTTGTTTGGGGTAAAGTCGAAGTCATGAGAGCACCATTTAAGAATCTTTATCGCCTCCAACAGGCCATTTTAGTGATAGTATTTAACGATACCTTCAGGGGTAAATTCATCCAGTTATTACCTTTTTTCCATTAAGTTATTAATCAATATTTTATCTCTTAACCATGCTTGAATAGGAACTGCCCCAGACACTTTCTCTCCAGTTTCTTTCCATCTGGCTTCAGAGTTGCACCAACAACTTAGGATCTTCAGGTTCTTTGATTTATTTTATCCTAGAATCTTCATGAATCTGATTGGGTGGGCTGTCAATGTGGACGGGCTGGGCCCAGGTCCACCGATAGATCCGCCCCTGCTTATCAGGCAAATGTGACTATATACTGATGATAAGTATATTTATTTAATTCAGAAGAAGTTCTTGACGCTCACAGTTTGAGCTGCATCCATAGTAACTGTTAACTCTGTTGCCTTAGTGAGCTAACCTAGCTGGTGTTGCTCACTGAACATTTTCATAGTGATGGTGAAGCTAAACCAGGTGAACAGGACCAGATGAGTCAGAGCAGCACCTGATGAGTTTTTCTGCCTTTTCACTGCTGAGGTCTGTGACACATTGACCCTCAAGCTTCATCCATCTTTCCTAAATTTGAGCCGTTTTTTAATGTCTGAGTCCCACCAACCGAAGACGAGGTGTTTGTGAGCACCACCAATCAGCCGGCTGTAACCGCAGTTTGTGTGTCTGCTCTGTAATACTTCTAATAACATATGGACAATTTTATTTTGTTACTGCGTTCCCTGTTTGACAAACAGTTTGTTTATTTTGTGTCCTGCTTATGGACCATTCTTCCCCTCATCCTCTTTGCGTCCTCTGCCATTGGACTCAGTAACATTTGAGGGTGAATCTCAGCAGTGTCCAGGAATAGAAAGAGGAGTCAGACCCATGTGGGTTGGTTGCACACAGGGTGGGAGTAAGGCCAGGGTTCTGCAGCTGTTCTCCCATCAGACCTAAGCTCCATCACACCAGGTCACAGAGGTGATACTCACATCCTACACACACACACACATACACACACCCTCATTAACTCTGTGTCCCTCTCTGCAGAGACACTTCATGCAGTGCACAGAAGAAAACCCCATGTTCCAGGACATCGACTGTGATGTGTTCGAATCCCGCTACCCGACGACCATGGCTCTGTCTGTGCTGGTCACCATCGAAATGTTTAACGCGCTCAACAGGTCAGTCAGCTCGTCCTGCAGGTCGCTGCTGAAATGTCATGGCTGTCAGGTTCCGATGAAAAAGACGAGGCACGGCCGTGTGAGGGATAACAAGTCAGGAAAACAGCTCCATCACAAACATCTCTCCTCCGTACGTAACGTTATGTCAAAGATTCTGTTCTCCTAAACACGGAGGAGACATCAGGCTGAGCCACACATCTTTATAAATGGAATCATACTTATTCAGGACACAGAACCAGGGGAAAACTCAGTGATTCTTCCAGGTTTGTTCATGCTGTCAGTGGCTTCCTATAGAAACAAACATGGCTGTTTCAATCAGGAAAGAATCTCAGTTTTAAAAAAAAGGAGCTACAGGATCAATTATAGCATTAAACTCAGCCAAAACAGTTAGGGAAACATGTTTTTATGGTTATCAATCATAAAGGAAGGATGCATTCAGAGTTTCACATCTGTGAAGTGCAAAGACTTGATTACCAAATGTCTTCTTTATGTCTCATGTCTATCACTTACTTTTCAGAAGAGCCAATTTAGAAAGAAAACATGTCCGGAGGCCTTGCCCAGTTCACATTTATCAAGTCTTAGCTGTAAAGCCCTTAACTTGGTGGTGTAAAGACTTTATAGGAGATCTTGAAATGATCTCACTTATATATATTTGTCTGATTTAAAATGAAATTATCAGAGCCAGCATCAGTTCTTTTGATGTGCTATTTTTCAGTGTTTGTGGTCGGGTCCAGTTTTCCCAGGAGTTCATGAATCCATCCTGTAAAAAAGTTGTCTTGCACACAGAAAAGTTCTCTAAAAAAGCGCCTTTACATCTTTTCAGCAGTGGGTGATAGTGCTCATGGGAAACAGAGTATTTATCCCGGAAAAAAATAAAGATTCCAGCCAAAGGTGTCACTGTGTTCAAGGCCGAACGGAAAGTCCTCACAGAGACTTTAAGTTTGGACGTATTAAAAACGACGTGTTCCCAACTCCTTTGAGGAACTTAGTCTGTATCAATTCTGGCGCCCCCATGTGGAGAGAAATGGTACATCTTAGATTTTTTTTTTTTTTTTTTTTTTGCTAATTTTGTCCAGTACCTTTACAAAAATCTTAATTTGAAACCCCCGTCTGGCTTTGTGGTTCAGTTTCAGGTTAGTTGTGCGAGAGATGTGATTGGTCTAATGTCTTTAAGTGGATTTAATTCCAACCTGCGTCCACATCGTCTGCCGCACGAATGCAGTTAAATACCATTAAAAGGAAACAGTTTACTTTGCTTTCAGAGGCCTTAAAAGTGTTTGTCAGGTTATTGCTAGTTGTTGTTTTATTAACAGCGAAAAAATAAAATTTCAGAGGATCTTGAACCAAACAGCCACCAGCTGAGAGGTCAGGCTCATTTGAGCATAATATCAGCAAAATAGTTTAGCAAAATATCAGCAAAATATTTCATCCATCCTGCAGATGTAGTTTAGGTGTTATGGTTGCCCTGATACAGAATAAGTAAATGTTAAAAGCATGAAGATGTAAATATTTGACACAAGGACAAAATGTGTCAAATGCATCGTTTGCATGCGCAGCACAAATAAAAAGCGATACGTGGTAGAAATAAGGGGATAAAAAGAAATGGAACCATGAGTGTGACGTAAGAATGTGGCACCGTGTAGGAAAATGAAGAAAGGTGAAAATACTCATTCAGTGTGATTAAAATGACCACAATAGGTTGTGTTATTTACAAATAAGTGACACTGAAACTGATGACTGCAACATGAATATGACTTAAATAAGAACACTGATTAAATTAACAGTATAGATCAAAGACTTAAATTCTGGCACGTGGTGTTGTTTCACATCAGACGTCCAGTTCAGAGTCACAGTGTTGAGATCATTATAATTTGTTAACTCTGTGCACACATCAGAAAGGTTGTTTTTCTTTGCAGCTTCTTAAAATAACTTCTGTGTTAGTGTTTCGTATGTAAGCTGAGCCTCTGTGTTTTTAAGATGTTTTGATCTGTGAAAACTCCTCCCCCCACAGTCTGTCTGAGAACCAGTCTCTGCTCAGGATGCCTCCCTGGGTCAATATTTGGCTGCTGGGAGCCATCATCCTCTCTCTCTCCCTCCACTTCGTCATCCTCTACATTGAGCCCCTGCCGGTAAGATTCCAAACATGTGACACAAAGACTTTGTCAGTGAGCGGTGAGAAATGAAAACCGATAACATTCGTAAATCAGAGTCCACATAAACCAGATTTATGAAGCTGTTTTCTGTTTTTGCTTGTGTTTTTTTAATTTTGCATGTGTTTCCTGAAGTTGCTGTGCTATGAGCTCTTAGGGCCACCATACTTATCCCCTGCAACTCAAGACACAACGAAAGCCTCTTGACACACTTATGAAAATTTTTAGCCAGGAACAGGATATGTGGTAGTGGTGGGCAGACTGATCTGACATATCCATATATCGATACCAGCGTTGGCATCGGTATTGATCAATACTTGTGTGAAAATATCAATACTTAAGTTTCAGTTTCTCATGGTTGTAATTTTAGAAAACTAATTTAATAAAGACTGTTGAGACAGTCATAAAATATGTTCTGTTAGTTAAAATAAATCTGAATTAATTATTTTGCTGTAACTGGAAACGTGTAACTATGTAAAAATATACACGTTAAATATAAAGTGCTTTACAAATTTATTAGAGCACCACCCAGTGCGCGTTGTTTGCCACCACTGTCCTAAATAATCAGTATATTACTGATTTCCTAAATATGTTTTTATGCCTCTGTGATGGTTAATCTGCCAGAAGACTATAATCAAAATTATATAATGTTCAAATATAATAGTTTTATATTATTACTATTTTATATAGTTGCTATCTATGAATATTCAAATGTTCTATTTTATAACAAGAAGGGAAAAAAAATTAAAGCACATTTTTGTTTTCTTGACAAATTAGTTTTTTACTTTCATTCATGAACAGAAACAATAGTTTTAGTGGTTGTTTCTTCAATAATTTTGACACACTGCTTTTCTATGTAAAAAGTATGGATATCTGCGATACTGACCCTGTATTTACTTGGTATCAGATCAATACCAAATTTTGCAGTATCACACACCACTAATATGTGGCTCTGGGGACAGTGAGTTTATAATGTGGGTTTCACAGTTTACACTGCAAAAACTGCAGTCTAAGCAAGAGTTCATGTCTTACTTTTAGCATAAGTTGTCTTTTTACTTCTTAATATTAGCCACATTCACCTGACAAATATTTCAAGGTATTAAATACAAAAATGACACCTTAATTACCTCACTACAAAAAGACTTAAATCAAAGCAGGTGTTTTTGTCTTATTTTTATTTTGATTAAAAAGTAAAATGAAAAAAAAAACTTATTATCAGCCACATTTACCAGACCAGTTCAAAAAATTTATTATTTCAAGTTATTCAAAGATAAAAATGAGGTCTGACTTGCTTGTTACTTGTAAAAAAAAAGTCTGTCGATGGTTTAAAAGAAAAGTTTCTTGTGTCAAGACGTTTCTCTTATTTAAAGAAACTTGACAAGCAATTTTTTTTTACCCAATTGGCAGATGTTTTGTCTTTTAAAATCTTTATAAGACATGTCTCTGACTTGTCAGTGAATGTGGCTCATATAAAGTATAATAAGCCAGTTTTACCACTCATTAGTTCAGTCGTCAGTTTGTCTTTTAACATCTTGGCATAAGACTTTTTTCTGGACTTGTCAGGTGAACCTGGCTCATATTAAACCTTTGTTACAAAATCCACAAAAATATTGATGTATCATGTTTTTTACAAATTTTTTTAGTATCATATATGATAAATTGGCCAGTTTTGGCAACTGTTTTAGTAAAAAAAAATAGTAAATATTCATTCTTCATTGCAAAAAATGCTGAATTTTTAAAATGAGTATCAATTTAGATTTTATTCTTGCTGCATCTTCTTGAAAATCATCAATGATTTTCCTGAAAAATGTTGTGTGGAGGATTTTATGAGAGCAGCCATTTTGAAAAGGACCAAAATACAGCTTCAGCTGCCTGTAGTGGAATGATGAACCTCAGGGGGGCAGAGTACATTGTTTAAAAATTTAATCATGTTGATGAGATAGAGGTCTTTGACGCTCATGAATCAAATATGATGTGTTTCATCATAAAGGGTTAAGAATAAAAAGACAATTTTCACTTAAAATGAGACTCAAACACTGAGATTAGATTGTAGTTTTTGCCGCATACACTGTGAAAGCCACAGCTTCTTCTTTACATGTGCGACCTGAGTCACTGTTGGTCTGATTCTTTGATGTCGTCCCTCCTTCAGCTGATCTTCCAGGTGACCCCTCTGCGCTGGTCTCAGTGGATTGTGGTCCTGAAGATTTCCATCCCGGTCATCCTCCTGGATGAGGCCCTGAAGTACATCTCCAGGAATCATATAGAAGGTAGTTTCTGAGCCCCTGCTCCAGTTTCCTGCAGAAACTTCAGTTTTAAGAGTTTAACACATCTGATCAGATCGCTCACTGTTTTTACTGACAAGTTCTCTTTTGCTCTTTTTCTTTGGTGCATTTCTTGCTCAGCCTAAACTCTTTAATCTCACCTTCTGTGGAAAGGTACCTGCTTTCTGATCTCTTTGAGCTTCCTAACAAACACTCACAGCTATACACACAGAAAACCAGCTGCTTCAGATTCTAAACCTCCTCTTTTTTTTTTTTTGCAGGTGATGACGAAAAGAAATATCGCAGGAGATGGCAGCTGAACTAAGACCTCTCCCTCAACACACTCACACACTTTGACACACACACACACACACACACACACACACACACACACTCCTTTCCTCTTCCCTTTACAGCTAGGAACCTTCTCTCCCCTGTCCTTGTTTCCCGCTCCTGCATGTCCGACGAACCAACCACCACTAGAAATCGAGCAGCAGGGCTTGCATGTGAGCGAGAGTGCAAGAAAGTACGAGAGCATGCGTGCATGGCTTTGAATGCGTGTGAGAGCAGATGAGGTGTGTGTGTGCACGTGTGTGTGTGTGAAAAGGCAGATGCAAGCCTGTCTTATTAGTTGCAGGAACGAGAACCAACCGCAGGCTTAAAAAACCAAAAGATGAATCTGCCTTGAGCTCTGCTTTTTCAAGATTTCTGCTCATCGGTTTTTCCGACTGTACAGTACAAACATCGTGGTGCAGAAACTGGACTTTTGGGGGAGGGGAGGAGAGGGAGAGCAGGGGACTGCAGGTTGATAATAATCATCGGGATGGGAAGGGAGGGTTTTTGAGATTAGCACAGAGACTGAAAGAGAGATCGAGAGGCCTGCAGGAGAAGAGCATCAGCAGGATCGATGAGGTGGGACGACCCGTGCAGAGAGCCATCATACCTGTGTGTGTTTGCACAAACGTTATTTGGAGGCACCGCCCACACTGCTGGCACAAAACCCAGTCCAGCTCTGCAGGAGAGCACAGCCTTATCAGCACAACACCTTCACAGTTCCGGCCACTTTGTCTCAGCACTCTTCCTCTCCGTTCCTTCGGTGCAGATTTTCCTCTCCTCTCGCTCTCTCTGTCTCTCTTCTTCGCTCTCTGTCTCGGAGGCAGCTGTGGGTGTTTGGGTGGGTGGCGGGTGGTAGGTGGTGGGTGTTGTGATGTTGTCGGGCTCTCGTGTCCGGGTGTGGAGATGTTGCTCTGTCTAAAATGGTGTGAATAGCTTTACGCTGCTTAAGCCGCTTCTTCCGGCCCCTAATTTGAGGAGCTGAGGTCAGCTCTCAAGGAAAAATAAGGAAAACATCAAATAAATAGATAAATGAATAAAAACCAAACCAGCATATCAGTAGTGTCATTTTCAGCCAGTGCATCCAGCTGGTCCCACTTTAACGTCCATCTGCTGTGCTGCTAACTGAACCTAGCTTTAAATATCTGCTTTGATGGGACCAAAGCATGAAGCTGCATCACAGGAAACATTTTCTGTAGCTTCATGCTTTTGATCATCTTCACAGTGCTTTGCATAAGTAACAAAAAAATCCACATTTTGTCACATTTTACTATGGAAGAAGATTAAAGCCGATGGAAAAAAATAGCTGCCAATACAATTTTTTTATTAATAATATTATTCTGATAAAAAAGTCAGTCAATAATAATAACAAAAATATTGGCTATTATTTTTTCCAATGGCCCTAATCCTCTTTCATTATTTTACATATTAAAAAAATGTTTTTTTTCATTTGTGTTGACCGAGAGGTCACCGTCCCGACGCTGCACCGGCGCTTCTGTTTGAGTGTGCGTTTAGCCGTACTTGAATTAGTTTAAATTTAACTTGCTTTCACTCGTTGAATGGCACAAATATATTTGTTAAATTAAGTTAGAGAACAGCTTCATGGTGTCACTTTCTGATGAATCATTGAATCATTGAAGCACAGGTGTCCTCCATGCCTTATAAAGCCCACTGCACCTCCACATCCAGCATGTGGTTGAAATGAATGTGTCTCTGCCAGCCTTTAACGACCCCTCTTTAATGAGCCTGCTCTCTGCGCCGTCTCTTAAAGTGACGTCCCCTCTGGTCACTGAGGCCGAGCAGACTCTGAATGTCCCCTCAGTGCTTCACCCTTCCTCTTCTGGTGTTGCTTTGTGCGCTGCTCCCTCAGCTCCTCTGCGCTCTCAGTGCTTTAGCGACTCACTTGGGTATTGTTTTATAAAGACTCATTAGTAATGTATTTGACTGAATGAACCACCTTGGGTTTGGATTGTGTCTTTAAGTCTATATTTAGGTTTTGTGCGTTGGGTCCTGGTGCTCTGTGGACAGGGTCAGAGGTGTGTTTGGTCCCTGATTGGGTCCATGGGACAGAGGAGTGGGCACATTCATTAGGAAAAGAGAAGATAAGAAACAGGAAGATGGATCTGTTGAGTGTCGGTGGCATCATTGGATTTGGATTTGAAAGGATTTAAAGCAATTTTCAAACTGCAGCGACCTGCAAGGCAACTGTTAACTGACGAGGATGTCTACATGACTGTAAATGATCAGTTATGGACTCACTCAGCAGATCTTTCCTTCCTCTCCTCCAGACTTAAACTTAACAACAATGATACATTTAAGCAGTGTGTGGTAAACCTGAGGAAAAATCCATCCTTAAAACCTTCTAATTTATCCTGTTTGTTAACGTGACTATTTTATTTTCATCAACTTTATCTTTTTTTTGTTTTCTAAATAACAAGCCAGAGTTTTATAGCATAACATCATAATTTTTCCATCCCCACAGCCCCTCCTGAGATTTTGGAGATCAGCAGTAAGAAATTACTCAGAAAAACAAGTGAGCTAATGAAGCAAAGTGTGAAAAAGATGCCATAAAAAGGAAAAACACCACCAGACTGAGTGCTTCATAACTATACAGTCATGAGAGATTAAAAAAAATAATAATTAAAAACAATGAAAAATCGTGTTTTAGTCTCCTGTTCTATTTTTTTTCTGGGCTTCCACTCCCATAAATAAATTCATAACACAAATTTGCCAAGTGGAAAAAATGTTCTTTTCTTTCCGTATTTTTTTAGATTGAGGGTAGCATTTATGAGGGTATGTGAAAATATCTAATTCTATAACTGAGAACATTAGACAGTGATGTGCTTCATCATCCTGTGGCTCAAATTAATTTTCTCAGAAAAAAAAAATGTTCTCCATAAACGTGTTATTTTATTCTTTCAAGAGATATTTCTCACTTTTCCTTGCTTGTTTTCCATGGAGGCTGGTCTGAGGTACTTGTTAAAGGTGAGCCTCAGTGTTACTGAGAAACTGTCTGAAATTTAGAAATTATAAATCAGAATGCTCTTTTTTTTTTTTTTTTTTTTGCTCTGTACTACGTAGTCCTGGGTTTCCGGGTTTTTGACAAGAATCAAATATCACCCCATTTCAAAAAAAAAAAAAAGAAACTGTCTCTTTAAGGAAAATTGGCAGCTTTTTATGTCACTGTCTCTTGGTTCAAAATAATAATAATAATAATAATAATAATAATAATAATAATAATAATAATAATAACAATAATAATGAAAAATCAGTCCAATTTTTTTTTTCACTTCCCAAATAATTCAACTTCAAAGTACACTGGGAAACTAAAAGTTGTTGGGTTTTTTTTTGTTTTTTTGTTTTGTTTTGTTTTTTTGCGTTATTAGTAAAAATTGTGTCATACTTGATATGAACCACATTCATCTGACCAGTTCAGAAACATCTTATTCCAAGATATGAAAGGACATTAAATTTACTACAATTAAGACAAAAGCCCTTGATGAATTTTAGTTTTTTGCAGTGCATGATTTTTTTGTCAAAAATATATTTGAAAAAAAGACAGAAAAAGAAATTTTCTTTTAAGGATGGGTCTTTCCTCATGATTTTAATCACAAAGCTGTTTTTTTTTTTTTTTTTTTTATAAAGTTGGGCTAAATTTGATCCCTTAGTAGCTAAAATCTTAAGTTTTTTTTTGTTTTTTTTTTGTATTTGCCTGAATGTGCCCCCTCGGTCCAGACCAGCAGACCTCTGGTCCCCATCCCAGCCCTCCACGGCTCTGTAACATGCCGGCACTCTGGCCACCAGGCACTATAGGTCTGTATAGCCTTGTTATTTACTACTGAATCCTCAGCTCTGTACAGAAGATAAGAATATGATCGCATGGAACCTTGTTACTGTAATAATAACCTATACAGTATATAATATTTAATTTTTTGATAACTTTCATCAATGAAACCTAACTTACCAACAACAGACAGACTTGCGAGAAGCGTTTGTGTTTTCCTTTGAGCACATGGTATCTAAGGATCTCATTTCTTTTTGAGTTTTGTAGAGTAGAGAGGTTGTTCCTTCGTTGTTCCTGTTTGGTTTTTACAGTTTCTGGGGTTTTGTGTCTTTTACTGTAGGGAGAAGAAAACGTTATCATGTTTAAGGTAGACAAGACTCGTGCTTACGCTATTAAGTGACGACAGCGATGATGATCATTTCAGAGATGGTAATCCGGTGTGAGGATGCTCAAGAGATTGTGAATGAACTGTGTCTGGTTTACACTGAGTGATAAGCAGTGATGAATCCTGGGATATGAAGTTTTATGACTGTACATTGAAGGGCTTGGTGTGGGTGCAGGCTCTAGAGACCAACGAAGATCCTGTTTGAAAAATTTTGGTACTCAAAATCCTCCAGCATCTGTTAGCCAATGAAAACCTTTACCACCAGTGAAGGAGAGATCAGGCCCACCTCCTTCACATCTGGCCCAAAGTCCTCCTTTCCCTTTGTCTCTTCAGTCTCTAGAGCCCGACATCCACCTCTGAGAAATGAAAGGATTCTCTGTATTGCCTTGTTAATATTAATTGTGGACACATAATTTTATAAATGACAAAGACGTGGAAATAAAGATAATTTATCTTGTTATTTATTCAGAGCTTGTCTTCTTTTCATAAATATGGGACTGTTTTCAGCAACTTTCTTTAAAGGACAAAGCCCATGGAGATGCATCGATGGAGAGATTTCTTATTTTCTGCACATCCTGCAATGTAAGGACCCAGAAATAGAAGTATGAGTGACTTTGCATTTTTAGGTGTAATCATTTGCACAGATGAGGGAATAGTCTGCAGACATGTTTCTGTTTTAAGCTTAAGTTTGATGAAAATAAAAGCATTGAGAAAAGCTAGTTTTTATGTGCAAAAATTGCACAAAACATGTCATCAAAATGATTTATGGCAGAACTAAGAACTCAATCCGTCCAAAACTTGACTTTACAAAACTGAAAGCAAAAATAAAGACAGAAAAATGCACTTTATCTGGAACCTTCGTTATAAACATGTCCTAAATGATGAGTACATTTAAATCTTCCACCAAGGTGTCAAACAAAACCAAAGTTTGTTTTGTGACACTAGACTCCATATGGAATGGTCATGGTCTACTTGTATGAAGCTAAAGCTCTGTAGATTCTGCAGAAACTCAACAACTCTTACAGCTGATGTGAAGAAAATGTGAAAGTTAAAAAAACACATCAGAAGGGACCAGATTAAAGTTATGAAATGGAGCAGAAATAACGCTCAGAATGCAGGTTAAGAAATATTTGGGACTAGGATTGTTGTTTGCAGGTCAAAATACTCTGCATTTCATCTCACCTCTAGCAGGACTCCAAAATGACACTAAAAGTTCCTCACTCAGAGTTTTCTCTTCAAACCTTTTCACAAAGCTGCTCAGACGAACTCTTACTAAGGAATTCATAGAACTCCTCTGCTTAAAGAAAGGGGCGGAGCTGAACCTGCTGCTATGGATGATGTCATGTTTCAGGAACCACATGACTTACTATGCCTGCAGTGATTAGCTGACAGGGAATGTGTCTCTGTGAGACACTTCCTACACAGTTTAGAGAAAGGTGTCATGTTGGTATATTTAAATAAAGACCTTAAAATAAAACATGTCAGCCACTGATTAAACATTAAAACAAGAGTAATAAACTGACAGGTCAAGTCTGTATTCAGTTAACTGTGAGCAGCTGTATCTGGTTGAATGATGAGCAGATCTACATATAAGCAGCTTTTTAATGACTGGGATTCTGGAGTAGCCATGACAGAGAAAACTACAGGGGAAAAAGAGCATAAAACAAACTGTTCATGTGATCATGAGAAGCAGCAGTCATGCTGAGACTCTTTCTGAACTGGTCTCAATGACTCAGGACATTGGCTGTTTTCCAAACCACTTACTACATACTACATGTGAATGTAGTATGTAGTATTCACTCCATACTGCCTACTGCTTTTGAATGTAGTATGTAGTATGACTGCTCTGTTGGGTCTGTTTTGTAGTTTGCTACTAGCTAATACTTTGCTAGCTAATACTTTGCTAATAGTTATTATATTTGACCAGGGAGTTATTTTAAGTCATTTTATGTGTGTGAGTTTTTCTGGTCCTTTTATTATGCTTGAAGGTACATTTTAAATTACTAAAAAGAAACAAATTCATGGAGAGATTTCAGGGTCCTGTTTTTATGAATAAAATATTTGAAAAGGCATAAAAATTAAATTACAGCAGACTCACACCAAAAGGCTTATCATTTATTTTTACAGCTCATAGAAAAACGACTTCAATATAATGATTAATGAATCTGACAGTGACATTGAGTAAATTTAGTTTTATATGGAACATCATAAAAACCTTGACCCCTGATCAGCCTGCTTCAAAAAACAGCTTGGGTCTGAAACGCTTATTTTGCCATTGGCACACACTGTACAGTGAGTAAACTCAGCAGTTTAGACAAAATTTGGATTACGAGTGTGTCCAATCAGAGACTCAGCTCAGCTCACATGACTGATGGACGTCTTATAACCGTTAGAATGGAAGCGCAAAGTCTGCGTCATATCCAAGACGGCCCTGTCCAATGATTGGCTTCATTTGACTGTATCGAGAACAGACGGGTGACGTCACAGAGACTATATCCATGTTTTATACAGTCTATGTTTCAGACGAGAACAGTAAACAGAAAATCAAATGAGGAAGTGAAAACCTCTGACACTGTCCAGGAGAAGGTGCAGCAACAAGATGTTTCAGCTACAGTGAGCATTGTGGACACTGTAGAAGCTAACGCTAGTGTCACTACTGGTAGCCAGTGCATGTATGATGCCAGTTTATATTACATTAGTTGGGCTGTTGTTCAAGGGTATTTAGCTTGGTGGTCTGTGAGGTTTTTTTTTTAGGGGGGGGGGGGGGTCCTTGGTCTGAAACAATTTGAGAAACACTGACTTAGGAGTCCTCTTCACTACTTCTGACTTCTCACAGGTTTGGGAGCTTGTCTTAGTGCTAAAATGCTTTATGAAAAACTTTTAGACAAGAAGTTTTGGAGACCTTAACTTAGGACAGACACGCCCATTATTTTTGAGTTTCTCCCAAATAAGCCAGTTAGGGGCTATGTTTAGTTTGAAGATGATAAGATCATAAACACATCCTGACATATCCTGCTCATACTCCCCCCTAGTGGAGAACATTTTCCTTGGTCAGAAGCTGAGTTTGCTGATGTTTATGAAAACTGACCACTTTTTATCTTGTATCAAGAGACACCTGAGGACAGGTCAGCTCTGATTTCATCAGTCTGTGATGATGGAACAAGGATGTTTGAGCCACTTAAAGACTGATTTTTGCAGAAATTACTAAATGAATAGTTCACACACAGAGCATTCAGATGTTACTTCCAGGGTTAATAAATGTGTCAGGATGAGCTGCTGGACTTTGGTCATTTTCACTAAATCAAATGGCTCTCTTTGAAAAACATTCTGACACCCCTGCACAAGTCATGTGATCAAACTCTGATCCCAGCAGGGTCTGGTGTTCGTCACCCTTTACTGCCCCTGTCTCTCTGAAGCTGTCCTGAACAGGGATCTCAGTGTGATCATGGAGAAGAAATAGGAAATACTGACTTATTTACTTTTTTAAAGTTTCTTGTACCTTCAATTTTAACATTTGGTTTAGAGGAATGAAAACAACGGCATGACGTCCTGCTTTAAAGGATGAATGTGTTGGATGCTTGAAGTAACTGTAACATCAGATCTGTGTGGATCTGATGACATTAAACCATTTATAAACTGTTTGGTATCAGTGAAAGTGACCTGACTGACAACCAGCTGTGAGGAAATGTCACTCAGCAAACAGGTCAACAAAACAACTCCTTTATTTATATTTCCATTTAAAAGATCTGCTTAGTTTTGATTGTTTTGTGTTTAAAGCTAACTCCATTACTTACTTTCAATCAAAAGACATTTAAAAGAAGGCTACCAAAAGGCTCCACAGTGATATCGCCAGCTACAGGCCTGGCATGCATACTGCAGCTCAGTGTTTCCATGTAAACACAGATTCTTTTTTTTTTTTTTTTTTCACAGCATTTTTGGCATTTTTTGGTTAAACTTCATGTAAACAGCCCCAAAAGTGCCCAGAGGTGAGAGAGTGGTCCAGGTTGAGGATGTCACTCTCCTGCTCACAGCTCTGCTCCATATTTGCTCTACAGTTCAAAGCCTTGAATGAATCAGGTTAAACTGTTGGACTAAGGAGTGTGTTTGTATTTAGCTTGTTTTCATTCAGCTTAAGTAGGTTTGTCGAGTCATTAAGGTCATAAATTTGAAAAACTAAATAAAAGGTGTCATTTTTTAGTCCTCAGTGACTACTTTCTTGTTTCAAGACAATTTTTGAAATGAACGTTATCACAGATGGATGAACCTGTGTTTTAGCCTGTGTTCTATCACTCTCCTGTTGAGCTTTATTCTGCTCTGACCTCCTTTTTCAACTCCAGTGTCCAACATCCCTTCTAAATAAATCAAAAATCCTTTTCCTTGGGAGAAAGGACAGATCTTCTCACTGCTAAACTTTGCTTTCACAGAGCTTTGGAACATCCAAAATACAATTTAAAGATAACTGCTTTCAGCACTGATAATCTAATACTAAATTAGCAGAAGGAATGCAGGTGTCTGGCAGATCAAATCTTAAAAATCATACCACAAAAAAATCCAACATAAAAACATGAAATTTAGGTCTGTCGATGTCTGTGTTGCTCTCATCTGTCTCCTGTCTGTGCAGTTGCAGGCTGCCTCAGATCACAGGGTCTGCAAACCAGGCTGTGATCTGACCCGCCCTTTCAGGGATTAGACTATTTCAAGATCACTTACAGTCCTCACAGGGTCTTTAATTTAACATCCAAAAACAATCAGGTTTTTAAAGTTGAATCTAAATGTTTCTAGTTAATACGTTCATGCAGAATAGTGAAAATTAAAAAAAAAGATGAACTCAGCGGAGAGTCAGTGGTGATTGTTTTTAGACTTGAACTCTTTTAATAAGTTGTAAAAGCTGAGCGCTCTGTTTTTCTGCCAAAGGAGAGGAAACTCAGCTGTATTGATTTTGAAAATGACTCTTTGAGGAGTCACCGCTCGTTCAAAAGGAAATCAAAGTCTGAACTTTTTCTCTGGTGCAGGGAACAAAATGTGACTGACACAGAAAGCCTTAAAATGTCTCAGAACCGGTGCTTAAAAACTGGACCACTGAAAGTATCCTTGGCTCACTTTAGAAAGCTCAAAGAAACTCAGACTCTCACACTTTGTGCTTCATGTGAAGTTTCAGTCCTGTCCAGCCGTTCTCTGATGGCTTGAGGAGGTGAGGAGGAGATGATAAGAAGTGAAGCTGAAGGTTAAACCTCTCTCAACATCAAAGAGCTGCCTACAATGTGCTGATTCATCTGAGAGCTTTATTAAACCAGGCGCTGAAGCACCATCAGCAAATTCAGGCTCTTTACCTCCGGACCATGAGAACTGAAACAAGGTCAGACCTCTGAGACTGACACCGACCATCCATCTGAAGTGTGTGTGTGTTTTTCTGGATGATGCCTCTCATCAAGAGTCTGACGTTTGACCTCTGACCCTCTTTCAAAGTCCTCATGTAGACGTGCGAAACATTAAATTAAAGCTGTAAATGTCACTTCACATCAACAACCTGTCAGTGTGAAGGTTTGGTTCCTTAACTGCCTGTTTCTGCTTTTCTCCACTCTTCCTCCAGACTCTGGGTCTTTGATTTATTTAATTTAATTTAATTTAATTTAATTTAATTTAATTTAATTTAATTTAATTTAATTTAATTTTATTTTATTTTATTTTATTTTATTTTATTTAGTGTCTTCCCTTCTTGTGGTGGACGTCAGTGGGGTGAATGTCTTCTGGACAGTGGTCAGATAAGCAGACATATTCATGATTGTAGTGACATACTCTGATCTAGACTGAGAGACTGTGATGTTTAACCACATCATGTCACATCTGAGCCAGAGGATACAGATAACTTAGTTCACATCTCATGACTAAAAGAGAACTCTGTATGCTTTTAACTGAAGCAGGTGATGAACTGACTGTATTTAGAGCTGAGCTGAACTTGGACAGAGGCCTGAGCTTGATGCTCAGAATGTGCAGCCATGGACGAAAGAGCAGTGCACAGCAGTAAATCACAAAAAGATGGAACAGATGATGGGAATGGGTCATCATTACAAAAAAGAGAATCATCTAGTGTTCTAGACCGGACCCAGGTCCTATCTGGCTGTAGACTGGGTCCAGATTTTTTCTCAGAAAGACTCCAATAAAAAAAAACCCTGGTATTTGTTGTATTTGTATAAAGAAGAACTAAGATTCAAAATTAAATATTGTGATTTTTTTATTGTATTTATTTTCTATAGGATGAAATCCATCAATATTTTGCAGTTTTACATTGAGAAACATTGTTCGATAACTGTTGGACTATTCGTTCACACAGTTGCTCACAAAGTGGTGAACCTCACCCCATCCTTGCTTGTGAACGACTGAGCCTTTCAGAGATGCTCCTTTTATACCCAATCATGACACTCACCTGTTTCCAATGAACCTGTTCACCTGTGGAATGTTCCAAACAGGTGTTTTTAGAGCATTCCTCAACTTTCCCAGTCTTTTGTTGACCCTGTCCCAGCTTTTTAGGAATGTGTTGCAGGCATCAAATTCAAAATTAGAGAATATTTGCAAAAAAACCCCAAAACAATAAAGTTAATCAGTCTGAAGAATAAATATCTTGTCTTTTTAGTGTATTCAGTTGATTTTTTTTCACTCTACTCTTCTTCCTTTGATGCTCCTGTATATCATATAATAATCTACATTTGTTCTGCATTTCCAGCTGCCTGTGAAGGTTAAAGTCATCTTTGTTGAGATAAGTTCTTAAAATTAAAGGTTGGTGATCTGTGAAGTTTTACTGTTGAATTTTCACTGTGATGTGTTTTTAAGTCGATCGAGGACATTTAAAGAAGATATACACTTTCTCTCTAAAGTATAAATCAATTCATGAGAAGAGGCAGAGAATGTTTTATTTGAACACACACCTTCAGCACATGTGTGTATCAACATCTCCTCACAGTGGCCTCTTGGCAATGATTCATTTCCTCCTTTAATGATAAAAAACAAGACTCAGAGCATTGCTAACAAGAACCCAAAAACTAGAGACAATCAATAAATAAAATGCTCTCTCAAATATCAAATCACTGTGAATGTAAGTGCATTTAGTTTCTTGATCCAGCAGGGGGCAGTGTTATACCATCTTACCTGTATGATAAAGCTGTGAAGTCATATCCTTGTGTTTTTTTTAAGTAAAGGAAGTGTTTTTCCTTAAAGTAATGTCTACAGCCAACACAGACTGACCCCCCCCCCCCCCCCCCCCCCCCCGAATATCACACACCGCTCTGTCCCTGAACACAGCCTTTAGATATTTTCTCATGTGTCACCTTCTGCTCACCTGCCTGCATGACAACCAATTATCTCACAGTCATATTTATCCTGCTTCCCTCATCAGATTTCATGAGGGAGGAAAACACGCACACACACACCCTCTCCAGGGGATGTTCCCGTGGTGAAGGTGGGGTCCCAGGGGCTGCTGGGAAATAGAAGAGGATCTCATTAGTTTCAGAACGATGTTTCTACCCTGAGCCTCAGAGGGGTGAGGAAGAGGAAGGGCAGCCAGGTCGGAGTCCTTGAGGAACAAACAGGGTGTTTGAAATATCCTTTACTGTCCACACACACACACACACACACACACACACACACACACACACACACACACACACACACACACACAGGAGCACATGCTCAGAGCTCAACTGTATTTATTTTTCACCTCTTACACAAATATCACACATATGGAGGCCAGAGAGCCTCACAGCAAAAACTCACAGGGAAAAAAAAAAAAAAAAAAAAAAAAAAAAAAAAAAAAAAAAAAAAAAATATATATATATATATATATATATATATATATATATATATATATATATATATATATATATATGTAGTCTTATTTCAAGAAATTAAAAGACTAGACTAGACTAAAAATATGGAGGCCAGAGAGCCTCACAGCAAAAACTCACAGGGGAAAAAAAAAAAATATATATATATATATATATATATATATATATATATATATATATATATATATATATATATATATATATATATATATATATATATAGTCTTATTTCAAGAAATTAAAAGACTAGACTAGACTAAAAATAGGGTCGGAATTACCTGCAACAAGTAAAAAAAATCTGCCAGTTGGGTAAGAAAAAATTTCTTGTCAAGTTTAGAGTAATGTCTATAAAAAAAAAATAAAAAAAGAAACTCCACTGGCAGAATTTTTTACTTGTTACAAACAGTTCAGAGCTGATTTTTGTCTTTAAATATTAAATGAGACGTTTCTTGACTGGTCTGGTGAATGAGGCTCATATTAAGTCTAAAAGGACATTTTTACTAAAAATAAGACAAAAGCACTTCCTAAGATTTCAGTTTTTTGCAGTGTATTACCCATATGAGACCATTCTGAAATCCTCTCTACCTGTATTCCTTATCAAGCTACACTGCCCCCTGTGCAGTTTGGGAACGAAGACTGTGCAGTGTTAAAAAGCATAAAAGCTACATATGTTCTTTTGTGTGGATCTCATGTGTCTCATTTTTGGATGTCAGATAAGTGCGGGAAGAAATATCCAGTCTTTAGGTAGCTGGCTTTTACTGCTGCACCATCAATTCATGCATGGACCAAAATGGTAAAATGGACCAGTACTTATATAGTGCTTTTCTAGTCTTACTGACCACTCAAAGCGCTTTACACTGCTGATCTCATTCACCCAATCACACCACATTCACACTCTGATGGCAGGAAGTTCTATTTTAGTGTCCATCAGTTTATCTAACCCATTCATATTCATTCACACACCACTACTGACCAACAGTAGGAGTAATTTGGATTCAGTGTCTTGCTCAAGGACACTTCGACATGTGACTGAGGGAGCTGGGAATCAAACCCTCGACCTTCTGATTGGAAGACGACAACTCTACCACTGATCCACAGCCGCCTCCATGTATCTCTGCTTTTCTCAGTTGTCCTTGCAAGCTGAATTGTACCAGAAATTATGTTCCTTGAGCACCAAAACTTGCTGCATACACACCAAGCACACAGGTTCCTCATTCACCTCTGAATTCATTTCAGGGGCCGAAACCCCTGAACCTGTCTTCAAACTGACCAAGATACTCCATTCTAAAACAACACAAGAGGGGAGCCTTAAGAGACAGCAGCTTAAAGGAAGTGATTCAAACAGAGGCTGAAATAAGACTTTTCTAAAACACCAGACGGAGAATTTTTTATTTTTATATATTTTTTTAGCTTTAAAGGGGCCATATTATGCAAAATTCACTTTTGAATGGTTTCCTCATAATAATATGCACCCCCAGCCTGTTAACAACACCCCTCAACATGAGGAAATTCTATCCTCTCCCTCTCCTGCAAGCTGCACTTTTCAGAAAATCTCTGCTCCTGGGAGCAGTAATGAGCCGTTTTAGAAATCGCCCTTTGTGACGTCACAAAGGGCGCGAATACTCCGCCCAGCTCCCTGATTGGCTCCCTACCAAAGGTAGTTCTGCCTCCAAAAGCTTTCCCCCCACCCTTTTCCCGGTCCTCAGTCATTAGTCAACACTAGCCTAACATGGCAAAGGTACGAACAAAGCATGGCAAATGCACTGTTGTTGGCTGCATGGAGCTGCACAAAAGTCTTTTTTTTTACCTCCATCTTCACCTGAAACTTTGATGGAAGAGTGGATTAATTTTATTTATGCCGGCGAAATACCTACAACAACCCCGAAAATGTTGTATGTTTGTGCTCACCACTTCATGGGGGACTGCTTTCTGAACGAGGGACAGCTCAAAGCAGGATTTGCAAAGACTTTAAAGCTGAAACCTGGATCACTTCCAACTATCCGTGACCCAACTAAGGTAAGAGCTTAAAGTTTCAGTATTTTATGCTGCTTTACTGTAGTGGCCTACCCAGCCTCGTAGCCTGTTGACTTGTTAGCATGGCAGCTAACGTGAGTCGGTGTTGGTAATATACACGTCACACAATAAATAAATAATTGAAGAGAAGTTTTGTGACCATATATGTTATATAGAGCTATCTTTACGCAATATCTCTTTAGTTTATGCATGTAACTTTTTTCGCGGTGCTTTATAAGCAGCTGTTGTGAGCAAGTATGGGGGTTGTTTGTGTCTAAAAAAATCAAGCTGATAAGGCTTCATTCAGATAAAAAGCTATACGGACATAGAATTCGGTGTTTTGTTTATGCATGTAACTTTTTTTCGCGGTGCTTTATAAGCAACTGTTGTTGTGGACGCTAGTATTGGGGTTGTTTTTGTCTAAAAAATCAAGCTGATAAGGCTGCATTCAGATAAGAAGCTATACAGACAGAATTCGGTGTTTTGTTTATGCATGTAACATTTTTTCGCGGTGCTTTATAAGCAACTGTTGTTGTGGACGCTAGTATTGGGGTTGTTTTTGTCTAAAAAATCAAGCTGATGAAGCTTCATTCAGATAAGAAGCTATACAGACAGAATTCGGTGTTTTGTTTATGCATGTAACATTTTTTCGCGGTGCTTTATAAGCAACTGTTGTTGTGGACGCTAGTATTGGGGTTGTTTTTGTCTAACAAATCAAGCTGATAAGGCTTCATTCAGATAAGAAGCTATACAGCCAGAATTCGGTATTTTGTTTATGCATGCAACAGTTTTTTCGCGGTGCTTTTTAAGCAGCTGTTGTGAGCTGTTGTTGTTGTTATTGTGGACGCTAGTATTGGGGTTGTTTGTGTCTAGCCATCATACCGGCGAACTGTGTTTGTAAACATCAGAGCACGCGCCTGAACGCAGGCCACGCCCCCCCCCCAACTCTATAAAAAGAGGGGCAGGTAGGGGCGTGGCCTGCGCTGAAGAAGGGACAGCCCACAAAAACAGCTTATTCTCGGTAGAGCTCTCTAGAGAGAGTTTTCAGGCTGGCTAAAGTCCAGTAAAAAACAGTTTTTTGAGATAAAAAACTTCATATTGACTATTCTGGGACCTCTAAGAGCTATATGAACCTGCAGAAAAAGAGCATAATATGGGATCTTTAAATCTTTTTGTTGTGCTTCAAAACTTCTGATGAGAAACTCAAAGATCACTTCACTGAGACTTCATCCCTGTTGAATACAGGCTCTAATGGAGCACTTTAATGTCTACTGATGTCAAAAACAAGAGTTCTAATTTTTCTCAACAAACAAATAAGTCAGAGTGACAAAGAAAGAGATTTTTTCATGTGAATCTGCATCATCCTGTAAATTATCTCAAACTTCATCAAGTCTGTCTGTAATGAATCTTCTTCTGCTTACAGTGCACGCTCTGCTTTAGCTAAAGTCGTACATCATTCCAAGATTCCACGAGCAGAAAGCATAAAAATATCTGTGATAAGGAATGTTTTAGGAGTCTTGTTTCTTTCCTCATACTAAAGATAAAAGAGGAGAGTAAATGGATTCGACATGTTGATGAAGTGCTGATAAAACACTCCAAGAGGACAAACAGGGTAAACTAAGCTAAGTTATTATCTTATCTGAGGTATATCATCTATATTATCTGTAGAAAAACTGATGTGATTCACACTGCTCTTTGCTTTTATTTAACTGTCACTGCTCCTATCAACTCTCAATTAGTTGTGTTTATAAGAAAATAGCCAGTGTGTTTTTTTCAGACTCCCACACATCATTACATCCTGGGAAAGCTTTGACCCCAGCAGCAGTCACAGATGTTTGATAGAGATCTGCTCCTGCTCCGTGCTGCCTACATTACACTTCACTCGAATGTGTCTGGACCTTTACTCTGCACACACACACACAGACACACACACAAACACACACAAGCAGCTGTGCAGTGTCTGATTTCCCTGTGACTCATGTTAGAATAAACAGAAGCTGCCTGCTGTGTAGACTAGACACTCGTCTAAAGCAGCACCTTGAGACAGAAAAGGCTGGAGATACTTCAGATGTGCGTTTGTGTGTGTGTGTGTGTGTGTGTGTGTGTGTGTGTGTGTGTGTGTGTGTGTGTGTGTGTGTGTGTGTGTGTGTGTGTGTGTGTGTGAGAGGGGGACTCTTATCCCACAGTGTCAGACCTTGTTGTGCTGTGAGGCTGAAACTGTTGCCAAGAAACTAAGTGAACTCAAGATGAACTTCCGCCATGGCTGTGACGCGAAAGGGACAGGGCCACTAAAGTCTGTTGCTGTGTCCCAATTCAGGGGCTGCATCCTTCGTGGGACGCATTTGAAGGCCAGTTACGTCACAACGCTGCGCGAAGGCCGTCCCAATTCAGAGCAGATTCGGAGGATCCTCCAAATGCGGCCCACAAATGCGTCCTCCTTTGCCTCTTTTTGGAGGACGCACCGCTACTATCCTTCGCGGCCCTCCATATCCCAAGATCCTTTGCCCACAGCTGCTCAGTCCCGAAAAAGAACGGGGGAAATTGCACAATAGTGACATTAGATGGTGTTAATTTTACTTTTAAATGTAAGTATTGGGTTTATACCCGGTTTTTACTCATTTTAACATCCAATGCCAGATATGGGGAATCACACATTGAGCTAGATGTTTTATTTATCGATCATTTTGACAGATGGGGTCTTAAAAATTTCGTCATAATGAATAATGATCCCTCAATTAATAAAATCGATAACGGGACATGTTAATTATTTATTATATATTTTAGCATGTCATCATAAAAGCAACTCAAATACAACTTTAACATTAACTATGCAGGGAAATGTATTGCTTATTAGGCTGAAAGAAAATACAAATTATAATACCGACCCTGCTGTCAGAAGCTTTGTAAAGAAAAATAGTCGCTCTTTATAGCAAGTGAAACTTTTTTTTTTTCGGGTCATTGAGCGAAAGAGCGGCAGAGGAGATCACAGCATCAAGTTTTGCGTCTCTGCCTCAGTCAGCTGACTATGGGCGGCTGTTTTTTGTTCTGGAGACTGAAGCTCCGTTCTGCTACACTAGATACTGGAATGAGCAGCGCTGCTTCAGCGCGCGTTTTAAAGTCTGGAAACATTTCACCCAGTGAAGCAATGAGCAGTCGGCAAAACTATTTGAGAAGACGGGTTTCCTGATCCTGCCAGAATCTGCCTCACCGGGAGGAAATCCTGGAGCATTTATTTGGTCTTAATGTAAAAAGAGAGGCGGCTTCAGTCCCGTGAAGCCAGCAGGTCAGAGAATGAGAGATCATAAACAGGACAACACCATACCTCATTAATTATGCACGCTCACCACTAACTGTACAGGGGGTCTGCTGCAGGTGAAATATGTGATTAATGAATGACAGTGTGGCAGTTGAAGTGGACTGAATCACTGAGGGGGTTACTAATCCCTCAAAATTACCTTCATATTTGTCCATCAATGATCAAAAAATTCTGTCAAAAGACGGAGAATAATCAGTTAACGCCACCTCTGAGGGGAATTGGAAATTTTAACTTTCAGTTAAAAAACGTGAAGCTGGTAATTCATTCGCATATGGCATAAATAAGTATTATGTTAAGTTAAACATTTTGATTGAATAAAAACTAAGTTTAGGATTATGAATTGGGTGGCAGAAATCGTGACGTAAGGATAAGGGCGGAGACATGACGCAACCAGGAAATAATCCGAAGGATAGGACTGTCCCATTTAACAACGGTGTGACGGCCTACCCGTCCTTCGGAGGACGGGCCTTCCCATCCTCCGAAGGACTGGCCTTCGGAGGACGGGTCCTTCGGAGGATGCAGCCCCTGAATTGGGACACAGCACGTATCCCTCAAGAAACCAGCCGGTGCGTTTGGGCTGTTGATCCAGTTTCACAGCTGATAGTGATCTGACTTCTATAGGTGAGACTGAAATTATGTGATGATGGGCAGCTGAGAGCATTAACTCAGTAATAGTAAAGTAGAACTCTACTCTATCAGGTAGATCACCTGCACGACAACACTGAAGGACTTCAACTTCTCACTGCTCTGCATCCACCTGACAGCCACAGATTATTGTGATGTGCAGATTTTTATGCTCTAAAATCGATTCTTAAATCAAAATATCCATACTTTTGATACTTCTGTCGTTTGAGGTAATGCATATCATTAATAGGATCATGGCAGAAAGTAACAAAACTGCTGGTGGCAATCAGGTTTGGGTGACTTACTATAACAACAATAGTAAGGAGACGTCTGTGTGATAGAAGTGAAGTGATGCAAAAGAAACATTTAAAACCTGTAACATTTAGTCTTCAAAGAGATGTATAATCTATGAATTCTTCAAAGCCCAAACAAACCACTGATTTTTATCTGAAATTGAAGTCATTTTTCCACGAGTTGAGAAAATAAAAAGTCTTCCTTTGGGTCATTGTCTTGTTGCAGAATCCATTTTCGTCCCAGCTTCAACTCCCTGACTGATGGCAGGAGATTCTGGTCAAGAATTTCCTAATAGGCCTGAGAATTCATGGTTCCCTGGATAATGTGGAGTCGTCCAGGTCCAGAAGAAGAAAAGCAGCCCCAGACCTTTACATTTCCACCCCCATGCTTCACTGTTGGGAGGAGGTTCTTCTCTTGAAATGCAGTGTTGGCTTCTCTCCAAACATGGTGGTTTTGATTGTGACCAAAAAATTCTACTTTGGACTCATCTGTCCAGAGGATGGACTTCCAGAGGGCTCGGGTTTGTCCAAGTGCTCTCTGGTAAATTGAAACGCAGCAGCTTTGTTCTTTTTTTTGAGAGCATAGGCTTCCTTCTGGCAACCCTCCTATTGTAAATTGTAGATTGTAGACACATGCACATTTGTCCCAGATGCTACCAAGGAGGTCTGCAACTCTCTGAAGGTGATATGTGGTTTGGCTTCTTCCTGATTTATTATTTTTCTGGTGCTTCTTGGTGATATTTTTGATGGGCGTCCACTTCTAGACAGAGTTGCTGTAATGTTGAAGGCCTTCCATTTGTAGATGATTTGTCTTACAGTGGATGGATGGAGCTGGAATCTTTTGAAATGGTCTTATATCCTTCACCAGACTGATGGGCTGTCACTACCCTCTTCCTTATGTCATCAGATATCTCCTTCCCTCTTGGCATTCTTGATCTGTATGGACCTAAAGTGGTTTGGCTGGTTTCTTCTGTCTTTTAATTAGTGCTGGTCAGACCCTTTCCCAAAGATGTCTCATGCCGTTGGTCTGCTTAACTGATTAATTAAGCACCCAAATGTGTTTCCCCTGAGTCCTTTACCTGCATGACTACCAGTGCAGCTGGGGGTTCATTTACTTTTGTATATACACCAATTCTATGTTCAATGTAGTTTTTGGGTTATGTATACAAGTCCCTCTAAAAAGTATATACAATTGATAAACATAAATCTGACATTTCATTTGTAAAAACTAGTGATGATAGATTAAGAAAATCACATTTCTATTACCTCCACTTACATATACATATACATATACATATACATATACATATACATATACATATACATATACATATACATGGACACATAAGTACACAGTACATTGTATGTTGGTCTTAATTATTTAACTGTTAAATTAATATTTTGAAATGTGGGTATTGACAAACTTATGAAAACACAGTTTTCATATACTTCGTATGATTGTACTTTCGGTTTGGTTTTTCTGTTGTTGTTTTAGCTCGGCTAATGAGGCCACTACCTCAATATACTTCAAAGTTTTGTTTTGTTTGTTTTTTTACTTCCAGACACATTTTAGGTGTACAAATAAAAAGTATCAGTATTGGCTCAGTATTGCCGATACCAGCCTGAATTTTACTCAGGTTCGGATTGAGAAGGAAATCGTTGTAAATGACCTTTACTTATAGATTATTTACTGATGTATACATCACTTTACACACACATAGAAAGAAAGGCATGTCACATAACTCTCCAGTGCCCTCTGTATTAGGTATGAACAAAATTTGCTAATTTACCAAACCACAAATCAGAGTATCTCTTTATTACTTATGATTGTAGCAAATATAAACAACTTTTTTAAAGCAAAAGTCAACATCTTTAGCCTGGTTCAAAAATGTTTTGGTCTGAATATCTCATTTCTGTCTCATCAGTACACACTTAATGAAGGTAGAATTTTTAATATCTCTTCTTTTACTTGTTTTCAATGAAATGTGTAAAGGAAATGTAGCAACAATCCAGGAGGAAAGAAAAAAAATCCTCAAGTTGTTATATAGTGAGTCACTAAGTGATGTCATCACAATATAGGTGTGTGGTGGAAATTTTACACAGCTGGAGCCACAGGTAGTATCAACAACGACAAAAGTGCTGTCATGCAAAGTTCAGCAGAAAACAACCTTAAGCTAAAGCAATTCATGACAAAACCTGTAAATATCTGCACTGAAGGCCACTTTATTTTTTTTCTTTTAAACATCTTTCTGAGTTGTTAATAATCACACATCCTGGATTCAACTTTAGTGCGAGAGATAAAAATTAGCATGTCTTTCTTTAACATCAGTATACAAACAGTGTGTGGAGTGATTGGTTCTTCAGACTAAAAGAGGAGAGTGCGGCTCTGTTTTGTTCAGAGACACTGAATCCTGTGATTCAGATCTGCATGTGTTACTCACTCTGCTGCTGACATGAAACCCATCCTCTCACTGGTCTTCTCCTGGACACAGTGTGAATGATTTGGTAATTACGTGCGTGTGGTATCCTCAGTCATCATACAGAGTGCAGCATGTCCTCTCAGTGATCCGCTGTCTCACAAGTGGAGGAAGGTCTCATTATGTGTAAAGATGAGAGCACACAGGAAGAATATATGTGAAGTCTTTTATTTATAAATACGTGAAGTAGCTGTTTATGTGTCTTGGTAATCATGAACCATACCGCACACGCTCCACAGGAAACAATAAGAAATGGTCTTACTGCTGTTGACAGGATTTTTCTATCAGATTCAAAAAGAAGCAACAATTCACAATGCTTACTACGTTGGTCTGAATCCTTTCTGTACTGTCAACAGTCAGAATTTTACAGCAAAATAATGATTTTTCTAGATAGCAGAGTTACATCAAGGGAAGCACAGCAAGGTGTTTGACACAGACAGGTTCACACAGCTAGAAAAGCTAATGGCTAATTTTGTAAAAAGACTGTAGGGTCACTGTCTGAATCTTTATCAACTGCTGAGACAAAAAGAAGAAATGACCACAGATCATATCTGGCCCTTGGTTTGTCTAAAGTCACCTCTCAGTCTCACTTTTACCTGGTTTCCTGTGTTAAAGTGTCAGATTGGTTTGACGCACAGTGAAGTGGTTATTCTGTGTGTATATCATGTAAGGGGAACACACACACAAATATATATATATATATATATATATATATATATATATATATATATATATATATATATATATATATACACGTGTGTGTGTGTGTGTGTGTGTGTGTGTATATATATATATATATATATATATATATATATATATATATATATATATATATATATATATATATATATATATATATGATTGGTGCCAGACGGGCTGGTCTGAGTATTTCAGAAAATGCTGATCTACTGGGATTTTCATGCACAACCATCTCTAGTGTTTACAGAGAATGGTCTGAAAAACGACGACTGGAGCAACAACCAGCACAAGCATGTGATGTTAACCTGTAAAAGGACTAAAGATCGATTTTACTACAGTCAGTTTAAAAAAAAAAATAAATAAATAAAAAAGATATATAAACAGTGCTGTGAAAAAATATTTGCCCCTTTCCTGATTCATGTGTTTTGCATATTTATCACTTGCAAAGGTTTCAGATCATTAAACCAATTTTAATATCAAACAGAGAAAACCCAAGGAAATACATAATGCAGTTTCTAAATGATGATTCAATTTAAGGCAAAAATAAATAAATAAATAAATCCAAACCTATCTGGCCCTATGTGAAAAAGTAATGAATATCAACTCAGCTTTGCAGAAACCCAACTTGAAAACAGGAATTAAAATATAGTTAGAAAAGTTTTTTTTTTTTTTTTTAAATTTGCAGGTCATGACAATGGATCAGTGTGAGATTGACACTGTTTCAAATTCAGCTGAAAACTCTTCACAGTCTCTAATTCCTCTCCCAGAGCTCCTCTTCCCAGGAGAAATTAATTAATCTTATGACATAAATTATTTTGTCTTATTCCCTCCTGAGTGTTTTTCCTTTTTATCATGTTGATAAATTAACTTGACCTTACTAATACTGGGAGTTTCATTTCAATGTGTCTGAATGTGAATGTCAGTAAATTACACGTGTTCAGCAATCGTTCCTCTGGGGAAATAAATATTGGATGGTCCTCTGAGCGGTTAGATGTCTTTGGTTGATTAATATTTTTCCTGCTTCACGCTCAGTTGAATTCAGTGGAGTCATTAATCAGACTGTTATTTTTTGGAGACAGAAATGACTGCTCTGCTTATGTTCTCTAATTAAATTACTTAGACCTCATCTGAGGGTTTTTTTATGAGGGGGATAAAAAAAAAATGGAAATATGACCAGCAGGGGCGCTAACTCGTCTAATAGTCTCCATCGTGTCTGGTAAAGTCTCTGTTCTGTGCAAGAGCAGGTATGAAATCCCAGGAGTGACACCTGGGCATTTTAAACGGTAACTCACTGTTTGTAATGTGCTGTAGGTCAAATGTTGGGACACCTGAGGTTATGTAAGTGTGGTCTGCACCGGCACAGACACAAGTGGTCATGCTGCAGGAACAGGGCGGATCTTAGGACCCGTGGCTTCATGTCTTGAGGAATAATAAAAGTTGGTGTTAACCGAGTCCTGTCAACGCGCAGTGACCAGCCTCATCCTGTGTGTGTGTGAGAGAGAGAGAGAGAGAGAGAGTGTGAGTGTGTCTGTGTGAGTGTGTTAGTACTGCTAGTGCATGGTGCAGCGTGCACGCTGCTGCGGTGCAACAACAGCCGGCTGATCTGCAGGGCTGCACGCGCGCTCTGACACGGGCTGGTGTGGGCTGGTCCTGTCCGTGTTTTCCGGAAGAGAGGGTGTGAAACATGGGACACATCTGAGGTCAGCAGCTGATCTCGCTGCCTGTCACACACGTCGCTCCGCAGCTGTGTGTCTCAGTCTGTCTGTGTGTGTGTGTTTAGTGATGCCCGTATGAGAGCGTGTGTCCATAATCTGCTGCGGACGGATTCAAACAGGCTCCGTGCGTCTGAGCGGGACGCCTCTGGATCCCTTTAACAGGAACGCGTGAAGGAGCTCGAGCAAACCCGCGCGGTAATTCAGGTGAGTGAAACTTTTACGAGCAGCTCATTATGGCCGCAGTGATGTGACGGTGTGTCAACATGGGGAAGTAAAGCTCTCGTGCAGTGCAGCTGTATTACCCTGCACGTGTTTTACTGTTGTCTCAGATATTGACTGCTCTGCGGTATCCTCATATTTCGTGCGCAGACACGCACTGTGCACCGTGAAATGAGAAACTGAAATGAAGAGTGAATGCACACCGTTAATTAACCGTTGATCCGTGTTGTGCACCTGTCGTGAAAGTCCGGTCTCTCACATCTCACACATCACAGAGGACTTTATTAAACGTTTAAAAACTAGGTCGCCTGGAGAGGTCCTGACCCAAGTGTTCCCAACAAACTGAGGGTTTAATTTCAGTTTAATCTCAAGGAATTAGTGCTGTGTCACTGAGGACGGTTGTCTGTTTGACCACAGGTCTCCCCTGTTTTACAAAAAGGAGATAGTGCCTGGTGCTGAAGTGATTTATTGATTGCCAGTTGGCACATTGGGGTTATTGATCTGTCATGCAAGTATTGGGGGCCAATGGAGAACAACTGATTGTTTTCTGGTTGCAGCTTCTCAGTTGAATGCCCCTCCCTTGTGTTTTAAACATATTTAACATCTCTAGGGTTTGGACAAACTGTGTCACAAAATTTACAACTGAAAAAGAAAATCCCCCTCAAGCTCTTTTCCAGTATTTTTCTGAATCTCAATAAGTAAATAGACCTGTGGCATAACAATGACCTGTCTGTGGACACAGTGCAGCCACAGCAATCTATAATCAGGATTTTAGGCCATTTTAATGCACTGCCTCAATTCAGCTCAAAGTTACTCACTGTAGTTTTTCTGTCTCGCTGCTGGACAGTGACTTTGTATCAAATGAAGCAAAGCCACGGCTTCATGTCTGCCTGGAGTGGTGCTCATTTCCCCGGGCTGACAGGATGTCTAATCCCTCTTTCATGGTGCACGGGACTAAATTGTTCCTTTGATTTGCTGAAGAATGACTTCAAAATGAATTCACTCTGTACAGTGCTGCACCTTGAAACTCGCTGAGAGCATGACTGATGTTCGGCAGATCCCTGCTGTAGAGTCTGCACGCTGTCTGCTCAGCAGAGGGAAAACCACTCTCACTCTTGCTTGGGTGACTCTGACAGTTTGGTGATTTAAATATTCTCGGGTCGATTGTTAAAATGAGCTCTGCTGAAGCAGGCTGGAGGCTGACTTGCAAATGTGCTAATGTGTTTGTGTTTGTGTGTACTGTTGCTGTGCATTTCAACTTCCTTGTTGTGGGTTTACAGTATGTTTTCCATGCAACTGTGTGAGCAATAAATAACAGAACTGTGCACCATCATGCATATTACAACATGCTTGAACCAGACTGAATATGATATCCAGTTTTTTCAACATGTGGGTCTCGAGCATTGTGTCCTGATGTAGCTGGAAAATTGTGGTTTGGCCGGTTATATAAATGGGAAACAGAATGTAAAGAATGTGTGTGGAAATGTTTTCACATTTGCTAGTTTAAATCAACCCTGAAGCACTTTGGAAAGTTGATCTGAAACTGGTTCTGGTATCTTTTCTAGTATGAGTAGTTTTTTAAAGCTTCCAAAGTTGAAGATGGTTTCATTTTTCTCAGTCCTGTTCCCTAAACTCATGTGAGGTCTAAAAAGCCTGTTTCAAAGTCTGTCAGCTGATTTCCTGCTGCTTTTCTGCAGCACTTTGTAGGAGCTCAGTTCCCTGTAAGTATTATATTCACATTATCAAACTGATCTGAAATCTCAACAGCTGAAGTCATTAAAACTATAAAATGTCAAAAGGCTAAAATAAGCATTAGGCTGGCCGATATTCAGACTAATAAATCAATTGACTAGAGGACTAAAGGACTCTACTGGCTCCTGGTCCTGGTCCAAGTCCTCAGTCCTGTTCCTCCTCATTTGAGCAGCAGGACTGAAAGTAACAGGAATGAGTTTTTAGCAGAGAATTAGCAAATACATGAAATATAACCACATGGCATTTATGCTAGTAGCATGTTGACACTTAGCCTATTACAATGGTTCAACAAAAACAATGTATTTTAAAAATAAAGAAATAGTTACAAGACTGAGCTGAGATGAAACCCTCTCAGTCAGAGTGTAAATATCATCAAATATACAGAAAAATAAATCAGTCAACTTACTTTTGGCCTTCTCATGACCTGTAGAGGATCTGAATGATGCCACTTCCTGTGGACCATGTGACTTGTGGAATAGTCCACATTTTTTTCAGAGGGGGTGATGTGTTAGAGTAACAGGACTGAGTCAAAACCCAGGGACAACACTAAAGTCTGATTTGATACTAAATTGCTTTTTCATTTATTCATTCATTCATCTTCTATCCCTCTTATCCTGTTCAGGGTTGTGGGTGTCTGGAGCTTATAGATACAGTTGGCGTTATGTCACAGTCACATCATAGTTGGGATAAAGTGTAACACAGATATGTAAAAATATAACATTTCTGAAGGATTTAAATGATTATATTTCATGGTAAAGTCTAATTTTAGAAAGTGAGGACGGACAACAAATGCTATTTTTCCAGTGTTCAAGGTACTTTAAATTAATCTTTTAAATTATTTTTATTAAATATGCTCAGAGAATATGCAGGACATTTGGCTTCATACAAAAATGTATTTTACAGTTAATTCTATCATGCATTTACACATTTTATTTTTCGAGGACGCAAATGGCACCAACTTGTGGAATGGTCAAGTGTCATGTGATGTAACGTCAAAAGGGGCTTTTAGCTGAGCTCACGCTAATGTTTGTTTGGCATACAGTTCTAGCATGTTAAATAGATCAGATGACTTTAACATCAAAACTAGCTTGACTAAGTTAAATGGAATTAACAAGCTCGAAATTTATTTTTGCAATTATTTGTTACTATTCATTACTGTTTAAAAAAGGTGCAGCTTCTCTTCTTAATGGTTTGTCGTTTGTGGATAATTGTGGACATTTATGTCGTGTATTTGAATTCATGTATGAAAAAGTTAGGTTTCAGTAACAGTTTCCATTACACAAAATTATAACAGACTTTTGGTCTCAACCCTTAAGAATGTCTCATGATACCAAATAAACAGTAAGTAAAATAACAAATGATCCCAGTATTTACACAACAAATATACAGATGCTATGTTAAATAAAGCCTTTTTTTAAAAAAAAAAAAAAAAAAAAAGAGCCTTAAAGCTTGACTGACAAACCAACCATGGTTACTAAATGACTTAAAATTAAACTGAAATCAAAAGAAACACTGAGAAGAACAATGAAAGCAAACACCTGTTTTACAGGATTAGAAGTACGACATTATGTTTTAAACTGCTGTAGTATTTGTTTAGTTTTTTGAATCAGCTGATATTGCTCTAAAGCATCAGGATCACAAAGACTAAAACATTCAGACGAAAACTCCTCCGAATAGCAGAGTCAGCTTTTACGTCACAACCTCTAACTTTGTCAGGACCGCCTGAATGTGTGGTGTTTTATACTCTCCTGCTGTGCCTGGACTGCAGGACAGATTTCAGTATTAAAATACAACTTATTTATTGTGCTAACAGAAATCACAGTGTTAGCTGCCATGCATGTTTACGGAACTAGAAACAGAAAGTAACACTTTGGACTCAGATTCAACAAGCAGAAGGGAAGTGAGCAGGATCCCCTTCATTGGAAGGATTTGATGGTCTGATGAGTCTGTGTGGTCTAAATTAGCATCCTCAGTATTACTTCTGTTTCTCATGGTGGCTTTTTGTTGCCGAATGTGCTGACGCATGTAACCCCCCCAACACTTTGACACGTGGGCTTTGGTAATCATAGCAGAGCGTCGACCCAGCTCCCGAAAAAGAGGACACGTCAACAGCTTCCAGCTCCTTCAGCTCCTCTGGGAAATCACTTGAGAATAGTGGAGGAGAAAGAAATGAGCATTGTGTGTGTGTGTGTGTGTGTGTGTGTGTCCTTAAAATGAGCGGGTTTGTGTGTGTGTGAGTCTATATTATTATGACTATATGAATGTATATAATAAATCTCGTAAACTGTTTTACAAGTTGGTCTGGACAGCATTCACTGGTATTATGTCAAGCTCAGCTAAACTCGGACAATAAGAGAATCAACAGAGATGGTCTCTGTCTCAGCTGCTGTGTTCTGGCTCCGCCTCTCATATTGCAACAATTTTCTGTCTTTAATCCGTCTTCCTGATTGATCGTGATCACTGAAGAGCTGCATTCAGCGCGGTGCAGAATCCGTTTTTCTTTGGTACGCTCCAACCAATAGACCCTTGTATTTGTTCTTTGTGTTACGTAAATGAAGAGCAGCATTATTCACGTTCCCTCTTAAGTGTGCAATTGTGTGTGTGTGTGTGCATTATCCCTGAGACATTTACATGCGTTCATGAAAGATGGGAATTGAAATCCAGGCATGGCCTTGGCCTCACCAGTGTTTCTAGATGAGTTCATGATGCACACATCCCATCCAAGCTTTGAGCTGAAATTTTCACAAATGATGAACTAAAAGCATCAGAAGGTCATTTTAATTTCACTTTAAGACAAGTTCCCTGAAAACAGACATTTGAGAGACACTTTCCTCTCAGCATGGTAGACGACTTGTGAGGTGTTGTGTCTGCCAGTTAGGAGTGTGAAGCTGCTCAGCAGCACCGTGGAATCCACTCCAAGAGGCTTGTTTTCTGATGCCTGACAGGTTTTCTTAAAACTATAGCTCTGAGCACAAGGTAGCAGTTCTACCTGTTGTCGTGTTACTGTTTCAGTGTACTACATCCACCACCTCCATCCTGGAGTCAGCTCTCAATTCCTTGATGTTAAAAACACTGATAAAACAAAAATGAAGAAGTAATATGTGATCTCAAAGTTACTTTAAAAGCAAAACATTTCTTTTTTATTAGATATATCTTGCATTGAATAACTGGGAAAATTCAAAAACAGACATTTTATTTCCCACCAACCATCTAGTTTTCAGGGAAAAAAAAGAAAAAAAATAGACTTTATCTATCTATCTATCTATCTGTCTATCTGTCTGTCTATCTGTCTGTCTATCTGTCTGTCTGTCTGTCTGTCTGTCTGTCTGTCTAATCTATCTATATATATGTGTGTGTGGCACACACACACATATATATAGATAGATAGATAGATGATAGATGGATAGATAGATGGATAGATAGATAGATAGATGGATAAATGGATAGATGGATAGATAGATAGATAGATAGATAGATAGATAGATAGATAGATAGATAGATAGATAGATAGATAGATAGATAGATAGATAGATAGATAGATAGATCTGTTTTATCATTTCATTAATTATCAGTCAAAATTCACTGTGAATCTCTCCCAATGGCTCCGTGCACAAAGAGGCGTCCATCAACTTTGGACATACGAGTGTGTGGTTGAACACTTCTGGTTATTAATAGATGGTACTAGAAGGTTTAACGACAAGATGGTTTTATTTTACACAAGACACCTTCAAAACATACCTCAGGTAACAATCAGGGATGTAAATCGTCTTGTTCAAGCAGAAACCTCATCCTTAAGTGTGTGCCAATATTTGTTTTAAATGTGGTTTGAAGGTTTAAAGGTACTTTAGCTATGATGCTCATGAGCGCTAACTCAGCTCATCGCCTGTTAATACAGTATATGGAGCAACTGTATGACTCTCATGGCTTGTCCCTAGCTCCCATGTTGTTTTGCTAGTTTTGTAAAGCTCCTGTGTCTCTCCTGAAATAACCATGAGTTCATGAAGGCTGTTCGTTTTCATAATTTGTACATAATTTTATGTAAGTGTAGCACTAGCTTCACTATGTTTTTAATGGTATTTCTTATGTTATTTGTTAGCATAATGCTAAGCAAGGATTGATCTCCTGTTTTGTCTCCTCACGTCTGCCTGTCTTTTTCTTTGTAAGCTCATATATTTCAGTTTTACTTAAACTCTATTTTCGTTATCAGTTCTTTTATTCATATTTTTCCACTATATGCACAGAAATAAACACAAATTTACACTTCGTCCTATGTTACATACAAAAGTTTTCAAAAGTACAAAATAAACCCCTCTGTTTTATCTTTCCACAAATATAAAATAATTTGGTTCTGCTACTTAAGAGGTTGATACAGTCGTATACAGGTTCATCATACAGGGGATCAATCCTTGCTTAGCATTAGGCTAACAAATAACATGGGAAATCCTGTAGAGAAATGGTGAGGCTAGCTGAGTTAGTGCTACACTTTTTACATGAAAATAAGTACAAAATATGAAAACAAACGGTCTTCATGAACCCATGGTTATTTCAAGAGAGATAAAACACGTTGATAACAAATCCTGACACACACCTAAGGATGAGGTTGCTGCTTGTGCAAGCCGATGTACATCACTGACTGTAACCTGAGGGAGGTTTTAGAGACATCTTGTATGAAAATAAAGCCATCTTGTCATTAAACCTTCAGTCATCTTTTTATAACCAGAAGTGTTCAACCGCACACTCAATAAAGCAGAAACATAAATATGTCATTTCGGGCAACGAGCCTATGACAGCTCTCGAGTCATTCCATGATTACTTTAAGAAATACGTGACTGTCTTTAGTGTTTGTAATGAAGAATTTGGGGACTTTGGACTGGATTTCTGCAATGCCTTTTGTCCTCATTACCTGCTAACAAGTTTGGACCTGCATAACCTTTTTCGTACTTTATTCAAAGCTGGCATTGTGCTTTGGAGGAGCAGGATGTTGTTTTGTTGATCCGCCACTCTGAGATGACATATCAGAACCATTATTGGATGAATTTCCCCTCAGGGGAAACAGCTGCGGACAGGAAGAGAACTTTAAGCTTCAGCCACAGGGAGTTTTTGACAGTCCCTCTTTTTCCCAGAGCAGCCAGAAGAAAGCAGGACTAACAAAGAGAAGTGGAGAAGGATGGGTCAGACTGAGAGCCACGGGGGGTTCAGGCCACACAGTTTTTTTGTCTTTTAATCTCTTGTCCATGAGCAGACATGAGGAACACGGATATCTCTTGTGGACACATACATCCTGCTTTTTCACTCTGCTAGCTTTACATTAAGGCTCTGCTACAGTGGGGAATGATAATATTGAGAGGTTGGCCTTATGAAACAACAAGACAAGCAGAAACTGCTTGCATCATGTATCTCTCATCCGGTGTGCGTGCGTGCGTGCGTGCGTGCGTGCGTGTGCGTGCGTGTGTGTGGGTATGTGTTTTTTTCCCCAGTGAGCCAACATTTGTAAAACACATGAAAACATGCACTGCTAAGTATTTCTATCACTTGTTAGCAGGAGGAATGTTTCCTGTAGCAACTCATTTCTGAGATGAATCAAGAGACATTCAAACTCAGGCTGCTGTAAATGTATGAAAATACACACTAAACCATATAATAATGAGACTTGTTTGACTAACATTGTTGAGGTGTAGAGCCTTTAGGTGAGTTTAAAGTTAATTACTTTCTTCAACAACTTAAGTAACAGCTGTTTAGCAAAACAGCAAATTCATAATATGTCAATATGTTCCATTTAAATACTAAAAAAAATACATCATAATCAGCTGCCTGAGAAAAATAATTATTGACCTTAAAATCATAACAATTGACATATTAGAGATGGGCCTCAAACACCAGGTTCTGCCCATAGCTCCACCCCTGACAGGCTTCCAGAGGTTTGGCCAATCAAAGGGAAGGGGGTTTGTGGAGCAGGGAACGTTAAAGAGACAGAAGCTAAAACGGAGCGTTCACACAGGTTTCCTAAAACATCAGTGTGAGAAAAAAAAGTGATTTTCTTGATCTGTAAATCATTTAAAGTTACTTTAGGGGCACCTGAGGGAAAGAATAAAGCCTTGAAAAATCTGTTGCAATTATTATTTTTTACAATATGTAGAAATACAAAAATTTACGCACAGATCTTTATTAATAACTCTGTTGCTCGCCCCTCCTGTTGGTGAAGCTATGATGGCATTAAAGGACAAGAAGTCTGAAACATCTATTGAGTTAAATTCTTTAACACAGCACCACTCTCTCCTTCTTCCCTTTTTGCATTGACTGCACTGCTTTACACAAATGTTGATTTAACTTATCAGAGACCTTTGAGACAGACCCGTACTGGAGCACATATTCAAGATTTTAGCGTGATTATCAAGATAGAAAAATAGTAATGAAACCTGAAGCAGTTCAATTCAGACTTCATTTGTTTTTGGGTGCTTTGCAGAGAGTGCATACAAAAACACACGTACAGGTGCCCATTGCTTCATACTGTCCAAAGGGCAATAAAATGACCCACATTTGCATATTATTAGCCTTGATTATTCAAAGCACCACCAGTAAGGACTCTGGAGGATCTCAGATCTTTTAACCTCATTCAAGTGGAAGCCTGCGCTAAGACTGATTTGCACTTCTGTCCTGTTCTCATTAGTCGGCTCATGAAGGACACCAGCAACAATGAGACCAAATGAGACACACACAGGAGACCAAGATCAAGTAGTTTTCTTTGATCTCAACACGTGTTTGTGAAGCACACAGCTGAGTGCGAACATAAGGGTTAAAAAAAAAAATAAAAAAAAAATGACACAACAAAATAATCATCTTTGCTCAGAAAGAACAGTGACTCTAAGAGATTTCAACATGACACCTCCCTCCCTCATTAGCCAATGCTACTGTCATGTTTCACCTGTGAGAAGAACTGGAGGTAAAAACCCTTGTTAGCTGAACATGATCTGCATTTTTCAGTCCCATTTTCAGCCAATCAAAATTTTTATTTCCTAATAAACAATGACGCATTTTGTCCTCACCAGCCATACAAGAACAAGAAAAGGCTAATTCCAGCAGCTAAGCTAGCAGTCTTTAAAATCTACATGGGTCAAAAAGACACTGTTTTTTTGTTTTGTGGAAGGAGAAATCTTGGTGTTGAAATTTCCCTTTTAAAACCTAAAGGTTAGGCTGCACGGTGGCACAGCTGTTAGTGCTGTTGTTTCACAGCAAGAAGGTCACTGGTTCGGGCAAGGTGTGCCTTTCTGTGTGGAGTTTGCATGTTCTCCCCCATGCATGCCTGGGTTCTCTCCGGGTACTCCAGCTTCCTCCCACAGTGCAAAAACATGCTCATCAGGTCAACTGGTGATTCCAAATTGCCCGTAGTGTGAGTGTAAAACGTTGTCTGTCTCTGTGTGTCAGCCCTGTGATTGGCTGGAGACCAGTCCAGGGTGTACCCTGCCTCTCACCCTAAGACAGCTGGGATAGACTCCAGACACCTGCAACCCTGAATAGGATAAGCAGTATAGAAGGTGGATGAATGAACCTAAAGGTTGAGCAGACGTTCTGAAAACCACATACACACTTTATTAAAAAAAGAGCTGATCTTTACAGCAAAAATAAACATGTTAATAGCCTGGCTCAAAAAACATTCAGACAGGAACACTCTCATCAAAAGAACTTTTCATTGGCCTGCGATGAGTTATATTTTGTAAATGTAAGAGAAAACAGGGAAGATGCTCCTTTGGTGGTAAACAAAGATATTTATAAGAAGAAGAAAAACTAAAGCACTCCTCTGGGAAACAAAGGCTGAAGGCCTTGACTAAATCAACTGTTTTAAAATGGAATTAAGAAGTTGTAGCAGCAAGGAAGACCTTCTTCAAGGCCACTTAAGCCTGTTTTTCATGTGCATTGTCCATATTTTCACCTATCAACAGCTAAATAGGGTCTTTTTTAAAGCTCCTTAAATTGGGCCTTCGCATCTATTTTAAACAGAAACAAAAAGAACCTTGAAGTGGTAATGTTTTGTTGATTTTGGATTGTCTTCTTGTTAACTTTCATCTCTCAAAGCTGACATAAGCCTGCTGTGTTTCCATGCACCCGATGAGCTAACTGAGCTAACTGATGGCTGGTTAAGTTTATATCTGTCCTCCAGAGAGGCTTGTCTGTATGCTGTCAGGAACTGTCCTCAAACCCTGTCACTGTCCTGTCCCCCGTGTCTGCCTGTCACAGTGGACTCTTTGGGGTTTTGCCCACACGGCTGCCTCTCTGACAGGTTAGCATCTGTTCTATGCCTGAGCATCATCTTAATTCCCTCTGCAGGGCATGGCAATGTGCACAAGTTATTGATTTTTGATTTCAATAATAAAGAGCTAAAGATGGTAAATAGTTTTCTCTGAAATTTAAAGTAAAAAGCCCACACATTTGCTCCCAGAGGCTAACACAACCCACGAGTGTCAACTCTCTCAAACATTCAGTAGTAGTGAGATGTACAGAAGCAGATGGTGTTCTCTTTGTTTACGTCAGATTCCTGGGAAACACGGGTGGTTTTATTGTGCTAATTGGTTTCTGTGTGATGAGCAGGTGTGTGCTGAAAACAACAGAGTAGGCAGTATCTAAATTAAGAGATGGATTCATCCCACGTTCATGATGCAGGAGGTGATAGATGTGTAAAGGTTACTTCAGCAAGGACTTCCTAATTCATGCTTTATGCTTCTTAATCCAACTACTGCTGCTGGTGTAAAACAAAACTATCAACAGGTTTGATGGGTTATCTCCTGTTTGTAAGTAGAACTCCATGGGGAGTAGAACTCCCATTTCCAATGAAGTTGGGACGTTGTGTAAAACGTAAATAACAACAGAATACAGTGAATTCAAATCATGTTTAACCTATATTTTATTGAATACACCACAAAGACAAGATATTTATTGTTCAAACTGATAAACTTTTTTTTGTTTGTTTTTGCAAATATTCACTCATTTTGAATTTGATGGCTGCAACATGTTCCTAAAAAGCTGGGTCAGGCTCATGTTTCCACTGTGTTCCATCATCTTTCCTTTTAACAACACTCAATAAGTGTTTGTGAACTGAGGACACTAATTGTTGAAGCTTTGGAGGTGGAATTCTTTACCATTCTTGATTGATGAACAACTTCAGTTGATCAACAGTCCGGGGTCTCTGATGTCATATTTTGTGCTTCATAATGCTCCATACATTTTCAATGGGAGACAGGTCTGGACTGCAGGGAGGCCAGTCTAGTACCTGCACTCTTTTACTATGAAGCCACGCTGTTGTAACAGGTGCAGAATGTGTCTTGTCATTGTCTTGCTGAAATAAGCAGGGACGTCCCTGAAAAAGACGTGGCTTGGATGGCAGCATATGTTGCTCCAAAAATCTTTCTTTCTTTCTTTCTTTTAGCAATTTTAGGTCCAGTGTGTTTAAAAAATATAATAGAAATATATACTTAGAAAATCACACAGGTGAGGTGTGCTGAAAAAAGACATTGAGTAAGGCAAGTTAAAGACTTTTTTTTGGTGAGCTCTAAAGGTAAGATAAAAAGAGGTCAAAAACGTCCAACTGACCCCTTGACCCCAGAGGCTTAATGAAGATGCCTGTGTTACATATGGCTTGTGGCTTAAACTTCTAACTTTTTTTATTTTGGGGATTTGCCTCTGGAAAAAAGAAACTAACAGTGATGCTATCATAGTCTGTGTAATTAATGGACGTAGCATACATGAGTTCGCTCGTCTGTTTCTGAAACAGATTTTTGAAGCAAAATAGCTGGTGTGGGCTTTGAGTCTCCACAGTAACAGCCATAGGGCACCCAGCAGTCACATGAGCTGAGCTGGGCCTCTGATTGGACGGACTGGTGATTCTAATACTGTCTAAACTGCAGAGTTAGAAAAAAATGTACCCCCTGTACAGTGTGTGCCGTTAGCAAAATTAGCGATTCAGACGGCAGACAATTTTTGTACCTGACTATTAACATGTTTATTTCTACTGTTAAAACTTCTTTTTTTTTTTGCCTTGGTGCGTTTGTGACTTCCAGTATTTCCAGAGCCAGCCTCAAACGGACATTCGACAAACTGCAGATTTTAGCACTCTAGCATTGTCTCATATTTTCAGACAGGAGGTTGCCGCTTGGATGCTATCCTGTAATGCTTTGGGGGCAACCCCGATTACAACACAGGAAAAGCATAAATACATATCTAGTATTGCCTTGATCTGGTTTGATTGTATGTATCAAAGCGTCATCTCAAGGCTAAGGCAACATATCAAGATATATATATTGTGATATGGCCTATACATATTGAGATATGAATAAAATGCCGTATCACCCAGCCTTACACTCCACTGTCTTTCATGTGCATGGTACTGGCACAGTGGCCCTTTGTAAGCCACCAACAATGCACTGATTGTTCACAGCTGGTGTTTGTGATGCAGATTTAACAGCTCGTTGTGCAGTTCTACCAGAGAGATCCCAAATTTTTACACCCATTTATTATTTAGAGCCCAAAATTTAACCAAAGTGTATTTCAGAATCCCCTGGAAATGCAGGATCTACCTTGACATTCAAATGTTAATTAATTTCACTTGATGTGACCTGAAACTTTAGCTTCAGAGCTCCCCGTGTCATGGCGACATTACAAATCAGTAATTATCAGGTTTAGAAAGTTTTCCTCTCCTCTGCTCCTATAATTATGTTTGCAGTGGTGGTGGAGGAAGCTTGGCACTTTGTCTACGAAGGCTCAGCAGTGACAGCGCTGCTTGGGGAGGAATCAGCTCACACGGCTGCAAAGACAGGTTTGTGATTTTACTGGGTCCTGCCAGAAACAGAGAGGAGCTTTAACCTCGGCTCAGGTCTGGGCTGACAGTACTCTATGGGACTGTGATCTACCGTTTCTGCTCAGGTCTGCTTGCTGAAAAGCTGGTAGAAATATCCCTCTGTGTGCAGGATGGAGCTGCTTGAAAGAGCAGAGCTGGTAGTGCTTTTGATGAAATCCTGGAGGAGTAAGAAGCAGAATCTGACCCAGGGCCAGCTGACTCAAGCTCCCTGCTTTTCAGAAAGCAACCTATTTTGGTACACAAACTGTTCCTCTTCTGCTGGGAAGACCAACCTCGACTCTGCTCTCCTGGCTTCTGCATCAAAATTTCTCTTTGTAGCTGGCACCAGGGTGCAGAACAAGACTCCTCAGTACTGTTAATCACATTATTGATGAAGGCAGAAAGAGGCTCACGACTCACAGGGCTCAAAGTCTTGTGTTCCTACAGAAGATGTGGAGGGAACTGCAAACTGGAACGTCAGAGGAAGAGGTGTTAGTCTGAGAGAGAAAAGGATTCAGAAATGATAAATTGAGAGGTGGTACAGCAGTTTAAAACACTCTAACCTGTAAAGGTGAAGATCCTTGACTGAAGCAGGCGCTGGCCTAAGTGGTAACAGTCATTTTCACTGTGGATCATTCTGTTGAACATATTTTAGGTTTGATATTTTTGTCCATTAGTTTGTCAGAAAATTGTGAAAAATATGAAGGACAAATGAAAGACAGTAAGTCCAGGCCTTGACTTTAAGGACTCATGTCTTGACTTGGACTTAGACTTGAGCTTTGACTGTATTTGGACTCACAGGTACGAGAAGACTCAGACTTTCTAATTGACCTACTCACTGTCCACTCACTCAGACAAATGTCATTGATGATTTTTGCAGACAGAAAGATCACATAGAAGGCACCAAAAAGGTCTAAACTATGCATTGAAGGGATATTTTAATCATTTTATTGTTGAGAAGGTTGATAAAAAGCTTCAGTTACAAGACAAAACTTTCAGGTCCCAGAGCAAACCTGATAAACCACATCTGGTTACCATCAGCATCTCAGACAACAAGATAGAGGATCAGCATCAGTCATGAGAAAAATCTAACCTCCTTTTTACCATCTTTACCAAGAGTGTCTCTGTTAGTTTGGAGCTACTGTATTTACACTGAATCATTCAGCAGAACGTTTGACAACCTTTGTTATCTGGGCTATTACAGATAAGCTAATAAAGCTAAGCTCGAGAAGCTAACGTTAGCTGAACCAGAGCCCTTTGAACAACAGCTAACAATGATGGATGATCACCAAAGAACAAAAACAAGTACAAAACAGGCCAATGTACTCCAACAAACGAAGAGTAATGATGAACAACGCAGCTAGGAGCTAACTTTAGCCTAACGTTAGCTGACGTCAGAGAAAATCCCAAACTGTTGATCAGACTGCTGTGGCGGTTCTAGTTTTAAAGATAACTATATTTCTTTCCAGCAAAGTGACAACATGTTGCCTGAAATACGATGTTGACTTACATTAGAAGAGACGTAAACACCCTTGTTAATTTTATTCATGTTGAGTTGATTTTGTGGTCTACTGCACAAAGTGTTAAAAATACACCCTGTCACCCAGCCTATCATGGTACCTTGTGTTGGAGTTGCATGTACCCCATGAACACCTTGTGACTATTTTCAAGCTTTAAATCTTAGAAAAACCTCATAAAACCAAACCAATTGAGGGCGGGACTTAGCCATAGTTCAGTTCAGAAACATTGTGTCCTTATATGGCGAGCCGTTTTATCATTTAAAAGCTAGACTGGATATGTGTTTCTGATATCTTAGTTCAGTTTCTCGTAGTCAAAAAGAGCATTTCAGATATCTGCAAAAACATTCTGCCTGTCCACAATTTTCGATTTCGTTTCAGATATCTACAACATCATTTTGACTTTGTAGGTAGTGAATTCCAGATCTCTCTAAATCCATTTTGACTAGGCAGAATCAGAATAACAGATATTATTAATTCTCCTAGAATCAAGATATCTACATATCCTTTTTCAGATATCTGTAAATGTAATTATGACTAGTCAAAATGGAATTAGGGATAATCATAATTGAGTTGTACATACCTGTAATATGAAATGATGAGGTCATCCCGTAAGGATCTCTTAAATGACATGTTGGAGGGGTGGGCCTCAAACACCAAGGCCTGTCCAAAACTCTGCCTCCAACTGGTCTCCAGAGTGGCTACGTGCATACAAAAGGGACAAAATAAAGCCTTATAAAAGTACAACACCCCTCTTTAAGTTAGTTATCTTGCTCCACAGCATCATTGCCAATCTGTCATTTCATGCCATAGTTATGATAAATTAACTGCATTTAGTGTTAAACAATGCTAATTGATAACTAGTGGAATGTTAACCACTGCTGCTTTCACAAATGTTTAAATTTGTACACTAAGGATATATATCCTGTGCAGGTAAACATAAGCAAATAGTAAATAACATCTTACAAGATTCACATATTCCTAAGTTCACAGATGAAAACCTGTTTAAAGATTTCAGTGGAGTGAATTATAAATACTGAACTTAACGATCCTCTCTGTCTTCAGGGAGTAATGGATGGATGGATGAGTCACTCGAGAACTGCAGGGCCAAACATTTGCTGCTGTGATACCAGCAGCCTGTTAACGCTGCAGCCTCTGTGCTCCTCTGCCCGTGACCTTTTCCCAAACACACACATAACACAGCCACATGTCTGTTTCTGTTTCCCAGAGAGCTCATTTCATGTTTGTATGCTGGATTTTTTTTCAGTCACCAAAGGCACATTAAGGAAACCTGCTCCAAAGAGATAAGAGCTGGAAAAAAACGTTTTTTTTTTTTTTTTTTTTTGTTTTTGCAATGCAGTGAGAGACAGATTGGCTGAAGGGAAAATGCTGCTCATCGTCTCTGACAGTCAGGATTCTGTGAAGTACAGCTCAGGAGGAGCTCTGAAAGAAACACTGATGATTAAGTGTGACTTACATGAAGGATTTTACATCTAACAGCACGCAGGAAACGTGATACTGAGTCAGATAAGCGTTGATTGCAGTCTTGGCTCATTTAAAATAGCTGCTCATAACACACACACTTGTAATCAAGCTCATTAGATCCACTGTCAAAGCCTCGAGCATTTTCCTGTCAGTCATGTTGCTGTGTTTGAAACACACTATAATTAACACCTGCAGGACATGACACAGTCAGGTCACACTCGTTGGACTGTAAACACACCGTGCATAAAATAAACAGTGAGGGTGAATCACCTGCGGCTGTGGGCTGAGGTAGAGCAACATCTGGGTTCCCTTTAGAGACCCTTGTCACATGATTCATTTCAATAAACAATGCAAATGGCTTTTAGATTATATCTGTAATTAAAACGTTTGTTAACTAAGCACAGATAAATGCAAAGAGGAGCATGCAATGTAGGTTAAGGTTGGTGTGACATTATATGTGCATTAGCTCTGAGGCAGCTCACCTGGATTAACAGGATTACTACCTAAAGCAAGGCTTCCCTAACATCTCTTGCACAATGTGAAAAAGGCTGTGTTAGAAATAGGGCTGGGTATCAATCAAAAACATTCAATACTTGTGCCAATACAGATACCTTTGCTTTTAGACCAGTTCCTGAACAATACTTTTTTCAGTACATATTTTATAATATCAGTTCTAACAAAAATAAAATGACATTACACGTTGCAGTAAAAATCTGCAGTTTTATCTATCTTCTTTCTTTGCTTCAGTATTTTTCCACTCTGAGTAGTGTTCTTACATAAGAAAATAAACAACAAATAATTGCCAGTGCAACAAAACAGATGCAAATATGTGACAGGTCAGTATATACTGAGTACTCTTCTGTAAGTTTTTTTGTTGTTTTTTAAGAGGCTGTGAGGTCTATCTGTTTAAAGTGGATCACAGCGACACCTTTTGGCTGGAATCATGCACACACTGTCATGATGTCATGACTTTTAACAAGGTGTACGTTTGTTTTGGAAATGAATGGAGATCAGATCTTCTTTTTAACACTACTTTTCATTTTTCAAGAAAACTTTTTACCAGATACGTGACAATAAACAAATTTTGTTAGTTTGTACTGTAGTTTAGTAGACAGCCACTGGTAATGTGGTGTCTGACTTATCCGTAGGCTAACATGTAACGCTAGCGAATCCTTATGTCCTGCTCATCGACCAATCAGAGCAAATGTAATCTCACTCTTCATTTTATTGACAGACTCTCAAGTTTGATCAGATCACTGCAGAATAACTGCTGCATGTGGGTTGGAATGAACATTATCACAAATAGCTTAACCTGTGTTTTAGCCTTTAGCTTGTGGTCTAGCTTGACCTTTAACTTGAGCTATCGCTCTCCTGTTTAGCTTTCTTCTTCTCATCTGTTTTTTTCTGTCTGACATTTCAGCTCCAGTTTCCTCCATCACTACGAAATAAATACAGCTCTGTCTAGCTTGATCAGAAAGCTAAGAAATAGCATTTAGAAATAATCTATATTGGTGCTGATAATCTCATTTTAAGTTGTGGATTAGGATCAGGCAGATATATAGAAGTGAGACTTTTTCAAGATCACTTAGAAAGACCTCACAATCCCTTTAATGTCAAAATATCAACTCTCCTTTATCTGGACTTGGGACTGGCGAAAGTGACTAAAGAGAGACAGTCTCCTGCTCTGGCTGCAGCTTGGGGGGACTGCTGTGAGCGAGGAGTCTGTCTGTGAGTGTTTTGGATAGGGGAGGGGCTCAGCACCCATTGCTTATTGAAGAGAGTAAGATCAAAACGTGCTTTCATGTCAGTCTCTAAACCTTTATGTTGCTCACTCTATAACTAACTAACAGTGTTCATAAAAAAGAGCAAAAAATATTTGGTGTCTACAGCTGGAGTAAACCTGGGAAAACACCAACCAATACTAGTGATCAGGATCCTATTTGATAAATCAATCAAATCCCATCCAGACGTCTGCCCGCCTCCTGCACGTACATTTTGTCGGTGTGCACTAGCCCTGATTTAATGTGCATAACCAAGAGGGATCCAAGTACGCTGGAGAATGGCAGAAAAACTACTTATACCCTGATTACTGGTAAAGTAGAGCAAACAAAAATGATGTACCGATGATCATTTTGAGTCTGTGATTTTGAATCAGTCACCATCATATGGTTGCAAATCAGTGGCACTCGTGCATATGAGCCAGGGCTTTGTTTTCGAGGACCTTTAAGTGTGTGTGTGTGTGTGTGTGTGGGGGGGGGGGGGTGCTTTATTCAAGTTCATGCTTGTTTTCTGTGACTACTAACCCTGCCTTTAAGGTGTTGCTAAATGGTATTAGATAAGTCCACTGACTGCCAACTAAACCTGCCCGAAAGCTTGTTTTACAAATTTAACAACAGCTGTAAATTCATTTCCATTTCTGTCATTTCTGAAACTTCCCTGATCTTGACCAGAAGATAAAGTATTGGATATGAAACACTGTTTCATATCAAACATTTTATTTCATATGAATTGAAATGTTAGACTAAGTCTAAGAGCTGAACTTGTTTCACCAGACAGCTAGATGTGTATAATCTTCAACTGTGTTTGGCCTTGGTGTATCAGTCCTGACCTGGGAGCCTGCCCAACACTTACCACTGGTTTCTAACAGCCACAAGCAGGGATAGAGATTGTTGGGATATTTCGGCTCTCTGAGGGATTTAGAGGGCACTGAGTATCACTCCCGATGGCAAAGATGGATGGCTTCTCATTTTCAGCATCAGTCGATAATCCTCTGCAGGTTCACATCGTCACAGATTTCCTGCGTGGCTGTATTGAAACCTTTGAATGGGTTTTGTTTTCAAGGAGGATGGATTTCTGAGCCTTTCATCAATTAACCCTTTCAGCCGACCCTGCTCTCCTCTTCAGACTAACTCTTTCTAAAAATAGCACGGCTGATACCGGACAGCCTTAGTGGTCTTACAAGGACAGGGTGAGGCCAGGATAAAAGCCCTTCCCACCTAAACACTTTTCCTTTATGACCCAAATCTGCTGCTGGGTTTTGACGCCACTGCAGCATGGAGGGTGGGCGGTCTCATCTTGTTCAAGATACCCTCGCCAGGCAGCATTTTTTGGATTCCAAGAAGGTCATCAGTGCTGGAAGCTGCCTGAGACTTATTGTCAGTGTGAGAGGAGGAGAAATAATTGGCTCAGTCAACTTGCCACTTTGCACTCTTATATCCTGCGTAATCCTGGGTTTATAATTGCCTGAGGCAGCCATCCTCAGAGAGAGAGAGTGTCCCTGGATTTGGTTGGGATTGTCCCTGAGAGTAATTCTGTCTAGTCAGATCGATCGCCTCTCATGGACACAGTATCTGGTGTCTGTCCTGAGGAGCAAAGCTGCCAGTTTCCTCATCACGTCCCATTGATTGTCTGAGAAAGAAGAGGTTTAACAGATTTAGATGGAGCTGGTTGTGTTTCACACAGTTGCCTGTAAATCCTCTGGATTGAATTAAAGAGTTCCAGGGGATTAGTCTGTGACAGGTGAACACACAGGAAAGAGTTTTCTGAAGGAAAGTGCTGCAATTGTAGTTTTAGCTCCTGTGTGTGTAAGGCTGTAATTTGCGGAGGTGGTTTTGTTGACAGATCTGAACTTCCTGAGCTGTCGGGTTTTATTGTTTATCATCAGCAGTATGAAGAGAGGAGTGGGGCGGGACCTGGCCTGCACTCGCTGAGGGTACAAAGTAGTTAAACAGTGCAGTTATTTTCACATGCTCATTCACTAAAGATGTGATAGTGTCTCCATTGTCCTCATTGTCTTAAAGAGACTGTATGAAAGTGATTAAAGCTTACCAAAAGTACACCAAGACTGAATCTGTCAATAAATTGTGAGTAGCTGAGCTGCAGAGGCTCCACAGGAATTTTTTTGTGTCAAGGAAGTTATATTCAAGAACTAAATGGTTCCGTTGACTGTTTTCATTTTCAACTAAGGCATAAAATCCTGTAAAGATTATGTAAATCAATCCGGTTGTGCAAGAAGAAACAGTAAAAGTATTTTCACTACACCAACAGACCAGTAGAGGGCAGTAAGAAAGAGACACAGGCCTTACGATGAAGACTACGCCATACAACAGACAGCCGCTACAGTTAGCCTGTTAGCATAGAGGAGATTCAACGTGTGCTGTTTTTGATTGTGCTTTATTTCATCGTTAATGATAGAGACCTAGCAGAGTTAAAATGCTCGACTACTCACAAGGAGGCTCGAATGGAAGCGAGCCGAGACTACCCTGTTTTGGTCATCTTGACCTGCTTGTTTTGTCCTGCATCCGAGTACAATTGCTGTGTTCACATTCCCAAATGAACCAGACTTTAGAGGAGGACGGGCTCACTGTTTTGGAACAACTGCCCCAAATGAGTAAAGTGTGAGAACACCCTAAAGCCTTGTTTTCACCAAGGGATCCCTTATGGATCAGCACAGCTTGGTACAGGATCAGTAAAGCCTGATCCCGTTTGTGTTTCCACAGCCAATCGTGCCCTTCTTGGTCGGCGGCCTGTAAGCCGGATGCTGATAGCCACGTCAGCTATGTAACCGTGTGACGGCATAGCAGTGCGATACATTGTACCCTGTCAATAAATCCAATAAAGAAGAAAAATGTGATACAGTAAACTGTTTTGTGACGCCATTTTCAAAAAGAAAGTTCTCTTCAGGAAGTCAGCTGGAGATTTAAACATGGCAGGGTTTATTATTATTGCTCCTGTTGCACGGGAAGATTGACGATTCTTTTGACCAATCAGAGGACCGCAGTGTTTCTAGCTCCACCTTCGGGGGTCGGATCAGTATGTCTGGCACCCCAACAGAAGGGTACTAAAAAATGGGATGGTACCAGTCAGTAATTTGGGGACTTGTCCCGGTTTTAGTCAAAGGACTCACCGTATTATGTGAGATGAACCAAACTAAACAGGGCTTAAAATTAACAAAGGTCCCCACATAATACTGATCCTGTGCGAATAAGGCTTATCAGGTATTATAAAGTTACCTACTACTGGTTAACTACTAGTTTAACGAATTCATTAAAAAAAACAAGAATAAAACCATGATATACTGTGATACTGTCACAATCTTAACCCTCAGGACCCTGAGTAGTTTCTGGTCATTTTTGCTTCTGTCACATTTTTACTGACTGTGGTCTCATGTTTCACTACCATTACTACAAGGTATTTACTCTTTGTGTAAACAGTAGTGACAGTACTGACTGTAAATAGTTTACAGTTTACAGTCTACACTGCAGAGGCATCATGTCCATCTGCAGAGAAGTTTCTGTGAGTAATGAGACAGAGAGCTGAGCGGCTCTGAGTACAAATTATATGCCTGCAAGACAACGACAAGGGAAGCAACATTCAAATAATTTGTGATCATTGGTGTATGTTGATCATTCAGGTCTTTCTGAAAGGATTAAAAAGCTCTGAATTATTTGTTTTTCAAAGAATTAAACTACAGCAAAGAGTTTATCTTCTGCAAATTTTCAATGAAGACATGAGAATCAAAGCGATGTTGATGAAATTCTTCTGTCTTCTCTGCTTTGTTTAGACATGCTGCTAACATCCCTTGTGATACATTTAGGTACTTTTGGAAACTCAAGAATCTGATCTGATGATTACCCTAGTTTTTTGATTGGAAAAACAATTTGTGAAAGCCAGTCATATTATTGTCCTGCAATAGATTAGAGTGATTTCAGCTCAGAGAACCTTTAACACTTTGGTTGCACTTTTGACTGCTCGGCAGCTGTTGGGAAACAATCGCCGTCTGGGTGGAAGGAAGCCATCAGGAAGTAAACATCAGCATGTTGTGGTTTTTACTAACATCACAGTGTTTGCTCCTCTACTAAAAATGAGCCTTAGTCAATCTAACTTTGGCTACAAATTGAAAGTCTGTTAACAGGTTTTATAAGTGGATGTTTGCTGGTTAAACAGATGTTTTATTTCTCTTGGAGAACAGCCAAATCCCAGCTCTGATGAACTCAAGATGTCTGAACAGCAATGCCAACTCTTTGAATTAATGTCTGTTTATTTCAGAGGATAAAGTTCATTTATTTCCAGCCCTGTTGTTTAATGTTTTTTAAAGGAAACTGGACTAAAGCTCAGGGTAGGGCTGGGTGACATGGCCTCAAATCAATATCAAGATATATTGAGCAGTTTACCCCGATGACGGTAAATGGACCACTCCACTGCCCCTAAGCAAAAAAAAAAAATGTTTGGCCATTATGGGGCTGTGGCAGTCATATTGATAGTATGATAGCATGGACCTATTTATTGCAAATATTTTGCCACTATAAAGGACTGTAAAACTGAACAGTCTGAAAATAAATAAAGAAATTACAAATTAGGTACTTTTAGTTAAGAATTATTGAACAGCTGATGAGCACAGATTACTTGAGGTGAGAACGACTGAATACATTTAAAGTATAAAATAAATTAATTTTCCTGCAAACACAAAGTACTAAAAATACAATCTCTAATATCTGTTAATCTGTTTGAATTTTGGCTTCATCCTGGAGATGTGAGCCTACATGAAGGAAACTCCTCTGTCTGCAGTCAACAACTCGCTGCTTCACATCCAAACCATGCCGAACTCAAGCATGATCGCCCGCACCCCTCCGCTCCTCCGCCGGCCAGTACGTCCCTGGGACACTGACTTCTGGCACATGCATGGAGCGCAGTCTCATCAGAGTCACCACAATGAGACACACAGAACAGGATTACAACTTAGCATGTTAAGTTGTTTTGGTCTGACACAGCACTCTAACACCCCCGTTACTGTTTAAAATAACTATCAAGAAGAGTGGTGTCATGAAGTGTACTGTACAGGTAATATTGTAAACAAAAAGAGAGTCACACTTGATCCAGATTAAGCTGATAGACTCGTGTTTCTGGCAAATGAAATCAGAAATTAAGACGGGCTGTATGGCTTGAGTATCGATTATATGTTTTACCTAACCTTTTATTCTTTTTCTGTTCGACGGGCTGTTAAAAGTGGTGGCTTTTCTTCCTTTTTTTTAAAAAAAAAAAAACCTAATATACAATATGAACAAAATGAAGCTGGTTATTGTCATAAATTTTGGTAACAGTAAATTTTTGGTTTATTTGCCCAGGCTGTGCTCAGAGTGTGTTTTTTCAGGTCTCAGAAAGGCACTTAAGGGGAGACGTGTTGTCTGTAATGAGATTGATCACTCTGCAGGCAGCTGCTGGTGCAGAATCACTGTTTTTAATACTGATGTGGAAGGAGTTTTCTTTATACACTGATACTCTGATGAGCCGTGGAGTTTCTTTTAATCCCGGCTCATATCTGATCATTCGCCTCCCTTGGCGTTTCCTGTAACTCTCTGTCCCCTGTGTATGAGACTCCTTTGGTCAGAGATGACTCGGCATAATCACTGTTAACGGTTTGATACCACAACAGGAAGGACAAGAGGGAGCGCTTATTCTGGTGTGCAGAGGCTTGCAAATATGGGATGAAATGCTGCCCTTAATCCCTTTTACAAAAAACAAAATCAAGTCTGTGTGTGTGTGTGTGTGAGAGAGAGAGAGAGAGAGAGAGAGAGAGTGAGAGAGAGAGAGAAAGAAAGGAGGGGTGGTGTGTGTGCATGCAAATCCAAGCTGTTCCGGAGGCTCGCTCCATCATCCATCAGGATCAGCCAGTGGATGTTCCTGCTGGGTCCCCCGCCCTGCCCTCTCCTGCATTTTGTTTCCCCGGCAGTCAGTGTGACCTATATCCTGTGTGAGGCGGATGAGACGTGACATGGGAAGACAGGAGAGAGAGCCTGATCAACCTGTGGGCTCAGGGAGGGAGGAGGAGGAGCAGCTGGAAGGAAACAGACAAGTCTTTAATATCAGAGATTTGATGTTAATGGGTCACATCTGTGCTTGGTTGAACTTATTCTGCCCCCAGATTAAACCCACTTAATACGTTTCCTGACATTCTACAAATTAAATGAAATTTAAGAGACTTGTCAAGCTCCCATAAACCTGATGGAGAACAAACATGTCTCAGTAATCAGGTCTGTCTGAGCGTAGCTAACCAGGCTAACTGACCCACTGTGGTCCACATGAGGTTCATCAGGAAAGTTTAAAATAACTGAAATGCATTGCAAGCAAAAAGTTATGGGAGCAAATGCATATAAATACAAATCCAAAAACATGCTAATGAGAAACTCAACAGATCAAGACATGAGGTAAACAGTGCAGGACTGAATAAATAACAGAAAAAAATGATACTTCATTCAGGAAGCAGTTAGTGATGGAGAACTAGCTTTAAGGGCTGCATGATATTGAGGAAAATGACATCACAGTATTTTTGTTTCCTGTGATATTTTAAAGTTTCTTACTTCACTCAGTTCAGATGAATTCTCCTTGAATTAATGAAAACAGACTCTCAGATAACTGCCTCTCTCTCTCTCTCTGCCTCCATGAACGCTATTTTACAACAAGTCTTAATCATGTTGATGTCTATTAATGATTGATATTGATCTGTAATGTTTCCTGTAAGTGATTCTTCTCATATCAGCTCAGACTCTTTAATAACACGCTCCTGCACAGAGGTTCCATCATTTAAGTTTCCCTCCACGACCAAATAATATTATGGGATATTTATTAGATATGTTAACATGCTGGGTCCCTCCTGCCTGCACACGAGAGCCGGACGCACACACAAAGTGAGAGCGCACACACACATACAGGCTGAACAGACAGTGGCTCACAGTTTGTCCTCCTCCTGCATTTTGGTCTTTTTTTGTAGGCTTAAATAATCTTTTTCCAGAGATGTGAATCAGTGTAAAGTAATATTTAGAGACATTTCTAGAACAAGCATGATGCATTTAGTGAAGATGGTCCTGTTTAGGAAGAGAAAAAGGACGATTCCTGCAGGAAGCAAAGCAAACTTTAAGCAACGGATTATTTTGACATTAAACTACGACTGTTTCTGTTTTTAATGGCAGCTCATGAAATCATAAAATGGGCTGTCAGAAGATCCAAACTTAGAGCTCAAAAACAAACAGAGAAGTCGTTCAGACTGAAGACAGTTTATTGCACAGATCTGGAAGCCGCTGCTTTGAACTCTGAAAGTGTTGAATAAAGCACCTTATTTGATTGTAACCATAAACAAAACTGTCAGATTGTTGAATCCCTGCTATGATCCGCTCACATTCACCACTCCCTCTCTCTGTCGCTCCACCACTCATGCTGCATGTTGCACGTCGCTCTGCCCGACCCTGATAACAGCAGGTGAGATGACAGCTTTGAGAAGGAGCTCTAACTGTGCCAGTTGTTGCATGAAGTGTGATCAAATCTATAAATGGATGCTCATTTAAATCTTTAAGTTATCTGACTGGGTGTAGACAGGTTACATAAGCTTCATTGAAAGGCTCATATATATTTTTTTAACATTGTATAACTCACGATGTGGCTATTGCACACGTGCACATCATGACAATGCTGAAACGATTTACTGTGCAGCCTTTCTAACATTGTTAAAGTACGGGACTTCCGGCGTAGCAAGCGATGGCGTAGGAGGCGAGCACGAGGGGCTCCTGCAGAATTTGCCAATATTTAACATTTAGGCGGTTACTGACCCTGCTATCTTTTACCAAAACTCTACCATATACATTGTTGCTCTGAGTTTGTTGATACGAACTGTCGAAATGCCCCCCAAATTAAACAAAGGAGGACATACAACTCAAACTTTGATCCGGCCTACTCAACAGCCGAAAGCCCCGACTAGTGATGATTCGCCCAGCCGGGCGACGCCATCCGCAGAAGCGGCAGGAGTGGAGGTCAGACCTGACCAGAGTGAACTCCTCTCACTAATCCGTGATGATATCTCGCAACTATTCAAAGCCGAACTAAAGGCTGCCCTGGGAAATGACTTGACTTCAATTAAAAGTGAGCTTAAAGCCATCAAAGCCGAGTTATCGACCAGCATAGCAACAGTTCAAGCTAGCATGGCGGGGCTAACAAACACGGTGAACGACATGGGGTGCGTCTCAAAGCGCCAAAATGCAGTCTCCTCTCTCCTCTCTCCTCCGCGGCACCGGAAGTACTTTCTGAGGCGCCATATTGAACGGTGTCCCAAAGCGTTATTTGTGGCCAGAGGAGAGAGGAGAGAGGAGGGAGGAGGTTAATCGGAGGAGCGATAATCGAGGATACACAAGAGCTGCCTTTGCGGAAGTCTATCACCGACAGACACGCCCCCATATGGGATATCACTCACTGATTGGACGCTGCAGCGGCTCAGACCTGAAACTCTGAAACTTCTGATCACCGGAGTTTAATGAGAGCGAAAAGACGGAGCTGAAAACAGTCAGTATCCAGAGGATAATCCTGAAACAGGTCATAAAGCTGGGGTTAAAAAAGATTGATGTGAGTTTAAAGCACAAAATACTGAAGACAGCCGTCATCAAATCAGTATAACAGAGGATCACTGCTGAGTTTATAAAACTGTTCAGGTCAAATTTATCATCTAACAGAAAAATAATTCATAGAGTGCAATAAAAAAGACTGAAAATAAATATTGGTCATCAGTTATTTCTCTCCTTCATTTTCTCGCTCATTCTCGTTTTCTTTATGAAGAGGATTTAAGTCAGAGAGAAAAAACAGCTGTGAGGTTTGTAAAGAGTAACGGGATTTCTGTTTTCTCTGAGATCTAATAAATAACTAATATCCAGAGTTCCTGAGACATCATAAACTAGGTTATATTAATAAGTTTCAGGGTTCGCGATCAGATACGCTCTAGGCTGAATAATTAATAAATAATCTAATAATGACGCATTTTAGCGGTAAAGTGATCCGTGTGCTTCTAAACAGGACACAGAATAAACAGAGGTCAGGTTTTCTTCATGTGAAAGCGTTTGTTAAACAGGTTAAAAACACAGACAAAGCTCTGTTACTGTTTCTTTTTTATTGGAGTTATTACAGCGCACATGAGCAGACACACAAACAGCTGTTAGAGCTGACTGACAGATGATCCACCGGCTATCAGCTGATGCCGTCATCACCAAAACATGTCGCTTCATGTGACGCTCCCGAGGAGAGGACGTCCCAATGCTCTTAAAACGAACCTCCTCGACTCCTCGACTCCTCTCTTCATTTCCTTGCATCTCTCCCATGCATCTCTGGTGGGAGGGACTAAGACGCAAGTGAACGACGCAAGTGGAGGAAGGAAGGATGGACATTTGGCGCTTTGAGACGCACCCATGGAGCGCTGCCTTTCCACCTGCACGGATGACATCACTACTATCCAGGGAACAGTCGAACGCCTGTCTGCTGAGGTACTGAGACTGGAGAATAAATGCGAGGACCTAGAATCTAGATCACGCCGTAATAATATTAGAATTATCGGCATTCCCGAAGAAGCTAATGTAACCCCAAACATGCTAGCCAACGTACTGAAAGAGGCTTTCGGACTGGAGTCAGAGCCCAGACTTGACCGAGCACATCGCACACTTCAACCGAAGCCCAATCCAGGACAACGTCCTCGTGCAGTCATAGCCAGACTTCATTACTATTCGGACTGCATTGAAATTCTTCGGAAAGCGAGAGAGCTGAGGCGGATCGAGATTCGAGGAATGACCATCTCTGTGTTCCCGGACCTCACGGCTAAAACGGCTCGTGATCGGGCCGTCTTCAACGACGTGAGACGGAGGCTCCGAGAGATTCCAGGGATCCGGTTTGGGATACTCCACCCAGCTCGTCTTCGTGTGACATACAGCGGAGTGGAAAGGGAATTCAAGACACCTGACGAGGCCAAAATTTTCTTGGATAACCTCAACATAGACAGGGACTGAGCAAGTTACCATATGAGGATTAAGAGACTGTAATATGTTCCTCAGGTGTGGTGAGTACTTAAAACCATAATAATTAGGATGTGTGAATATAAAGAACACTGGACGGATTACTATGGCTGAAGTAAGGGTAATATGGACATTTGATCTGATATGGACTTAATAATATCCCTCTTAAAGACTAATTTCATTTGAAGCCCAAGACACTTCTACCAGTACTTTTCTTTTCTGTTTTGAACTCTTGTGAAATACGTTGAAAAACTAAATATGGAAGGTGAACCTTTTGTGTTATATTATGAAGGTAGAAGGGGGAGAGAATGATGGAGGGAGAAAAGAACAAAAGAAAGAAAAAACGATAATTAAGACTTGTTTAAAGTACAGTTAATACCGTTAATTTAGTTCACAAGTTCTATGGCTGAACATAAGAAACATAAGTTCTGCAGTTACTTGAACTGAACTAAGACTAATTTCATTTTGTTATTACTATTTTTGGCAATCTGCTAAGAGAAAGGAAGGGAAAAGAAAATTTGTTGACTTTTATAAGATAAAATGTATAAAGAACGCCTGATTATTTGTTAAACTTCATAATTCTGCAGGGGCCTGATGCCCAGTTTTGATGGTGCTACAGGGCCGTAAGCATTACCTGGATAGAATGACTCCTATTGGAGTTCATACACTGTTTTCATCGTTTGGGGATGGAAATGTGTATTTAAAGGGAGTGTTGAGTTTGGATATCTGTTCTGTTAAGTTCAGGGGAGGTACACACACTTTTTCTTTGTACATTTCTTTCATTAATATGTCGATTTACCTTTTTTATTTACCTTATTTTCACTTTATCATATTTCAACTCGAAAATTTGTGTTCTATCTTGCTTCATTATGGAGGACAAATCCCTTTTTCAATTCCCTAAAGAGTTTCTGTAATGACTAATACTCCAAGGAATTCTAAACACCCTAATAGTATTAGATTGGTGAGTTGGAATGTTAAAGGAATAGGAAACCCTGTTAAAAGAACAAAAGTATATTCTCATTTAAAACATCTTAACACAGACATCGCATTTCTACAAGAAACCCATTTGCAAAACAAAGACCGAAATAAACTTTCATGCCCATGGATTGGGAATATTTTCCACTCTGGTTTTTCCTCTAAAGCAAGAGGGGTTTCTATTATTATTAACAAGAGGATTCAATTTTCTCACACTATGATTAAGTCAGACATAAATGGAAGATATTTGATTGTTGTAGGTACATTACAGCAAAACCAGGTAGTGCTAGTGAATATATATGCTCCAAATTTTGATGATCCCAGCTTCATGCAAATGATGTTTGAAAACCTTCCCTGCCTTAATGATCATCTCATGATTTTTGGAGGGGATTTAAATTGCGTCATGGATCCTATCCTAGATCGATCCAATCCACGTACATTTATTCAATCATCCATGTCGAAAGTAGTCTCGGAGTTTATGCTTAAGAATGGATATGTTGATCCATGGAGATTCTATCACCCACAGGCAAAAGAATTTTCTTTCTTCTCTCATGTTCACCAATCGTTTTCTCGTATAGATTATTTTTTTACTGATAGTGCCTCCATGTCAAAAATAACCTCAATAGAATATCATGCAATAATTATCTCTGATCATGCACCCCTTAGCATGGATATCCAGCTTAAAGCTTCCCCATTATTCTCTTCACCATGGAGATTTAATCCCATTTTATTAGCTGATAAAACATTTGTTGAATTTGTATCAGCTTCAATAGATGACTTTATAGCTACAAATCAGCCAAGTTGCTCTTCACATTCATTATTGTGGGAAACACTTAAAGCTTATCTTAGGGGACAAATTATTTCCTTTTCTGCCAATGCTAACAAAATACGGAAAATTAAAATAGAGGAACTTACTTCAAACATACTTAACATTGATCGACAATATGCTGCAAACCCATCCCCTGCTTTACATAAAAGGAGACTAGAGCTCCAAACTGAATTTGATCTTATTAGTACAAATGAGGCCGAACGGCTGTTGCTTCGATCACGTTGTGTATATTATGAACATGGAGACAAAGCAAACAGACTTTTAGCACATCAGTTAAGACGACAAGCAGCTTCCCATATTATTCCTCAGATCAAAAGTTCCTCAGGTCCAATGCTTTATGACCCCAGGGAGATTAATGACATGTTTAAAGACTTTTACTCATCGCTATACAATTCAGAATGTCCAATGGACATCACTGATATGACTTTATTTCTGGAGAATTTGGAGACGCCTACTCTTGGTCCTGGTGCTATTGAGGAGTTAGATTCTCCATTAAGTGTAGAAGAAATAATGATATCAATTAAGTCAATGCAAAATAACAAGGCCCCAGGACCGGATGGTTTCTCAGTAGAGTTCTTTAAAAAATTTCAAAATAAGTTGGCTCCACTTCTTCTCTCTGTGTACAACGAATCACTGGAGAGAGGTAGCCTACCTCAAACATTAACTCAGGCATCCATAACAGTACTTTTAAAAAGCAATAAAGATCCCACACAATGTTCCTCTTACAGACCTGTATCTTTGCTAAATGTTGATGCAAAGATTTTGGCAAAAGTACTTGCAAGACGGTTAGAAAAATTTCTTCCCAAATTAATATCTGAGGAACAAACAGGTTTTATTAAGGGACGGCAACTTTTTTTCAATGTAAGAACACTGTTTAATATCATCTACTCAAAAAAATCTACGATCTCTCCGGAAGTGGTTATTTCATTAGACGCAGAGAAGGCGTTTGATCGAGTAGAGTGGCCATATCTTTTTGCTACACTTAAACGTTTTGGATTCGGAAATATATTCACATCTTGGATTCGCCTACTTTATACAGACCCACATGCTAATGTTCGTACAAATAATACAAGTTCTGAGTATTTTAAATTATCACGAGGAACTAGACAGGGTTGTCCTTTGTCGCCCTTGTTGTTTGCCCTTGTGATAGAACCTCTTTCAGTTGCTCTTAGAACATCCCCCCTTTATCAAGGAATTACTCGAGTAGATAAGGAATTTAAACTGTCATTATTTGCCGACGATCTTCTATTATATGTATTGGACCCTGTCAGGAACATCCCTTTAATTCAGACGATCTTGCAGAGGTTTGGATCATTTTCGGGGTATAAAGTTAATCTGTTTAAAAGCATTTGTTATCCAATAAACGATCTGGCACTACAACTACAACAGACAGATATTCCCTTTAAAATAAACTCCAATGGTTTCAGGTACTTAGGGATAAATATTACACGTAGTATGTCCTCTTTATTTTCTGCTAATTTTTTACCCCTAATAACTCAGCTAAAAACGGATCTGGAGAAGTGGAATAGTTTACCATTATCTCTCATTGGACGGATTAATACAATAAAAATGAATGTATTGCCAAAGCTACTCTTTCTGTTTCAATGTATTCCACTCTATATACCAAAAAAATTCTTCAGAAACATTGAAAATATTATTTCAACTTTCATATGGAATAAAAAGGCTCCCAGAATTAAGAAATCTCTTCTACAAAGGTGTAAATTTAACGGAGGCCTTTCTATGCCTAATTTTCAGCTATATTATTGGTCAGCACATATTCAAAAGATTATATACTGGATCAAATCTCCTGATGTCTCATGGTGCAGACTTGAAAGACAGTCTTGTAGTCTGTCTTCTCTGGATGCTCTACTTACATCCTCTTTACCACTCAACCCCTCTGGCTTTACAGAAAATTTAGTCGTAAGATCTACTCTTCGAATCTGGTATCAATTTAGGTGTCATTTTAAATTTTTATCAGCTTCTTCCAAAGCTCCCTTAATTAAAAACCATTTGTTTCCTTTATCATATACGGATGCCATTTCCTGGCAATGGCACAATAAAGGAATTAAATGCTTTCAAGATCTTTACAGGAATGGTGTTTTTCTCAGCTACACAGATCTTTCTAGAAGGTTTGAATTGCCAGCATCTCACCAATTTCATTTTTTTCAAGTAAGGCATTGTGCTGCCTCCATTTTTCCTAGTTTTCCCTTATTGCCTTCAAAACAGCCATGGGAAAACCTCCTAGAGTTTAATTCTGGACAAAAGTCATTAATATCAAGGATATATTATCATCTGTTGTCACTTGAGGGGGAACCCGAGATAAGAGTACGCGAGATGTGGGAACGAGAACTAGGTATAACCTTTACAGAACAATGTTGGCAACGGGCTGTTAAAAGAACCCACAACAGCACAATATGTGCTCGACTTGGGCTCATACAATATAAAGTTCTAAATAGGGTTCATTTCTCTAAAACTAGACTCTCTAAAATGTTTTCTACAGTAGAGGACAAATGCGACAGATGCCACTTATCTCCATGCAACTTAAGCCATATGTTCTATCAGTGTTCAAAATTAACAAACTTTTGGCAGAATTATTTTGGAACCATGTCTAAAATTTTAGGCAAGGATATTAGAAACTGTCCTTTTATAGCAATTTTTGGTACACCTCAAGAACATGGTCAATTTACCTCTCACCAGCAGACAGTTCTGGCCTTCACATCATTGTTAGCAAGACGAAGACTTTTGTTACACTGGAAGTCAAACAAAGTTCCACTGATTTCTCAGTGGCTTCAAGATATAATGTTCTTCTTGAAGCTAGAGAAGATGAAGGAAGAGCTGAGGGGCAACTCAGAGATGTTTTTTGAAAAATGGCAACCTTTCCTGACATATTTCAACTCCCTACAGACTTTACCAACAGACTGAACACAAACCAGCACTTTTTTTTTATTCCTCTTTTTTATTTATTTATTTTTTTTATTTTTTATTTTTTATTTTTTTTAAATATATATTTATTTTTTCCTTCCCATTAGTTACTTACTTATTTTATCTTTTGTTAACACTGGTTTAATTTAATTTATTTGTTAATCGTAATTAATTTTACTTATTTATTTCTCAGTAGAAGTGTGGCTCGTACATGGTTCGTGGGGTGGGGGGTGGGAGTAAACAAAAAATAGCGAAGAGTGTGAATATCAATATACTTTTCTGTATCTTCCTCAATTTGTAGGATTATATGTGCTTCACAGTGTGTGGAAGATTGAAATGTGTTTGTTCTTTTTGTAAATTTGAACTCTTCAATAAAGAAATCAAAACTAACATTGTTAAAGTACTACCTCTAAAGGCTATGACACTCAGTTAGCTGGTGGCTAGTGGTGCTAATGCAAAACTGCCAGCTGTGAGGCTCTGAAAGCAGAAGCTCAATCAGGACAGGCTGCGGATGTGGTTAAATGTCTTCAGCTCCACAATAATCACTCAGTGACCCGAGTTTCAAACAGGACATTTAACATCACTCCTTGTTATCAAACCATGACACTGTCTCATCCAATCAGTTACTTCATTTTTTGGGATTGTTTCCAGATTATTCCAGTTCTTCTTCTGCCAGGGATAAACCCGAACTTGTTTTTTTCATTTATAATTGATGTTTGTGTTTGTTATGACTGTGCTTTGTGTCTGAAGCTGCAGCTTGATTCTCCTAAAGATTGTTTTGGTCTTTGCAGATGGGTTAGCTTTGTCAGCCATTATACATTCTATATGGAAACATTACTCTGCCTTTGTACGTAACATTATAGTGTGTTAAACTCTTCAGTACCAGTGTTGCTCTTCCTGTGTGTGAGGTTATACAGTGTTACAGCATCATGGACGTAAATACAGGTGCACAGTTTGAACAAGCCAAGCCAGTCCACATAAACAGAGCGACACTGTTTTGCCTCTGTTAACTCCCTCACAAGAAGAGTTTTTGGTAAACAGGGCCTGCAGGTGAGAGAGGCCCATAAAGATATGAGTGCTCACACACAATGCCTTTGTAATGAGCACAGACTATCTGAAACATGATACATTTGAATTTTAGTGCAGTCTGCCTTCTGTGCTGATGAGCCAGTTTTTCACTTTGGTGGACAAGAAGGAATAATTCAATTCAGTTTGGTCCGGTACGGTACAGTCTGGTACGGTCCGGTACGGTACGGTACAGTACGGTCCGGTACAGAACGATCCAAATCAAACCAAATGAAATCTGCCAACTTTTCTTGTAAGAAGTAACATTACCGCCTACAAACAACTACAACACCCACCTGGAAGTTGAAAAGAATCATGTTTCTTTTGTAAGAGTCATCATGAAGAAATCAGGAATAAAAAAGGAAAAGAACAGGGACCAAACAGTTCCTTTCTCCTGGCTGTAAAGATGTTTAACTCAGCTGTTTATATGAACACAGATACAGTCCAGGGCTCTGAATTACTTTTTTAATCACCAGTCAATATGACTGGTAAGTTTCTGAAGTTACCAGCCAATCAGATTTTCCACTAGACAGATTTTTTTCCTGTGCAAAACCCCCCCAAGAGCAACTGAATTCACTTGATCAATTTATTAACTAAAGCTTTAAGTTAATCTTTCAGTGAAGTTGGGAATGTATATCCAATCTAAATAATTACAATAAAATGAAACTTAAGTGCTTGGAAAAATTATCCAAACATTTCATTTCATCTCATTGGGAATAAAAGGAGAGATTTGAGACAGTGGCTCAAAAGGGGGTCTTGTTAAAGCGCGTAGCACCAGGGGCAGATCTCAGGAAGGAGTGTGTGACCAGTCCAGCCTCTCCCCATAGCCTTCAGGATAAAATGCTTGCAGCGTAAGTCTTAGGGGGGTAAGTGTAGACTCTTGAGGTTTTCCTGTTCAGGGGTGAAGCCCAGAGACACTGGCCCAATTTGGGGAATTGAAGCATATGCCCATCCAGCTGGGAGAGCTCGTCCATGAGATGTGTGACATAACTCTCAACAGTTGCCATGGAAACAGCGTTCAAGCGTCCAGTGAAATAGATTGTAAAGTGCCTCATCTATCACCAGCCAAGCTGGCTACTGTTTTTTTTTTTTTTTTTATACCCGTTTTGGTGGGTTGGCGGTTGTTAATTTAGAGCCCAGATACAGTCACAGCCTCCCATATAATGCCACATCCAGATTGTGCCAGAGAGATAAATGTTTATTGTTCCTTAACAGGATATTTGTTGCCACTGTCTGTTCATAGAAATACACATACATAATAAACAAGTTTCCCCACATATCCCATACACCACCAGATAAAACAGTCATATCCGTACACATATACAAGACACACAACAATATACTGGGATGCTTTGTTCAGGAGAGCAATGGCAGAGGAGACAAAGGTCCTGCTAAAACATACCCTTTTCCAGGCTAGGGACCTGTATCTGTGTCCAGATGGTAGCAGTGAAAAAAATGAGCGGAGGGGGTGCCTGGGGTCAAGTGTTATGGTGCGTGCCCTGGGTGTTGAGATCTGAAGTTTAGTTTTACTGGCTAACGAAAGCACAGAGTGGAGTAGGAGAGCACTGATACTGGAGGTTGAGTTTTGTCACCAAAATTCATACATTTGAATGTCTGTAGTCACCACCAAGGTATCATAATAAAACCTTATCCAAACAGTGCATGATATTTTTCCAGGGGTGCCAAAAACATTGAATCAAAGTGTTCTCTGTTAATCCTGACATGAAGCAGCTCCTCATGTTTATTGAAGTCAGTTCAGTAAAAGATGCTCATATATTTAGTGTGTGCATTATTATGTTCAGATTAACTCATTATATCAATAAAAAATAATATCCTCGGTTTTTGTGATCTGGATTCTCTGTCCCTCCTGATTTATAAACAACAATCTGATCCTATTCTGTTTAGTTTGTTAATGTCACGTTCTTTTCTTATGTCAGTTATAACTCAGTAAAGGATACAGCTTCTTAGCGTTAGCAGTAGAGTTTAAAATCTACGCGTTTGCATTCTTGCAAGCGAGCAAAAGAGACGTCCCGCCCAAAATACAAAGCTGACTGTATCTATATGAGCTCTAACGGGTTTTCCTCAGCTCTGGTCGACCCTCAAAGAATGCAGTTTTATGCTCCCATAACTGCTTCTTCTCTTAACAGTGTAGGTTGCAGCTCAGTTTGGAGCAAGAATGCAAAATGAAGCCATGCAGGCTCCGCTTGAAGCTGACTGCAAAAAGACCAGAAACCATATTCACACCACTAATGATGATTTTTACAGCAGAAATAAACATCAGGGGGTTGAATTTTTAATAACTCGGCTGTTTAGAATATTATTGTGATATTACAATCACAAGTTCATCCATTCAGAGGCACAGCTCTGACAGATTGACAGGTGGGCACCCTGTAGCTGTTAGTATGAAGACTCAAAGCCCGCCCAATTTCCAATATGGCCGCCACCAACGATTTGCTTCAAAACTCTGCATCAGAAAAAGACCAGTGATGTCACAGAGACTACATCCATTTTTTTTCGATAACGTTAAAAAGAACAAACTTCATTCTGAAAGGTTGTTTTATAAGAGGATCAGTCGGTCTACTCGAAGAGGATGAAGTGAGAGCGTCTTCTTGATGAAGTTGTGTTGAGTTCCAGCTTTGACAAACTGCCTTCTTAATATCTCTGCCAATAGTTTGTTAGAGAACCTGGAGCTTTCTGATGAAGGCAGCTGAAACACGTAGCACACTACAACAGAGGTTAAAACCTAATCTAAAGTATAACTTCACAAGATGCTCCATGTTCCTCATTTTTTATACAGGCGTCTGCTGCTCTTCTGATAGACAAGATATAGAATAAAATATCCAGATTATTCTACTCAATTTGTGACACTTTTTTTTTCTTGTAAATTTATGACTTTTTTTTCACTTGGCCCTAAAACTCAGTCGTACTCCTGTCTTGAACAGGCTGAGTAAAAGGTCAAGGTGTCTTTATTCGTCTCCCGTTGGAGAAATTTGTCTCGCGCAGAGAGGTCTGCTGCACAGACAACACTCATTTCATACAACTCACCTTTACATAATGGAAATTAATTTTACAATACAACAAAGTGCATTCAAGCAAAAACTTTTGTTGACATCATCTGCCTTCAGCTTTTTACTGGAATGGTGGAAATGAAAATCAGTTTAGCCTTTAACGGAAAGTTTTTTGTAATTCAAGACAAAATCAGAAGAAGCTTTGGCTCCAGTTGGTCATGAAGTGATGGACCACAAATCGCACTGCTGTCCAAATCAGAGCTAGCACTAACAGACACATCTTACAAAAGCTCAGATGCTACTATTTGTTATCCAGGAACACAATTCTAACTGACAGAGTGTGTGTGAGTGTGTGTTTGTTATATCATCATACAGCCAGTAAACTCAACCTACACAAAACACGTGCAGCCGAAAATAGCCGTGAACAGTCAACACGTTTAGTCTGATGCTCTGACTGCAGATGAGCAAACACTAAACAGCTAAAGATCGGCTAACTGACTTTCATTAGTTTGAATGAAGTCAGAAATAAAAAGCCTGCGTGAGGGATGTTTTTTTTATTTTATTTTATTGGTGTGTTAATGTTATTTCTATGCTAATTCTTATTTACATAAACTCAGAATGACATGCTGAGATTTGAAGGTTTGAGGGTTTGTCCCCTGCAGCGTCACATACTGAGCTCTCAGTGAACGCGGTGCACGTAGTCTGTAAAATCCTGCAGTGAAAGTGTCTTTAATGAAGATGAAGATGATGCCGTCTGCTGAAAGACTCTCAGCACTGAGGTTTAATTAGCACTTTAATGGATAAACAGCCATGACTGCTGATGAGGAGCATTGAGTCCTTGTTATTTTTCTATTAACAAGACATTAAGATGGTCACAAATTAACACCAGATATTCAACACGTCCATGCTGGCGACAGTTATGTTCTGATTACAAAAATCTTTACCGGTCAAACCGTGACGCTAATCTGCTTGATACTGTAGATCGGACAGGAGTGACTTTTAATTAAACAGACAATTACTGCTGACATTTTCTTTCTCTCTTCAGCTTTTAAAGCTGTGAAAAGCTCTGCAGTCGTCTTCCCCTGAGATAACATTTAACTACAAACATATAAATCAACTCAGAGACACTGAGGTGCCAGGTTTTAGACTTCACACGGATCCAGCAGACTAATGTATGCACACAGCCTCAGCAGGAGGGCTGCTGTAGATGTTTCTGCCCCTCAGTGCTGCACAGGAGGGATCAAAGCTCAGAGATTCAGCTGCTTCTTTAGCGGGGAGATAAGACGTTTAATTTCTTTTGATCAGGTGACATTTACTCACCATGCTCGGCTTACATTGCTGTATATTCAGCTGTGTGTGTGTGTGTGTGTGTGTGTGTGTGTGTGTGTTTGTATGTGTGTGTGTGCTGTGCAGGTCAGCAGTCTGTGAGCTTCAAAAGCATTCACAGATAATTCAAACATACACAGGTTCATGTCTTTAAAAGTCAGAGGCAGTCACGCCATCATGTAACCCTTTTTAAATTTACTACACTTTGTTGATGTACACACTCTTCAGTCACTTAATCAGATTCACTTTGCTCCTTCTTGCTAAAAATTTCAAATTTGTTAAACAAAAGTCAGATTTGTCAGCTCAGATCTTTAGCTTTACTGGGGAAAAAAAACATTTCAGTTTTATTCCTAAAATGAAACACCTCTGTTGTTTCATACGTCAATAATTTTCAGTCAGATCTTTTTTTTGTTTTCAGCTTTTATCCCTGAATTTTGGTTCATATTGTCATGATTACACTTCACATCTGCTGCAGATGTGTGAGCTGAGTTGAGTTGTTTTTAGTCTGACACAGCCCTCCAACACCCCCCTTACCCCCCGTTACAGCAGAACTCTGCTGCCTGGATCATCACCAAAACCCCCTCATCCCACCACATCACCCCCGTCCTTCAACAATTCACTGGCCTCCGGTTAATCAAAAATTATTTACAAAATCCTTCTGTACACCTACAAGTCCATCCACAACCTCGCCCCTCCTTACCTCTCTGATCTCCTGCAAATTAATATTCCACCCCGTTCCCTCAGAACGTCCTCTTCCCTCTATCTCAATGTGCCCACTGCCCGTCTTTGCACTATGGGGAGCAGAGCTTTCAGCTGCTCTGCTCCCCAACTCTGGAACTCTCTCCCACCAGACCTCCGTAACTCCTCCACCCTGCCCATATTCAAATCCAAACTCAAAACTCATCTGTTCAGACTTACTTACTCTCTTTAAACTGTCTCACATGAACATCCTGCTTCATTTATTTATTGTATTGTACATTGTTTTTATCTTGTCTTTTATATTTACCTTCTGTACAGTGACCTTGGGTGTCCTGAAAGGCGCTTTTAAATAAAATGTATTATTATTATTATTGTTGTTATCATTATTATTATTATTATTGTTTTTTTAATTATTTTTATTATTATTATTATTATTATTATTGTTATTGTTATTGCTTAAAATAACTGTCTAGAGGAGTTGTCACACTGATCATGTCCATGTGCTCGTGCATGAAATGCACCGTGTTGAAGCACACCTCTCTGAAGTGTGACAAAGAGAAGAAGTGCTTAAGCAGGAACTGTGCTCAAGCACGGTATACTTGCAGTCACACTGGCCAAACGAACTGGACTTTAGGGATGAAGAATGCTTGAGCACAGTATGAAGAGCCAGTGTGACAGCGCCCTCAGGTGGGCTGTGGACTTTAATCCAGACTCAAATGGTTTCTCCCCCACAACATTAGACCAACAGCAGCAGGCTGAAGAGTTGATCCAAATCAGGATGGATCCATGCTTCCATGCTTTTTAGTCCAAATCCGGAGTCCACCATCTGAATGTGGAGCAGAAATCCAGACTCATCAGACCAGGACAGGTTTTTCAGTCTTCCATGGTCCAGTTTTGGAGACTCCTTGTGGATTGTAGCCTCAGTTTCCTGTTCTTAGCTGACAGGAGGGTCACCCAGTGTGTGGTCTTCTGTTGCTGTAGCCCGTCTGCTTCAAGGTTGTACGTGTTGTGTGTTCAGAGATGGTCTCTGCAGACTTTGGTTGGATCCAGTGGTTCTTTGAGTTCCTGTTGTCTTTCTATCATCTCCAACCAGTCTGTACATTCTCCTCTGACCTCTGGACTCAACAAGACCTTTAGTCCCAGAGAACTGCAGCTCACTGGATATTTGCTCTCTTTTATACCTTTTCCACTAAGTTGCCCGCCTCATTTCCAATATGGCCGCGCCGGACGTTTTGCTGTAAAAATCTGTTTCTGACATTGCAGAGACTACGTCCATTAGTTATACAGACTATGGGTAGTTGTGACATTATTTATTTTTCTGTCTGCTACATGGAGTGTGCCCCCCCCCCCCCCCTTCTCTCTCTCTCCCTCTAACTCTCTCTCTGTGTAAGGGTGTGTGTGTTTTGTGCATGTATAGGGGCGGGATGTGCAATGCAGAGAGCAGAGGGGAAATATGAACGCACAACCTTGAGGTAGAAATGACATCCCCTCATTTAAATAATATAATAAACATAAAGCTATTTAATCTGATAAATGAAATAAAGTATGGACCTCATCTATAAGAGAGGCGACTCATTGATGCTTCATTTTTGCGTTGGTGGTGCTTTGCTCTGGCCATGCAAAAAAGTGGGGTCGACTGAGCACCAGTTTTTCACACCTTGAGCCGGTGCTTTGGTGGAAACAGAAAAAAACATTCTCCGTTTACCCTGGAGATGGTTGTGGGTTAAAATCCCAGTAGATCAGCATTTTGTCAGATACTCAGACTAACAATCATGCCACATTAAGTCTCTTTAATCTCCTTTCATCTTCATCCTGATGCTCAGTTTGAACTTCAGCAGCTCGTCTTCATCATGTCTACATGACTAAATGCTGCTCCCATGTGACTGGCTGATTAGATAGTTGTGTTAATGAGCAGTTTAATAAGGGGCTGATGAGTGAATATCAATAAGTCATGGAAAAAGTGGTGTGAGTCAACAGTAGTTGATATGAAAGTAAAGTGAGACTGAGGGGATGTTGAAGAGAGCCAGAGAGGATGAATAATTAGAGAAGCAGTTTTCTCTTTCCAGCAGTGGAGAGTAACCATGATGGTTCTCGAAGCGTGACCTCCCATGAACCTCAGTGTTGAAATTTGCTGGGTTTTTTTTTTTTTTTTTTTAGACTAAGACTTAGTCACAGCTTTAACAAACTGAAACACACACATTACAGCTTTTTGTGTTCATCAGTTATGGATATTCAGAGGAGAAGACCTTGCTTGATTAAACACTGTTAGGATGGAGTTTGTCTTTGTAATCAGTGAACAATCAGAGCTGATTGTCTTCCATCCTGTTCAGCAAGGTGAAGAACACCGCCTCAACTTTTCCGTTTCAGAGCTGAAGATTAGCACCAATGAAAGAGGAAAATGAAGAGAAACTCCTCCGCCTTCAGTCAAAGGAATAAAGCACCAAACAGACTCTTGAAGGTGCAGTCTGGCCCTCTGCTCTTGACATGTTGTGTAATACAGTCACTCTGATAAAGACGGGGTTTTGTAGAACCCTTGCAGGTCTGCAGGGTCGGACACTACTTCAGTTTAAGGATGAATAAACACTTTAGCTGATATTCAGAGGGCCACAGTGAAAGTATGAAGACAGGATTAAACACAGGAACAGGAACATCCGCTGAATGGTTGTCTTTGTGTGCATTAGTTCAACCTGTTCAGACTTTCTCCATCCGTCTTCTTAGCACAAAATGAAGCATTCGATTTTGGTTTTGGCCTTGCACGTCTCTGTTTGCTCTCCACACACAACAAAATGGTGATGGAGACAAATAGCAGCCAGGTTAGGGGTGAAAGTGGTTTACTAATGGAGCCAGATGGATTCATTTGTTCACCCTCTCTGCCCACTCTGTCCTCCTCCTCCTCCTGTAATTGGCTCTGCTGAAGCTTCTCTCCAGCTCAACTCTGAAAAGATGGCAGCGTCAGAGGAGACTTCATTTTGAGATTCTCGCTGCTTTCACCTCACCATTCATTTATTTCTGGGTTTGTTTATCTCATTAAAAAAGAGATGTGGCATGATTATTTTTGTTCAAATATTGAGGCTTGCTCACTCTGGCACCGTGTTTTGTTTGGAGACAGCATCAATCTTCTTAATTGCTTCCATTAGCAGCACAATATGAGCATCTCAGAATAAGCTTAATTTAGTTTTGTTCCTTGCTGTACCCTACTTTTCAAATTTCACAGATATTATGAAACATCAGATTAAATTTATAATTACAGAGCCCTACATTTATCAAAATTAGCAGAGAAGATGTTTTGTTTCTTGTACCTGACTTCTTTTTTAGACACTTCTGTAGGGATGTGTATTGATATGATTTTACTGATACCAATGCCTGTATTGATTCCTCTTTTTGATCTGATTCTTTATGGATTCCCTTATCAATACCCTCTTCAAATTTTCTGTGTACAAAAAGTCAGCTTTACATGTTTTATTGAGTTTATAAGTACTTAATATATATATGTAAAGTGGAATAGAAATCTGTACCTGAAATTAGGTTCCAAAGTCTTCTGGACATCATCCAGACATCAGGTTCAGATGGCAACGGGACGTTACCTGGACGTTAGGTTCAGACATCATCTGGACAACACGTTTCTGGTTTCAACATTTCAGATGTCTTATGGATGTCAGGTTGTGATGTCATGCAGATGGACCAGTGTTAAGGTTGAGTCGGGTCCCAAGTCCTCAGTGTTCAAGTCCCAGTTTATTTTTATTTATTTTATTTAACCTTTATTTAACCAGGTAGAAAACCCATTGAGATCGAGATCTCTTTTGCAAGGGTGACCTGGCCAAGAGGTCAGCAGCACACGTCAATACATAAATACATTACAATAATGCAATAATTTTAAACAGACGATACTTAGAGACCAAATGTGAAGGTAAAATGCTAAAGTGACTCGCAAAAAAAAAAAACAAGAATATATTACAGCATATAATTAAAAACAAAGTGCTATGGGGGAAAAGTGCTAAAAGTGCTAAAGGTGATTCACAAAACAGGTTCATAGGTTCAGTTGAGTCCTGAGTCCTCAGTGTTCGAGTCCAAGTCAAGTCCGAGTCAAAAAAAAAAAATCGGGGTCGAGTTCGAGTCACTAAAGAAAAAATCTGAGTTGGGACCAAGTCAAGTCCTCTTCACCTGAGTCGAGTCCAGGTCAAATCCTTAGTACCTTAGTCCATGTCCTGGAAAAGTCGCCATAAAACTTTTTCAAGTGATTCTGTGAAGATGGCAACACTCACTCTGTAACTGTTGCAACCATAAAACAACCTTTTTGTGTGTCAAAGTTATTAAAACAAATTTAATTTTGATATTGGGGTTATAGTTGTGTTTTCAATCATATGCATTGAAAGCAGTTTTATTTTGAAGAAGGTGTTTTTATGTTGTAGTTGACTGACAATCAAGAAGAAGTGAGGTGTGCTTCAAAGCTGGGAAAAAACAAACAAACAGAGAGAGAAGAAGCTTTTACACATGACAACATGTGAAGATTGTGACCTCCTGTAGTCAGCATGCAGCCAACCAGTTAAATATCACAACCACCACAAGAAACAAAAGAAGCTTTTTAAAGTGATCCACAGCCCTCTCTGTGAAGATGGAAACACTCGCTTTCCCATAAGTAGTACATCACCACAATTCCAATCTTATTTTTCTATTTGAAATAAAAATGTCCCAGTCTTCTCTTTAATGTTTTTTTTTTTTACATAACGAACATGTTGCTCTGAATTTGCCAGCATTAGCCATAAAATCTTTAAAAACAAACCAAATAACCCGTGGCTCCTCTTTTGACATCTTGTCACAGGTTGGAGGAGACAGCACATGAACGCACATGCAGGTAAACAAACACATGCTGGACGTAACCTGAAAAGTGATCTGTTATTTGTTACTGATACCAGAAGAAATAATATATTTAAATTAAGAAGTCTAACTTATCTAAACTCGATTTGGAGTCCTGGACTCGAGTACTACAACACTGAAACCGACTTTTACTCTCACTTTATATCAAATGTCAGAGCCAAAGTATTTTGTTAGAGTACCTGCAGTCCAAAACCAACTCCACACCAGAGTGCTGTAGGCCATAAATATGAAATTAGTCACTGGATCTTGATATCTCTTGACCTAAATTAATAAAAATAAGTATAAATCTTTGGACACGATGTCAAGTGCAGCCACTGCCACGAAATGAATAGAATCAACAAGGGAACTGTTAATCACGAAGGCTAGTGATGTCTATGCGTCAAACTGTTTGTAATCTATTCTTAACGGGAACGGGTTAGGAACGGGTTATCGACACCCATCCCTAGAGTTCTGTGTAGGTTCAAATGTTGGTAGGGATCACGCTTTCAGTCAGGATGTCAATTACAGAATATAGACATGCTCACAAATAATCCGTCAATAGCGTATCACTCCTGTTTGGAGAAAGTTCCAACAACCTGATGTCCCATAAATAAAATGAAGTACAAAAAAAGAAGAAAAAAGTGAAATAATTTCATAACTATTAAAAAAAATCGGAAACAAGTGGTGTCCAACCTGGAACATTCAAAAGAAGCTGCTGTCTGTTTTAGCTGCTGTGCCTTTAAGACTCTCTGCTCCCCAAACCCTCTTCCATCTGATTGGTCAGCCTTATGGAGGCCTGTCAGCCGTGGAGCTATGGGCAGCCCTTGGTGTTTAAGACCCACCCCTCTTAGGTGTCTTGAAACAGTAAGGGGATCTTTATGTGATGACCTTATCATTACGTAAAGATCTCATGAAGATCTCTCACAATGTTTTAGCATGTTTCAAATCATAATAACAGTATGAAAACAAATGTACCTTCACCGGCATCATGTCTGAGAGCTGCTGAAAACTAACAGCCACATCTCTGCTGCTCTGCATCCCACTTATAACAGGATATTGTTAACACATGCATTAATCTCTGCTGCAGTGATGGAGCAATTGAACCTGTTTCAAGAGACTGATAATGACTGGTTTCAATGAGAATTGAAAAATATGACAGTTCCTCTTTGTCTTTGCTGGAATGAGTCAGAAGTCACACAATTACCCCCCCACCCCACCCCGCGTCAGTCAGAACAGTTTTTCCTGTGCTCACAATTTACATAATTTGAATAACAGTCAACTGGAATATTCAAATGAGGGCAAATGATTATGGCTAGGTCTCTGCGTGTGTGCGTGTGTGTGTTTGTGAATCACAGTTTACATGTTACCCTGCACATGAGAAGCCATTATTTCTGTGCATATGGTGAATGTATGGATATTTATGTAGTTATAGATGAAACTATGATTTCAGCTCCAAAACACCTGCCTGTAAGGTTACCGTTCTTCACACCTTCGATACAGGTGACAGGGCTGTCTCAACAGGTTCAACAAGGTTCAGTTTTTTCTCATGCTTCTGTTTACATGTCACATCTGTTGTATTCATTTTATGCACCAGTCTCCTACAACCCTGTATCTAACACTTTTTATTTTGACATCAGTAAAATTTTGGGTTAATTAGCAATATTAGCATGCTCAAATTCACTGAGATGATGCAAATGATGGGATGCACAGTGGTGTGATTTCAGACTTGGTTTAGACCAGTGTTTCCTGAAGTAGGTGTCACGAAACTCAGATAAGAGGGTTGTCAAAATGTCTTCTTAAATCAAAAACTATTGAAAATAGAATATTTCATTCACAATTGTAAACAAATAAAACTTCAGTTAAATTCAATATAACCATTCAAACAGAAAATATTTGATCTGACCTCAGGTGACTAAACCGGGATAACAATGGTGTCAGTGGAGGCACATTTTTAAAGGAAACAATATGTGTACAGGAAGTGTTATTTTTTACAGGTCAGCCAAAATTTTTAAATTTGTTTTTAAATCAACTTCTTAGTTTATCCCCATGGCAGGTGTGCACTGATCTCCAACACCGTTATTTTGGGGAACATGTACAAAGAGTTTGGGACCCCGTAAAAAGACCAAATTATATGGGTAATTTTACCAACTCTGTGTCATTTTCCTTATTGTTACTCTCTAAAAATAAAGTTAAATTTTTCTCTTTTTTCTGATGATCTGATAACATATTGAACTACTCTATGCTAATAGCATGTTGACACTTAGCTCATGACAGTGATTCAACAGAATACAGTATTTTAAAAATAAAGAAATAAGATGAAAAAAATAATTAGAGTAAGAGGACTGAGCTGAGATTTGAAGCCCCTCAGTCAGAGTGTAAATATCATCCAATATACAGAAAAATAAATGAGTCAACTTACTTTTGGCCTTCCCATGGCCTGTAGAGGATCTGAATGATGCTACTTCCTGTGGACCATGTGACTTGTGGAATATTCTTAATTTTTTCAGAGGGGATAAAGTGTTAGGGTAACAGGACTTAGTGACAACCCAGAGACACCACTTAAGTCTGAATTTATACTAAACTGTTTTTAAAGAAAATCAACTTGAAGTATAGTTAGGATAAGAAGCAACACTAATATCTAGAAAATATTACATTTCTGAAGGATTTAAATGATTATATTTCATGGTAAAGTCTAATTTTAACACAGGCAACAGAAAAATTAATCTTTTATTAAAAATACACTCAGATCAATGTGCAGGACACTTTGCTTCATACAAAAATGTATTTTTCAGTTAATTTTATCATGCATTTAGACATTTCATTTCTTGGGGACACAAATTGCAGCAATTCAGTGAAATGAATCGCTCCAGTTACCCAACAGATGTATCCCTGTGTGGCCTCCCCGATCTCTTTGACTCTACTTTTTATTTTTCTGGAGAAAGTTTAAAAATAGCTTGCTTTTTTGGGAACCCCTCTGTTCCTTGGGATCAGCTATGGTTGTACTAGCAAGTTAACACTGACCCTATCGGTAAAAGCAGCTCTAACTTAAAGAAACACCAGTGTTGTGCTTCCTCTTGCTGCCCATCCAGCTGAGTCTGTCTGGGGTTGTAAGGGAACCAAGCCTTCATGTGGAGGCTATAAAAGCAAACAATAGAATCTACTGGTGTGATGTGATGCGATGGGTTTCTTCATGAAGCACTTATATTTGGTTTCAAAGCACATCTACTTTGTATTCATCTCAAAGTTTAAAGTTAGTCCATTCAGAGAGGGTTGAGACATCTGTATTCACATAAATCCACTTTGTTTTTATTTGTCTTGAGGGCAGCGAGTGGTCCCGCTGAGTGTGTGTCTGTGTCACAGTGGTAGAGCTGCCTGTCCACATGTCCTTGGGCAACCCCAAACTGCTCACACTGGCATAACCAGCATGTGTGACTGTGTGTGAATGGGATTAGTGAAGATCTGATGAGCTCTTTACACAACAGTCTCTTCCATCAGTGCATGACTGCAGTGTGAATGGGTAAATGAGACATGCAGCGTAGAAGGGTTTTTGAGTTGTCAGAAGAAAAGTTTTTCCTCGGCCAAAAGCTAAATTCAGTCTCAGTATGACAAAGATGTTTCCCAAGTTTATGAATAATAATAAAAATAGTTTTATAGAGTAAAATGATCAAAAGAAAAAAGTTCCTGTCCTGAAAGGTCCTCCAGGTTCAGGATGAGAACGGTTCAGTGGGGGTAAACTAGAGCTGTTTGTTTGTTCAGCAGTGAGAGTGAGGAAGGAAGGAAGGAAGGAAGGAAGGAAGGAAGGAAGGATGGAAGGAAGGAAGGAAGGAAGGAAGGAAGGAAGGAAGGAAGGAGGAAGAAGGAAGAAGGAAGAGAAAGCTTAAAATGTTTACTCTGCCTCTCATTGAATGTGTGATTTCAGCCTCAGGGAAATATGTTTTATGGGAATAAAATGCCAAAAAGACATTTATCTGATTCACAAAGCATGGACAGAGAGTTAAATGCTCCACAAACCCCTCCATCATTTTTTTGCACACATTTAAATCCATTATTCATCCATTTAAGGCAAAACAAACTCTTTGTGATTCAAATGAGCCTCATGGCAACCAACTAATTCACGTAAGTTTTTAGCATACAGGTGATGATGTGGCCACACAACTCCACAAACCATTCAAAGTTATGCTGCAATATTTTTTTCTTGAAGTCACATCCGCTGTACATGATCACAGGGTCATCATTTTGTGGTTAACCATGAGAGAAAGACATTTAAGACATTTAAGTCCAAGCCAAAATGTGAAACTTGTTATTGTTAAAGAGTATAGAAGCAAATTCTGTTGTCAAAAAAAAAAAAAAGAAAGAAAGTTGAAGTGTTGAATACTGCAGTCCCTAAAGTGTCCACTTGAGGCTGGCTGAAAAAGCCAAGAAACCAAAGAGGGGTGATGTTGGATGCCTATTTTTACAGTTAATTACAATTTATTGTTAAAAGCCTGTTTAAATATTTAATTTACTCATACATTTGTATGTGATTTAATTTTTAAGTTGTATTGTATAGTATTGTATGAGCATTTCCCCTTATTTATAGTCCGGCTTAAGAGAGAGAGGAAATTCAAGGAGCAGAGAATTCTTCTGTACATTTTTTTTTTGTCACAGAATTCAAATTTTCACTGATTTTCACCATTCAAATTGTAAAATATTTAACATACTCAGTAGAAGTGTGTGTGTACTTTTCACATGTCTCAATCTTGTATTTTTTAAAATATTCAGCATTTTCTCTTTTTTTTGGCCTATAAAAATGAATGGCAAAGATCTGTTACCACGGCAATCACAAAGCTGATGATGTCATGAGGCCACAAAGCTGATGATGTCATAAAGGGTTAGGGTTAGGCAGTGGTGCGCCTCACTGGAGATTATCTCTGCTACCCGTCATCGTGGAAACCACACAGCTGATGATGTCATAAGGGGTTCCAAGGTTATACATAGGACTGAAGTGGTTAGGGTTAGGGTTAGGGCTCAGCATTTCAACATTTAGCATTTGCTGATAGGAAATGCCCCCACCCCTGGTTTAATTACCTATTTGTTAAAAGTAAAATAGTTAAATTGCCAATATGTTTCTTTCAAACTTTAATCATCCAGTCCACCACACAACATCAAACAAGAGTCAGTGGCAGAATAAGCTTTTTGGCACTGGCAGAGAAGATTTGGCAAATTTTTCATGGGAACAACCCACATACTCGGCTCTGCTGCTCATCCGACAAACTCATGTTCTTTACGGAACATTTAAAAGAGAAATAAACAGGCTCTATTAGTAGTTAAAGTTCAATTTTTATCACCAAGAAGTTTTGTTAGAACAAAGAAATAATTTCCAGTCACAGATATTTTCTTGCTTAAACCACAAGTCCAACAGCGCCCTGTTTTTGAAAGTTTTTATAATGAAATTTTAATGATGTGATGTGATGGGTTGGATTTGCCAGGAGACTAAACAGCCTCTTCAGCTCCACCTCTGTGTCCAGGTTAGATTGAATCAACACATGGCTCCTGCCATCAGTTTTGTACAGTCTGTGAATAAAACAGGCTGATGCTGTTGTACCTGGAGCAATGTTAGCATGCTAGCATGCTTCACCCACCTGGACAAAGTGGAGCAGTGTGTTATTTTTGAGTATGAATCTCTACCTTCCTGACACACTTCAGGAATAGCAGGAGATGGCCCACTTACTGACCACCTGTGCTCTATCATTAACAGAGACGACTTTATGTTTGGCTCTGTGTTGTTTGTCTTCAGTCTGCATCATCTGATGTGACACAAACACTCTCAGGAGGCTCCTCTGGGAAGAGGACAGCCTCCACAGTTTTCCTCTTGGTTCCCGCTGGTGCCTGTTACATGGATGCTGTTTAAGGGTATGAGATTAAAGTGGCCTTTCCTCTTGATTGCAGTTCACAGACTCACTTTGCATTTCTGTGCTCTTTCATCTGCAGAACAAAACACGACTAGGTATAGTAGACGGCTTTGATATTCCCTCTTTGCAGTCTCCCTCAAAGTGATTTTCATCGAATGTGAAAGAGAAAAAGTACAAAAACGACAAACATCAAAAAAAAAAAAAAAAAAAATCCCGCTAAATGTCAGGGTATGTAAACAAACTGTGTTCACACATCACCTTCAGATTCCTGTACGTGTGTGTTTTCCAGTGTGTGTGTGTCAGTCGTACATGAATCTGATGAAGATGTGTGAAGGGAGCGGGGGCCAAAGGCAGAAAGCGTAATTAACTCTGCAGCTTTTGAGCTCCGTTTTATCAGAGGGACATTTATTTCAATTACAAGCACGTTTACTGTAGATAACCTGACCCACCGGACTGCCCGCACAGAGCAGAGGTGGCATTTCAACACAGTGTTTCTGCTTGATTAAACTTCAGTCTCAGCAGGGCTTTTGTAAATAAACTGGGTGTTCAAAGACCTGTAGTTAAACACACAGGTTTGAATCTACAGGAAGTGAAACGGTCATGTTTTCACATACACTGTTTCAAACAAACTCACAAGGACATCACCGATCATTTTTGGAAAATTGTTACATGAGGAAATGTGCAGAGCTCTGTGTGCAAAATTTGCAGCACATTCACCAAAGTTTATAACAGAATAACAGACAATGACTCATCACAGCTTCGTAAACTTTGAGGTCGACAAAAGAAATAATAATGTGCATGGGTAATTATTGTTAAGGTTTGCACCAAAAAACAAAAAAAAAACCTGGAAATCTCTTACCTGAATCATTAACACAAATGTGAGAAAATAGTTTCACTCACAAGTCTGTGATTTTTGTTCACACACCCTGAAATCGAGCTCTGCTCTGCCTGCTTTTCTTGTGCGGTTTCCTGCAGACATCAGTCTGATCAGCTGTGCCTGTTTGCTTAGTTCAAACTCACAGTCCTTCATGTTAATTCTGTCAGACATGAGGAGCACATACAGGAACATTAGACCTTTCAGCAAAGCTGTCTTAGAGGGCTTTTTTTAAATGAAATGTGTTTTTCAGCAGCACAGTGTTTTTGATGTTTTCCAGCAGTGGCAGCAGTGTGTGTGTTGCAGCCTAAGTTTGATGTTGCTTATAAGAACAAAATAGCATGTTTGACATGTCTGTGAATGTGTTATTTACTGGGTTAGAAATGCTTTACAGCACAGTTTCTGTCTCTGAACATAAAAGTGATCATGGCAGAAATGATCGTCTTCCTGTTTATGATCGAGCTCCTTCTCTCTCTTCTTGTCTTTCAGCTCTGGTAGGACCCTGAGCGTGTCGGCGGCAGGCTGGCCCAGGTCACGTGGATGCTGCTGGGTCCTGTCCAGTACTCTCCTCACCACCTGCTCCTGCTCCGCCCACCTCCACACCAGCCATGGCCATGAGTAGTGACCCCGTCTGTGAGAGGCTGGGCCCCGACTCTGACACACAGACCAGCAGTCTCACAGACACACTCGCAGCCATGACGACCAAAGACCCGGAAGGCTCTGCGACAAACGGTGTGAAGAATGGCGGGGGGCAAAGGGACGGGGTTCAGGGCAGGAGGACTCATCCGCTGCGGCCTCATATGACTGGGAGGAAATTGTCACTGCAGGAGAAAGGCACTTACGTTCCTGGCTCTGGAGGAGGATACACACACATTTCCCCTCGAGTGGCTCGCAGGCCCACTGTGGAATCTAAACGTGTGTCCATTTCAGACTCACAGGTGAGGATTTCATTCTTTTACATCGATAGATTTAAAAAACTGGAAAAAGTGACACTGAATATTTCTTTTGAAGTGGAGTCGTAGAATCAAAAATCAGATTTTGTGTTGATTCTGAGCAGAACATTTGGCTGATGGATCTCTGCTGTTGAGTGTGACAGGTGGTGTCATCGCGGGGTGTGAGGCACAAACTGAGAGAAAGCAGTTCCATTGTGTTCATAAAAGCAGTGGTCACTAAAAACGTAGCTCAGTATCTCTTCATGATCACCGTAAAAAGGAGAGCAGACGGCCTGTGTGCAACATGAAAGGATGGAGGAAGCGTGGGCAGGTGTCTACACTGGTCCTCCTTTAGCGTCCATCAGGAGAACACGGCTGAACGGGCTGAAACAAGATGTCAGTGCATTAATAAGATGTGTCACATGTGCAGCATGCATGATTCTGAATGTCCTGTGTTCTGCTTAAGTTGTTGCTGTGTTCGTCCAAATGAGTCAGATTACTCTTTAGAGCTGACCCTCTCGAGGTTAATACACTCAATGCGACCCTGAACCAATGTTCTCACGTTTACAACAGCCCTTTAAACTGTTTCATCACTAGGATATGAAACTTTTACTGGGCCACATTTTGATTCTCAGTATAAAACTTTATTTGTCCTCAACAGGGGCATTTCAGTCTGCAAAATTTCAGGAGCAAACATAAGAGTACATAAAAACATAAATCAGCACAATTGACACGTTAAAACACAAGGCAACATAAAACGGACAAATATAAAACATAAAACCCATAAAAAACATAAAAACCAACGAGAAGGTTGATCAGCTTAATCAATCAATTTCACTGGCTGTCAAAAAAGTGTCAAAAAAGTGCAAGAGTGCAAAATATCTCCTCCTCCTGGAGTTAAGAAGAGAGACTGCAGTAGGATTAATGGAGTTTTTGTATCTGTTGGTTTTGATCGTTGGGAGTCTGAGAGGCATACCTGATGGGAGGGGCTCAAACTGATGCAATGCAATGGGTGCGAGCTATCTGACAGGATATCCTTCGCCATGTTGTACACTCTTTTGTTGTACAAACCGGATTCGGTTGAAGTTGGGAAATTGTGTAAAATGTAAATAAAAACAAAATACAATGATTTGAAAATCCTTTTAAACCTATATTCAATTGAATACAACATATTTAATGCTCAAACTCATAAACTTTATTTTATTTTTCAAATAATAGTTAACTTAGAATTTCATGGCTGCAACACTGTATGTACTTTTCAGCATTTATGTTGCCTTTACAGAAATGTAAGTCACCCATGCCATGTGAACTAATGCACCCCCATACCATCAAAGATGCTGGCTTTTGAACTTAGCATTGATAACAGTCCGGATGGTCCGCTTCCTCTTTGGTCTGGAGGACACGACGTCCAGTGTTTCCAAAAACAATTTGAAAAGTGGACTCATCAGACCACAAAACACTTTTCCATTGTGCATCAGTCCATTTTACATGAGCTCAGGTCCAGAGAACCCGGCAGCGTTTCTGGATGTTGTTCATAAAGGGCTTTTGCTTTGCATGGTAGAGTTTTAACCCGCACTTACTGATGTAGTGACGAACTGTATTTACTGACAGTGGTTTTCTGAAGTTTTCCTGAGCCCATGTGGTGATATCCTTTACACACTCATGTCGGTTTTTAAGGCAGTGCCGTCTGAGGGATCGAAGGTCACGGTCATTCAATCTTGGTTTCCGGCCGTGGGGCTTACATGCAGTGATTTCACCAGATTCTCTGAACCTTTTGATGATATTATGGACCGTAGATGTTGAAATCCCTAAATTCCTTGCAATTTTGCTCTGAGCAATGTTGTTCTTAAACTGTTCAACTATTTTCTCACGCAGTTGTGGACAAAGTGGTGAACCTCGCCCCATCCTTGCTCGTGAATGCCTGAGCGTGTTTGGGGAGGCTCCTTTTATACCCAATCATGGTACCCACCTGTTCCCAATTAGCCTGATCACATGTGGGATGTTCCAAATAGGTGTTTGATGAGCTTTTCTCAGCTTTCTCAGTATTTTTTGCCACCTTTCCCAACTTCTACTGGACGTGTTGCAGCCATGAAATTATAAGTTAATTATTATTTGGCAAAAAACAATTCAGTTTATCAGTTTGAACATTAAATATGTTGTCTTTGAAGTGTATTCAATTGAATATGGGTTGAGAAGGATTTTCAAATCATTGTATTTTGTTTTTATTTACATTTTACACAATTTCCCAACTTCAACCGAATCCGGTTTGTACAGTTCCTGAAGAGGGTCCAGAGCTGCCCAGACTGTTTTACTGCAGACTCTGACTGTTCTTGAAAGAATGTTTTTGTTTCTAATATTCAGGGATTGAAACTAACAGATAAAACAGAAGGTGAGCACAGACTCAAAAAAAGAACCATAAAACATAGTAACCAAGGACCTGTCAACCTGGAATTTGGAAAGCTTTCTAAGACAGAAGAGATGCTGCTGACATTTCTTGAACACTGCATGTGTATTATGCTCAAAGGTCAGTTTCTTGTCAGTTATGGTGTCTAATTACTTATAGGACTCCACAGTCTCAATGCTCTGTCCTTTGATTATGGTGCTGACAGAACAAGGAGGGGAGATTCTGAAATCCGATGACAGACCATGAGAGGATTCCTCATTGTTTAGCAAGCTAACAATAACAGTGTCATCAGCAAACTTTAAAATATGACCGTTTCCATATGGACTCCTGCAGTCATTTGTGTACATGATGTAAGAGAAAGGAGATAGAACACACTCTTGAGGGGACCCAGTGGAACAGACAAATCAGAGAGCACTCCATTTACTCTCACTCTCTGAGTCCTCAACATAAGAAAATCCAAAACCCAACCAGCAATGCTATTATTTATTTATTTTTATTTATTTATTTATTTATTTATTTATTTATTTATTTATTTATTTATTTATTTATTTATTTATTTCGGCACGTCAGCACACTTATACAACATCACACATTGTCAATAGTTGATCAAATTGTACATGTCCGAAAGGGAAGATGGGAGAAGCAGAGCTTATCTAGTCCCGTCCCCATTTTCTCAATATTTAGTCTCCTCTTTTCCACATATCATCAGATTATTATAAATTTGTATTCCATTTACAGAAGTATGATATTTAAGGCCAAACTGATCAATAAGTTTCTTGACAAGCAGATAAGGCTGAATAGCAGTGGTACCCAAACTATGGCCCACAGGCCAGTCACGGCCCACCTCCTCATTTGGCTCCCATGCAAAAGAAATGCATTATGATTTTTTTCAGTGCCAGGTTTCAGTACCCAAAGGGTTAATTATGTGATCGTGAACTGATTATGCTGCCAGTGATTCGCTGTACCGTTACACGTGGTTGTGGTATGCAGGAAGGTGTTGCCATATTAGCGTCTCTGTCAGCTGCAGTTTCCTGAAATACACTCCATTCAGTACCATCCAGACAGCCCTGCAAAGTTAAAATAACATCCTCTGACCATTTCATAACATTTTCAGTTATGACTTTCCCCCTCTAAAGAGACGTGCGATACTCGGGAACCAGGTGCACACAACAGTGATCAGCTGAGCCCAACAGAGGGAGAGGGATCGATTTGTACGCGTCTTTAATAGAACCATAACACCGATCAAGGATCTTATCCTTTCTTGTAGGGCAGGACACTGTGGGCAGGGATTAAAGTCGCCCAGGATTAAATTAGGAGCGTCTGGGGAAAGTGACTGCAGTTTCTGCACAGTCTGAAAGATCTACTCAGAGGCAAGGCTTACATTAGCCCTTGGATGTATGTAAACTAGAGTTACGAAGATCTGCAGGAACTCCTGTGGTAAATAAAATGTTAATAATACCTTACCCAGTCACATCCAGTAAAAAGCTGTCTTGAACAAAGAAAAGTAGTGTTAAAAAGAAGATCTGATCTCCATTTATTTCCATAACAGACACACACCTTAAGAGTCATGACATCATGACAGCTGAAAGGCGTCGCTGCAGTCAAACAGATAGTCCTCACAGGCTTTTTAACCTAAATTCAATATATGGAAAAGTTAGAGGCCTGTAGTCTCATGTTTAATTTATAACATGAGACGCTTTGATCATCTGGCTCTCAGTAAGAAACTTTATAAAGGTACGTTTGCAGAAATTCGGAATTGTTCCTTTAATTGTACATGTGGAGGTAGTTATGGATTATTTAGAAAGCCAACCTGCAGCTGTAAATATACATGATGCTGTTTGCGCTAACCCTGAAAGCTTCAGAGTGCGCGGCAGCAGCGGGTGGCTCCTTCAGTTTTCCCCTCCTTTCTCTTCCTTTCAGAGCCAACATTAAAAATTCACGACATCTGCCGGGATGTGGAACCCCTGTGCAGTGCTGCCACAGACCAGCAGACCTGTCACTGTGTCCTATCTGCAAACGGAGCCTGAGCTCCATCACTGAGCCATAAAAAGGAGTCATGTTGATGCTGCGGCTACAGCATGACACAGCAGAGAGAGAGAGAGAGAAAGAGAGATTTCTATCCACACAAATAGCAGCTATGACTGACATTTCGAGTCGTCTGTATATAGAAGCAGTTACCACATAAAAATGACTGACAACTGATTGATTTCCTTTAGGTTCTCATCTTCTTCCCAAACCAGTTTTTGGCAGGCAAACTGGGAAATCCCATCCTCACTATGAGGAGGAACCCAAGCACAGCTCTGTTACTGAAGCACAGAAACGTCTCACAGCGTCTGGTGTTTTGCAGGAAACGCTTCTTATTCTCACACTGATTTTCTCTTTGCTTTCTCTTTCTGTCAGTGACTCTGTTTTGTACACAAAATGAGTGCACCCCCCCCCCTCCCTTGAGAACTCAAACAACATTCACGCAGTGAGGATCAGGAAAATCCTGAGGAAGTGGAGAAAAGCTATTTTCCCTGGTGTTATAATTGTCAGAAATCTAATATGATGTGAAATTGTCTGAGACGGTTAAGTGTAGAGGAAAATTAAGATGAAATATCCTCTGATATCTTTGTTCTCACAGATATTTCCATTTGGAGGATCCCTCTTGTTGTGAGCTGTTAAACGCAGACTGCTACAGTTCTTACCTTAAGATAATTAAAACTCATTTCTGCATTAAGGGAAAAAGCTTTTCTTTGCAAACATTTCTGAATGAGGACACTAGAAACAGGACAAAGAATCCAAACGGAACACACCCCAGGACGGTGCCATGGTGGGAACAACCCCCTTTTGAACTAATTCCAATGTGGGACCTAGACTTATGAGTGTTATGCCCCATCAAGTGGTGGTCAGGACACAACATGCTGAAGCCCATTTCACCCAAGTCCCACGGACAAACAAAAGGCTTCAGTGTTGCCAGATGGGAAATATAAAATTATCGTACCAGAGCCTCAAAATTATCGTATTTTGGGGGAAATTATCGTACACCCGACAAAATAATCAAAATAACTGATAATGATCAAAACAACTGTCTTATTGTTGCGCTAAAATCACAATTGATCACTCTGTTTAGTGTCCTACAGGCACTTTTGTGGGCATTCATCGCCCTGCCCCACATCAGCAGCGTTTGATCAGCAGCTCGAGGCTCCAGTGCTCATTTTTCTCTCAACTGACTGACTTTCTCCTGACGGAGCTCCTACGACCGTGATTGGCTGTCGATCGTTCTGAGACCAATGACACTTGAACTATGATTGGCTGGAAACGTCACATGATATAAGATGCATTTAGGGTTTACAGATAAATCCGTCAGACTGGGGTAGATCTGTAACAACCACGCGAAATTATCAAATTATCGTACATTTAGCCTTTTTTGGAATTATTGATTGTACATCGTACAGAGGACTAAATTATCGTACAAATACGATAATTATCGTACGTCTGGCAACGCTGAAAAGGCTTCAGTGATGAAATAATAAAAATTTATTTGCACAAAAAAACAACTTAAATGCATACAACTTACAACAACAGAAGCCAAATGAAAATACCTCTGGGTGAAACTCAGGCTACAACTAGATTAACTCTAAATCAGTTTTAAGAATGAAATAAGGTAATCTAAGGAAACAAAGGAATCAAGTTATGATCTAACTGATCCCAAACTACTCAAAGATTAGATTAATCAAACTGAGACAACACCCCTACATTAACCCAAAAGAATAAGCTAAAAATAACCCAAATTAATACAAATCCTAACACAAAGGAGCGCGTGGCATGGCCGATTGAGAGATGGGAGACATGGGAGTCCCCGCTGTGATGTGCTGACGTCACAGACATCCTTAAATAGAGCCCCAGCTTCTGGCGCAGCCAATCAGCAGCAGAATGCAGAGAATCATCCACCAATCGTCGTTAAGCAACATACCTGCATGCACTCACAAAAAGCACCATGCACACACTTAAACGCACACACACCACAGAACGAATCCAAAACAACATCAGTATATACACACACTTCAGTTAGGATCACTCTCATCATAGATTTGACCCCTTTTTTGCCAAATAAAACAGTATAGTTGGCATTGTAGGTTCTGCTTTTCAGAGCACTCCCTGGGTTAGCCAAGCAGCCTGCTTAGGCTTTCCAGAGAGTGTGATGCAAAATCCCCCACATGAGTAAAAACATACACTTCATAGGGTACAAACATAGAGACTTAATAAGAGGAGGCTGGGGTGGAGGAGGCGATACAGCAAGACAGCAGGAGTAGCAGGTATAGGTGAGATCGAAGACGTGTTTAAATACACCGCCTTAATGCTATACACGAGCTGTGATTGGTTGAGTGTGGTTGGAAGTGAGTAAAACAGCTTGTCAGCTGATAACAGCTAGTTATATGATTTCCATGTCCTGCAAAAACTTACTTTAACTTAATTTATATAAACAAACAAAAAGACACGATACGACCTCAGTCATAACAAGTGTCCCAACGAACGAGTTTTTAAAAAAACAAGCTGTCTCTCCAATGATTTTTCAATTGGAGTTGAGAGCTAATATTCAGGATACGAGCCAGCTTCAGACACCCCAATGCTGGCACAGCAAACGCTAAAGTGAACGCCGTAATATCCGCCCAGCATCCTGTGTTTCACTCATTCACTTTAGGCATTGAAATCGCAGTGGAAGCATCAGAAAAAGTTGGGCGTGGGTTGGTGCTATCTAATGATACTTGCCTAACTAAAAGCATTGTTAAAGGGAGGATGAAACAGCTGATTGGACAGGTTTTTATGGTAAACAGCTGCAGATGAAAGTGAGGAAAGCGTGGATATAACATAAATGACATGGATATAAAGTAACAATGCTGGATGTTCAGATTAAACGTGTACAGATTTTCAAACAGCTTCATTTGTTGCAGAAATCCCTGAATCTGTCTGTAAACTGATCAAAACACTTTGTTCTAAAAATTGGCACAAGATCTTTACCAGACTTGCTGAAATGATGAGGTCATCAAATAACTGACTGGTTCATGACATGTTGGAGGGGTGGACCTCAAACACCATAGGCTCTGCCCATAGCTACACCCCTGACTGGCCAATCAGAGTGAAGGGGGTTTGTGGAGTGGGGAGCCTTAAAGAGACAGCAGCTAAAACAAAATGTTCCAGACAGAGGCTGAAACTGTTTTCTAAAACATCAGTATGAGAAAATCTGATTTGTAAATCAGGTAAAAGTACAACCGGTGTTTCAGAGGGGCAGAATAAAGCAAAAAAACAATAATTAAGTACAATACCCCTCTTTAAGATTCTCTCAGTTGCCACCTTGATGTGTTGCTTCTGTACATAGTACATTGGATGATTCATCAATGCAGGTAATTAGGTAACAAGTCATTGGAGGACAATGATTACTTTTCATGGTAGAAGAAGGAAATTGAAGCTGTTCAAATCTTGGTTGTAGTACCTTCTTTGTGCCTTTGGACCAAGTTGCATCGTGTGCATGCAGCCACAGATATGCCTCAATATCCAGTCAGCCAAAACACTGCAGAGGGATCATTAATAGGATGCATAACATTAACAGCATAATATGAGTAAATTGATGTTTAAAGACTCAATCATGTAAAGATGCTATTTGGAAGTATTTCTGAGTACATACAAGTGGACTGAAAAGTATCTTAGCAATGCTTGTACCGTACAGGGAGGGACAGAAGGACACTCCTCAATCATGTGTCTAATGACTTGCATTGCAAAGACTAAGACTATGTAAAAATTAAGAACAAAAAAGTGTTGGATCCAGTGAAAACCTTCAGCAGCCTCCACCTCAGTCATTATAAAAGCTTTAAAATCAAGCAGTAACCACCAAAGGAACAACAGCCTCAGAAGAAGCTGTTGGATTCATCCCTCTTGATCAGCTGACTTTCACTGAGATGGGAGGTTTGATTCTCTGCAGACGAATGATGTATTTGAATTGAAACCAATGTGAGTGTTGGTTTCAGAGCCAAATGAGCATGAAATGACTATCAGCTCAAATCCATTAAATAAATCCCTGATCCTCATCTATAATAAGAGGGTTCAGTTTTTGTTTCTTGATATTGTAAGAAGTTGAATTAGTTTGTTGCACAATGAAAGGTGGAGAGAGCAGATACACACTGAAACAAGCTGCCAAGACATCAAACAATAGTGCCAGGAGCTGCAAAATAGTTTTTGCTGCAATGAGATAACATCTGCAACAACTGCAGGTGTTTTTTTTTTTTTGCACTTAATACTGAGTCAGGAGGAGAGAGATAAGGTTCAGCAGTGGTGAGCAATTCCTTTAAGATAAGACTCCATAGAAGGTGAACAATAAATAAGATAGATGGAGGGAGTACTGTGAGGGGCTGTTTTATTCAGGAATCCTCTCTCCTGTGTGGTCAGACTGGACTCTGGGAAACATATATATATATTAGACACAATGATTAATGTAGAGAGGAAACCAAATCAGAGTGCTTGGTGCGGTCATTTTGCAAAATAGATTTTTGCAGCTCCCTCCTGATGAGTCCACTCTCTCTCTCTCTCTCTCTCTCTTTGCTTGCGTCTGAACTCAAGGCCGCTTTGTATTCAGGGCCTGCAGCTTCTCAGCTTCTTGGACCATCAAAGCAACAATGTTAACTATGCACTCAAAGTGTCCACTATGTACTACAAGTGTTCACTAAAAGAGTCAGATTCATCTGTGTGGAAATGTTGAGCCAATCATATCCTCAGTTTTATCTAAGAGTCAAAAAGTTTCTGTCTTTAATTTCTGATGAGGTTGTTAACAGATTTTGAAACGAGGCAACCATTAAGCACAGATTAACATCAGTGTCTATGCATTTCACAGCACATTAGCATACAACTCCAACTCCAATATAGTTGGGACATTGTGTAAAACATGAATAAAAACACTACAATGACAAGGTATTTTTTGTTCAAACTGATAAACTTTGTTTCTATTTATTTACTTATTTTTTTAAATATTCACTCATTTTGAATTTGATGGCTGCGTCGCGTTCCTAAAAAGCTGGGTCAGGTTCATGTTTCCACTGTGTTCCATCACCTTTCCTTTTAACAACACTCAATAAGTGTTTGTGAACTGAGGACACTAATTGTTGAAGCTTTGGAGGTGGAATTCTTTACCATTCTTGATTGATGCTCCATACATTTTCAATGGGAGACAGGTCTGGACTGCAGGCACGCTAGTCTAGTACCTGCACTCTTTTACTACAAAGCCACACTGTTGTTACACGTGCAGAATGTGTCTTGTCATTGTCTTGCTGAAATAAGCAGGGACGTCCCTGAAAAAGACGTGGCTTGGATGGCAGCATGTGTTGCTCCAAAACCTGTATGTACCTTTCAGCATTAATGGAGCCTTCACAGGAACACTTCGGAAAACAAAGTGAAGTGTTTAACTCCTTCACACATGCAGGACTAAATCTGTCTGCATTCATTTAATGTCTCACCATCTGCAAAGAAAGGCCAGTTCTGCATATTTCTTTCATTCACCCAAGACACATAGAGAAGGACCGTTTATTTGATTTTTCTCCACAACAGGTTGAGAAAATGAGTTTACAGACACTAGCTTTAAATACAGCTTTCTTCTTTTGCTGTTGCATACTTCCTGAGGCAGGCCTGCTCATTACCTTGATAAAATGAAATGCATTCTCATTGACTCTGAATGGCACAGTGGCAGTGATCTATGAGCCTCAGACCTGTATCGATCCCTCTCTGAGTAATGGAAGGAGAGTTCGGTGCAGATGGAGAACAAAGTTAGATTTGAAAGCACACAGGATGAGGTGAGACAAGTGTGTTGCATTTAAGGGCTGCAGGGAAAAATGTGAAACAACGTTCTAATAGGACAGATTGACCACAAGTGCACTCAGAAGATGTACTGCAGCCCAATGAGTGCTTGCATAATGTGCATGAGTGTCAGATGTATTTAATGCATCCTGCATTCCCCTCTGTATCCATCAGTCCCAAGAGAGTATCAACTGCAGTGTCGAGCTCACTGAGCATGTACAGAAGAATCGTTAAAGTCCCTTTTACTGTTCCTTTCTTTTGATTCTCCTCATTTGACTTTCCCTTTATCCTCCAACGCCCCATTTTCTCGTCTTTTCATGTCTCTCTATTCAATCAAAGAAATCCTCTTTGAAATTCCTCTGCTTGCTTCATCCACAAAACTTCCATCTACTATTCTTTCTTTACCCTTTTGTCGTAATCCCTGCCCACGGTGCTTCACACTATCAGACCCTACAAAGCGTCACCCTCACATCTCCTGCAGCTCCACGGGCGTGTACAAAACCAGCTACATAACCGGGAGTTATGTAAGAGACTATGTTTCTAAAATACCCTGCCTGCTGCTGAGTGGAGTCCTGCCCTGCGCTGCTAGTTGGTGCTGTACTTTGTGTTTTGTTACATCCTCTGCCTCCTCTCATGCTGCACACAGCATCAGCCCTCAAGCGCTGGTCTTGCTCTGGCACATCAGCGAACACCTTTTTTATGCTAATGAGACAGTTGCTTCAATCCATTCACATTTCATCCCTCACTCTTTGTTTATTGATCTTCTTGTCTCCACACCACAAGTTAAAAACTGGACCCCTCCCTTCTCCTCCTTTTCTCTCCTCTTTTTTCCTGCTTTGTTTGTTTCTCCTCCACCCGCCTTGCCCTTGGCTGACTCTGGGTGGTTGCTATGGAACTGCAAATCAACCATTTAAGCAGTAGCACTCTAATGGATTTGCAGACGATAAACAGAAACTGCAGACTGCATCGTTACCTACATCTCAGGGATAAATGACCTCAAACAAATGTACACAGACACACACAGACACACACACTCACACTCACACACACACTCAGTGGGGATGTTTTGTTCAGAGATGGCCTTGTTTTTTCTTCCCTGCAGAAAATAAAAGCCTGTCATCTCACTGCTTGCTAACTGCAGGACATTTTTGAGGGTTGGTAATAGTTTTCTTTTATAATCTGTAAATATATTTTAGAACTGTAGGCCTGGAATGGAGGCATGTAATGTGTAAAGAAGGGTTATTTTTCTTTATTTAAGGCTTTATTCTGTCCCTCTGGTGCCCCTGTAGAAGCTTTACATGATGTACAGCTCAAAAAAATCCAAAGCTTGAAAATCAAAGTTTTTCAGAATACTCTTATTTCAGTCTCTATTTGAAAAACTTTGTTTTAGCTGCTGTCTATTTAAGACTCCCCGCTCCACAAACCCCCTTCCCTCTGATTGGCCAGCCCTCTGGAGGCCTCTCAGAGACAAAGCTGTGGGCAGACCTTGGTGTTTGAGGCCCACCCTTCCAATGTGTCACAAACCAGTAAGGAGATCCTGATAGGATAACCTAATCATTTCAGCAAGTCTTGTGAAGATCTCATGCTATTTTTAAAGCTTTTTTTAACCAGTTTACAGACAGATTCAGGGATTTCTACAACATATGAATATGTAGAGGTTTGAAAATCTGCACGTTCAGTCTAAACATCCAGTATTAATACTTTATATCCATAGAAATATAGAGAGTTTAAATTTCAGAGACATAATACCCCCTCTTTAATGTACAGGGAGGACCAAAGGTGATGCTGCTAGCTCTGCAAAGATGAGCCACCATTATTAAACCTGCTGACAGCGTTCAGTTACATTTCATAAATTGCTCTTTTTTCATTTCTGTCTTTTGGTATTTCCTGTCTTTCGACCAATCAGTTAATCTTGAAAATTACAACCAAATCCCTGTTTCAAATTGTGAAGTTGTGACATTGTGTAAAATGTAAGTAAAAAACAGAATACAATGATTTGCACATCCTTTTCAACCTGTATTCAATACACCACTAAGACAAGATGTTTAGAACCAATATATAATTTTTTTTTTTTTTATTATGATTTTTTGCAAATATTCTCTCATTTTGAATTTGATACTTCCAACACATTCCTAAAAAGCTGGGACAGGGTCAATAAAAGACTGGGAAAGTTGAGGAATGCTCCAAAAACACCTGTTTGGAACATTCTACAGGTGAACAGGTTCATTGGAAACAGGTTAGTGTCATGATTGGGTATAGAAGGAGCATCCCTGAAAGGCTCAGTTGTTTACAAGCAAGGATGGGACGAGGTTCACCGCTTTGTCCAAATGTTTCTCACCGTACAATTGCAAAGAATTGATGGATTTCATCACCTTCAGTCCATAATATCATCAAAAGAAAGAAAACCATTGTCAGTTAACACAGTTCATCACTACATCTACAAGTGCAAGTTCAAACTCTACCATGCAAAGACAAAGACATATATCAACAACACCCAGAAACACCGCCGGCTTCTCTGGACCCGAGCTCATCTGAGATGGACTGACACAAAGTGGAAAAGTGTGCTGTGGTCTGACGAGTCCACATTTCAAACTGTTTTTGGAAATCATGGACGTGGTGTCCTCCAGGCCAAAGAGGAAAAGGACAATCTGGATTGTTCTCAGGTCAAAGTCTCAAAGCCAGCATCTGTGATGGTATGGGGGTGTGTTAGTGCCCATGGCATGGCTAACTTGACCATCTGTGAAGGCTCCATTAATGCTGAAAGGTACATACAGGTTTTGGAGCAACATATGCTGCCATCCAAGCCATCCATTGGGGTTGTAGTTGCTTTTGTAATTTTCTGATTAATACCAAAGGTAGCGGAGAATTAGCAGCTTTGACAAAGATTAAGAGCATCTCCAACACAGCTCAGTCAGGGTGTTTCTGGTCTGCAGTCACCAATGCCTACGTGAAAAAGTCTGGGGAAATTAACTGCATATATAGTGATGCATGCAAAGAATGAGGACTGGCCTGTGACGTCTGATCCAACAGAGGAGCTGCTGGAGCTCAAACTGCTGAAAAAGTTACTGCTGAGTGCTGACTGAGAAAAGGTGTCAGAAAACTTTACATCAGTTTTTTTTTTTAGTATAGTTTAAACACCATTTCTCACTGTTGCCAGTACTCTTCTTGTTTTCATGCCTCCTGGCCCTCAGGACACAGTAAATGACTGACACATTAGCAGGAGGGGCTAAGCTCTTTATGGATCGGACAACAAAATCTGATCCATAAAGGCCCCACATCATAACTTTTAGTACTTATAAGATCTCCTGCTGATGTCTTGGTGCGAAAAACTAACTTAAAGTGAAGTCCATGTCCCATCAGGTCAGGGCTGTTCATGACCTGAGCTGATGAGAGAGGAGCCCAAAAAATGTAAAATGATTAACATTAGTCTGTGTTCAGCTATCATTTCAGTGTCATGTCACTCTTAGTTTTACTTGGTCAGAAAATCCCATAACGTGTCTGTGACAGCAACTCACTGTCTGTGTTGTTATGGAGTAACATGTAACAGTCGGCCTATTTGTCACCATCATATATTTAAAATGTAATTCTGTCAAAGACACCATGTTTTCATCTGAGAAAGGCATTTGTGGTTTTTATTTTGGTTCATACGAATGAATTCATGGCAAAGAATAATAATGGAGCCAAGACAATGTGATTTAACATTTAAGGGCATCAGAAGGCTGCGTAAATAATGTTTAGCCAGCAACTTCACTCATTATGTTGGTTTTATTCATAGATTGACTCCTTTTTAAGGTTTTATAATTTCCCAGAGGTTTATCCCTTTTTTATGTTTTTGTACTGGACTAGTTGGAAGCCTTAAGGTACCAATAAAAATCATCATTTTTATTTTTTAAACTAATTGGCAGATTAGTCAGTTATCTGATTTTTTTTCTTCCAAATATCAGGATCGGCATTGACCACAAAAAAAATCCATAGCTGTTGGGCCTTAATTTCTACTCTGACAGATGTTTCATGGTGTTTTGTTGACACAGTATTTAGATGAGAATATGTTCCACATTGGAACCTTCTCTGTGTCTGTATTAGGCTAACATTACTGGTTTAGTATTTAATCTCTCTCACCCTCCCCTCCCCCCACAGGACTGTATCCAGCTGAACCAGTACAAGCTGAAGAGCGAGATTGGAAAGGTGAGCATGTTCTGTTTTCTGCCAATGGCCTGCCTTCAGTTTGGATCAGAGGGAATAGCTGTGGAGAAGATTGGCTCTTTGCTCAATTTAACTTTTAAGGGAAAATTGGACTCCAAATTATTTTGAGCAGGTGCACACAAAGAGTGAGAGCATGTTTTCTTTCATTTGGGTCTTTTCGGGTCTCTATATTTATATTTTACTATGTGTTGAACATTTAAAAGAGAAATTAAGTTAGGCTTACTGACAAGGTGTGTCTTTATCAGCTTCAGCACTGAGCTGAGGACAGCGACACAAGAGCCACCCAGGTAGGCTACTGAGTCCTCAGTACTGCTGAAAAGTGCTGAAGTGGAGATGAAGGGGAAGCCTTTTTTTCTTTTTGGATTTGTTTAACTGGCCCATCCAGTTTTCTGAAGCCCGACCCACAATCAAAATCCTGGCGTCGCTAGTACCCTGACAGACACCCATTCTCTAAACCCTGTCTCAGCAACACAAAGAGTTAAGTTTAAACGGGAGGTCTTATCAGTATAACTTCAAACCCCTCTTCTGATATTCTGTTTTCCATCTGGCACTTTCAAGGAGTTTGCTTTAGATCTTTTCCTGAAAAATTCACTAAGTCAGGACAGCTTTTTATTCATCCGCAGATTAAAAAAAATTATTGTTATAGACGCGCTTAAAACATGCTGCTCTTCAAAAATAATACACAGTTCAATTCTTGCTGTAGATGCTTCAGATAAATATATTGATTTTTCTCAGGACACCCCCACCTAACCAAAGAAAATCCCCTCCTTTTAGTGATCTAGATAGATAACAATTAACTGACTGTGAAGAGGGTCACGGGTTGCTGATGGGTGATCCACATTAACTTTAACTGGAGAGAGAGCGGCACACTGCATGGCCATAAATGCTGAAGAAGTTGAGTTTTACCTAGTGGGAAGTTGAGTCCCATGTTTGACTGTAATTCCCTCTGTTTCATTAACTGAACCCTCTGTTCAGCATAAATCCATCCGTCATGAGAAAGTAACCAACATACCTCAAGCAGGGGTGTGTCCAAACTTTTTAAACTGGGGTGCCCCACCCAGGGCACCGACTTGCGCAGGGGGTGCTTGAAGTTTGGGAGCCCCTATTTCAATAAATTGCATTTGTGTTTCATTTACGTACTAAAAATAAGAACCTATAGGCTACAGCAATTACAAAAATAAAAAAAAAATAAACTGAACTCGACAAAATCATCTTAAAATACAAAAATAAAAAAACAGTGTGTAAAAGTAAACTAAACATTAATCTGTTGTGTACTGAAAACATTACTGCACAAGCTTTTTTAATTGTATTTTAAAAATCAAAAATGTATAAAATAGACATTTGTGTGTTCATAGTTATGCAATACATATTTCACAACTACCAATAATCTCCGCATGTTCCTTTTATAAGCAGGTAGACTCATTATCTAGTATATTGCAAATCATAACATTTACCAATTGTTCCACACTAATACTTGAGCTAACTCCAAATGACTGTGCAGATATACTGATGCTTATCTCTGCAGAAATTGTTGAGTAACATTTAAAAAAGGAAACAAAAACAGACCGTTTAGGAAACTGCATGGTTAGCATTGCTAACAGAATAGAATAAACTCAGTGTGGTGAACTCAACGCTGGATATTGAGAGATGAAACGTGTTGAAAACAAAAGGGTAAATATTCAGTAGGGCTGCACAATTTGGGAAAAAGGTGCGATTTGCGATTAGGTGGACAATATTGCGATTGCGATTGTGCTTGCCATTTAATTAAAAAAAAGTTGTGTCATGAGTCTACAGACTTGCTTCGTTATCATGGGGGGAAAAAATCAAGGGAAAGGCAGAGATGGATTACTGAGAATTTTTAATTGTGTCCTAATTCACAAAATATCCAAAACTTGCTGTATACAAACAACAGTGTTATTAGTGTATTAGTGGTGGGACTTGATTAAAAAAAATTAATCAAATTAATTATGCCATTTGTAATTAATTAATCGTAATTAATCGCATTTTAATCACATCGATATTCAACATCAGAAGCAACACTTTTCAAACAGATTTTGGTAGAAGACTAAATCATTGAATAGTCACATACAGAAGTTTAAACTACAAAATCCTGTTTATTTTGCTCAAAAGATGTTTTTTTGAAAACACGTCAATCTCCACAGAGCAGATCGTACGAAACAGGAAAACAGACACGAAAAACGATCAGAGTTTCCGGTCTTTTCAAAATAAAGCTCCATGTTCAGCCTGTCGATCGTAAAATTATCCTCGTATATTAAAACTTCGACACTGGCACAGGGCCAGCAGTCATCAGCGGGTCAGACCCAGAGGAAATCTGACGCCATGGACGAGAAAAAGTTTATATTGGAGGCAGAAAACCTTATAATTATATACGATACAACACATCCTTTATATAAGGACACCAACAGAGACTAAAAGGGAAGGACTGAATTAATGGAGCTCTGGGAGGGCAGGTGAGTTTTACATACTAAATATCATGAAAGTAGTTGTCATGGGTGTGATTCCTGCAGGAACATGTGGTTCTCCTGTGATCTTGCATATCCAGCTGCTATGAGTACGCTGAGCTGCGCTCCGCTCCTGAGACGGATGCAGTGTGAATTGGCTCGCGCTGACGGACAATCGCACATCTTTTGCGGTTACATAATTGCAAGTGCTGACATCGCGATTGCGGTTGCGATTGCGATAATCGTGCAGCACTAATATTCAGAGCTGTCATTGTTACTGTGTTTACACAGAATTAGCTTTGTAAGCTTAAGTATTTCAAACCTAACACATCCTATTACAAAATATCTTTCCCTCATTTCTGTTCATTTTCACCTTATGGAACAAAACTTTTGTCTTAGTTTCTGCTCCAACAAAAGAGACGTTTGTCTTGTTTGAGTCACTCTTTTCACCTCCACGGGAGATCTTCTCTTTGTATTTCTTCTGCCTCAGCTTTCCTTAGATGTTATTTTGTGACTGATCTGCTATCTCTAACCAGAGTTTGAGCCAAGAATATTCTGTCTCTGGGGCAGCAGTGCTAACCACAATTCTCAGGACTCCAAAACCGACAAAAGGCTGTCAGAGTTAGATGCGAAAAAAAAGACGATACTGTTGAAAGATTTAATGTTTTCCCAGGCAGAATGAAGAGCAACCAGAAATTTGTCATTGTCGGAGAGCCAAATTCTTCATTTGTAATATTTGAAAAAAGGCTCTCAATTCACAGAGTCCATGTAATGTTTGTAAAGGTGAACATCTTATGAACAGTCTATTTATGGTAACATGATGAGATTATTATGATCCAGGACTAGAAAATGAATGAATTAATGAATCATTGAGTATTTCTCATCTACTTGATCCGATGTATCGGTTAAAGTCTGTGGATTGTAGGGTTGCAAAGGGATGGAAAACTGCTGGAAAGTTTCCAGTAAATTACCATGGGAATTTTAATTCATGAATGCTGGAAATTTCCAGGGTTTTGTTGCCATCAGTTTGAATTAATTAACCATTAGGAGGAGAAGAGAGAAACTGAACTAAATATTTTGACATTTTTAGATTGAAATTCTTTCTTTTTTTTGAGAGGGGGTCCACATAATAAATATATCCAGGCTATTACAAATACAAATACCTGAATCTTCTTTTATTTTTCACCATTAAACCATAACATTTGTACCATTCTAAAAACTGATTGTCATTTATAAATGTTGTATCAGCTATATTTCCATGTTTGTTTGCTTATGACAAATACTTCCTCCTGTATTCATGTCAATCAGACTTTTTTAGGGAAAATTCTAGTGATGTGTCATGCTCAAAAGATGCGGCTCTAAGAGCCGATTCTTTATAGTGAATCAGAAGAGCCGACTCCCACTGAGTGAGAGCAGGCTCTCAAGTTTTTTCCTTTCATTGCTCAGCTCTCACTCAGTCACTCAGCTCCCCTTGCAGCAGAACTTTGTTTTGATTGACAGCATGGCAGCCATGCAGCCAATCACCTGTGAGGCTATAACATCACACCGGTATGTGATAGCAGAGGAGGACACTCAGTCAGACAGTGTCTTGTCCCCCCTCAGAGAGTGAGACAGCAAACAGTGGTGAGGAGGAGTGTGTGTTGCTTTGTGAAAATACATAAATATGAGTGACACACGAAGATGAAGCAGCATCTAGATCCCCATCATTTGTTCATTTGATTTTTGTGCGAAAATAGTTTGATTAACGTATTGTTTAAAAAGTAAGAATGCCTGTTTTAGTAACAGAAAAAATGCACAAAATAAGGCATTTATGAGGCTTCACATAAAAACACTGAATGCAAAAGAGTTCATCAATAAACAAACCATTAGTATTTGCCAGGTTAAGCCAAAATATGAGGCTACAAATAAGACTAAGTTAGGAGCTGTTTGGGAGCTGAAAGAGCCGACTCTTCTTTGGGAATCAAACCTAAAGAACCGGCTGTCTGAAAAGAGCCAAACTTCCCATCACTAGAAAATTCCCTGAAAATTCATTTATAATGTCATTTCAAAATAATGCATTAGACATGTTTGCAAGCATGTCCTTATAGAAATCCTCAAAGGTACCTGTTCATGTCCTAGCCTCCCCTGCTGGAGGTGCATGAGTGAATCTGTTTATCGAGCGAGCACATGCAGATGTCTGAACAGACTCTGAAGCTGATTTTAGAGCTTTTTTGTTTGGGTCTCATTGATTTGACACGAATAAGATCTCATCCAAATTCATTTTAATACAACTTATTACTGATTCCGACAGCACACCAACTCCATTTTTTTATTTCAAAATATGAGGCTAGGAAATTAACACTTAAGTGCAGACAGGGGAATTTATTCAGGTTGAGAATTTATGAAAATTGAAAAAGTGGTCATTTGAATAGAGGGGAGCGCTCATCATTTTACGTAACAAGCACAGGGACACTGAAGAAGTGTTCATGAATGGCTGATTAGCACCAGTGAGAGAGGATTTGTTTTGTATCAAAATACAAAATGTGAATGAAAGTGAATTTGACAGAAAGGTGCAGACAGATTCTGATGCGGTCAGTCGTTCAGTTTTAGACCGAAAGGGAAACGCGGCTTGAGACCATCATCATTACAAATAGAAAGAGGTAGGCGTTCAGATAAACCCCCTGAGAGTGACTCAGAGAGGACACATAAAAGACTTCATTTAAAAGCAGAGCCAGCGCTCTGACATTAGTGAAACTTTGTAACATACACTAAAAAGAATTTAATGTCCTATGTTTTGGGACTGAAGCTCATGATAGGATTTCTTTTCAGTCCACAAGATAAAAAGAAACGGAGGACTGATGGGACCAGTGTGTGTGTGTGTGTGTGTGTGTGTGTGTGTGTGTGTGTTAGTGTGTGTGTGTGTGTGTGTGTGTGTGTGTGTGTGTGTGGGATGAGCCGTATCACTGCCAAAGAATAAAAACGTTGTGTTTGAGTGGAAATTGTGCTGCCTTGAAAACACTCTGTCAGTATGGTGCTGCCGTCTGTTCTCAAAGTGATGCTTTAGGAGTCCTACCAGAAACCCTCTGCAGTTCTCTTCATGACCCAGTTAGTTTAGAAAGTGGAGCTCAGCCTCAAGATTCAGCTTTAACACTGAATGTGAATGAAATAATGTCCATCTCTGAACTGCAGCAATGTGTAGTTCAAGTGAGTAGAATTCAGGGTGTTTTTTTTCATTAGGACGAACTTGAGTTAGACACAAATTCCAAGTAAAAGCAAAAATCTGAGCAAAGTGCTTTTATTGACTCAGATCTGAGCTTCATCAGCAAATCAAAGGTGGAAACTTTAAAGAAGACATTTCTGCGAGAAAGGACTTCTGTTAAAACTTGAGTTGCACGCATTGATGCATTGTCACGGTGGGAATGATTGAGCGGTGATCAGAGTTTGGATGGACTTCTTCAGTTGTGTGTATGCACTCAGTCAAACACTCGGTGTTCAGTGTCTTGGAATTCACTGGGTCAGTCATCAGCAGGAATATGGTAAAAAAAATCCTGGAAACTCATGACATGTAAACTCTCTGACACATAAAAAGCCATGAGTTAAATGAGTTTCATGCCAGAAGACGTATATATATATATATATATATATATATATATATATATATATATATATATATATATATATATATATATATATATATATATATATATATATATATATATATTAGGGCTGGACAATTATGTCAAATAATAATAACTGTGATTATTTTGATTGATATTGAAATTTACAATTAATAAACACAACTATTCATTGATTTTAAAACTTAAGAAATTATTGAACCACAGCTTAAGAAAACAATCAAAAAATAAAGTAAAATAATAATAAATTATATAATGGCAATTAAAAAACAATAAATAAGATAAATAACCAAATCTACATGCACTCCTGTAAAACTTGCAAAATTTGTAATATGCAAAATACACTAATAACAGCCAAAAACACAACTCCGAAATACTCTGAACTCTATTCAAATACTTTTTTTAAAAAAATGCAAAAGTTTTCAGTCATTTTTCTATTCGATTTTAATGTTTTTATCATTGTGAGAAGCCAACATTGAAAGCACAAACAAAATTTGATTAATTGTTCAGTCCAAATATAAACAGAAGACTAGATGCCCACTAACTAGACCCATTAAAGATAATGCACGTGCTTCGGAAATAAATCATAAGTTGCTAATTTCTTAACCAATTTTAACGTGGTTTCCTTTATTGTCATTATGAAAAGATGTGCTATTAATACAGAAGTTTCCTTGTTTCATCCATACACCATAGTGGGCAACCTTAGGCAGCAAAATGTGCAGACATCTTTGTTGTTTTAGTTTTCTTGCCTTCCAAAACCACAGGATGCCCCCACTAGCTTAGCCTTGCCGTTGGCATGCAGCTCAAATGTGCATGTCTTATCTACTTATTCATATCTATGTGCTCAACAAGTGAGGAGCCATCCTTCCGACCAGAGAATGAGTCAGTGTGCACTTTCAGTACCTGATCTGTTGAGAACTCAGCACAAAACAATATTCCAACACGCTAAGTCACTTTCATAAATCTGGAGGGGATCCTGTGTGGGTGAAGCTAGAACACCAAGAATTATTGTAAGGGGAATGATTGGTTTTTAATGTGTAATGTATTTGTCTTCACTGTTTAAGAACAAAAGTTGTTGTAGTCAGTTTTACCCAAGGAGACTCAGTGTTTATTTGGATCTTTGTTGCTTGTCTTGTCTGCTTGAGAAATATACCTTCACTGCAGTTTTGCCGTATTTTGCAGGGGACAGAAAAATGGTAGAATTCATGCTACTAAATGACCAGACATTTTACAGTGTCAGAGGTAAAGGTTTAATAAATTTAATAGACTGAAAGATGAGCCCACTCAGTATCAAGAAGGGTATATTTCTCAAATGTCCCATTGCCAAAGTTATTTAATGTCATGTCTAGAAATACAGACAACAACCATGTTCCATATCTATATGTTTTACATCTAATGTAAGCTTGATGTCTATGCTGAGCCAAACTGCTCAGTGGTTGACAAAGACTTTCAGAAACACAGTTATTCCACTCTGTGAAGTCAGAGTCCCACGCTGCTGCCAGTTTAACAGCTACGTTCAAAGAAATGTTCAAACCATCACTCAAAAAGCAGCTGCTAAATTTTTAAAAAGAGAGCACAAAGAAGTGAAGAAGTAACTCCTGGTCCTCAGTCTTTTCACTTCAATAATAGATAATGCAGCTACTTTCTGAGTCAGTCAATAATTCTGCCTCCATGAAGAACCTGACCGCAGCAGGTCAAAGGGGCAGTAGCATGGGTCTGTTTGGGCTGTCATGACCTTAACAGAAGCACAATCATACAAGCATGGACACATCAAACACAACTGTAAAATGCATCTTTCTTACATCAATAAAATCCTCTTAAGACCAATGCTTAGTGTCAACCATAGACTGTATAAAACATGGATTTAGTCTCTGCGACATCACCAATTTGTTTCTGATGCTTATCCCCAGCGCCTGCCATATTGGAAATGCTGACCAGGCTGTTAACATGTTTAATTTTGCTTTTAAATGTGTGTGTATGTTGCTTCCAGTGCTTCTGGAGTCAGCCTCAAGTGGCCAGTTGATGAACTGCAGTCTTTAGCACTTTTGCATAGGCTTTGTATTTTAAGACTAGATGTTGCTGCTCGGTGTTGAGAAGCATGTATTTACCTTTAAATTAAATATGTTGATATCATATTTATTTTCAATAAGATGAAAAACGTGAATGCAGTCAGAAGATCTAACCTCAAACGAGGGAAATAAGACTGGGGTCAGTATTGAATAATAAGACTAGAAAGACTTCAAATTATTATTATTATTATTTTTTATTTTATTTTATTTTTTTAAACATTATTTAAACAGGTAAAACCGATTGAGATTAAATCTCTTTTCCAACGGTGACCTGGCCAAGAGGCAGTGTTAGACATCAATGTTCAACAAAGAAAACAAACACACATATACAGAAAACAAACACACATATACAAATTAGGTTCTCAAAGGTATTTGCATTGAAAATGAAAAATAAATGTCATTTCAGAACTACATTTTTAAATAGTTTAACTTAAATCACAATATTTGAGAAATAAGGAAAACAAAAATATTCTTTAATTCTTTCATCAATCTTTAATTATGATTGTCCACATCTGTAGAAGTCCAAAACATAAAACAAAAACTTTGCTGTTCAATTAGAACTTTTTTCATTCATGTAGCGTGCAGAGAATACTTAAAAGTTCTCATCACAACAGATTCAAGAAAATGTGTTAGTACTGCAGGAGAACCCAACATGAAGAACCAAATACGCTCCCAGCTTTAGCTCGCCATCTCATCATTATTGTCCAAAGAAGAACCCTAAAAAACCTGGGCTGCAAAGAAACAAGACCAGAACTTAAAGGGACTGTGAGGACTTTTCTAAGTGATCTTGAAAAAGTCTCACTTCTAGATATCTGCCTGATCCTAATCCACTGTTTAAAACAAGATTATCACCACTATAGGTTATTTCTAAATGCTATTTCTCAGCATTGTGTGTAAGTCTGTTACTCTGAATCATAAGTTCAGCTTCTGGTACATTCATGACTTTGATTTCTTGCAACTTCACATTAGCTGTAGTTGAGTCTCAAGTGCTGTAAATGATGTAGTCTTATAGAAATTACTTTCTGGGTAACGACTTGCATATTTGGTTGGTGGCTCAATAGCAAGCTGGGTAATGTATAGCGAGCCGGGTGTTATGCAAAGTAGAATACTTTCAAGGCTAGACAAGACCCCTCCACAAAGAACCTTATTAAACCAGTGGAACCTCAGGTCACAGACAGAGTAGATCTGATTCAGCTGCTTGTGGGAAATGACTTGCACCAACTTCCAAATTATAAAAATACTCACAGAGCTTACTCTCCGTTTGAAGTTGAAACAGCTCACAGCTGTTTTTTGCACAATAATCTGCACTGCACTTTGTTTTATGTATTTTATGTAACTGATGCTGTTTTCAATCATCATTTCTCTCTTTCATGATCAATTTTCTGTACTGTCACTACTTGTTTTGATACAGCATCTCTTCTTTATTGCTGTTAGACATCTGGCGTCTTCTTTTATATCCTCCTCTAACTCTTCTCTCTGTTTAAACTGTGATATATAAATGTTGATTTCTTACCTTGATGTGAAGTGCTTCCATATATAATATATGGTCTCTTTGTTGTGGTGTTACAGGGCTCCTATGGTGTGGTCAAACTCGCCTACAACGAGGATGATGACAAACATTATGTAAGTCAGTGCAATCATTTTTCATTTTCTCTCTGATTACTGACTGAGCTGCACAGCGTCAGTCCTCTCAGCCTCTATTGTCTCCACAGAAAGCTTTTCAGACTCTCCACACTGCTATTGATTTTTCTTTTCATGTCTCAACTTCCATCCCTTTAAATTGCATCAGTCGCCTTGGAATAAACTTCGAAATGAAAATGCCCTCTGAAAGTGCGTCGGGGACTTTATTACAGCTTTCAAAGCGCCGCTGCTGCTGCTGCTGTTTCTCTCTGCAGAGCTTCTTTGAGGTCAGCTCATGAGGGAGACTCTGGGTATGAGCTGGTGTGCTCAGAGAGGGTCATTTCAGTTTCCATCAAGGTGATTTGTTCCTGTCGCAGCTCTCTAAACTCATCCCCTCAAAATGTAAGCTGATTTTATGTTTGAATATAACTAAGCTGCCTCGTACGGTAACAACAATGAGATTGTTTGGATGAGTCATGACAACATAAGCTGCCAACCCTGCATGGGTTTATGGTGTACTTTTGATCCGGAGCCAGCAGGAGCTCAACTCAATGCGGTATGAACACAGACTGATGCAGAATGGTGAACAATGGGAGTTAATGTGAGGACACAGCTGAGCCCTGAACCGTGTGGTTAAAAGGTGGATGTATAAACACAACCTTACCTTCTGAAGTGGAATAATGACATGCATCGCTTAATGATGTGAGCCTGCAGAGCTTTTCAGACACTCAGCCATCCTGACTCCTCATTAAAGGGTTGACTCTGAACATTAAGAGAAAATATTTAACAGCAGGGGATTTCTTCTTCAATGTTTCTTCTGTAGTTGATGGATAATCTGACTCTCAACCATTTTTTTTCTGTCAAGGCAGTTTGGTTGAGGCTACAGGACTATACCTGGGCAGGGGAGCCAATATGTATTACATTCTAAATTTGTATTTATTTCTAGGACAGGATTACAATAAGTTTGCACATATTTCTAGGTTTGGAAGGATCTAAGTAACGAGTATGATTCCCATAGACATGCATACAAATTAGGGACCCACCAATCCATCTTCTCTGGTCCCGATACTGATACCTGGGCTTGGGTATCAACTGATATTGAAACCAATATCAATCCCATACCAGTTTTAAAATAATAACCTGCGTGTTCTACTGTGGGATAAGACTGGTTATGTTTTGGGTAAAAGACCAAAAAAATGAGTACATATCTCATTACTGGAGTTGATATTTATTTAAACTCTAAAATGTTTAAATGTTTACCATCAGTTTGGTAAAAACAGTGCTCCAGAACTTACAGAAATTATTGTTCAATTGTAAATGTTAAATCCCATAGACTGGTAATTCAGCAAAAAACAAAGAAGGGTTATAGGAGGTAACATATCAGTACAGAACTGTTACACAACTGTTTGTAACCATATACTGTAAACAAAGTGACAATTTTGTGTGAAAAAAACTTTTTTGATTGAGTCATGATTTAGTGTCATTTAGTGTCGGTGTCAAGTTCTTTAAGTGACAACACAATTGTAGTACAAAATACAAGAGTTCAGTCAGGAACATTCTCGTCATTGATTTGAACCATTTATTGCCAAAACGGAAATACAGTTATGGTTGGCGTTACAGGCTCTGCTGTTCAATATAGAATCCCCCCATGGGTAAATACATGCATACAGACTTAATAGGACATGAACATGAAAACTTAATAGGAGGAGGCTGGGGTGGAGGAGGTGATGAATCACGCAGCCGCAAAGTGGGTAGCTTAGGTGAAGCAGGCACAATTGGGAGAGTAGACAAGTTTAAATACTGTGCCTTATTGCTATACATGAGCTGTGATTGGTTGAGTGAGGTTGGATGTGATTCGAACATCAGCCGTAAGCTGTTTGCAGCTGGGCGTATGACTTCCATGTCCTGCATGAACTACGTAAACTTCATTGCCAGTAAACAAAAAAAAGGCATAGACCTGGTTGCCTTGGAAAGAAAGCACATTTCAACATTGATTTGAAATTGATTTGAGAGAGGTCATACTCCTGTCTGCCACCCACAAGAAACTTGCAGAAGTTGCCAGTTGAAATGTGCGGCTCTTTTCAGATTTAACTTGCATATGACAGTTCAGATACTTCTAACAGTCAGAATCATAGACTGTATAATTAATGGACGTAGTCTCCGCAACGTCACCTGTCTGTTTCTGAAACGGACTTTTGAAGCAAAACGGCTGGTGCAGCCATATTGGAAATGAGGCGGACTGTGAGTCTCCACAGTAACAACCATAGGACGCTCCACAGTCACGTGATCTGAGCTGTGCCTCTGACTGGACGAACTGGCAAGTTTAATATTGAGGAAACTGCCGGATTAGAAAAAAATTCACCCCCCTACAGTGCGTGCTGTTAGTGAAATCAGGGATTCAGACAGGAGACATTCTTTGTACCAGGCTGTAAATTTGCTTATTTTGGCTGTGAAAACTGTTTTTTTTTTTTTTTTTTTGGCTTGGTGTGTTTGTGACTTCAGGAACTTCCAGAGCCAGCCTCAAGCGGACACTCGAGGAACAGCAGACTTTAGCACTTCAGCATTGCCTCATATTTTCAGACTGGAGGTTGCAGCTTGGTCAGAATTCATTTTGGATAGCAAAGGAAGTACTGATTTCATAAACCAACACTTCTATATGGATTCAGGATAATCAGTGTATCAACACTGTTGCAACCATGTCCACCTAATAGATCTATCACCCAATAGTTCTGCAAGAGGAAATCAACTTTTGTCTTTGTCCTGGATGCTTATTTACACTGCAAAAACTTCTGGTCAAATTCTGGTTAAAGTTTTTTTAATCTAGCAAAAAAAACAGATATCACAACCACAGCATTTTATATTGCAAATTAAATCACCAACTTCATCATTAATTTATCTTCTATACTGCTTATCCTGTTCAGGGTCACGGGTGGCTGGAACCTATCCCAGCTGTCTTAGGGTGAGAGGCAGGGTACACCCTGGACTGGTCTCCAGTCAATCACAGGGCTGACACACAAAACAGACAAGCTTTCATGCTCACACTCACACCTACAAGGCAATTAAGAATCACTAATTAACCTGATGAGCATGTTTTTGGACTGTGGGAGGAAGCCGGAGTGCCCAGAGAGAAACCACATGTGCACAGGAAGAACATGCAAACTCCACACAGAAAGGCCACCAGGTGAACTGAGGTTCAAACTGATGACATTCTTGCTGTGAGGCTGCAGCACTAACTGTTGCACCACCACAGCCTTCTATTTAACTTATTCCTTACCCTTTTTAGCTCATTTTTACAAGCTTGGTTCCATACAGCAATGAAGATAAAGTACCAGCTCCCTCAAAAAGTCTACAGGGTGCTTCGCTACTCCACACCAGAGAATGTTAGCTTTGACACCAGCAGTGACAACAAGTGCATAAAATGTTGCTTTACAAGAACTAAACATTGTTCTGTGGTTGATTTTGAGCAAATCTATAAAGAAACATATTTTCTATCCTATCTGTGGAGCAGTTATGATAAGGTGTGAAACAAAATGTCAATACAGATATATACATTTAATCTTGACTTCTCAGCACAATAATCGATTGGCCAATGGCAAATGTTGACTATTCAAGTGAAAAAACAGGGCTGTATGAACAGTTTTCCTGGCCAGCTTGACTCACCACATCATGGCTTCTCCCTACGGGACTAATTAATGGCGCCATATTGGTGTCAAAGCATTGCAAGAACGTAGCCCATGTGATGCATAGTGGAGCCATAAAGCGCTCTGTCCATTCCTGCATGTGTTCAAAAGGTTTTCCCCTCACAGGCTCCAAGGCTGCTTTCATGAAAGAGAAAGATATTGTGAGTGCTTTGAAAGAATCCAAGAGGATAAATGTGTGCATGGGCTCTTTGATTTGCACGTACAGCATCCTCGTGTAGGAATCTAATATATCTGTGCAATGTTGACAGTGAGGAGACAGTGTCGCACAGGTTAACACAAGTCACTTTTACCTTTACATTCATGCTACGTTTCCTCCCTTTGATTTTTAAATACTAAACAGAAACTTTATTTTCAGCCTTAAAGCTTTCTATTTCTGCATGACTCAGTCTGAAACTCCAGAATCCATTCATTCATTCATCTTCTATACTGCATGTCTTATTCAGGGTTGCAGGTGGCTAGAGTCTATCCCAGCTGTCTTAGGGCGAGAGGCGGGGTACACCCTGGACTGATCGCCAGTCAATCGCAGAGCTAACTCCAGAATCCTGAACATTAAATATGTGGATTAAAATAATTTTTTTTTGTTATCTGCCTCAGTTTGTTTTCTCTCCTCTGTGTGTTTATAAGTGTGTAGCTTTCATGTGTCCCTCCATGTGTCTATATTTGGTTTTCTATCCAGATTCTTCATGTGTAGGCATGGTGGTATTTGATATTAATTTTTTGACGGTGATGTAAGCCGTAACCTTCCTGGACAGACTGCAAGTCATTAGAGGCTGACTGAATGACAGACACTTCTGAAAAAAGAACGACAGGAATCCGGAGAAGAGGAGATGAGTAATGGATGCATGGATGGATGATTCTATTTCCTGCCAATCTGAGCCGGTTTCAGACAAAATGGATGGGATTCTTCCACACAGAGCATCTGCAGCATGAACCCACGTACAGTATGCACGAATATTAAGGAACACACACAGAAAGCAGACACTAATATCTGAATAAAATAGAGTACTCTACCAAATCTCTGTTTATTTATTAACCTTCCACACAGTTTTAGAATAAATTATTGGAAAAGCACTTTTAGCGACATTTTGCATCGCATTTTGGTACTTTAAGTTTGTTGTTTCACAGGTGTTTATTTTGGGAGGATTTGGATTTAAAGGGAAAGGACAGTGTCTGGGGACAAATGCAAATATCACACCTGGGATTCCTCAGGGTTCAGTCCTAGATTCACTTCTTTTCAGTCTCAACATGCTTCCATTAGGAACGATCATCCAGACTCACAGCATCACTTTCCACTGCTATGCAGATGATACACAGATCTACCTCCCCTCCAGTTCTCAATATCCAGTTGATATTACCTGATTACAGAACTGTATCAAAGCTCTCACGGAATGGCAAGCTCACAATTGTCTAGTTCTTGAATACATCTTCTTCCGATGCACCTGACACATCATCAGTAATGTAACCTGGGCTCCTTAAATGTTTTGGGTCTGTCAGCATCAGACACCCTAACCCAGGCAACCAAGCCCTTGCTGATCAGACCTCAGCTTGTGTTCAGGTGGCACTACCTCGCCCCCATGGTTCACCTCTCTGGATCCAGAACCATCTCAAGGCTTTCTCTGCTGTTTCAGTGGTATTCTCAGTGGCTCTGCTCTTTGCTGTTACCATAATGCCCAATTCACTGAGAGCTTTGTGAAGTGAGTGGACGTACAGTGGATGTGCTTTGGGGAACCTGAAATTCTTCTCTAGGTCTACAGAGAGCTGCCAGTCCTTGGTCATTGTCAGAATCCCTGCTGCCACCATCTTCCCTGCCTGTAATGCGCTCTCAGCTACAGTTTCTGGTCACTTTGCTGATGGTGTCAGCAATCAGCTTCAGCACCTTATTGTGGCACCAGGTGTGACATTAGGTCTAGAGTTAAATGAGGAGAAAATGGAGAAATCTATCTTTGTTCCTGTACCATCACACCACTGTTCCCCCAGAACCTTAAGCACCTCTCCAGTCGCATCAGTCCACATAAAACAAACCTTTGTGTCATCTTTCACAGTGATTTAGGTTTCATCTGTTTCTTGTAAATCAGAACCACATCAAGATCAAACAATTCCTACCACCCTCTGATCTCAGATGTGGTTTTTCCATGCATTAATACCGCCAAAGCTGGACTACTGCAAGTCACTTCGCTTTGGTATTTCTCATACAACAACTTCCTTTCGGGCAACGCTTTCTATTCTATTCTATTCTATTCTATTCTATTCTATTCTATTCTATTCTTTATTCCATTCTGTTCTGTTCCGTTCTGTTCTGTTCCGTTCTATATTTTGTTTTTCATACTGGCTTGTGCATTGCCATCATCTGTTTTGTGAAGCACATTTGTGCAGAACAAATGAAAGCTTAAAGTTCTGTTACAGTCATAACCTGGTAACTCGTCATCATGCCTGTGTCAGGAAATCAAAATGACTAATGATTTGATGACTGAAAACCCTGACTCTGTTTCAGGTTGAAAGCTGTTGAGTATTTTGTTAATAATAAAATGTGAACGAAGCTCTGGTTTGGCTTCTGATATGAAGACTTCATTTGTTAAGATCAGGTTGTTCCTCAGGGCTTGACCAGAAACATTGAAAAGCTGATGAATATTTGTTCAGATGGCGGCTGTTCACTGATTATTTTGTTCCCTGAGTTGAACTGTTATTTGTTTAATTCTGTTTTGGCTCAGGTATGATTGGAGAAAAACAGATGATTATAAAGCAGCAGATATTGGTTTTTTAATTCATGATAATGACACCAGAAAACCCTCTGCATTTGACAATAAAAGATCAACTCTCACTAATGCTTTCTTTTCTGAATGAAATGTAATAAGCAGCATTCTGTTTGCAATTAGCTGATCTCTGTAAACCTTGAGTCACGCATGTGTCTCTGTGGCATGCTATTATGTGCCCAAACGGGTCATTCGTCAACCTCAGGAGGAAAGTAAATGTAATTTTTGCAACATTAAGTTGGCTTGTTTCAAGTTGATGGAGTTTGGATGGGATTATTTGTGGATGTTGTCTTCTCCCCTCCTTCATGATCTTGATGGATTTTTGTCTCTTCCAGTGTTGTCTGGAAATTTGAGGAATTACCCAGACAAACATTTATCTGCTCGGTCTGTGTCCCATGAGCACCATCACCCACTGTCGTATAGACGTGACTCTGTATAAGGCATGCGTTTGATTTTAATGAGCAGATTTTCTTTTTATTTTTAACTCTACTTTTCTTTGTTGAAAACATCTTTATCCAGGATGCAAAGCAAAAAGGTGATGTTTTTATGTGTAGTTACGTGGAACTGTTGTTTGAAAGGTGACACCAGTCAAACTCTGCTCTATTACCCTGATGTAAACAAGCATAGATAGCAGATATCAGATGGCACCTTGTTGGGCTTTGTCAGTAGTTAGATCCAGAAAGTGTTGACAAAGCTGGTTAAACTTTTATATAATTAAGTTAACCTGGAGGATGAGTGATTAGCTGGATGCTAATATTAGCCACACTGTCCTAACCAATCATTGTTGATGCACAGACTTTGTGTAATATTGTGCTATCATGTTTTTTGTTATGGGGGGTGTAATACCCAAGCTGGGTGGATAGCTCCAGCAGAGAGCAGAAACCACATCTGAGATCATGTTGGATGATTTTTAAACACAAGGATGGAAAATACTTACCTCTGCTGATCAACTTACTGTGATTTTTCCCCTTTTAATTTCCAGGGCCGGTCGTCAGATCATCTTTGCTCTTTATCAAGCACATTTCTGTACAAAACTGTTTACTCAAACGTCTCTTATCTCCCAGGTGTTGTCAGATTTCTCTTGTTTTCGTCTTTTAAATCCAGCTTCATGTCAACTCCCAGTAAAGGTTAGCTCTTCTTTATTTCTGGTGTGTCACACTGACATCTCTCAGCTAACTAGTCCAATGACTTGTCTGTTTGCAGAGACTATTATTTAAAGATGAGAGTGATGAAGGAGTCAGAGAAGGCTTTAAGGTAAAGTGAGAGGAACATGAAGGTGTTTACATTTTTATCAGAATCAATAAAACCATTTTCATCACATGGTAGCTATTTCTCTGCAGATATTCTAACGCTCAGCTGAAAGAAGAAAATAACTTTTTTTTTTTTCAAATTCTGTAACTGTAAAATGGTTTGCTGCTTGAAATGCTAAGAATCAGACTTCAGCTCTGAAGCAACATCTATTCATGAAGCCCGACCATCAGACTGTGATGGTCATGAATAATGGAACCGTCTGAGTGCCTGCACGGGGACACCAACCAAACAACCAAAAGCTCCAATAAATCTGAATATTCTTCAAAACTTTTTACTGTTATGACTCGGTGGCTGAGTCACACTCCCACAGGTCTACACACATACATACACACACACACACACACACTTATATACACAGGCAGCACAGCTTGGGAACTGTTTCCAGGGGAAGATCTACTCTCTTGCCAAAGTTTCTTAATGCACAGTCAGAGTCATGGAGACAGATCCTCTCAAAGAAAAACTCCAAACTAAGTGCTGAGTTCAAAAATTACAAGATGTTCCACCTGATGTTTTATAAACAATGAGAAAATACATTATTGCATTTGTAAATAACTTAAAGTTTCTTAATGACAATGTTTTTCTGTCCTGAGTTTCAGAGCAACTGTTCTGATTTCAGCAGGTGTTCATGTATGAAATATTCATATAAGAGTAAATTTTATCATCTGATACCACATGAATCAAGTGAGGTTATCAACAGTGGAAAATACCCCACTGAGCTTCAAAAAAATAAGAACCATATTTTTAAGGGACTCCCCAAACCTCTTTTTTTAAAATTAGACAGAAAGTGTTCAAACTTTCTATAATGATAACATGTTTCATAAGCAGTGATGTGCACACACCTTTTGAAGGGCAGGGGCAAAAAAGTACATGCAACACATTCCTGCCCCTTTAAAGGGGCACCAAGCATGCTTTTTTGCCTTCTAAGAGGGCAGTTTATCATGTTTAAACCAAGAAAAGAGCAGTTTAGTGTGTTTTGTTAACCAGGAGGACACGGTACTGCATACTGTCCTGCATTTTGACTACCAAGTGGACACTTAAGCGGCAGTTTACTGTGCGTTTTGGCTGCCCAAGAGGGCAGTTAATCATCTTTTAACCAGTTAAAGGGCAGTTTAGTTTTTGTTTCGCTAACCAGAGGGCAAATTTAGCGCTTTTGACTCCTAAGCAGGCACACCCCATGGCTGTTAATAAAATATGTATTGATTGGCCAACTGTTGTAAATTGTAAAACTGTTTTTGTTTGTTTGCTTTTTCTCAGTTCACTCTAAATTACCTCTACCTGGACAATATTTCAATTGTAGCATGGACAGCTCCTCTACTCCACATGGAGTACAGAGATCCAGTACATGCCATGTGAGGCAGAAAAAGCCTGCCCATGCCATGTGGAGCACAGACAGTTGGTCCATGCCGTGTGTACACAACCTGTGCCCCTTTGAGCAACATCCCAAAGTACAACAGGGTCTCATATCCACTGCGTTCCCTCCTCACGGTTCCAAATGCTGTCACAACAAAAATGTAGAGGAGCAGTTTTTTTCTTAAGTGTAACCCTCCACACTACACTCCACGTCATACACACTCAGCGATCTTCATGGTTAAAAAACACAAAGAAACCATAACATGGACCTTAAATCAACCTTTCTCAACGTGTAGTCGCCTACCACTAGTGGTACTCAGGCTCTCATTTGTGGTACATGGAGGAATACATTGGTACATTGTTTGAAACAATGTGCATTTACTTCAAACTTGTCATCTCATCTGTCTGTGGAGTTTTTTTTTTCCTTTTTTTTTTACCTACTCAGAAGTGTTTCATTTCAAAGTGCAGTGATGTTATATCTTATCACAGAGGCAGCAGGAAGGTGCTGCAGCAACCACACTATGACAAGTTGTTTAATAACAAATAAAGCAGTAATTTTGGACCTTGATCACGTGACTCTCAGCTGACAGTTTTTACTTTGAGTGCATCTCTTTGTGACCCTGTTTAATCAAAATTAATTTCCTCTGTCCCAGGCCATGAAGGTGGTGTCCAAGAAGAAGTTAATGAAGCAGTGCGGTTTTCCACGTAAGTCCAAATCTGTTTGTTGGATAGATCAACTTGTCTGGTATATACTTCTGTGAGCTCTTCATACTGAGGTGTTGATGTGTCTGCGTCCATCTGCATCAGTCTGTGATTCTCCATATACATGCTTGTAGGCTGTGTGGTTTCTATGTTAGTTAGTTTCCCTGGGCTTCTTCTTAGTGTAGGATAAAAGGGATAAAAGATACATTATGTTAAATTGAAGACAATAAATGTTGACAGAGATCACATTGCAAAAAAAAAAAGGATCAAGGAGCCTTTTGGGAGTGCCTTTTGGAGGGACATGGGCCCCTCTTAATATCTAATTGGCCACCCAGTATGACTGTCTGTTCACCTCGTCTGAGGTAGGACTTGTCTATCAATCAACTCTTGGACTGTGATGTAACAGATCAGCAGTAGTTTCCTTTGCATTTCAATGAAGTGTATCCACCTTGGTTGATTCAGTTTTGGGTGGGCCAAACACATTTTGGCTGGGCCTTCAATATAAATAGGTAGTAGATCACTATTGATCACTAATAATAAAAATGACAGACTGATACTTTGCAGTCACTTTGTGTGGTTTTAAATCAAATTTTGTTCCTTCTTGCTCTTTTAGTATTTGATTGTATTTTTATGACATTTTTGTGCAATAGATGGATCTACCTATGATTGCTCTCCATGGTACTGACCAAAGAGTAGTGCTCAAATGCACCAGCAAGGTTGTAAGAGTGATGACATTAACCAGGGTTAAATTTAAATATATAGTCTTTCCCAAAAACCATTTTCTTGTCTTGCTTATGTAACATAAGGCTGAATGTTTTAGTTCTGTTTTGTTTCCAACAGGCTAAAAAGTTTGCCAAACTCAGCTCATTTTATCAAGTCAGTGCATCCATTAAAAAAAAAAAAAAAAAAAAATGAAGAGACAAATTTCACAATGTTCCATTTAAACTGGTTTAAAAAAGAAAGAAAAAAGAAAAATATATAATTATTATTGTTTTTTAAAATATTTTTCAAAGAAGAGTTTAGCGTGGGCCTGGGACTGTTGGGACCACCCATAACGCCACCCCTGGACTTTGGCAGACATTTTGTTCTTTTATTGCTGTGGTTTCTTCTCAGTCGTTACTTTTTAAATTTATAAAAATACAGACCATCATCACAGATGACAACTGCAGTATAATTTAATGCTTTATTACTTAAATGAAAATAGAAATTGTGAATGAATGCTTTTCTTTTTTCATATGAAGTCATATTTAATACCATCCTGCATAAGTCAGGCCCCCAGCTGAGGCCCCCCTTTACCCAAAGTACATTTTAATTTCACTTGTAAACAATGAATGACAACAGAACAATGGCAGGAAACTTAACAAGCACCATGAAGGAAATGAGCCTATTAGAAACCTCCTCCTCCTCCTCCTCCAACAGCTCACACAGCTCACTCTTTGTCTGAGTGTTTACTTAGAAATGATCACCATTTAAAATGCTGCTGTGCTTAGAGGGAACACCAGTTAATGAAACTGTCTGAAAAAGACAAAAGCAGAAAAATCATAGCAGATAAAACAATCCATGTCAGGATTAATGGTTTCCAAAGCTGTGGCGGGTAAACACAGAAAGAGGAATAAGAAATGCAGCAGAAGCAGCTGTTCCAAAACAATCCTGTCTCACATGGATCAACACAGGTGTTACAGATAAACTTTTAGACAGAAAACTCTACATTAACCCTGTAAAGCCCGACCCCTAAAAAAACAAAAAGACAGAAAATTCTTAGTTTTTGTAACAGAGGTATTAATCAATCCAATAAACAAAATCCACAAATAATCTTGCCGTATAGTTTTGTTTATTACATTTTTTTTTTTGATAAACTGGGCAGTTTTTCAATACTTTTAAGTTAAGATAAGTTTTTAATATATATATATGACTTTTTTCAATGAAGAAAATAATTATTTTAAAATGAGTTACAATTTAGAGTCTTCTAAACTTCTGGATGGTTTTATGAGAGCAGCCACTTTGAAAAAAAAAGGCCAAAATACATGTAGTATGTAGAATACAATTTTTTACAGTTTTTTTTTTGGAAACTATTTATCATGTTGATGAGACAGAGGTTATTGAAACTCATGTATCAAATATGATACATCTGATGATAAAGGGTTAATTTGAATCTGTGTTTCTGGCTCTGCAGGTCGCCCACCTCCAAGAGGACCAAAGGCAGCCCTGGGAGAGCAGCCCAAGATCCTGGGACCACTGGAGAGGGTCTACCAAGAGATTGCCATCCTTAAGAAACTGGACCATGTCAACATTGTCAAGCTGGTGGAGGTGAGACTGATGTCTAACTTATCTTTTAAATAGAAGCTTATAAACACTCGACCCTCACAAACTTCATTCATAAAAAAAACCCTACAACTTCTCTGTAAATAACAACAGTTACAACATTCTTTACTTCCTGGTTGTTGTTTTTTTTTTTTTTTTTCAAACTTTATTGAGTATTAATCCAATGTAAACTGAAGAGAAACCACACATACATGGGAAGAACATGCAAACTACACCAGGGGCGCAGATGGGATTTTAGAACTGTAAGTTTTGCACATCAACTCAATGAGTTATTTTTCCACTCCATAAGCAGAAGTGACTCTAAAGAGACAACCATAAGCACAATTTATTTGCACGCAGTCGTCTGCTCTGGATGCAGCTTGGAGGAACTGCTGAGTGAAGAGTCTGCATGTAAGTGCTTGGATTGGGCAGGGGCTCAGCACCCACTGCTTGTTCAGAAGCAGAGGGTGCTGGAGATCCTTACACACTTTCACGTCAGTCCAGCTACCAAGTTCCTCTGTAGGACCCTGGAGAGTGAGCGAGAGAGCTGTGCCTTACAGTGTTGTAAGGCTGCACTGTAACCGCGATGCTGACGGACCCCGGTGCTCACAGAGTATGTGTGAATCAGGAGTAACTTTTGTCTGGATTATGTGGTGGTTGTTTGTTGTGATTCTGAGAACTAACATGATGAGAGTTACAAAAAAAACAGATCATCGAAGGAGTGAGAAATTCTTGAGTTATTCTTTGAATTCTTGAATATCTCACACTGAGTGTTTGTGGTCTAGAAAAAGGAACAAGTTTGATGAAACAGATTTTGCAGGAGGTTTGCGTCCATACGAATTCAACCTTAGCCATAATCCTGCAGGAACTGAAGTTACTGCACAAGAAATCCGAAACATCTGCGCAAATTAGTATCAGTTACTTTCCCCAACTGTGAGATGACACAGAGATGTTATAACACACTAATGAGGAGCACAAAGAGCAACATGCTGCACCCTCTTTAACAGTTTGTCAATAAAACACCAACTAATTACTTATCCAGTCAGTAACTGTGGTATTTATCTTTAGAAAACCATAATTCATGAGAAAACACACCATAAAAACAAAAGAACAACTGTCATCAAGTTAATTTACACACTTAAAGCAGAGAAAAACACAGACAGCATCAGACATGTTTTCTGTTTAGCAGGATATTTGCAGTAACTAACGCTGAACCGAAGCTGTGCCTAAACTCACCCTCTGTGTGTGATTTATCAGTAAAACCATGCACGTACAGTGCACTAATCACAATACATTATAAATAATATAACCAGTGGACATCAGAAACTACAACATTAAAGAGGGGGTATTGTGCTTCTTTCTAGAAGGGGCGTCCTGATCTGTTTCTGATATTGGATATAGGTTCGATATCAGTGAAAAAAATTAGTATCGGATTATGTCGATCTGCATCTTAAATCGCCAATACAAGCAGTCCATTCCACACCCTGCTTCAGCTCCTCTATCCAGCATGCAGAGCCCATGTGATCACAGCAACAGTGTGTGCTAACAAAGCAGCAAGGAGGAGGAGTGAAACTTGTTGCACAAATTTCCTGTGGTGGAACCAAACTGAGGAAGTTTAACACGTTTTAACTGTAAATGTTCACCCAGGAAGAGCTACAAATAGAGCTGAACGTCACACCATTCAGGCTGATATCATTAGCAGTATTGGTCAATACTCAAGGCTGGAATATCGATATCGTATCAGAAGTTAAAAGGTTGTATCAGGACACCCCTGATTTTTAGATGTTTTTTTCCCTCTTGTACCTCCGTAGTAGCTTTACACAATACCGCTCAACAAAATCTGTATTTTTCTCTCCCTTTTGACTCTTATTTCAGCCTGTGCCTGAAATGCTTAATTTTAACTGCTGTCTCTTTAAGACTCCCCACTCCACAAACCCCCTTCTCTGCGATTGGCCAGCCCTCTGGAAGCTTGTTGGGGGCAGAGATATGAGCAGACCTTGGTGTTTGAGGCCCACCCCTCACATATGTCATGAACTAGTCAGGAGATCCTTATTTGATGACCTCATCATTTCAGCAAGTCTGGTGAAGAGCTGGTGCTATTTTTAGAACAGAGTGTTTTGATCCGTTTACAGACAGATTCAGGGATTTTTACAGCATATATGAATATGAATATGAAGCTGTTTGAAAATCTGCACACTCAGTCTGAACATTCAGCTTTGTTTTTTTATATCCATGTTTAAAATGTGGTGAAGCAGACTACCGTACCCCCTCTTTAAGGGTAAGCTTAAATGTTCCCTGAGGGAAACTCTCAAGACAAACAAGGCAGTGAAGTAAAATCTACCACTAAAGAAAGATTCAGTGACTGGTTTATTTTACTCATGCATGAATGTTCCAGCAGCTACCCACCAGAATTTCATACATCGCTCCTTATAAAGAATAAAATGATGACAAAGAGCCTGAGGGTAGACTAGAGATGAAATTTCAATGAATGGTAAATATCTAAAATCAGCTCAATGAAAGAGAATGAGAATAGGAACCAAGAAAATAGCTTGGCTGATTCAGTGCTGATACAATAAGTAGTAAAGATGGAGTACAAAGAACACATAATGGAGTAAAAACAGCAGCAGGGTGAAATCAGATATGATGATAAAACGTGTGAGTGCACCAAAGAAGAGGAATGAAAAAGCGAGGTGCCAGAGGGAGTAAAGCTGATCAGGTTGTTTGTTGAACAAATGTGAGGAGGAAAGAGAGCTTGAAGCGATTACTCTCATATCGGCTGCTCTTTAACGTCTCCCTGAAGGTATCACTTTATATTCAGAGCGCTGAACACAAGAACATCAGGAGGCTTCTTAACACTCTTTGAGCCTGATGGACTCCAGTTCTCTCAAAGACTGAACATTTCCAATCACCGTGAAGGGATTCATTTCAGTGTTTGTGAATGATGACAGATATGTACGGTGGCCCTGAGAGCTCACAACACTGTAACTCAAGAAACACATGCAAAAAGACAAAACACCAACAAATGAAGAAAACAGCTTCATGAATTTGACAGCACATGCACAGCATTTAGAAAACACACTGCAAAGACCACAACACAACACATTAGAAAAACGTGCTACAAATAGACTGCAACACAACAGAAGTGTTTCCAGAGGACTCTTAAAGTGATGCGCTGAAGCATCCTTGCAGCATGATTTTCCCACCACCGTGTTCAACTGTTGGCTCTTTAGAGATACACATCCCCACTTCTTGGCCCTCATTCATCAGTCTTGCGTGGAGAATTAGCGCAGATTTGGGTGTGGAAATGAGCTCACGGCAACGTTCACGTGTGATATATGAAACATCCTCAACAGGCGAACCTGCACCATGTCCGATACAGATGATAAAACATTTTTAATATGCAGGGCTGTGAACTGGTTAATCTACAAACTGATTAAATGAACTTTATTTTTGATCATTTTGTATCTTTTTGCAAAGAAGTGCATCACTTGTGCACAATTAGACACAGATAGAACGGAGTTTTATCATGAAACAAGCCAACTGGTTATCACATGTAAATGAGTGTCTTTTGTTATTAAATAGTCAGTTTTTCCACACGGTTCAGGTTAATAAGATGATGTTGTTCAGAGTGAAACAATGATCTTCATGGTAAATTATGGGATCAATACGGCTTTCCTTAAGAAAACAAACAAAAAACCACGCTAAAAGTTTGATCCAGAGTCCTCTGAATAATCTCTGCTGAGACTTTACTGTGGACATGGGAGTGTTCGTAATCACTGACAACAGCCTCTCTAATTTTTTCAAAGTCTATCAATAAAGGAAACATTTTTTATATGAAAAAGAAATCAGCCGACAGCTTGTTTTGCTCTTTCATAAGTAATGTATTTTACAGAGATTGGTAGAAAAATAGTAAAACATTCTTGGTGTCATGTAATTCAGCATTCTACATATTAATCTGCAAACCTCTCTGTCCGAAAATGCTTTGCACTCCTATGATCAATCTGTTTTTTTTCTTTTTTTCCCATTGTTTATTTATTTTTTGTATGTACAAACACAAGACACAAGACAAACACAAAACAAATTACACAGAAAACAGTCAACAAGCATAAGTAACAACAACATAAGACCTTGAAAAAAAAGAAGAGGATAAATGAAAAGTAAATAAATAGTGAATAACTAAATAAATAAACAAAGGAGGAAAAAAGAGAGAGAGCACAGAGAGCTACTTATACAGCTACATCCTTTTCAATATTCAAGTAACCTGGGCAGCTGTTCTACGGAAGAGATAAAGGGTTGCCAAATTTGACCAAACTTCTCGGTGGATCCCTGCAGTGTATATCTTATTTTTTCTATTTTTGAGAGATTGTATAACCTCACAGATCCACCGATTACAAGTTGGAGGACGATCACTCCTGCAGTTTACAAGAATGAGACGCCTCGCCAGAAGAGCAGAATAGGTTATTCGACACAATTGTATTTTTGTTAGGGAGACTTCACTCGACAGCACACCAAAAAGACCAAGGAAGGGACATGGTTGAATAAGATGGCCCGTAATCTTAGAGAGGACATCAAAAATGGAAGACCAGTAGGATGTAAGGCTTGGGCATGACCAGAATGTATATAAAGACTGGCTGAGGCTTGTTTACATCGGTCACAGATTGGGCTGATATCAGGGAAGATTCTTGAAAGTTTGATCTTAGACATATGAAGGTGGTGTACAATCTTAAACTGTATGAGACTATGCCTCGCACAAATAGATGTTGAATGGATGTTACTCAGTATCCTAGACCACTGATCATCAGAGATGTTCACTTCCATATCTTTCTCTCAGTTTTCCTTGATATTAGGTAGAGATGAAATTTCCAGATCAGATATAACAGTGTAAAGTTTGGAAATTGATTTGGTAATTCCTGGTTTGATTATAATCAATCATTTTAACTACATTTTAGCTCCATCAGGATGAGAGCTCACAGCTCAGCTCTGTGCAGCACTGAGTGGAGATGCTAAGAGCTCATCTCAGTCACAGTCAGGTGAAAATTGGAGTAAAGTTATCTTTGTGGGCGTCATGAATTAGACCATGAGAGGGAGCAGATAGCCTGGACAAACGATGCATGATTATTGATGCTATTCACAACCACAGTCCACTCCTAGAGTCATAAACTGTCAGTGAAATTCATGCCCTTTTTTATTATTACTCCACGACGAGCACTGATGCAGGTTTTTGCCGTGCAACAGCGATGACATCATTCAGTTAAGTGATGTTAAAGTGCTTAAGTAATTCTCCTCTGCCGGTTGAGCTCATTTTATCATCCACTGCATCAGACTCTTGAGAAAGAGAGCACATAGCAGGGAATTAGTTTGTGTTCCGGAAACAGTCCAAGACATTAGACGCACACAGTAAACACTGTACATGTTAAACAAGCTAGCATTGGCAGTGTGAGCGTGTTTGAAGACAAACACAGATAACTCTGCAGTGGAAGCTGAAGCACTGCTATCATTGACATAACCTTTGTTGTTTCTGTAACGCTAAGCATGAGATGCAGTAGTTGAAAGTCCACACACGTCATCATCTGTTAATCCTCCTTTATAGCTTTGTTTTGTTAGCATTCAGGTTTTATTGAGTTAGGGGATGAGGTAGGGAGGTAGATGTCATACAGCTCAAATAAGCAAATCAAAGTAGGTTTAAAGACTGTGGTGAAGATTACTCTTCATCCCTCCATCATGACATCACCTTTCCTTCTGTGTATCTCTTCTCTTTCTCACTTTGTCGTATCAGAAAAAGGGGGAAAGAAAACCCCTGTGCTGTCATGTGGGGTTATGTTATCAGTCTATCTCACTCTTATATTTATGTGACGTTTTTTGATGTTTAGGGGTTTTCTTCTGGAGAAGAGCTCCTCCTGAAAGTGGACTCTTATTTACAGCAGCCGGCGCTCTCAAGCTGAAATGGGGAGGTTCAAAGATGGATCGACTTTTACTTTCTGCAGAGGCGGTTGTTTGTGAAATATGATAGCCCATTTGAAGACGTGACCTGAGATGCCCGCCGCTCCCCCTGCGATATTATCAAAAGTGTTCTTCAATCTCAGCCAGATGGCGGGGGCGCCGACATCCTGGTCGGGAGTTGAGCAGAGGGAAAGGGAGGCAGTCAGAGGGAAAGCAGTCTGGCTTGCTCTGCAGTAAAATGTGCCAGAAATATAAAAGAGTTTTCAAGTAAAATGGCGAGTGTTTTCGACTCATTTCATCCCCTTTTCTCGTAATTGGGATAAGTGGGCGGTGGGGGAACCTGCTTTACTCGTTACTCCTCTTCGTTCATCCATTTTAACAGTCTCTGCTTTATTACTCCTTCCAACTGATTCCTGTGAGGCTGCAGTCCGGTCCATCTCATCGACTCTTTCTCTCCGTCCTGAAACATTAAAGCAGGCACAGAGTGAAAGAGATTAAAACTGATGAGAGGGATGGGGTCATTTGTCACAGATGGTGGGGGAGAAACAGTAAAAGTAGCGCTGTACTTGCCAAAGCATGAAGCTGTTTAAGTGCAGACTCTTGAATATACCGAGCTTTATTAATGTCACTTCAACATACGCCTTTCACACTGTTTAATGCGTCTCAGTCAGTGCATTAGCAGACAGCTGCAGAGGAAATTAGCAGACTGTTAATGGTTTCACTCTGCATACAAAGACGGCTCATTTGCTGTAGTTCTGTGCTTTTACATTCAAGGAATGAAACGTTTTGTGATGCAAAAGAAAAACACAAGCAAACACTCTTCTGTTTGCTGTCATGGGTAAATGCTGCCCCTGTCTCCTTCCTGTCCTTGAATTCCCAGCACTGTGTGTTCTCTGTGTTGTTTACCTTCAGTGTGGTCATTTAAATTCATCAGCAGCTTGTGTTTAAAGCTCAGCTCCAGATGGACTCTGCGTCCTATGGTTTGCGTGAGCTGTGAGTGGTGTCCTTGCAGAGCCTCGGCCATGTAGTCTGTTGGGAGCACCTGTTTTTATTACCTGGCCAAAGATGGATTACTGACAGAGCATAACAGGCAACTAACCTAAAGCCAAGAACTGCAGGGGCTCCAGAGGCTCATTAAATATCTGTGGAGCTGATGAGGTCATACCAAACACCCGGTATGAGAGACACATGCACAATTCAAGCAGATACATTTTTATAACACTTTTCTCAAAGGTATACACTAAAATTATTCCATTATTATTATCATTATTATTATTATTATTATTATTATCAACAACAACAACAACAACAACAACAGTCAGGGTTGCAGAGGGGTGGCATATTGCTGAGAAAGATTTTTAGGGCCTGAGCCTGAGAATCAGGGCGAAGGCCGTCTTGAAACCCTTAGGATTATTTTTTCTTCCTCTTCTTATCAACTTGAATTAAGTTTTCAGAAATTATCTCAGTCAAAACAAAATTATTGAACGTAAATTCAACTGTGTATCATGAATGACATGTGCAAACAATTCAAGCAAATTTAGTCCTCACCAGTCTCTGCTTCATTAGCCCACAGCATTTCCACTGAGACCACATCTCTGGATTTAGAGTCTAGAAGTCCTGTCAAATTAAGTTTTGATGGTAGTACTGAGGTAAATATATTTGATGATATGGTTTAACTTTAAGTTATGGAAATATGTAAGTGAAACTAACAAATGCTCATCAAAATGTGTATAGTTTTGAAAGACTAGCTAGTCACTTAGCTAGCCAGTTTTCTGTTAGCTCTGCCAGATCAGACCACCAACTTGCAGACATAAATAATTAGCATTGTAGTGAGCTAACATTGGTTAATGAATTGTAATGATAGCTAGCTAACTTAACTTTGTGAAACTTGTAATGAATTATGTTGCTTCCTAAACTTAGCGAGCAAGAAAGTAAAGTATTTTTGTTGGTTCCTGATCTTAAGTTAAATACATAGTCTATGTTGCTAGCTAGCTAGGTTTATGAATACCAGCTTTCATCTACCTATCTGTTTATTTGTCCAAAAAATCGTGGATAGTGGACTGATTATTTGGCTGATCGTCTTGTTTAGTGATAGACGAAACCATTAAAGTTCAACAGTGCTTAAAACTGATTAGTGTCATATATAAATGTTGTTTCAGACATATTTACATGTATGTTTGCTCATGACAAATATTTATGCTTCTTTTCATGACAGTTAGACTCAGTTAGAGAAAAATTCCCCAAAATTAATTTATAATGTCATTTAAAAATATTGCATTAGACATGTTGGCATGTATCTCTGATCATAACAAACGGAACTATTTAATATTTATACATGTATGACCAGGTAAATGCAGTCAATATAGATTCCCAAAAATTCCCATTGAAAGTTGCAAGCTGTCTTGTAAAGGTGGTTTTTTGAGTTGAATTTTGAATGAGAGGAGTGAGTCTGAATAGCAGATGTTTGGAGGGAGTTCCAGAGGGGCAGCAGTAGAAAGGCCCTGATGCCAGCGGTGTGGTGATTGGTCCAGGTGATGTCAGTAGGTTGGCGTCAGAAGATCAGGGGTGGCTGGGGGAGTGATATTTGAGATACGGGAGAGCAAGGTTATTCAGGGCTTTGTAGGTGATGAGCAGGATTTTGAAGTGGTTTGGAGCTGGACAGGGAGCCTGTGCACATACTCTGAAAAGGAAACCATAGCATCCATATGTCATTGCTGCCTTACACAGAATGTTTGTAGCAGGGCTGTCAGTTCTTTCATTTTTAATCATGACTAATTTCAGATGTTTCATAGTTTTTACATGTTTATGATTTGAAGTCTTTATAAGGCATTATATGTTAAGTATTCATATCAGTGTTTAATCTTGGCCACACTGGTGTCAGCAGATGGTGCAACTCAGCTGCAGACATACAGTGTTGCCTGCCTTTGGCAAGGGGAAGTGGTATTTGAAGACTTGAAAACCTCTTGTAGTTCCTGATCTGCCACTGACAGGGAATGCATATAACTTGTCTTGTCCAGATAACCATCTGGGTCTAAGTTTGCCATGTGGCTTTTTTTTTTTTTTCCATCGTGTCGTTCTGTAAGCGGATTCATGACAGCGTCTGTTTTGGATTTTTGTCATGATGATAAGTAAATATTTACACAAAGTAAAGATATTTTTCCATGCTCCTTTATTGATAAGATCATTAAAAACAAATATCCCTTTAAAATTCATGTGGAGGAGATAAATTTTGTTTTTATTTAATAAGTGTAGCTTTATTGATCATAAGTTAACTTTGTAAAACCATGTTGATCATCAGGATTAAATAACTAAAAAGTTAGAGCCCCTCTAAGAGCAGATTGTTTGCTGTATTTGCATGCAGACGTGTGTGCAAGTGAGACATTATTGAAGCTGAATGTTTGTTCAATAACAGCCAACATGTTCTGGGATTGTGTCCCTCTTCTTATGTTCACCACATGGACTGTTTCCCTGCTTACAGCCAATGTTCTCAATTCACTGTAATGATACTGGGTGGAGAGAGAGCCACTGAGGCTCAGCAGAACCCCAATGCTTACTTTTATCCAAGTCCTTGCAGCAGGTTTGGTAAGCCATGAACCCATCAAGCCAACTTTTGACTACAGTTGCATTTTTGTGCAAATATAAAAGAGACGGTGGTTTAGCTTGAATCCATTACACGTGACCTCAGTAGAACTGAATTAATGGTGATGTTACAGCTTCAATAAACACAGGTTGTCCAGGAATTATGGCAAAGGAAAGACTTCCACTCTTTCATTCCTTTTGTATGAATGTGGATGTGGGATATATGGGGTTTCTACCAAGATGAAATTAAAAATATATGAATCTAAATATATATCATGCTAATGGATAAAAAAAAAACAGACAAGATACAACACTGAACTCCAAAACAATGAGGAAGTTGCAAAAAAAACTCTCAGGTACTTCGGGACTGTTAACAACATGTCTATATGGAGCAGCTTAAGAAAGCTGAGGACATTAATAAAGATGATATTATAGTTTATGACACTAGACCTGTTGCAGACCTGTTGTGGACTCTATGGCAGCCTGTAACTACCCTCACAGTCAGAAGATGACCACCTGAGTCTGGTGAGGCTCTGGGGGACTGCTCTGAATACACAGATTGGAGTGAACAGATGAGAGCAGCATGGACATCAACAGACTTGTGTTCTGTTGTGTTCCATTCTATTCTATTCTATTCTATTCTGTTCTATTCTATTCTATTCTATTCTGTTCTATTCTATTCTATTCTATTCTATTCTATTCTATTCTATTCTATTCTATTCTATTCTATTCTATTCTATTCTATACTATACTATACTATACTATTCTATTCTATTCTATTCTTCTTTTCTTTTCTGTTCTCTATTCTGTTCTATTCTACTCTATTCTATTCTATTCTTCTTTTCTGTTCTCTATTCTGTTCTATTCTACTCTATTCTATTCTGTTCTGTTCTGTTGTTCTATTCTGTTGTGTTCAATTCTATTCTATTCTATTCTATACTATACTATACTATACTATACTATACTATACTAAACTATACTAAACTATTCTATTCTATTCTATTCTATTCTATTCTATTCTTCTTTTCTTCTCTGTTCTCTTCTATTCTACTCTATTCTATTCGGTTCTGTTCTGTTGTTCCATTCTGTTGTGTTCTGTTCTATTCTATTCTATTCTATTCTATTCTATTCTGTTCTAAGACATTATTATAATATGTGTGACCTGAAGCATAATTAATGTGAGCAGTGGGTAAACAAACCTGATGACTTAATGACTGATAACAGATCTAACAGTCTTGTGGAAACCCAGGAAAATGGATTATAATGAAAAAGGGATCCCAAAGCAGTGGGGATGATGATGAGAGGACGACAAAGAAACGTGTTCAGACTTGCTCTTTGGGGGGAGGGGGAGGGGGGGTGATTAACAGGGATGTTGAGGTTGGTGACAGGTGAAGAAGGGGGATGGGATAATTAGCCTGCATTGTGACCTGATTACTGTGTACCAAACCTACAGATACTTGGGTCTGCAGCAGAAAATGGAGGAAGAGTTGTTCATTTGCACAGCCAACTTTAAGAAGTCTCACCAACAGACTCTCATAAGGATTTCAATTAAAGAGCAAAAGGTTTTTTTTCAACCACTTTTTAAAGCATCTAAAACTGTCATCACTGTAAAATTCGTGTTAAAGGAAGTAAAGATCTGACCTGAGTGCATCCACTCAGTTTTAGATTTTTCTATCTATTTAGAACTTTTTCTGAGGACCTTGAGGATTTTTTTTTTTAATGCTGTACGCCTCTGTTCCTGATTTTTATGTAACTCTTCCAGGTGCTGGATGATCCTGCAGAGGATAACCTTCACATGGGTAAGCACGATCATTCTGTCTTTGTCCAACTCGTCCTCTCTCTCTCTCTCTCTCTCTCTCTCTCTCTCTCTCTCTCTCTCTCTCTCTCTCTCTCTCTCTCTCTCTCTCTCTCTCTCTCTCTCTCTCTCTCCTCTCTGTGGCACATATGCCAGGGACAAGTGTTCGTATAACTTATTCATAATTCAGAGCATCTCTTGAGTGATCACCTCAGGGCTCACACATTATGCAGAAATCTTCCATCAGCAGAGTCAGGGCAAAGTCAGGATGCCTGAGTGTAAAACCTCTCTTTATGAGCTTAATGTGACACTTGGAGATAATAAAGCCTGTTAATTTAGCACTGTCATTACAGAATAATGTGAAGCTAGCAGTGGTCAAACCCAGCTGAATACATGAATGAATAAACTGTTTGCTTCTGTTTCCCTCTGCTTCCTTTTTCCTGACAGTTTTTGAGCTGATGCGTAAAGGGTGAGTCCAAAACGTCCTCTTCTTAAATAATTCAAAGCTCTCTTGCTCTTCTTCCTTTACCTTCACCTCTGCATGTCATCCTCCTCTTCTCTTTCATTACTCGGAGCTGATGCCATGCTGGTTTGAGTTTCATCTGGGGCGTCAAAGGCTTTGGTGATGTTCTCTGCTTTTCACAGTTATTAGCAGTCGGCCATGTGGACGCTTCACGATCTGCTCCTCTCTACATGGCTCAAAAATCAGTGATGATCTCATAATCAGCCACCTTTTGTTATTCTCAGCTCCTGGAGGAGGGAGGGACCATCATTACACATATGAACATAAATAAGTGATGTTCTCCTTTAATTGGAAGGTTTGCTCTATTTGTTCGTTTTTTTCAGAATGAGAGAGAACTTTTGCTCTCAGATTGCCCCTGGGAGGAAATGATAGACAGACTGGCTGATTAATTCAGAACAGCTGCCTCATTTGGAGACTACTCTCCATAAAACTCCATCATTGGTACCTACTGCTACATCTGCACTGCTACAGCTGCTGACTTTACAGAAGAAGACTCAGGTTTTCATGGCTCTTTGACCAAAATGAATGTTTTTAAAATCAATCCTTGTATTCAGTGTCATTTAAGCAGACATAACTAGCAGCACAATGCATTTAGTGAAGATGGTCCTCTTTGGAAAGAGAAAAAGGACGATTCCTGCAGGAAGCAAAGCAAACTTTAAGCAACAGATTATTTCGACATTAAACTACGACTGTTTCAAGTTTTAATGGCAGCTCATGAAATCATGAGGCAATAAGATGGGCTAACAGAAGATCCAAACCAAGCAGCAACCTCCAGTCTGAAAATATGAGGCAATGCTGAAGTGCTAAAGTCTGCTGTTCCTTGAGTGTCCGCTTGAGTCTGGCTCAGAAAGTACCTGAAGTCACGTACACACCAAGCCAAAAAAAGCCGTTTTCACGGCCAAAATAAGCACATTTACAGCCTGGTACAAAGAATGTCTCCCGTCTGAATCGCTAATTTCACTAACAGCACGCACTGTATAGGGGGTGAATTTTTTTCTAACTCGGCAGTTTCCACAATATTAAGCTCGCCAGTTCGTCCAATCAGAGGCACAGCTCGGATCACGTGACTGTGGAGCGTCCTATGGTTGTTACTGTGGAGACCCACAGCCCGCCTCATTTCCAATATGGCCATTTTGCTTCAAAAGTCCGTTTCAGAAACAGATGGGTGACGTCGCGGAGACTACATCCTAAAATATACAGACTATGATCCAAACTAAGAGTTCAAAAATCAATAGAGAGTTCATTCAGACTGAAGACAGTTTATTGCACAGATCTGGAAGCTGCTGCCTCAAACTCTGAAATTGTTAAATAAAGCACCTTATGTGATTTAACTATAAACAAACGGTCAGATTGTCAAAATCTCTGCTATGCTCCACTCACATTCACCACTCTCTCTCTCTGTCACTCAACCACTCGCCACCATCGCTCTGCCTGACCCTGATAACAGCAGGTGAGGTGACGGAGCGCTGAGAAGGAGCTCTAACTGTGCCAGTTGTTGCATTTAATGTGGTCAAATCTATTAATGGATGCTCATTTAGATCTATAAGTTATGTGATTGGATGTAGACAGGCTGCATAAACTTAACTGATGTTAAGTCACGTTAAACTACGGTATATTATCAAACTATGAAGCAGTCTGATTAGTAATCTGAAAATATCAAAGCTTTAATATTCTGATAGATTTGGAGCAGTTCTCTGTCTGGACCTGGTTTTCTGGATCCTTTATTATGACCCAGGTCTCAGACTCAGCTCTCTGTGAGCTCTTTTTGGTTTGACACAGTTCATGTCTTTATATTTCACAGTCTGCTCAGTGTTAATGGATAATGCAGTCATAAGCATGGAGGGACTGTGTGTTTAAACTCCTCTCTGGGTACACACTGGATTTATACACTAAAACATGTCTGTCCACTGAATTTCTGTCCAATTAATTTGTAGACTAGACTTTTTTTTTTTTTAACTAAAATTAGACTAAAACCTTTTTGAGTTTTCATCAGCTAAAATGCGACTAAATCTAAAAAACATTTTCATCTTAAAAACTAAAACTAAAACTAAGATAGCTGCCAAAACCTGACTGCTAGTCACTAATTTATTCTTGCTTGTTCTTTAAAGTTGTGTTTCAATAAATACTCAAGTATGAAATCAATACTATATTAATCATGATTTTTAGTATCAATCCAAACAATCATGATTATTATTTTTGCTATAATAAACCAGCCCTTCAATCAGAGCCACAGTGATCACCGACATGCTGAACAATAATCCAGATAAAACCAAGCTGTGTCTGCTGCTGTTGATTTTTGGATCCATACGAGGAAAATTAAATCATGATCACAGGTTTGGACTGTCTGAGATGTTTGATCAGATGTTCTGTCTTTGCATTTGGAACATATAATTCATGTGTTAATAAAATAACGGCTATAGCTGCTGATCTGTGGATTTGTCTGCCTCCCTTATGTCTCTCTGTGTGTATTTTTGCCTGACTAACCGACCTGCATTGATTTGCAGTCCAGTGATGGAAGTACCCACAGACAATCCTCTGTCGGAGGAGCAGGCCAGGTTATACTTCCGAGACGTCATCCTGGGAATAGAGTACCGTGAGTATCTCATGCAGAACAAGTCCTGTTTCTGTCTTCACTCCCTCCTTTAAGAGCTCCACACAGTCTAGGTGAGATTCTCGGGGCCAGAGAAACATGAAGGTGTTCTTTGTTATCGAATCTACTCTGAGGCTCATAGAGTTTTGTTTTTGTCGAGCGGTGTGAGATTTGTGTTTCCTTTTAAAGGAACAAAGTGTTCCTGACCCTGTGTCTCCATGGCCCTGAGGGTCTGACTGCAGACGTGTGCCATCCACTTCATCAATGTCGAGCCTCTTCACTGAAATGCTTTCCTCAAGCTGTGTCCTCATTTGCTGTACTCGATCCATTTCACTGAGCCATGAGACAAATGATCAGAGATCAATGCTGCTCTCTCTGAGCTCAGTCTGCAAAACGAGACCACAGAAACTCACAGACACTGGAGCACACTCACAGCTCATGTCTGGCTGTTTCAGTTTAAAGAGGGGGTATTCTGCTTTCCCACATTTTAAACATGAATGTAAAGTAAAAATGCTGAACGTTCAGACTAAACGAGTGCAGATTTTCAAACCTCCGTGTATTCATATGTTGTAGAAATCCCTGAATCTGTCTGTAAACTGATGAAAACCTCCAGAGGGCCAGCCAATCAGAGTAAAAGGGGTTTGTGGAGTGGGGAGCCTTAAAGAAACAGCGGCTAAAACGAAGGGTTTCAGACAGAGGCTGAAATAAGAGTTTATTAAAACACCAGCGTGAGAAAAATGAATGAATTTTTATAAGCTGTAAATCACCTAAAGCTGCTATGTGGTACCAGAAGGACAGACTAAAGACTTAAAAAAAACACAGTACCCCTCTTTAATTTAACACAACAGAAAACAAGAGACCTATTGGAGGAAACAGCTCTACACTTTGAGGGACTGTGTTCAAAATAAGTATAATGAACCAATGGTTGTCCAATGGTTTTATGGTTGGTCCAGTGTGATTTTAAATGTAGTCAGTTAGATTTATAAATTGCTTTCCATGCACTAAATTAACCACCAGGGATCCAAAAACAACCGACTCATTTACAACAAAGATGCACTCAGCTCCTCAGCACAGTTTGTGCCCCAGTGAGGAGCAGAGAGTGTTCCCGGATCGCCTCTTTTCTCCACAGATTTTTCGACACATTCACCGTCAGCATTCACTGCTCTAATCTTGCAGTAAGATTAGTACATGCTATTAAAACAACAAAACAAACAACACCAGAGTATAATATAAACAAACTGTGACCTTTCTGTTGAAGAGGTCAGAGTTTGGATGTTCAGTGTACACCAGGGTTTGATTGACGGCAAAGAAAACCAAACAAACTAAGAAGTCGGATTTAGGATTAATTTAACCCAAAAGGTAAAGTGTGAGAGCCCCTAAAGAAAATTGCAATTGTTCTTTTTTAAAATCTTTATTCTCTCTCTATCTGGTACTCCCATAAAAACTGAAATGATGTACACTTAACATGATTTACTGCTCAAGAAAATATTCATTTTTCTCTCCCTCAGACAGAACCAGACTCATGTTAGACAGAAATCTGTGGAGACTGTGATGGGATTAGAGAAAGAGAGGGGAAGGGGGGCAAGGAGACGGGGAAAACAGAGACTCAGACAGAGAGACAGACACAGAGTCCATAGCTCTGTGTTGTAGTGATGATGATGGAGAAACTGTAAAAACTGTAAGAAGCCGTAGCAGCTGGAGTCTGTCAGGTCCATGGCAGCAGGCCGTCCACAGCAACAATCCAAAGAACCTAACAGACAAACTCAGAGACTCCCAGAGAGATCCATGGTTAATAACTTTAATGAGACATTAAGATCAGAAGTTAGACTGACAGATAGAGGAGAGAGGGAAACAGGCATGAGAGATGAGAACTGAAGTGTTGTTGATGAAATTCTCCTGTCTTCTCCAGTCTGTTTACATGTGTCGCTTGCATTTCTTGCGATACATTCAGGTACCCTCAGAACTTGAGAATTTTACGATTACATTAGTTTATCCATTTTTGGATTGGACAAGTTTGTGATGACAGTCACTGAATTCCGCTGGCGTGTTTGGGATCCAGGGGGTTTCATTGGCTCAGTGAGAAAACGGGTTAAAAAGCAACACTCCTGTAGAACTCAAGAGTGTTGGCATGTATGAATACAGCTGACATGAAGACTTCACCAGAGGAATGGCAGGAAAAAGTCTGCATCAGGTCAGGGCAAACAAATTCAGGCTGGAACATTTGCACATGTATCTCATCAGGCTTATATCAGCAAATTTTCAGGTGTGCTGCGCATATGTGAGAGAGGCTTTAGGAATCATTTAAAAAAAACATAAATCAGTCAATAATTGTTTAATCAACAAATAAATTCTCTTCAATTTCCTGCTGATGACTCAAACAAGGCCTTCGGTCAGAATGAATGGAACAGAGGGTGTGTGTGGTTTTTTTTTTTAGTGTTTTGATCCTAAATTGAAGACATGAATTGAGTGTTTGAGCTAATAAAGTTTAATTTTAAGGCCTCTGATAATAAGAGGGGCCCGTCATTGTTAGATGTCCTCAGATAAGAAGGCTCCACTTATTCAATCAGGGATAAAGTGTCCAGACCTCAGACACAGACGACTGTGAAGAGCTCAGCATTTGAGCTTTATCAGACTTTTATTCCTACTTCACAGTGTTTATGATACTAAAGATCCACACTTTACATCACTTATCAGCTATTCAGTTATCTTCTTCTGCACCGGCCCTTTTTATGCACATCTGTCATTTATATTTATATATTTATGTATATTTTCACAACAGAAAAAGTTACATCACTATAATTGCAATACTACGGAGCCCCTCTGGTGACATTGGAGAAAAAAAATTACATATATGTATAATTTTTTTTTTTTTTTTTGATAATGCGTGGCCATGTGATAATAACGCGTGGCCATGAGATAGTAAATGCATGGCCACGAGATAATTAATGCGTGGCCACCACATAAGTCACCTTCAGTAAAGCGGGATCTGTCAGTTTTAGAGGGATACAAAGACTGTTGATTGCTTATGGACAAGTTGGAATTAATTTCATTTTATTATAATCTGGGAATGAGTTACAGTGACATTCTTCAGCCACTTGCGGTTCGGCATGGAGTAATTCTAAGTAAAAGACACTTAATTCGGCTGCTCAAAATACATGGGCTTAAACGCAAGGAATATGCTGGTGTCGGTGAAGTCACAGATTTCATCATTCAGGTCATTTTTTTTAGTTTTTTGATGATTTCTTCTTGAATTCCACGGTCTCGCAGAAACTGCAGGAAGGCATCTTCCTCTCTTTCCATTTCATATGTAGTCTTTAGAAACATCAAACTTGAACAATTTACAGATATGACAGAAAAAATATTCTTTAGTTATTAAAAAATCGTATGAAATTTAACCAACGTGACAGAATCACATCTGTTTAACACATAAGATATCAATATGAAAATCCAAGTGTTACTTTACTTCGTCTGAGCCCCTGGCACATTATTCCATCTGTACTGTGCACATCTGCACTGTGCAATGTCCCTGTGCACATGAGCCAATGCAGGTTTTGATCTAATGCTCGTAAGGGACTAATCAAGTTTACATATACAGAGGGTCGCTGAGGCTGTAGATGTGTCAAATATACTGTACCGTGACAGATCCCCCTATATGGAAGGTGAACTATGTCTTGGCCACGCATTAATTATCTCGTGGCCATGCGTTATTTAAAAAAAACAAACTTTTTTAATACATATAAAAAAAAAATTCTCCAATGTCACCAGAGGGGCTCCGTACAATACACAGATACATCTTTAGGAAATGTTTAAGAGAAGGTCAGAGTCACTTCACTGGTTTCATTTTTATGCTGCTTAAAATCTTTGCCTCCTCCTCAAAGTTCAGTGTGAACAGAAGGTCAGCCAGAGTTAAAATGTCCTGTGACCTGACATTTAGAATAATATAACAAGAGAGCAGAGGGTCAAGGTCATTGTTTCAGTAAAACCGAGCCTTGTGACTAAACGTACAATGCTGCTCCCTTGGATTCCTTCTCTGCTTCTTTTTAAAGACACATCTCTGAGTGAGGAATGTATCCCCTGTGAACTGTGCTACACAGAGGTCCGGGTGCTCCGGAGTACAAGACAGCATGCACACATACACCACCCTGACCAGGCATGGACACGATTTCAGAGTCTTGAACATGATCTCCACAAGAAACAGCCTGTCCTATTTATGGCACAGAACCAAGCTCCAGAAGCATGAACCATAACCGGACAACATCAGCCCAAAACAAGCAACTTGACTGGGCAAGAGATACTTGATGAGTGCTGAAATACAATATAACACACCCAACCCTGAGGCATGTAATAACTACAATCCACAACATGACCCAGTACGATTACAGAAAATCTTTTAAAGGGTTGAAAACTCTTTGTCCACAAAGTAAAGCCCAGCCAACACTTCATCAGCTGCTGTGATATTCAGTTGAACTTTCTCTCCTTTATAATACAGTCTAAATGGCTGAAGCACACTCTGTGTGATCATACCAAAACAAATGACTCGGTTTTCATAGAATTATTTTGAAATATTATCTGAGAGAGCAGAGGGTAGATGTAAAGACCAAACCAGACTCCAAAGAGAATAAACCTTTAAATTCATCATTTCTAGTCCTTCGTGTTTCTCTGTCATCATTCTGCTCTTAATGATCCAATAACAACACAATCACCTGGACTTGATTTCTTATTTTTAAGGAAACTGACATTGTACTTCTTTCCTGTCCTCAGTGCACTACCAGAAGATCGTCCACCGTGACATCAAGCCGTCTAACCTGTTACTGGGGGACGATGGTCATGTGAAGATAGCAGACTTTGGGGTCAGTAACAAGTTTGAGGGTAATGACGCTCTGCTGTCCGGCACTGCAGGGACTCCTGCTTTTATGGCACCAGAGACACTTTCAGACACACGGAAGAGCTTCAGTGGGAAAGTGAGTGAACCCTACATTCATACTTATGAATCTCTATTGCTGGTTTATCTCAATGGTCAAGGTACATCCTATGTACTGTATTGCTTGCTTGCTGCACACTTTGGTCGAAATGAGACTTCAATACTTAAATACAAGCTGTCTCACTCTGTCCTGCCAACACGTCCTGTGTCTCTTGATCCGTCCTATCAAAGACGGATAAAAAAGCCCTGAAATAACTGAAGAAATCACATTTACAAAATCTTACTCTGGTCCTGAGCTCTTGGCCTGGTTGTTTGAAAGTCATGTGATTGGACTAAAGCAATAAATTCCTCCTCATTGGGACCCCCAGCAAAAGTCTCCACAAGCTCCAACTAATTCAGAATGATTCAGCCAGGATCCTACTCAGAGTCAGAAAACACCAACATGTCACCCCAGTACTCCACACGCTCCACTGGTTTCCCATCATTGCGCGAATAAACAAAGTCACTCTCATCACTCTTCACTGCATTTATGGAAACGCCCCACTATACCTCAAGGAACTCATCATCAAGCAAACCCCAGCATGTTTGCATGGTTTATATTCCCTATTTTTGACCCCCACGGTGGGAAACACTGATCTACTGTACATAATGTAATCAGAAGATTCCTGTGAATCTGGAGAAATCTCTGAACTAAAGAGATAAAGACCAAAACCAATGCTGGATGGATCTGACCTTCAGGCCCTCAGACAGCACTGCATTAAAAACAGACTTGAATCTGTAGTGGAAGTCACTGCATGGGATTAAAATCACTTAAAAAAAACCTTTGTCTGTAAACCCAGTTCATCACTCCATTCACACATACAGGTTCAAACTGTACGATGCAAAGAGGAAATCTTACACAATAAAGAAAATGGTGAAAAACGTGGGCCTGAGTCATAGAGGAAGTGGGAAACTGTCCTTTGGGCTGATAAATCATAATGTGGCTTTTTTATTTTTGGAGCAGCAGCTGAAGTCTCATATCAGACCAGACTGGGACTGGAACTGCTCTGCTGTTCTTAAACCTTTACAGAGTTTTGTTAACACAAGAGGTGATGTAACACAACAGTAACTGTGTCCCTGTTTCCCACTGTCTGAATCATCTACCAAATGTTAATTCAGAGTATATTTTTCATGGATAGTTTTTGTTTTTCAGCCTGAGATAAGTTTTCTCTGCACTGTTTTCACTTCAAGGTAGGCTTCAAATGATCTCAAAGCAGACCCAGGCCCTGTCGCTGCCATTCTAACCCCTGAACTTACAACTTCATAACTGGAGCTATTAAACTAAGAGGAGCAAACCATCGTTCCTCTGTGGACTGACTGGTTCTTATTACTTTATATTCATTAATACAGCTGAAAGAGTCGAGATATGGAAGTGGTCTATTGGTTTTACATAGCTGGTATTGATATATGAGCGTTTCCCATTACTGTTTCTATTTATACGCTGAAATAATGATCAGTCATGTTTGTAACTCCACCCATCATTAATGATTGGATTGACGACCGCCTGCCTCCACACTGGACGTACTTCCTCCATGAATCCTGCATAATTTAACATCTGTTGAGGCTTGTAAATCAACTTGAGCTATAATTGATTCATAGACTAATAACCACAAAGACCCCGTGCATCTTCAGCATTTTTCATCCTCTTCTTATCCAAAGTGTTCGTACAATTCATGTCCATCCTCTGGAGATTATCACAATGTGGTCTCCAGTACAGACGCTGTGTGGCTTTCAGACGATAGTCAGGATAGAAAGATTGTGAGAGGCGTTCCACCTGCTGCTTTCTGGAGCTTTCAGGAAATATAAGCAGTTCTTCTATCAGTGCCTTTTTTCCCTCTGATTTGTATTCATCCTGTTCTTTTAATTTGTTCAAGCATAATGCCCTGGAGGGTTTTTTTGTTTTGTTCCATCAACATTTGTGATGTGGGTGTAAATCAGCTGCAGAGTGGGAAGTTAATAAGCACATAAAACTTTGAGAATGTTATTCAGTTTGTCGAGTTTTGAAGTGACTGCATTCCCCTTGAGATCACATTTAAAATTTTTTACTTTACTTCTGTCAGTTAAGCACACACGTCAGGTCTTCCTGCCCTAGACATTTTCAAATATTCTTGTTACGTAAGCTTTAAATCATTTACAATCTCGATTCCAATGAAGTTGGGACATTGTGTAAAACTTAAATAAAAACAGAATACAATGATTTGTAAATCCTGTTTAACCTATATTCAATTGAATACACCACAAAGACAAGATATTTACTGTTCAAACTGATAAACTTTGTTGTATAAATTGCAAATATTCACTCATTTTGAATTTAATGTCTGCAGCACGTTCCTAAAAAGTTGGGACAGGGTCAACAAAAGAGTGGGAAAGTTGAGGAATGCTCCTAAAACAGCTGTTTGGAACATTCCACAGGTGAGCAGGTTCATTGGAAACAGGTGAGTGTCATGACGGGGTATAAAAGGAGCATCCCAGAATGGCTCAGTTGTTCACAAGCAAGGATGGGGCGAGGTTCACCACTTTGTGAACAACTGCGTGAGTAAATAGTCCAACAGTTCAAGAACAATGTTTCTCAACAATGTCAAAGAACTGATGGATTTGATCATCTACAGACCATAATATCATCAAAAGATTCAGAGAATCTGGAGAAATCTCTGCACGTAAGCAGCAAGGCTGAAAACCAACACTGAATGCCCGTGACCTTTGACCCCTCAGGCAGCACTGCATTAAAAACCAACATCATTGTGTAAAGGATATTACCACGTGGGCTCAGGAAGACTTCAGAAAACCATTGTCAGTTAACACAGTTCATCACTACATCTACAAGGTCAAGTTCAAACTCTACCATGCAAAGACAAAGACATATATCAACAACACCCAGAAACACCGCCGGCTTCTCTGGACCCGAGCTCATCTGAGATGGACTGACGCAAAGTGGAAAAGTCTGCTGTGGTCTGACGAGTCCACATTTCAAATTGTTTTTGGAAATCATGGACGTGGTGTCCTCCAGGCCAAAGAGGAAAAGGACAATCTGGACTGTTATCAGGTTAAAGTCTCAAAGCCAGCATCTGTGATGGTATGGGGGTGTGTTAGTGCCCATGGCATGGCTAACTTGACCATCTGTGAAGGCTCCATTAATGCTGAAAGGTACATACAGGTTTTGGAGCAACATATGCTGCCATCCAAGCCACGTCTTTTTCAGGGACGTCCCTGCTTATTTCAGCAAGACAATGACAAGACACATTCTGCACCTGTTACAACAGCGTGGCTTCATAGTAAAAGAGTGCAGGTACTAGACTGGCCTGCCTGCAGTCCAGACCTGTCTCCCATTGAAAATGTATGGAGCATTATGAAGCACAAAATATGACAACAGAGTCCCAGACTGTTGATCAACTGAAGTTGTTCATCGATCAAGAATGGTAAAGAATTCCACCTCCAAAGCTTCAACAATTAGTGTCCTCAGTTCACAAACACTTATTGAGTGTTGTTAAAAGGAAAGGTGATGGAACACAGTGGAAACATGAACCTGTCCCTGCTTTTAGGAACATGTTGCAGCCAGCAAATTCAAAATGAGTCAATATTTACAAAAAAAATAAAGTTTATCAGTTTGAACAATAAATATCTTGCCTTTGTGGTGTATTCAGTTGAATACAGGTTAAACAGGATTTGTAAATAATTGTGTTGTTTTTATTTATGTACTGCCGAGTACTTTTGAATGTAGCAGGACTGATCTGTGTGCTCTGTTTTGTTGCTGAAGGAAACCTGATCATAAAACTGCACCTGTAGCATCAAATTATGGTTTGAGAAAAGTTAATGAGAGGTTTACATGGAGTTTAATTTTTCTTCAGAAGTGAACAGGTACCTTTGAGATGGTTTAACCACCGTAACAAATAGAAATGACTGGGTTCAATGATATTTCTTTCACATTACTTCATTGAAAATGTCACCATTAAACTTTAGCCTTGTAGTATTGCATTTGTAATGGTTACTCATCATATTAGGTAGCAGTAAAAAAAGAACAAGAACATTAGCACCAAGCAATGTGGGAAAACAATATGCGAGGTAGACTGGCCCTTTGTATTCTGAGTAAATTGTTGTAAATCAGACACTTTTGTGTCACTTGAACAGTTTCAGTCCCTGTGGAACATCAGAGCGTTAGCATGTTAGTCACCAAGTCGTGCCTGATTGTCTGAGGCTCTGTGACAGCTGTCTGAGGTTCAGGGGGCGTGTCTTATCCTCCATCATGTATCAGGGAATAGAAATGGATTTCTAGGAGAGCTGTTGACAGAGAGAAAGAGACAGAGAGACAAAAAGCCAGATGGATAACTGTAGGTCTCTGCCATCTGATCATACACATCCATCTATAAGGTGTCTAATGGCACACATCCCTGAAGAAATAACCTTTTAATGTGCCATAAATCACTCTGGGCTGTCTGCAGCGATTAAGGTCACCCTCTTTGTTGGTGCAGGAGGTGTTTGGATCACTGCGGTGTGTTCCTTGAGTGTCTGTTTGCACACATGTCACATTTAATGTCACTACTGTCGTTGTCTTAAAGGCGCTGGATGTCTGGGCCATGGGTGTTACCCTCTACTGCTTCGTCTTTGGGAAGGTGAGTCAGCACATTTTCTCTCTCACATCATTTTTCAGCAGCTGGCTCTCAAAAGGTAAGAAATTTTCCTCTCAGAGACAGCTGTGCTTGTTAACAGCACACAGTGACATTTAAGTGGGAACACTGTCTATCACAGACATTTATTTGTTACAACCAGCATTTGAGGAACGACTCTGAAAGCAAAGTTTTTGCAAGCTGCCAGAAAGAGTCGATGACAGCTAAGCTTCCCTAATGAGAAATCTAGTTTGGTCGGCTTCAAGTGCTAAAAAAAATAAAGAAAATGACAACAAACATGAGATGTTCTTTCAGAATAAGAACCTGAAATGTGACATGCCGTCTGATAATATCTATTCCAGGAGTCTTTGTTACACAGGCCAGATTTAGGAGATGCAACAAATAAAATAGCCAGTTTTACAGAAGAAACTTTGGGATAAAGCCAGCTTTAGTGTTATATATGGTGTCTATCAGTCAGACAGCAACCTTTTAGAAACCTGAGCTCTACAGGTTGATGTAAAACACCCAGCAGTGAGCACACACGAAGCCTTATAAATGCATTTATAAACTTCTTGTAACACATTTTTGAAGAAGTTTCCTGTCCTATGCTGTGGACAGAGATCATTTAGCACATCATAAATTCAGTGGAATCACAGAAACTATACACTCTCATTATTCATTGAATGGGTTTTATATAAACCTTTATAACTGAATAAACTGTGGATCTATAGCATGTTATAAATCCCAGAATTTAAAAGGTGCTACAGTTAGATTTAAATTGTTATTATGCTTTACAGTTCACACCTTCATGAGGCATCATGTTCATTGCTTGTAACACTTAATACATGTTGCTATAAGTTGTTATGAGTGTATATAATCGCCTTTAAGAACGGTTATGAAGCTCTATAAATGCATTTATATGGTTTTATAAATGTGCTCATGATGCATTTGAAGCTGCAGGTTCACAGGAAGTGTTATTGAAGCCTTTTTTTGTTTTTGTGTGCGGCTGTCTTCAACAAAAAACAACTCCTTTTGGATTTTCAACAGGAACAACAGTAAATTAAGTGTCATATTTGTTTCGCTAATTAAGAGCTATTTCTTAACTTAAAAAAGCAGAGAAGCTTTTTGCATGCAATTATTGCAAAATTTGCAAGGGATGCAATTTTTAAATGAAAAATGTTTGCAAAATCAAATGAAACAGGTGGTTTTGTTTTTGTTTTGTTTTGTTTTTAGTTTTTGTACTATTCCTCTTGTTCCCTCATTGTAGATTTACATGATTTACACCTTTAAAAAAACATTGTTTTAGAAAACCCAAACAATTTATTTAAGCTGCTGTCTCTTTAAGGCTCCCTGCTCCACAGACCTCCTTCCCTCTAATTGGCCAGCACTCAGGAGGCCTGCTGGGGTGACGCTATGGGTGGACATTGGTGTTTGAGGCCCATCCCTCCAATGTGTCGTGAACGTGTAGTTAGGAGATCCTCATGTGACGACCTCATTTTTCAGAAACTCTCATGAGGATCTTGTGAAGATCTGGTCCTATTTTTAGAATGGAGCGTTTTGATCAGTTTATAGGCAGATTCAGGGATTTCTACAACATGCAGAGGTTTGAAAATCTGCACGCTCAATCTGAGCATCCAACATTTTTACTTTATGGGATGGTGACAAATAAGGATTGGTGTCAAAAATCTGTTTTAAATAACTTGTTAGATGTTCATTCAAATGTGTAGTTTGCATTCCTGTTGGTGTCGTAGTATTTTAAATGACATTTCTACCATTTTTAACCAGTTAAAAAATCAGCCACTTTAAACTGTTAAATCGTGTAACCACAAAAGCATGACAAGTATTAAATAATTCACCTTCCTAGAGGTTATGACAGTGTACGGATTTGTTATGAAATATCATTTCATATTATATTTAGAATATTTCATTTCTAAACTTGATAATATGGGTTGTGTTGTACTGAGCGAGTCAGTATGCTGAGGACAGGCTGTGTTTTCTCTCTATTTTTGGCTCAGTTGGTTTAAAATCATTTTAAAGTTTTATTTTTTCAGTGTAGCAGACTGATAAAATAGCATTCATAGTAACTTTTTTTCCACAATATCAGATTTTTTATGAAAAACATTGATTACACCAATTGACATTTACCAATTTTACCAAGTGACCATGTCTTTCACTCTTATACCCATTTTCAAAATATGAGAAAGTGTGATACCCCCTCTTTAAACTACGAGTGAATGTACATTATTCTCTTATACTGGTAACAGCATCTGTTTTGTGATGTTGTGAACGTTCAAACCTGCTGTCTTCATCTTTCTTGGTGCTCTTCAGGGAAACAGATTTTCAGGCTCAGAACAATTCATGGTTCCCTTCTTTTGTTTCTCTTCCTTTAGTGCCCATTTATTGACGAGTACATACTGGCGTTGCACAATAAGATAAGGACCAAGCTTGTGGATTTCCCAGAAACGTAAGTCTCCTGTCTCCTTTCTCTACTTTAAGAACGGAGACTGCAGCAGAGATGCTCCAGCCTCCCCGTTTCCACAGCTGTGATAACTTTCTTCCTTCCATAATTTCCTCTGTTCTCTATCTTTTCATCACCATCTCAGTCACAGAAGCATTCTCTTCTTTCTGCGGTCACTGATTGCTCATATTTAGGTGGAAAAATATGAAGAGCTGGATGCAGTAGCCTTCACCAGCACACAGGAAATGTCGCCTCCGAGCAATCAGAGCAGCCATTGTTGAAGAAAATGAGGCCATTAGTTTTCTGCACACATGCAAGAGCTATCTTAGTCCAAAGGTTAAAGAAAAACATGGAGGTTGTTGTAGGTAAATAATGATCACATACAGAGGAAAACAGGAGATGGTCACGGTGATGATAGACTGAGGGAACAGGAACTTGTCACATGTGACAGGGCGAGTGGTGCGAGGGTGTCGGGTCAGGACAGGGTGCCGCATTGTTAATGATAAGTGTCTTCACCCTGTGGGCAGGAGAGGCTCCGTGTCTGCGCTCTGAGCTCATTTATTAAACTGAGCAGCAGAATATCACAGCAGCAAAAACAATCATCTCCAAGCTGAGCCAATCAGTGACTGAGAGCCGCGCCTTGTTGTCTTCTCTTATTAAACTTCACGTGTTTACAAAGTGTTCCCATTGTCACAGTGAGGAACGGCTGAGCTCGTATAATCTCATTTTACTGAGGTACTAATGACCTTTACACCACGTCTGTTTGGTGTTTTATTTAATCAGTTTCTTCAATAACTCAGCGCCACAGAATCAGGATCTTATGTTGATGGTGAAAGAAGCTGTCGTTTTTAGAGAGGAGCAGGGGAAACTGCATGTTGAGCTTCTGTAGCACCTTTTTGTCCTCAGCTGTTCAGTTTTACATCCCAAGATGAACCATACTATTTATTTTATTGTCACCTTCTAGATTGTATAAGACAACATATTATTTATAGCCTTTAATTATGACGTGTTTCCCATAAAGTTTCAAAAAATTGTGTTTTCATCTTCCATCTGCACTGCAGATGGAACTTGACATTTCTATTTTTTTACAAACTGTAGACCATGTGTCTTGTATATTTATAAAGAATAATGTTTTGTTTTCTATACTTTGTTTTTGGTCTCTTGGACCCTCCGCTTTGAAAACATGTTAAACCGTCGCCCTACATATTGAAGAAAGTTAATATTACTACACGTCCCTCTTACAGACTGTATATGTGTATATACACTCACCTGCTATTTTTTTAGGCACACCTGTCCAACTGCTCGTTAAGGCAAATTTCTAATCAGCCAATCACATGGCAGCAACTCAGTGCATTTAGGCATGTAGACATTGTCAAGATGATCTGCTGCAGTTCAAACTCAGCATCAGAATGGAGAAGAAAGGTGATTTAAGTGACTTTGAATGTGACATGGTTGTTGGTGCCAGACAGGCTGGTCTGAGTATTTCAGAAACTGCTGAAATACTGGGATTTTCACCCACAACCATCTCTAGGGTTTACAGAGAATGGTCTGAAAAAGAACCTTGAGGCAGATGGGCTACAGCAGCAGAAGACCACACCAGGTGCCACTCCTGTCAGCTAAGAACAGGAAACTGAGGCTACAATTCACACAGGCTCACCAAAATTGGACAATAGAAGATCTGAAAAACGTTGCCTGGTCTGATGAGTCTCAATTTCTGCTGCGACATTCGGATGGTAGGGTCAGAATTTGGCGTCAACAACATGAAAGCATGGATCCATCCTGCCTTGTATCAATGGTTCAGGCTGCTGGTGGTGGTGTAATGGTGTGGGGGATATTTTCTTGGTACACTTTGGGCCCCTTAGAACCAATTGAGCATTGTTTCAACGCCACAGCCTACCTGAGTATTGTTGCTGACCATGTCCATCCCTTTATGAGCACAGTGTACCCATCTTCTGATGGCTACTTCCAGCAGGATAACGCTCCATGTCATAAAGCTGGAATCATCTCAGACTGGTTTCTTGAACATGACAATGAGTTCACTGGACTCAAATGGCCTCCACAGTCACCAGATCTCAATCCAATAGAGCACCTTTGGGATGTGGTGGAATGGGAGATTCACATCATGGATGTACAGCTGACAAATCTGAAGCAACTGTGTGATGCTATCATGTCAAAATGGACCAAACTCTCTGAGGAATGTTTCCACTACCTTGTTGAATCTATGCCACCAAGAATTAAGGCAATTCTGATGGCAAAAGGGGTTCCAACCCGGTACTAGCAAGGTGTACCTAATAAAGTGGCCGGTGAGTGTATATGTTGTGTATATGTGTGGTCCAACCAGCTGCCTGCAGTCCTTGACTCCCATCTACTACTGTGCTTTGTCACTGGCTTCCTGTATGCTAAAGCTTGCATACCTTCCTTGGATGTAAGTCAGTATACACACGGGATGACTCTGGTTTATAAGGCTTGTCTTGGCTTGGGTCCTACTTATTTATGCACTTTTTTCCAGAGAACTGAAAGCTGTTATGCCCTACGATCAAATTACATTTTGTACCTCTCTGCTGTTCGTGTTGGAACTGAAACGAGAAAAAAGCTTTCAGTTACTCTGCCCCCTCAGCTTTGAATGTTCTCCAATCTGAACCAAAACTGTTAAAATTTGTTCCATTGGAAGCCTCCCGCTTTATCTTAAGAAACAGACAACGGAAATCTTTTGAACAGTGCCTGTGTTCTTAAATTGTTACTTTAAAGATAATCCCTGTACGAGGTCTCAATCTCAGTGGGTCTTCCATCTGGTTATATAAAAAATAATTTAATAATAAAATTTAGCTTCAAAGTTGTGAGGTAGATATTGTTAAAGTCTCTGTGAGGACTTTCTAAGTGATCTTGAAAAAGTCTCTCTTCTATATATCTGCCTGATCATAATCCGTAACTTAAAATGAGATTATCAGCACCAATAAATGTTATTTATAAATGCTATTTCTTAGCTTCCCAATCAGGTCGGACAGGACCAGATCGATTTACAGCACGTTGAAGTCTCTATGACAACAAAGATGAACAGGAGAGCAATAGAGCATAAACTAAAAGCTAAAACACATGTTAAACCATGAGCTAAAGGCTAAAACACGTGTTAATCTGTTTGTGATAATGTTCATTCCAACCCACATGCAGCAGTTATTCTGCAGTGATCTGATCAAACTTGAGAGTCTGTCAATAAAATGAAGAGTGAGGTTACGTTAGCTCTGATTGGTAGATGAGCAGGACATAAGGATTCACTAACTTTACACATTAGCCTACAGATACGTCTCACAGCGCCGGCTACTAAACAACAGTACAAACTGACAAAGTTTACTTGTTGTCATGTTTCAAACAACAGCGCTGAGTAACTGTTAAGAAATACCTTACCTCATCACGTTGCATCCTGTAAAAAGTTGTCTTGAACAAAGAAAAGTAGTGTTAAAAAGAAGATCTGATCTCCATTCATTTCCAAAACAAACACACGTCTGTTAAGAGTCATGTCATCATGGCAGTTTGCGCTCAATTCCAGCCAAAGGGTGTCGCTGTGATCCACTTCAAACAGACAGTCCTCACAGACCCTTTAACAAAGGAAAAAAATTAGGATGTTGAGGCAGAAAAGGGTTTCAAGATGTTGGCTACAGAACATCACTTTAAACCCATCACACCTTCTGTAACTGGCTGATGGTCTGTAAATTGTTCTCAGCCATCCCCAAAATGAAGAATCCCAAAACCAAAAAAGAAGAAAAGAAAAAAAAAAAAGTAAAGTAAAGACATCGGCTAATGGAGTAAGAATTGATATCTTGTCCAGCTTTCTGATATTAAAAATTATAAATGATTAAAAACTTGTCAAGTAAAAACTTTACTCTATTTTACTCTGAAGCAATTCTGACATCATTTTAGTCTTTTAATGTCTTTTAATAAGACATTTTTTTTACACTCATCAGTTGAATGTAGCTCATAATAAGACATAAAAACAGGCTGCAGTTTGAAGCTTTATTCTTGTAAATTTACAACATTAAACTACATACAGTTATGACTATATTCTCATAAAATTCTTGAAATCTTAACATATTTCTCCTCTTTGGTATGACCCTAATCCTCTTTTGTAGCAGACTTAAGAGGCTTTGAGACAGTATAGCAAAGATTAATAATCTGAGCTTGTTCGTGCGCGATGTGTGGGAAGAGTCAAATACGAGGTCATCTGGGTTGGATTATAATTGACTCTTGAATCTGGATGAACAGGACTCGCTTGGCTTGGATGCTTCGCAGTTTACATTCCAAACCCACAGACTGTAAATTAGCGAGCTCTGATGATAAACTGAGCTCTGGGTTTGTAAACCAAGTGTACAACTTCATGTTTGCTTGTGTTTTCTGCTGACGGGTGGGTGGGTGGGTTCTGTGGATATGAGTTTTGTTAGCTAGGCTTGTCGAGATCAGAACACAGATGCTTAAATTATCCATGGGTCATCATCGTCTCCGTCATCTGTTCTGCTCCTTCGTTGAGCAAACACTCTGCTGTATTGTGAGTGATAATAAGTGACAGGCATGCTCTCTGAGGTAAGAAGTGACGATTCCTGTGTTGATTCTGTCTGACGGTGCACACAATCACACAGTAGATATCAGCAGAAAGGAGTAGAAAAAGTAGCTGAAAGTAGACATGATTTCATTTTAAGTGCATCACATGAAATTCCTTGTTTTTTTTAATCCCTGGGAGAAGCTGGTAGAAATCAGAGGCTGTCAAATGCGCAAACAAGCCAGACTCTGAAACATTTTCCTGATTCATTATCTCATGTTTCTCTCAGGCCAAAGATCAGCGAGGAGCTGCAGACTCTGATCCTGCGGATGCTCGACAAGAACCCAGACAGCAGGATCACCATCCCTGAGATCAAGGTGAGAACAAAGGTGGTGAACAAAGCAGAGCCGGGTGTTAGTCACTTATTGTTCAGGCTGACAGACAGCCGGTCAGAACGAGCCTCTCATTGTTCACATCCAGACACAACATTACTCTGCTTTTCTCTGCCGTGACCGGCTGAGAGGACTCTGACCTCATCATTAGATGTGTTTTGTAGCTGCAGGGCAGGATGAAACCTGTCTGTCTCAACAGCAGACTGAGCACCAACAGCAAAACAGGACCAGGACCAGCCGTGAACACGTCATTCTCCAGTCCTGTCGTGTTTCCATGACACAGTCTAACAACGTGTCAGTGAGTCATTTTCTCACCAGAGACTCCGTTTGTGTTCATGGAGCTCAGATAATTAGACTGTCATGCATCGTGTGCACAAACACACACACATCTCTCACTTTCAGTGAGCTGCAAGACGCACATAAGTCACATTTATAAAAGCTATGAACTAATTCTGTCTCTTATGTTTGTTTTTGATTACTGATCACTTTCTGAATTTCATATTTAAAACTAGATCACCAGGCCGTCTGTAGTGTGACAGTCTGAATTACAAGTCATACACAGGAACTTTTGGATCACCTGAATGCAACAAACGAACTCTGGAAACATTAAATATACATTCAAAGAGAACTATTAACTGCAATATGCAGTGAGAAACAATCCCAACGCCTTCCCTGAAAATAACACACTTGTAAAACCAGATTTAAAGCAATTTTTTTCTTCAGATCTTTCATAATTTATACAGTTTCTGAAGATGCCACATCAAATTTGTTCACACTCTTTTTCTAAATTCAGCAAAAAGTTCCGGACCAGTGTTTTTGCCATTTGCCGATGCATATGTCCCGGGACTGTCCCGTACCCGCTTTGATTTATTCACCCGCTTATTGATTCAGATGCTTCCCCAGCGATGCGTAGCTCTCTGCAAATTATTGGACTATACAGGAGTATTGTCTGCAGAAAACCTTTATAGTGCCATCATCACACAGGCCAGCAAGCAGTACATTTTTTTAGATATATCTTTTAGATATACCAGATATCTGTAAAACCATTTTTACATGTTACAAATATATTTTTACATGTCAAATTTACATTTCGAGATGTAAAAACTGTTTTGCAGATATCTTTAATTGAATCACAGATATCAGTAATTACTTTTTCACTAGTAAGACTAATTATTTCAGATATCAATGATCAATGAATTTCCACATGTTGAAAAAGAATTGTTACTTGTGGAAATTAGTTTGTTTTCTGTAATGTTGGAACAATTGGAGATATAAATAAACTTTGTTACTAGTAAGAACAGAATTGTTGATATCAAGAAGTTAACACTTTTACTGGTAAAAATTGAGTTTCAGATATCATGAATTAGAATTGCTTTGTAAAAATGTCATTATGGAGATATATGTTGACTTTGAATTACAACATGTGAAAATTGAATTACAGATATCTTTTATTCAATTTGAATAGAAGTCAATGGCATAATTTGAATTTGAACCGCCTCGAAGACAGTCTAAACATACAAGTGTGTGTGACACACCATAATTGACTTAATTACTTTATTATATATTTTGAGCTGGTACAAAAATGTCTATTTCTTCCTATTAGAACAGGAAAACAGGATGTAGAGCCTCTAATAGTTGCCTCTCTTTGTAACTCTGAACACAGGCGCTCTCTCTCCTGAAGTGTTTGTCCTTTTGCAGTAAAGAAATGTGTGTTTTTCTTGTCAGCCAGCACCAATTTTATTTTAACCTGGTAAAGCAGAAAAACATTTTACTTTGACATAGTGGTGCTTCAACAATTTGTCTGGTGACACGTATCCTACACTACGTATCAATGGGCCTCAGGATCCTGCACCTCTATAGATTCAGGACAACCATGGCTCCAGACTAATGTAACTCAGTTATGTCTTCATGCAGTGTGACAAAATTTAAAATATATATATCATTAGGAAAAAAGGAGAGGAAAAAGAAATAAGATTTATCTGTTTTTATCATTTAAAAATTAAAGAAACAGATTAGTCTAAACATTTTCAGGTAGCCTCATTCCAAGGGATAAGGGAGAAATATTGGTGGTGACACTATATTCAAAGGATTTACCAATTTTGATGTTTGAATTTCTTTTTCCTGACTGTGGTCTCATTTTTCACTGCAATATGAAGTCCTGCACCTCTATGGGTTCAGGCAAAATTCAAAGGATTTTTGAAGCTTGAATACAGAGTTTGTGTCCATCATTCATGGCTTGCTGAAAGCAGTAAGGGGTGTAGATTTTTAATTTTTTACAGGATTTAGCTAAAGCAGGGTTCATTTTCTGCAAATTTTCAAAGAAGACGTGAAAATCAAAGCGATGTCAGTGAAATTCTCCTGTCGTCTCTGCTCTATTTAGACATGTTGCTAACACCAGTTGTGATACATTCAGTTCTTTTTCTAACTTCGCTCGGTGTTTCACTATGGGAATCGCTTTGGCGTGACCAATCTGGAAGCTCCAATGACAATACGTCTGTCAATGACAGACAGGTCGAACTGTGCTCGGGGCACGCCCCCTCATACTATCACAGTCGACCCACCCACTCCAACTCATTCTAGCTTTCTTCCCGTGTGAATTCGGGAGCTCCCTCAGCTATTCAAGCTAGCCAGGCACTGTTTAACGGTTCCCAGACGTCCCGTCAAGGTTGCGTCGCCGAACGCAGTTCCCGGTTTCAGCTCGGATCGTTGAGTAAGTCTGTTATAGACATTTTGGTTACTCGGAACAGTCTCCGTCAAGGCGATCTGTTCAGGCTACACAGTATTTGGTTACTGTGCAGCTTCGAGTGAAAGGCTAACGTGTCACGACGAGCCTATAATATTCGAGTTAGTCTTGTGTTGTTGGCTAATTTGGATACCGAGTCTGCTAACGTGTCGTGACGACCATACTCCGCGCTTATTGATTAGCACTACTCGGGCTAAACTCCGATTGCTAACGTTCCTAGCCGGCGAGCTAACACGTTACGGTGCGGCTAACCGGATTTATTATTCAGTCCTCCCTTTCTGGCCAGTATGTCTTCGGCTCCCATCCCCGCCAAAGGATCGGAACCGGACTTAAAAGGGGCTGTATCCCGCCTGTGCCCCGCGTCATGCGGGTCATCCATCTCAGGCAGGGACCCTCATCCGATGTGCATAGCCTGCATGGGCACTAAACATGCTCAAGCATCTCTGGCTGACCCAAACGGCTGTCCTCATTGCACTTCGATGCCAGAAAAGATTTTGGAACGGAGACTGAGAGTAGCAGTGGCTAACAGTCAGGACCCATGCCTGACAGCGGCCACATCACAAGCTACTACGAGCACCCATCAGCCGCGAGCTACAAGCAGTTGGGCGGACATGATGGAGGAGGAGTCCCCGGATATGCCTCCACTTTTCGAGGACCTCCTCGGAGTGGCACCGGGCATCGATGAGGCAGAGTGTGATGCCAGCTCTGACCTTCTCGATATGGACGAGATGGATGAGGTGGAGGATGATTCCACATTTCCTGTCCAGCAGTCCAGACCGTCCAGCGAGTCTGACACTGCCTCCCCTGTGGACAGCAACTTGTATGAAGTGTGCAAGCGAGCTGCCTCCAAACTGGGGATTCCCTGGCCTGCAGCCCTGGATGCTGAAGGAGCAGAAAGGGACCTGTATGATGGTAAGAGGCTCCCTCCTGCCAAATCACCTGCCAAGCAACTCCTCCCTGCAGTACCAGCTTGCATGAAGGAGATGAGCCGTTACTGGTCTAGCCCCTTTAAGAGTAAACTGTCCACCAAGGGTTACTCTCAGCTGGAAATCCATGGAATGAAGGACCTGGGACTTGCCGAACCCCCAGGGGTGGAGCCTTCAGTGGCTTACCATCTCCATCCAAACCGTCGCTCACTATCGACATCCAGCAACATTTCTCTGCCAAACAAAATAGAGCGCGTTACTGCCTCTGTTTTCCAGAGGATGTATAAATATGGGGCTCAGTCAGTGTGTTCCCTTAATGCCACAACTCTGCTGTCCGCTTATCAGGCTGAAATCTTGGAAGAGATGGGCCGCCAACTGGACACCGGGACACCTAACCCGGCTCTGTGGGATGAGATTTGTGTGGTTAATGACCTCATCCTACGCTCCTCACGGGGCGCGGTACAGGGCTGTGGCCGAATTATGGGCCTTGCTGTTGCTGGAGAGAGGGCCTTGTGGCTGAATCTCTCAGGTCTGAGTGACGCACAAAAAGCAGACATTATGGATGCAGCATATGATCCAACCAAAGGTCTGTTTGGCCCTGCTTTGGAGAAAATGAGGGAGACCAGTACCCTCAGGAAACAGGAGGGCGAAGCTTTTGACCTTTGCCTTCCTAGAAAACAAACTCCTCGCCCCCCCCAAGCTCAGAGGACCAGCTTTGCCGCAGCTGCTGCTGCAGCAAGAGGGAAACAGGGGGGTGTCAGACCAGGCAGACAGGCTGCAGGGGAGCAAGCTCAACAGCACCCTCGACCAGGAAACAAGCCGTGGGGTAAACACTCCTTTGCAGCAGTGGCGGCGAGAAACCGCCCCTCCAACCCCGGGACTGGGAAAATAAAGAAGTCGTCCTAGCTTCCCTTTCATCTCTTCCTCCTCCTCACAAAAGAGCAAGGATGGAGGAGCAGAGCCCCAAAGCTCTTGGTTCAGAGGCCCCCAGTTCCCCAGGGCACCTCTCAGGTTTTTTATCCCCTCATGTTATAGAGGTGGAAGAGCAGGGGCAGATGTCTGCACAGTGTCACCAAGCACATTCTGTTTGCACAAAAATAAAAATAAAATGTTCAGCCTCGCAGCCAGGCCAAGAGCCAAGGGCGAGTTGCAAACAAAAAACAAACAATACTTCCCCAATGCCAGCAGAGGGAGCTCACATCCCTCTGATGGCAGAGCTCCCTCGTCTGGCATTGGGAATGACGTCACTAGAGAGCAAACCCTTGGGTCCGCTCTCCAGTCGCGCAGACCGATGGCGCGCATGCGCAGTCTCTCCATGGATTCTGTCCACAGTTTCACGGGGGTACAGACTGCAGTTCGCTATGAAACCACCCAGGTTCAACGGTGTGTTAGTTTCAATAGCCAACGGGGAGGCGGCTCAAGTCCTGGAGGACGAAATAACATCCCTGTTAAACAAGCAAGCTATCAGAGCCATTGCGGACGAGGAGGTGAGTCTCGGCTTTTACTCCCGATACTTCCTTATTCCAAAAAAGGGGAGTTCATCCCTCCGTCCAATTTTAGATCTCCGCGTGTTAAACAGACACCTACGGAAATACACTTTCAGGATGTTAACGCACAAAGTCCTCTGCCGCTCCGTTCGCCCCGGCGATTGGTTTGTGACAGTCGATCTGTCGGATGCGTATTTTCACATCGCTATTCATCCCACACACAGAAAATTTCTCAGGTTTGCTTATCGGGGCAGAGCTTACGAATACCAAGTCATCCCCTTCGGTCTGTCGTTAGCACCAAGGGTTTTCAGCAAATGTGTGGAAGCTGCGCTGTCACCGTTACGGAACAGCGGCATCAGAATATTTTCGTACATCGACGACTACCTGATATGCGCCCCTACGCGCGAACAGGCAATCAAAGATTCAACAACGGTGATAAATCACCTCATGGATCTTGGGTTCAATATAAATTGGGCAAAAAGCCGAATAGAACCCTCACGATGTACAGAATATCTGGTTCTCAACCTGAATTCCCTCTCCCATCGTGTCACTCTTACGGAGGGGAGATTAACGTCACTCGCGCATTGCCTCTCCCTTTTCCAGCTGGGGAAAATTGTGACGTTCAGACTCTGCCTGCGTCTGCTCGGCATTATGGCCTCGATGATTTCTGTGGTACATTTGGGGCTTCTAATGATGAGAGATTTCCAGCGCTGGGTGACTGCATTGCGCCTGTGCTCACGACGTCACCTCAGTCGCAGGGTGAGGATAACGCAGACATGTATGACGGCTCTCCGACAGTGGAGAGATGTAACGATTCTTACGGCGGGAGTCCCGCTGGGGACGGTGTCGTCAAGGGTTACCATAACAACGGACGCGTCCTCAACAGGTTGGGGAGCGACTCTAATGGGCAAAGCCGTAAACGGCAGGTGGAGCCCGAAATTAGCACAGGCTCACATAAATGTTTTAGAGCTGTGGGCTGTGTTCCTTGCACTGAAACATTTTCTCCCATTTCTCCAGGGACAACATGTTCTAGTAAAAACGGACAATACCACTGTAGTGGCATACATCAACCGCCAGGGGGGCACTCGCTCACTTCAGTTACACAAATTGGCTCGAGAGATAATCATTTGGAGCAGTTCCAGGCTCCAGTCTCTTCGAGCGACGCATGTGCCGGGCATCTTGAACAGGGGTGCAGATCTTCTGTCTCGGGGGAACCCTCTTTACGGGGAGTGGACTCTCCATCCACAGGTGGTAGAACAGATCTGGCAGAGATTCGGCCGGGCAACCGTAGATCTCTTCGCCTCGCAAGAAAACGCTCAGTGCCTGCTGTACTTTTCCCTGACAGAGGTGAACGCTCCTCTGGGCATGGACGCACTAGCCCACCCATGGCCAAAAGTGCTTCTGTATGCATTTCCTCCACTCAGCCTGATTTCTCCCACCCTAGCCAGGGTGAGAGAACAGGGTCTCTCACTAATTCTTGTGGCTCCTCGCTGGCCATCCAAGCACTGGGTGGCAGAAATAGTGCTTCTTCTGGACGGCGAACCATGGCCACTTCCCCTACGTGGGGATCTCCTTTCCCAGGCACGAGGGGAGATCTACCACCCACATCCAGACCGCATAGCACTGTGGGCCTGGCCCGTGAGAGGTGGAACTTGAATGTAGCAGGGCTGCCTGAACAGGTTATTGACACCATTCAGAGCGCAAGAGCCTCCCCTACTCGCTCTCTCTACAGTGGTAAATGGCGAGTTTTTGAGGAGTGGTGCAGTTTGAGGAACACGATTTCCTTTCAGTGTTCTGTTGTGGACCTGCTGTGTTTTCTGCAGGATTTGATGGATAAAGGGAAGGCTTTTTCCACCATTAAGGTTTATTTAGCAGCCATTTCAGCTTGTCATGTTGGATTTGGGGATAAACCAGCAGGCCAACATCCTCTAGTTAGCCGTTTCATGAAAGGGGCTCGTCGGAAACTCCCAGTGTCTTGGCCCCTGGTTCCCTTGTGGGATTTGTCGGTTGTGTTAGAGGCTCTTTCTAAATATCCTTTTGAACCGATGGAAGCAGTAGGGATGAAGTTTGTCTCGTTAAAGGCTGCTTTACTTCTGGCTTTGACGACTGCGAAGCGTGTAAGTGATTTACATGCTTTGTTTATTCGACCCTCCTGCTTACAATTCGCTCCTGGGCTCACTAAGGTCTGCTTGCGGCCTAATCCAGCTTTTGTACCGAAAGTTGTGGATACAACGTACAGGTGCTCTACAGTAGAGTTGAGGGCTTTTCACCCTCCGCCTTTCTCGTCAGAGGAGGAGCAGAGGCTCAACACTCTGTGCCCAGTGCGCGCGCTTCAGGTGCTTGTGAATAGAACAGCAGCATTCAGGAAGGATGACCAACTTTTTGTATCTTGGGCTACTCCCCACAGGGGCAAGCCATTGTCTCGTCAGAGGCTATCCCACTGGATTGTGGAAGCCATCTCTCTGGCATATAGATCTCAGGGTTTGCAGCCCCCTCAGGGTCTGAAGGCTCATTCTACTCGAAGCATGGCCACCTCATGGGCTCTCTTCAGAGGAGTGTCAGTGCAGGATATCTGTGATGCGGCAAGTTGGGCGACACCGCACACTTTTGTTAAATTTTACCGGCTAGATGTCTCAGGGCCTTCCGTGGCACAGGCGGTGCTAGAGACTGTGGCTCTAGAGTCAGAGTGAAATGTAGTACACTGACTTGAATAATGTTTGCTTCGGGATGCTCATGCAATCCGGGAGTTGGCTATATCTCCTATAGTGAAACACCGAGCGAAGTTAGAAAAAGAACTTTGGGTTACTTAACGTAATCCCTGGTTCTTTGATAACAGAGTGAGGTGTTTCACCTTCACATCCCTCCTTGCAAAGGCACGGTAAGAAACCTGTCTTGAATGAGTTGGAGTGGGTGGGTCGACTGTGATAGTATGAGGGGGCGTGCCCCGAGCACAGTTCGACCTGTCTGTCATTGACAGACGTATTGTCATTGGAGCTTCCAGATTGGTCACGCCAAAGCGATTCCCATAGTGAAACACCGAGCGAAGTTATCAAAGAACCAGGGATTACGTTAAGTAACCCAAAGGTACCCTCTGAGACTCAAAATATCTGAAGATTAGCTTTTTTGTCAGTTTTTATAGATTGGACTAATGATATGTAAATGCCAGTCATTTAAGAATAAGTGCCATTTTGATCCCACTGGCAGATTTTGGATCCAGATGGTTTAACTGGCATCAACGTAAAAAATCAAGAACAGGTTAAAAAGCGGGAGAGTCCTGCAGAAATTGGGAGTGTTGACAGGTGTTCTTTGTAGTGCCATGTGCACATTTCAGGACCTCAGACCTTCTCAAGTATCACCAGGTTATCAAAGGATATTCAAAGCGTTCCTTATGAAAGACCATTATTATCGTCTTTTTTGATCTTGTGAGTGTCTTTTCCTTTTAATCTACATCATAACTGATACACTGTGAGTGCTCTCCTTTGTATGAATGTAGGATATTATGTCATTGTGCTGTGAGAGCACTGAGTCTGTGTTTTTAAAAGTGCAGCACTCAGTGCAAAGAAATTCTGAGGACTCCCTCGGCCTCTGTTTTAGTTTATATTTGTGTTCATTTCGGAAAAACTGTCATCAGAAGGTATAAATTGGCTGAAGCTAAAAGCAAAACACAGGCTGAGAGGGGAGGCGGCGGGCTAACCGGTGGCTGTTTTTCTTCTTTTAATTATCTTTTAATTAAAAACAGCAGAGAGATAAATAATTTCCTCAGACTTTTATTTGAAATGAAAGTGAGCGGACTTGTTGTTACTTTAACAGATGAACTCAGGCTGGCTGACCACTGTGATTGATTATGTGTCTGAAGTTTGAAGTGTTTTTCACTCGTGTTTCTGTATAAATCAGAGCAGACGGCTGCTCAGCGGGGTGAAAATAATTTGTGATTACAGTAATATAAAGTCTGTATGCTGGTTGGTGAAAGTGCTCCATCATGACTAACACCTGCAGAGTGTATTTAAAATATCATAAAGAATACACAGCTTCAAATGACTGTGCTTTAAGCAGTGTATCATAGATAATGTGTGTATGTTACAGAAATGTTGTTATTTTAATGTTTGTGTGTGTTCAGATGGACCAGTGGGTGACCCAGGGAGGCACAGACCCTCTGCCTCTGGAGGCGGAGCACTGCACTGTGGTGGAGGTGACGGAGGAGGACATCCAGAACTCCGTCAAGTTTGTTCCCAGCCTGTCTGCTGTGGTAAGAAACTACCAGTGTTTATACTGTATGTTACCTTGAGTGCACACTCAAGAAACCACAGCTCTCAGTTAACCTTAAGGTCACCAGAGCACACAAACACAAATTTACCTCCTTCTTTCAAAGGAAGCACCAACCTTCATGGAGCACAAGGTCTCTTCTTGACACTGTTCAGCGGTAAATCTTAGGTCTGTGTTTGAATCCATTTTTTTAAAGCTCTTTCTTGACAGCCTTGCAGCCTGTTCTTGTAAAACAGCCTTTTCAAAAGTCCGATGCTGTGTGAATTTCTTAGTGAGGCTCAAAACAGATTCCAGTCCTGGCTCAACAAATGCTTAAAATCTATTTATCAACAGATTCAAACATTTATTTAAGGCTGAAAACACATTTAAACAGGGGTATTCACCTTTTCTTTAATTAATACTGTTGATGGATGGATGTATGGATGGATGGATGGATGGATGGATGGATGGATGGATGGATGGATGGATGGATGGATGGATGGATGGATGGAGAGTTTGATTGATGGATGGAAAACATGGATGGATGGATGGATGGATGGATGGATGGATGGATGGATGGATGGAGAGTTTGATTGATGGATGGAAAACGGATAGATGGATGGATGATGGATGGATGGATGGATAGATAGATGGATAAAAGGATGACTAATTTGGTGGATTGATGATGGATGGACAGATGGCTGGATGGAGAGTTTGATTGATTGATGGATGGATGGATGGAGGATCGATGATAATTATGATGGATGGTTGGATGGATGGATGGATTGATGAATGGATGAATGGATGGAATAATAGATCCATTCATCCATCCAACCATCCATCAAACTCATCATCGATCATCCATCCATCTATCCTTCCAAAAAACTTTCCATCCCTTCATCAATCCATCCATCCATCAATCGATCAAACTCTCCATCCAGACATCTGTCCATCCATCATCAATCCACCAAATTATTCATCCATCCATCCATCCATCCATCCATTTATCCAGCTATCAAACTCTCCAACTATCCATCCACTGAACTGTCCATCCACTGAACCGTCCATCCACTGAACCGTCCATCCATCTATTCATCCATCCATCCTTCCATCCATCTATCCATTAAACCATTTATCCATCAATCCATTAATCCATCCATTCATCAAACTTTCCATTTATCCATCCATTCATTCATTCATTTGGGGCGGCTGTGGATCAGTGGTAGAGTCATCGCCTCTCAATCGGAAGGTTGAGGGTTCGATTCCAGCTCCTGCAGTCACATGTCGAAGTGTCCTTGAGCAAGACACTGAACCCCAAAATTGCTCAGTCAGTGTGGTGTCAGTGTGGTGTGTGTATGCGCGGGGAATGTGGATGGGGGAATGACACCAGCAGTGTAAAGCGCTTTGAGTGGTCAGACAGACTAGAAAGGCGCTATATAAGTACTGGTCCATTTACCATTCCATTAACCATTCATTCATCAATCAAACTCTCCACCCATCCGTCAGTTTTCCTTAGTTGTCTATACATTTATCCATCCATCCTCCCTCAATCCATCAGACCACTTTTCCATCCATCCATCGACAGTATAAACCAAAGAAAAGCAGAATACCCCTGGTATGGCCAGGTGGATAGGTCACGTGTCTCATGGGGCAAATCTAACCTCTTTCCCACGACACTCCCCACTCTCGCAATGTTTCCTGCCCTATTTTCTGACCTGACCTTTCTGAAGAAAGGCTTGAATGGCCCCAAAACAAAAGTCATTAAAGAAGAGTTTTACATGAACATAACAGTATTAACAAAAGGATACAAGGTGGCACCAAAATTAGCCCAATCGAAAAATTTCCAACAGGAGCTTCAATCAACAGTTATTAGTTGTAACTGAGACCAACTCAGTTGGTCAGTTATTTTTGGCAAAAGGAACCTCACCTTGTTGTTTGCTGTTGAAAATATAAGAAAAGGCTCCTTCTTTGGTGTTTAGTCAGCTGTCTGGTCTGACACCTACCCCTCTGCAGTGGTTTAAAGTGTTAAAAATAAATGTAGAAACTATGTAAAACTTTTTCCTGTTGATCTTGAAGTGTTTTGTTGGTCAGACAGGAGCATCTGCAGCATATTTCAGTCTAACTCAGTCAGTTAAAATCTCCTAACAGGAGCTTTAAATGTCATCTGACAGCTACCGTGCTGCAAGTGTTTCAGGTTAAAATGAAATAATAAAATGAAAGAAAACAAGAAGAAATATAAATGATGCACCCGGTAGATCATGCATTTAGTTTTTAAGGTTCAACATTAATCTTATACTTTTTTTTCCAGCAGGATGAACATGTTGTTTTTGAAAATCTTGCATGATTATGTGACCGCTGTGTGTTTGTTTCAGATCCTGGTCAGAGCTATGCTGAGGAAGCGCTCCTTCAGTAACCCCTTTGAGTGCCCGAGCAGGAGGGAGGAGAGGTCCATGTCTGCTCCTGGAAACCTGCTCATGTAAGAGTCCAGCAGTCTGATCTCACTCTCTCCTCTAGATTGCATTCTTGCATATGTTTCACATGATGAAAACAACATCTCTAAACCCCACAGGCTTGTTTTTATTGCAGGGGTTGCTGTAGATGCTAACATATATCTGTATCTGTAGCTCACACCTGTCTCCTCTCTCTGTGTATCAGGTTAAGTAGGATTCACTCCTGCAGCAGCTGCTGCAGCTGCTTTGGGTTGCCATAGCACCATAATTCATTCTTTCATTGTATGCTGTGGAGCTTACAGCCTTTATAAGTGTTTCTTTGTGTGCTGCTTTCAGCCGTCTCAGGTGGAGGGACTCAGTGAGACTCAGAATGATACAGATCCAGCACTCGCCTCAGGCTGACCTTGGATTTTCTCTAACATAGATTGAAAGCATCACAGAGGAAACGGCCAATCATCTTATCACACAGCTCAAAATACACAGAATAACTCAGGGCGATTCAGAGCAGCTGAATGGTTCCCTGCAGTGGTGCAGGTGCCCCGGGGACACTAATCCGTGTAACGTGTTAGTAACGAGTTAATCATGAGTCTGGGTCAGTGCAGCACCGAGCGTGTCATCTCTCATAGTGAGAGTTTCAAAAGATCATTTGTCCTCTTTCCAGGCTGAGGTTTCCCCTGTCACACTCCAGGAAGCCTTAGAGCTGCAATCTGAGGTGAAGGTGGATGTGTCGGAGGATGTGTAGGGAGCATTAAACAGTACTGCCCCCTGCTGGGGGAGAGGAAAAACCCTGCCCAGCTTGTAGAACTCACTGTTGCATGACTGTACTGAGGTGTAGTGGGTGAAAAACAGACATGTCAGCGTTTCCAAAACATCTCTCACAACATCTTATGTCATCAATAATAAATGGATTAAAGTAGAATTTTTAGAAACAGTGTAAGAAAGTGACGAAACAATTCTCAAAACAGGATTACAAAGTATTACAAAATTAAAATCGAAGAGAAATGTGAGGAGGGCAAGATCAAAACCCCCAAATAACAAGAAAAAATGTAAAATCTAAAAAGTAAAGTAAATAAGTAAAATCTAATAGAAATGAAAAACAACAAAAGACAAAGGATTAAAACAATTCTAAAGAAAAAGCCTGAAAAGAAAAAAAGCTGCATTTTTTAGGATTAAAACACAACATCTCCTCTTAAGCCCCTCAATTATATTGGGGTTAAGAGGAGATTACAGCATAATAATAACTTGTAAAATGTTTTTTGTTCACACTGATATTGAAAGCTACAGTTCGTTAGCTCAAACCCACTAATTTAAAGAAAAGTTTAATTACAGCTCAGCTTTTGTCATATATAAATTGGAATCTGTAAAAGGAAGCCATATGACATCACTGTGTATCTTAATAAGCTGTCCTTTTCTACAAACACTGAACACAAACTTTGAATTCCAACAGTTTTAATGTTCCTTAGCTGCAACTTTATGTCACAAAAAATGTCACTGAAAGAAAAAAAGACTTAGAAATTTGTGGTAAGTTTGTCTAGCGGGTGGTGGTGTGTACTGACATCCACTGAAGTGACTGATCAGAAGAGTATCACAGCTGTCTGACCAAGGTGCACTCAAGGGTTAACATGATGTCCAACACTTAAAACCTAAAGTACCCTTTAAAGCCCCTGAGAGGAGCACTTAGCTGGTTGTCAAACAGCCTGAAACTGATGATCATGCCTCTTGTTGTACTACAAAGCAAAGACCATCCTCACTGAGACCAACAGCCTCCAAGTTTCCATATTACGCCTGTAAGCACTGTGAGGGGGAAGGTGTCAGACCAGGTGATTGACAGCTCAACGGAGAAACAGCTTTATATTCTCAGCAGCAGATTTGCACAGTGGGTGATATATTTCACTGTGAAAAGGAAGCAGGATGAGTTTTTTTTATTTATTCATTTATTTTTAAAGACAAGACCATCAAAGAAATAAGAGGTACATGTTTGTCCACAGGGGGGTTTGAATCTAATCAAACTAAAGATTCCTCAAAGGAGTTTGAATTTCCTGAGGGAATGCTGTGTTTTTTATGATGCTAGGCCAGTGTTTTTTAAAACCTTGGGGTTTGTGTGGAGTCGTTCAGATAGGGTCACCTGAAATGTCTAGTAATTGATAAAAAAAAAAAAATACTGATAAAAATAAATTTTTGAACCAATTTTCATTCTTTTTAGAATTAACACACCACCCAGTCTTAGACAACTGTACTCTTTTAATTCCTCAAATATAAATCTAGTTCAAATGAAATGCAGTGCATAAAAATTTCTGAGCTGGCGCATCTTGATTGATGGTCACAGTCACATGACTGCATGGATACCACTACTTGAGTTCCCTCACTTCAGCCTGTACAAACAGAATTGTAGTCAGTAGAGAAAAACAGAAAACCAAACGGAAAGATGTCTCTGCCCGCTTGGCTCCTGACTGAGAAAATAAATATCACCAGCTACAATTCAAATGGTAAAAATGATGTGAGGAGAGGAAGAAGATAAAAAAAACTAGAGCTCTAACGACTCAAATACACCAGATGCATCTGCAGTCCAGCTCCGCTGCCAAACCTGTTGACTCCTGGCGTGTCCTCACTCACTGTGACATTTTCTTGCATTGGTAAAGCTAAAATGTTATGTTTTATTGTGAAAGTCTCAGGCTCTTTTTAGGTAATTTCTGTTCACAACTTCTTGTCCTGCTCTGTCTTCTCTGCTCTGAATTGACTCGTCACAGCTCCAGCATCCGGCAAAAATAGGATGTCTGCATATAAGCTGCAACCTGGAGACGTATCTGGTGTATTTCAGCCGTAACAAAAATAATCAAAAACTAAATCTAGAAAAAAAATCGCCAGAAATTCATGATGTCAAAATGGGGTTTGGGTCCAAAAAAGGCCATTCAATAAACAGAGACCATTAGTGATTTGAATTTGTTTGTTTGTTTTGAACATTAATCCAAAATTGTCCAACAAACAGTGAGAAACATGAATTCATTGTATATCTCGACACCGTCATTCTTTTCCAAAGGATTCATTTGATTCCTAAATATTCGTTCTCTTTGCATATTTGGTGTTAAACAGTAGGACATGAGCACAACGTCCTCCACCTTTAAAACAGCCTAACAGGTGTGGTTATCCTGCTGTTAGCGCCTGTAGCCTTCATGTGTGTCTATTAAATTTTGTGCTCTGTTGGGGCATTAACCTGGCTCATGCATTGGAGCGCAGATAGCCTAGTGGTTTTGGTCACTCGCCATATGGCGTAAGCCCTTGAGCGGGCACCCCAGGTTCAAGTCTGGACTATGGCGACTTTCCCACTTGTCACTCCCAACTCTCACCCTGTTTCCTAATCAATCCACTGTCCTGTCCTCTTTCATTAAAGGCATAAAAAGCCTGAAAAATAACTTTATAAAAAATCTTGCTCATGAATACCACTAATCCATTTTCCCATCATTAGAACTCTCTCACTCTCATAATGTTTAGAACTGAGCATAATGTATCTATCAAGGCCAAACATCTAAATGCCTCCCTTCAACAGCTTGCTTCAAAACTCTGCATCATAAACAGATGGTGACTTCATAGAGGCTACATCATCTATTAGACCATCTATGGGTTAAAGTCAGCAGAGCTGGTTCAGTCAAACCGTGGACTAACTCAATAAAGCTCCACAGCACCTCTTGCGTTGAGGTGCATTAAAGGGGAGGTCCTCTCCACCAGCAACCACATCCTTGACCCCCGAGGTGACCTTTGCCCTCTCACTTGTGACTTTTCCATCTTGTCTCCCTCTCACTGTGCTGCAGGGATGGGTGGCCTTTCCGGCCCTCTTTAAAACTTCACCCCTCACTCAGGTAACACATCACAGTCTGGCTCACTGTTTGTCCGACATCTACCTGCTGCTGCTCCCATCATAATGGTAGAATCTTGTCCTCATCATTAGAAATGACAGAGCCTAGCTGTCATATGAAAGAGATTAACCATCCCTCCGCTGCTGCTGTCATTTAATGCTGCATTTGTGGTGTTATTAACATTCATCGTGTCACAGAACAACATGAAGATGGTTAAGGTGTTTGGAGAGCGAAGTCTAAGCAGTGTGATCACAATGAGGACTCTTCTGTCTTTTGTTTTCTTTCAGAAAGAGCAGCACGGGAGATGGACCACGAGAAGGAGAGCTGGAGGACCTGCATGAGGACGAGCCCTCCTCTTGAGCAACACTTTTTATTCAACTCATCCTCTGTAAACCTTTTCGCTCGAGCCAATGAGTAGTCATCCCTTCATCGACACCATGACAAATGATAGGAATATCACTCTATACGCCGACGACACTTACATTTTTATATCCAGTTTAACGTTTGTGTTTACATCCAGACCTGAACACTCAGGCCTGCTTTTTCTTCTGCTTTTGCTTCTGCTTCCTGCTTCGGCCTCAGTGTATCTAGTCTATCCGAACTTATTTTGGTCTACTAACCTGCTTGTCTTAACCTTTGACCACTTCCTGCTGTGACTGGCATTAGTGGACGGAAAACATGAGGAACTCTCTCCTGGACCTCTGCATCATTAGCAGCAGACATTAATGTTGACATGGAAAATAACTGACATTTTTTTCCTGTTTTGTTTGTTTTGTTTTGTTTTTTCCCAATCATCTGCATGATGGAAAACAAGCTCTCATCATTGGACTGTCTGAGGCCACCTGTCAAAATCTGCTAAAGGGGAAAAAAAAAGTCAGTGCTCATCAAAGACAAATGCATGTAAATGACACTAAATGTCTTCAGAGTGGCCTGCAGGGCCTTTAATTCATAACTCCTAATTCCAATTGTTGGAATTAGGGGTCAAAAAGTTGGGACATTGTGTAGAACGTAAATAAAAACAGAATACAATGATTTTTAAATCCTGTTTAACCTGTATTCAATTAAATGGTAATATCCTTTACACATGATGTTGGTTTTTAATGCAGTGCTGCCTGAAGGGTCAAAGGTCACGGGCATTCAATGTTGGTTTTCAGCCTTGCTGCTTACGTGCAGAGATTTCTCCAGATTCTCTGAATCTTTTGATGATATTATGGCCTGTAGGTGATGAAATACATCAATTCTTTGCAGTTGTAGGTTGAGAAACATTATTCTTAAACTGTCGGACTATTTGCTCACGCAGTTGTTCACAAAGTGGTGAACCTCGCCCCATCCTTGCTTGTGAATGACTGAGCCTTTCAGGGATGCTCCTTTTATACCCAATCATGACACTCACCTGTTTCCAATGAACCTGTTCACCTGTGGAATGTTCCAAACAGGTGTTTTTGAAGCATTCCTCAACTTTCCCAGTCTTTTGTTGACCCTGTCCCAACTTTTAGGAGCATGTTGTAGGGATCAAATTCAAAATAAGAATTGCAAAAGTAAGGATAACTATAAATATCTTGTATTTGTAGTGTTCAGTTGAATATAGGTTGAACAGGACTGCAAATCATTGTATTCTGTTTTTATTTACATCTTAAATAACATCCCAACTTCATTGAAATTGGGGTTGTACGATCAGTGATATTTGATATTGTACATAGATGTCTTGACGTATCTTACGTGTTCGTCTCAGAGCCCCATCACTGAACATGTGCTATTAGACGCTTTAATTTAAAGCTACATGATAATGGTCAAATTCCCCTCTGTGCTGCCTTGACTGTACTTGAGCCTCGAGGAGAAGACGTCATCTGGACGTCCACTATCCTGCCTGAACAAATGGTTTTAGTGTTAGGAGTCATTTTACGCCTCCTCTGCTTCTTGTTTGTCTTGATCCTGTTATCTAATGCTGTCTCTATTATTCATTGTCAAACTGTATCTGGGATCATTTGTGGGGTCTTTGTGAAAGAAGTTGGAGTTCTTTGAAAACAGAACACTGCTCATAAGGACTGTTCTTTTAAGTCCTAGTATTAGTCAACATTTGTTGATAGAGTTTCTCTGAAGGCGTAAATAATCATTGTTCCATTCGCTGTGATAGAAGAAATTGAATGTTCCTGTTAAATTTTGTGAATGGTCTACAGGGAAGGCTGGATGAGCAAAAAAGGACTTTTCTGTTCCTCACAAACATCATGAGGAGTCTTTAACTGGTTTTAAAACAGTGTTTGCTTTTATATTGATGCCTCTTAATGACCCACAAAGTAAAATATGATTATCAGGAACAGGATGAGTAGATACCCATCACTCAGCTTGTAGATGTCTCTTTTTAGAGCCCTGCTGGTTAGGTTTGGCAGTGAGAAAGAAGATAGGGAGCAGGTGCCCTTGGCTGATACTGTGACAGGGTGAGCAAGAAGACGTCTCTTGAAGTTTTGTTTCAGACGGAGAAACTCTACAGCTGGAGCTTTGCTAGCTCAGAGAGAAAAGTGAATATGAAAGGTTTTAACATTTTAGCTGGCATGTGGAACCACGGTCAGATTTTAATATTTATCCAGCACCCACATTCATTGGGACAGGATCATGACACTAGGGCTAGGACTGGTAACATTGAACCAACACATATACACATCTGATCACTTTAGCCTCGTTTCCACCAAACGGTTCAGTTCAGTTCATCTCGGTACGTCTTGCATTGTTTGGCATTTCCTTTGACTTAATCCTTAGTCCAAAAACTATGTTTTTCTTTTTCATTGAATTTATTAGTGGGGAACCCTGTGTCATGATGCTATGTCACGCTATTACGTTGCTGACACAGCTATCAGCAGCCGGCTTACAAGCCGCCTCCCAAGAAGGACAGGGTTGCCTGAGGAAACACAAACAGGATCGGGATTTACTGATCCGTCCCATACCAAACTGTACTGATCCATACCGGCCTGCTTGGTGGAAACGGGGCTTTTATGTGTGCTAGCTTATGGGAATAACTCAATGTTTACAAAAGTTAAGATGTGATTACATCACAGTGTATAATTTAAGATACACATACATGACCTCATCACTCTTTTCAAGACGACTTAATAATGCTAAAAGATGATCTGTGTTCTAATCTTTACTCTCTCAGCAAATGCACGTTCTCACAAGGAGAAATGCACACTGTTTTGTCAATAGGGGTCGCTAGAGTTGACAACAATGACTAAGGTTGGATTGTATTTTCCACAGAGAATGTGTGTGGTTTTTATACTTTTTAACACTCCACCCAGCATTCATCATTCAAGAGGAAAACACGCCACAAACATCTTACACCAGTTTGCTTTGGAGGGTTTTTTTTTTTTTTTACTTCTCCTTGACAAGAAGATATTCTTCGTTGCATCATATGTAAGAATATCATTAACTACTAGAGCAGGAACCAGCAAGGCTATCTGAACGTTAGTGACCCAAGGAGTGAAGAGAGAGACAGGACTTAAGTGTGTTTTTAAGTAGACCAAACTGTCCAAAGCATGGGTCAGTAAAAGAGATGTTGCTTATTCTGATGACATCAGGTTCCCCCCATTTTTATTTTGAGGACACTAACCTTTAAAGCCCCTTTAAGAAACTTTATGCCTGTGAAGAGTCCCCCCTCCCTGTGGACAAAGTGAAACCTCTTGGCTTATCTTGTCCTGTAAACATAGAGGCTGAGTTTATGAACAGTTGAACGTATCAATCATCTGGTCTGACGCCTTCCTCTGCACAAGTCAAGGACACCAACTATCACTCTGTAGGAACTAGGGCTGCAAAGGAGTGGAAAATTTCTGCTACATTTCCGGAAAGTTTCCTGAAAATTTCTGTGGGTATTTAAGCTCAGGGGAATTTTCAAGCTTTTGTTGCCGTCATCTCAATTGATTTTTTCTACAAATTCTCAGAAAATTTTGTCTCAGAAATTTTTTGGGAAATTTACAGATTGTTTTTCTTGTCATTAACTTGATTTAAAGAAATATTGCATTAGACATGTTTGCTTATAACAAAATGAAATGTGTAATATTGACTCATGTAAATGACCAGGTAAATGCAGTTGATATAAATCCCCCAAAATAGTTAATTTTCAAAAATTCCCATGGAAATTGAAATTTCCCAAAATTTTGCAACCCTAGTAGGAACTGTTTGTCTTGTTGATGGTAGTTTTGTTTACCTTTGTGGGTCATGTCGAGGAAATTCTGTTTAAATCTAAGCTTGTTAAATAACCCACTAAAGTTCCAGCTAGCTGTGCAAGATTACAAGCTAGATAAGTTTGTCAGCTAACAATGTGAACCATGCTGGATTTCAGATATTGGAGGCACTGATGACTGAAGAAAATCATTTTGTTGTCTTCATAGTTTGACTCCTGTTTACCTTCCAGGTGGTTGGCTAACTCTAAAAGACGCTCTCTGTGGGTAGTTTTGTCTGGACTGACCAAAATCAATGAGGACATTTCAGTCTCTGCAGCAGCAGCAGCAGCTCTGCCTCTCTAAATGTTTATATAACTCTGTTTCATGATCGCCGGCCATGTGAAAGCAGAAAGCCTGTTTGGTTGGCAGAGTGCTCTAATCACTTGAAACCACAGTGAAAAGGAGCATTTCAGTGTCATGATTAGAGCCGAGCTGCCAACAACAACACTTCTCCATCCACTTCAGAGCCAGCCGCAGCGTGGCTGATTGGAAACAGAGAGCCAGGCGCTTTGCTTTCCCTGGATTAGCTGCGCCCTCCGTATCCTCCAGTGAAGAATGTTAACTGAAGCGCGGAGGGACGGGAGTGAGTGAGTGAGCGGGAAAGCTTTTCACGTGCTGTTATTGAGCCTCTGTGTTTGGAGATTCATGTTCACAAGCTCCATACATAAAAAAAACTGTGGATGCTGTTGACATCAGATCATTAACTTCATTCTAATATCAGAATGTAGAGTTTCACATCTTTTATTTGATCTGCAGACTGAAGTGATAAAAATCTGTGGAGGATAAACTAATGTCAAACGGAGGGTTGTGCACGACTGAGTCTGTTTCTTGTCTCTACAGAGAGTGGTTTAAGTGAGTGACGTGCTGGTAACCTTCAGTGAAGGGCTGTTTGAACCAAAAAGTATGACATGATGTGTAATATTTTCATTTCTTAAATGGTTTAGCACATTTTTGTTTTTTTCTGAAAGTATTTTTGAAATTTTTTTCCTTGCTTTACATTTGTGATTTTGTACAGACGTGCTGGATATTGTTTTCGTCTCATCAGCAGTGTTTACTCCCTCTTTTGTTTTACTTCCTGTGTTGTAAAGAAATGTCTTCTCTTGAAATTTTTGCACTTTTCCACTCACGGATACGTATTTAAGTTATTGTGCTTTTCAAAAAAACACTACTGGTACCTGCCGGACCTTTCACCTTGTACAGATCGGATGTAAAAACCATACTAGCTGTGAAGTGGTAGGTTCCTACAGTCTGCTGATATCTGCATGTGCACCACTGCTTCACGCCTCCTGAGACTTTCACTGATGAGAAGTGTTCAACTTTCACATCAACTTCTTCCCCGGCTCTGTGTCTTGAATCTGTAACAGCTGCAGTTCTTGTCTGGCATACAGAGAGTTGTGAACGTTGTGTAATGGCAGAAAGAGACTTGGTGATGCTGCATGGTGCTAACACACTGTAAACCCTGTTTGTGTGCACAGGAGCAGAGAGGTTTAACCCTTTATTATGTTTCTGTCTTCTTCTTCTGTCACTCCATTTAAGACTCTTTTTAAAACTTTGAAGAGATTTTTGTCATATTTTGCAGGAAACTGCCTCAGCTACCTGTTTTGCACATTATGTCAGGCATTTCTGAGTATTTATTAAAGTGCTACATAACTCCTATCAATAATTATTTTTAGTTTTATTAAAATACAGCAGACTGCAGATTACATTTACAGAAAGGCATGAAGTGAAAGCTATTTTTTTTGTAACCTTGTACATTAAAAAAACTGTTTTCCAGAAGAGGATTAGGGCCACTGAAAAAACAGCAAACAAAAGCAGACATGACTATGTATGTTTGATTTTCTCAAAATGCAACATCTTCATCTTTTATCTTGATTTTAAAAAATGATTTTGCCATCAAAGTAAGTTTATTTTACTTTTTTTGTTTGTTTATTTTTTTCTTTTTTTATGGAGGTTATTCTGAGATGGTGAGGGGGGAAAAGGTCTAGATTTTGTTATGAAAGAAAGATCAAATCTAGTCATCATCATGAGGAAACCGGCAGTGCTGTCTTGAGACTTTGAGGAAAAATAAGTTGAGAATAGAAGAAAAACAACCCCAGAAAAATAAGGGTGAGATTTATGGACTCATGTCAAATTGAAGCAGATGTAACAGGAGACACACAAAATAATACAGAAATTTTAAATAAATAAATAAATCTTAACCCTTTAACTGGCATCTCAACCATTTAGGACAGTATTTTTTTTTTTGAGTCACAAGTCATTTATTATTATTATTATTATTATTATTATTATTATTATTATTATTATTATTATTATTATTATTATTATTATTATTATTATTATTTTGAATGGAGCATTAAAAGGTTAAAAAATGATAAAGCTTTTGTATCCCTTACATTTAAAAAGTGAAAGTTCAAGGGTTAAATGAGAGATTATTAAATTAAATTCATTTTAAAGGACTTTTGTGCAATCACTAAATCTAAAAGGGCCAGCAATATGTCACAGCACATGAAATGTGTTCATGTCTGCAAGTCACTGATCACATCATTGATGTGCTTGCATTGTTGCACAGGTCATCTTTATCTAAATGTGAAAAGCATGTAGTTTCCCTCCACATATCTGCAGAATGTTCTTCTTCATTTGGATTCATACTGGATTTAACTTTGTGTTCAGAAACTATCAAAGGTACCAGATGGTGCAGCTTAGGGTTTCCCTCCTAATACTAAACACAGATGAAAAATCAAATTTAGCCAGTTCCCTCTGAATAACAGGATTCATTTCCATGATTTCAGGTCAGAGTTGAATCCAAACAAAGAGGATTCTGGGAGAACGAGTTTGTACATACTGTGAGTTGGCTTGCTGCCGTGAGTCTACTCCGTATACTGAAGGTGCCTGTTCCGTGTCTGTGAGTCTGTCCCGTGTTGTTTCGAGCTTTCCTCTGAATGTACTCATGAAAACTAAACCGAAGCATGGCTCGTGTTCATGAAATGCAGATGTAAATATGTATCAATATGTGAAAAGAAGATATTTTTTGCATGCTTTTTGTACACCTAGACATAATCAAAGACAATAAAAAGACAATCTGATCTCTGATGTCGCCTGGATTCCTGTGTAACTGAATCTAACATGGAGTAAGAACAATGAAACCACACCTGTACATCTTTTATTGAACTCAGCTGTCAATCACAAGGTGCACACATAGGTGATCACTCCAACAATCACACATCACGTCTGTGTGTCACGACAGTGACAAAGATCATGAGGATTTATGGATGATATGTGTACAAACACAAGTGCCTGAGAATCTTCTTTCACCTGCACCCATGTGGAGACAGTCAGGAGGTAACACACAGGTTACACACAAAGTATGAAAGGAAGCAAACCGAGCTACACCCAAAACAGTATACACACACACACACACACACACGCACACACAGCTGAGCTATGCTAGGACTCGACACACAACAGTGAGAGTCATGGTCTCTCAGGGTGGGAGGTGTTGTTAGAAGATCGAGAGGAGGAAGAGGAGGACATGAAGAGCAATGTCTTTGATTTTAGTCCACTCCTGTCCCGAGTATGCTCCAAGTTCAAGCGTTTGTGTGTGAGGGTTTATTGCAGGGTCCCAGTGCAGTCCAAAAAAGACCTTACAAGTTTCCTCCCAGGTCATTTCTACACGAGAACGAGAGACAAACACACATCAGCAACACAGGAGCTGGAACAAAGGAAAGTTAAGCAACGTATGTGTATGGGAGGTTATTCCTTTTTTGTTGTAACAATGCTTCTTGGAAATAAACCTCTGCATCAGTGGTTCCCAAACTGGGGTACTCGTACCCCGAGGGGTACATGAAGTGACGTAGGGAGTGTACATAAAAGTGTGTTTAGTGACTTGCACCATAGCTTGATTGTAGTGACGGCCCCAAAAGAAGAGTTGGCTCTTTCGTCTCCCAAACGGCTCCTAATTTAGTCTGATTTGTCGCCTCTTATTTTGACCTTATGTAAAGCCTCATAATTGCCTCATTTTGTGCATTTGTTCAGTTACAAAAACAGGCATTCTTACTTTTGCTCGATATTTTAATAAAACTTTTTTTTTTTTTTTTTTTTTTTTTTTTTTTGCAGATTTCACTCATATTTACGTGTTTTTGCAGTGTGATGCACTCTCCTCCCCTCTGCTGTCTACTGTCTCACTCAGAGTCGGGACGGAGTGTCTCTGCCATCACATACTGGTATGAAGTTAAATCCTCACATGTGATTGGCTGCCATGATGTCAATCAAAACAAAGTTCTGCTTTGGGTAGAGTTGTACAACTGAGTGAGAGCTGAGCAACGAAAGGAAAAAAGTTGGGAGTCAGCTCATCTGATTCACTACAACTCAAAGGCTCTAAGAGCTGCATTTTTTAAGCATGAGTCATCACAAATGATTGACACCTGTGGGTGCATTTGTGAAAAGTTGCTGTGAAAATGGACAAATTACCCTTCCAGAGGGCAGACACCAGGCACCACCACCAGTAAATTTCCTTTTTACAAAAGTGAACTGGTGTTGCTCACTGAAAATGCAGCTTATATATGTGAGTATGTGAAATTGGGGTGAAGGTAAAATAGGAGTGTTGCATTTTATTTTTAGCTTGTTCGTCTTCGGAAACACTGAAAAACTTTATAACAACTTTAAATAAATTAACAAAAAATAATACTTACAAAATAAACACTAACTTGAATGTTTTTGACTTCATTTTACCTCTTCAGTGAGGAAAATCTAGTCTTTCTTGTGCTTGAACAATGGCAGTGAAATCTGGATGAATATCTGAAGTGATTATACTAAAGGCACCTGAGAGGTGATCATCAGTCAGTACGTTTACATGCAGCCTGAAGAATCGGACTATGAGCTCAGTCGGCATTAGATCAGACTATTGAAATGCATAGAAACAGCTTATTCAGACCAGGAATGGACTGAGTATAACTCCATCGACACACATAGATAATGCGATGTTGACAGGACTGTGGTTGGACTCAGCAGGTCTCAGTATGCCTCGGCATTCAGCAGGAGCAAATTTCATCTGTAGGTGATTGAGGATCTGTATTTGGATTTGTTGAATTTCACTGCATGTCCCTTATCACGTAGGGCTCATGTGCACAGAGGCGTCCATAAGGAAATGATGTAAAATAAAAGCAACACAGGTGTATTGCCTGTGCAACATACATCTTTTTTCCATTTATATTCTAATTTATGATTGACCTCGTGCAGGTCAAACTGGGACGCCCATGGGGCTGTATTTTGCCCATGTCTGGAGTAGGTGGTACATGGCTGGAGGTCAAATGTCTGAAAGGGTATGGGGCTGTGAAAAGTTGTATGACATGCTCGTGTTACTTCAATAATAATAATAAAAATGTTAAATTGTCAATCTGTCTTGTTTCTTCTAAATTTAGACGGTTCAGCATCTGCAGAAAAGATTTAGCAAATTTGAATAACTAAACAGGCTTTGATTTATAACAAATGAGCACTGTTACAACAAAGAAATAATCCACCAAACACTAATTTACATTACATACATTCAGATACTCCTGGAGAAACGTCTGAATCCCTTACTTTAGACACTTCAGTCTCTATGCTGCCTGCCTCTGAATCAGGGTCCTATGAGATGAAAAAAAAAATCAAACCACATAATGTGAGGGAGTTAGATCCCACAGGTTAACAGAAATACAGGAGTCTTCTCATGACAGCATGATATAATACATAGAAATTAAATCTTTACTCTGTGGAGCTTTTACTGCAGCAAAACTGTTTGTGGCTGTGTGAAATGATCCACCAATGTGTCCAAAGATTCAGAGGGACCTGCTCAGATGAACTCTTACTGAGGAATTCAGAGAACTCTGATGCTAAAAGAAAGGGGTGGAGCTATCCCTGTTGCTATGGATGATGTCATGTTTCAGAAACCACATGACTTACTGTGCCTACAGTGATTGGCTGACAGGGAATGTGTCTCTGTGAGGACTTCCTACATAGAAATCACTCAGTTTAGAGAAGGTGTCATGTTGGCATATTTAAATAAAGACCTTAACCCTTTATTACCAATTGTGTCATATTTGATATATGAGTTTTAAGACCTCTATCTCATCAACATGATAAAATAACTCATTAAAAACCTGTTAAAAAATAAAAATATAAATTTAAATAAATTTATATAAATAAGATTATCATACCACTACAGGAAGCTGAAGTTGTTTTTTTGACTCTTTTTAAATTTGCTGCTCTCAGGAAATCATCCACACACTTTTTTTCAGGAAAACTATTTATATATTTTTTTAAGAAGTTTTGGTAAGAATAACATCTAAATTGTTGCTTATTTCTGAAAATATGTTTTTTTCTGCATGGAATGAATGCAGAAATATTTACTAAAAACTTTACTTACTAAAATTAGTCAAAACTGCCTATTTTGTCAAATACTATACAAAAAATGTATCATAAACCAAATGATATCACAATTCTTTTATGGATTCTGTTAAACGGGTTAATAAATATCTCAGTTCCAAGAAAAAAATGGAATTTTCTGGCTATTTTTGATTGGTCGGGCTTTTAGGGGTTAAAAAACTGTAGGCTACTGATTAAACATTAAACCATGAGTAAAATACTGACTAGTCAGGTATGTATTCAGCTAACTGTAACTGAATCTGGTTGAATGATGAGCAGATCTACATATAAGCAGCTTTTTAATGACTGGGATTCTGGAATAACCATGACAGAGAAAACTACAGGGAAAAAGAGCATAAAACAAACTGTTCACGTGATCATGAGAAGCAGCAGCAGCCATGTTGAGACTCTTTCTGAACTGGTCTCAGTGACTCAGGAGTCCTCTTCGCTACTTTCAACTTCTCACAGGTTTAGAAGCTCGTTTTAGCGCTAAAATGCTTTGTGAAATACTTTTAGATTATTTAGGAGTCCTAAAACAAAGACTGGCCCCCCCCCCATTATTTTTGAGAGTTTCTCCTAAATCAGCAGGTTAGGAGCTACTTTTAGCTTTAAGATGTTTAGTGGATACAGGTCCTGGTGATCAGTGGTCAGTTTTCCGCAGTGTTACGTAATGCATAAACATCAGCAAACTCTGCTTCTGCCCAAGGAAAGTGTTCTCCATTAGGGGGCGATATGAGCAAAATATGTCTGTGTATTTTAATGGTAGGATCAGGATCTGGATTTGATCAGGATTGTTTTTCATACTCACTAGGACTATTTTGACCTGCAAACAGTTCAGGCCCCAAATATTTCTTATCCTGCAATCTGAACTATTATGCTTTTCTTCTTCATTTCTTAACTTTAATCCAGTCTCGTGTCCTCTGATGTGCTTTTTGAACTCTCACATTATAAATCCATTTATTTAAGGACATCAGCTGTAAGAGTTGTTGAGTTTCTGACTGTACAGAGCTTCAGCTTTATATAAGCAGTCTATGAACAATCCAGATGGAGTTTAATGAGAGCTCACAGACAGATTTTGGTTTGGTTTGTGCACATGAGAGAAAATGTGAATGTTCAGTGATTCATTTCAGAGGTATATGTAACAGGCTGTAAGATAAATGCTGGGGGACCTATGAAAATGGACCTGGGGCCATGATTATCTTCCGTGCCTGGCTTTAAACATTTGCAGATCGTGTTCACATTTCTGAATCTTTTTATGCATTTGTGGATCATTGACTTGTTATAAATAGTTTTTGCAACAATAAAAGCTCCTCAATCTACTCCACTTTCTGACTTCTTCGTGCACTCATGTTGGACTTGTCAGTGCCTTGGTTTTGTCTGGCCTTTGCTTCAATGGTGTAATACACGCTGGTGTCTAAACCAAGCAACTCGCTGTCAGGCTGTAAATACAAAATGTTCTGCCTGGTTTGAGTTACAGAGGAAACTGTCTGAGGTGGGGGGTTGAGGGGTTGAGGGGTTGAGGGGTGAGGGGGTGAGGGGAGATTTCATCTTCTGTCAGATGAAATGTGGATCTTGTATTTTTTGTGAGTGTTATGGGAATAAAAGGAGCTTCTGGATCTGAGTGAAGAAATAAAACAGCACACCTGATATTTAAACATGCCTCTCTGCTGCCACCCTGTGCTCAAACAGTCTTCCAATAACATAACCATGAGCTACTTGGAACACATGCATCATCATCATCATCATCATCACCATCGTCATCATCATCTTCATCATCATCATCATCATGCTTACCTGTATGTGTGTGTCTGTGTATTTGAATTTCATGTTCTTGTAAAATTCTCTTTTTGGGAGCAAATAGAGCAGCACCAAGTCACACACTACAGTGGCCTGTTCAGAATCAGAATATCAGAGTCTTAATGCAGGATCTGACAAACTTTAAATCATGACTGTACACATGAGTCTGAGGATAAAACCATAAAACATACCACTCCAAAGATTCCCACTCCAGAGCCAATCGCTGTCAGCGTGGGGATGATGTCAAATTTTCTGGCCTATAAGGGACAGAGACATGGAGATTCAGAGATTACTCAAGTTGAATTCACTGTCAGGGATTTTCTTTACCAAAATATGTTTTAACACATGACTCACCAGTGAGTGAACATTGACGTCGATCCTAATCCCAAACACTTTGAGAAGGGTTCTTTTCTGAATTTTGTCCTCCATGTAATGCTTTGCAAACCTAAAAAAACAGTCATGAAAATGATTTAAATACATCAGATGGAAATATAAAGGACTCAGACAATTACCTGTTTGAGATTATACAACACGGGTTGCCTGATATGAAGAAAATCAACAGCCCAAAATAAAAAGATAAGTGGTTTTAATGCTTCACAATTTAGCCCGTCAGAGAAGGCAGGAAGCTGGAGTCAATCTCAATGTCATTGGAGGGGGGGGTTAAAGATGGAGGATGCTGTGCTCATGGGTCACCGTTTAAGATAAAATATGCCAAGAGAATGGATATTTATGGATTCAAAGTATAACAAAGTTGAAATATACAACAAATGTAGATTTAGGAGACAGAATTCACAGGCACAATTTGAATTTGTTGGTAGAGGTTTCCCAGGAGGTTCCCTCAACGTATGATGTTCTGCACCCGCCTCACTTTAATGGTGTAATTTGTTAACTGGTCTATCATGTTGCTAAAGCTATGGGCCGTTAAGACTAACAGTACTGTTTGTGCGATGACTGGACTTGTATTCAGGCCCTGGAGAGAACCCACACAGAGGGGTTCCTGCCCAGCCAGGGGTATTGAACCAGGAACTATCTTGCTGTGAGCCAAGCTACATTCAAATCCATTCCACATTGTTATTCACTTTTTTTTTGCCAAGAGTCAGATTCTCGTTCTTCTCAGCTTTATCTGACTTTGAACCCTCTCATGCTCTGAGCTGATTTTCTCTCCAGACCACACAAGAATGAAAACCAACACTGATCTGATCAGAATCAGAATCGGAAATACTTTATCAATCCCCAGAGGGAAATTCAGTGTAACCGTTGCTCTTACATAGTACAGAAGTTGGAAGTAAGGAGGAGTAGGAAAATAAAATAAGTGATAAGATAAACAATAAGATGAGCAATAAAATAAAATAAAATAGAATAAAAAAAAGTGGTAAGTACCGGGAGTGATTGATAAGTAATAAGTACTAAACAAGATAAACAAGATAGAAGAAACTATTTACATAGTGGGTAAGGCAGTGTAGAACAGTGTAGAACAGGTATTGCACTTGTGATCTGTGTTAAATGGATACTGGACTTAGTGAACAGTAACGGATGGTTAAAGCAAACATGGCTAAGAGACCAAGAGGATTAGACAACAAAACAAAATGTAATAAATCATTCTCAATGCCCCGCCTCTGTCTTATCAGCATCCTGTCAAGGACATGGAGCATGTGCAGAATAGAGCCGTTGCTGTGATGAACCTCATTCTTCTTGCATTTAATTCACTTGAAAGTTCTTAAAACCCTGTTCAACAAACACCAACAAACCATCAAAACAACAAAAAGACAAATTGATGAATTCATCAAACTAATGCCTTTGTTGACTTGTTGGCTGGTTTTATGCTCAAGGACTCATGTGGTGGGCCTTACCTGAGATCAAACCCTGACCTTACAGCAGAAACACAACCATCTCTGCCGCTGAACCACAGCCAAACAGCATGTAACCATTACAACATAAAGTTCCTGTTTTGTCTGGGGTGAGAGTCATTTAAGCCAAAGCTTACAACCCGATCTGATCTCTCTGTACAGCCCTGGGTGTGACTTCAAATGGAGCGTGCAACACAGCCTCTATAGGCTAAAGATCAACACACACACGCACACACACACACACACACACACACACACACACACACACACACACTGGCAATTTAAAGTCACTCAGTAAGTAGGCCTTGCACTAGAAAGCATGTGTGTAGACTGTGAGAGAGAGCCTGTGTATGTTCCGGGAGAACATGCAAACTCCACACAGGAAGGGCTCTGACCAGATGGGAATTGAACTAGGAACCTGCTGCGAGGCAAGAGTCTGCAGCCATGAAGCCATGAAGAACAGAGAAACAAACTGTTCTCAATATTTGACCAAAAAAAGTAATAGCTGTTATTAAAAACAATGAACAATTGTACAATTCTGATCAAAATTTAACACCAGTCGAAAAATTGCAAGAATTTGAATTTTGCCCAGTTGGATCTTAAAAAGGTTCAAAATAGAGTTTTAAATTTCAAAAAAGACGAAATGGGAGTGAGACAAAAAAGATTAAGTAAACAACAGTCTGTTCAAGTTTAAGACCACAGCTCAAATAAGTAACTAAATTCGTAAGCAAGTAAGTCAATTAATAAATTAGTTAATTAATAAAATATAATAAAATTAAATAAAATTAAATAAAATTAAATTTAAAAAAAATACTCAAACAAAAATTAAAGACTTAGTCATGAGGAGCTCCATCGTTCTTGTTGATCTCTTCAAAAACTGGTTTGTTCATGTTTGATGCGAGTGTTTCCAGGAGGCTCATGGGAACGTTGCTCCAAGTGGTGAAGATGGCTTCATGGAGGTCGTCCACTGTCTGGAACTGACGTCCATTTTTGTAAACTTCCCTCGCCATCCATCCCCAAATGTTCTCAGTGTGATTTAGATCAGGGGAAGACGCAGGATGGTCCCAAAGAGTGAGCTCATTCCTCTGGAAGAAGTCCTTTGCCAGGCAGCCATTGTGAACTGCAGCGTTGTCCTGTTGATAAACCCAGTCATTAGCACACAGACCAGGGCCCTCAGTCATGAAGGACACCCCCTGCAACATCTCCACATGGCCAGCCACTTTTTGACGCCCCTGAACAACCTGAAGCTCCATTGCTCCATTGAAGGAAAAAGCAGCCCAGATCATGATGGCGCCCCCTCCACTGTGCCGCCTGGAAAACATCTCCAGTGGGATCTCCTCGTCATGTCAGGAACGTTTGAAGCCATCAGGACCGTCAAGGTGACATTAATTCTCATCAGAGAATAAAACTTTTTCTCCTCTCAGTGTCCCATGTTTGCTGCTCTCTTCAAAGTCCAAACAGATGATTGTGTGGCGTTGAAGGAGACGAGGCCTTTGAAGAGGTTTTTTCTTCTTGATGCTCTTCTCTCTTAGACGCTGTCTGATGGTTATTGGGCTGCAGGCGGTTCCAGTAACGGCCTTTATCGTCAGGATCGTCCCGTGTCTTGACAGACCATCAATCAGATCCTCCAGCTCAGCATTGGTGAAATGTTTTTGGGTTGACCTCTTGACTGTTTTGTTCCTTAACTCTAAGGATCTTTGAAAAAATTCAAAATGACAGTCTTACTGCGTCCAACCTCGGCAGTGATGGCTTGTTGTGAGAGACCTTGCTGATGCAGCTCAACAATCCGACCACGTTCAGAGAGAGAGAAAGCTTTATATCCTTCACTATCAGGAGGTCGTGACAGAGTGACCCCCTGACAAAAAATCACATTCAGTCCATATTTTTGCACAGATTTTATCTTTTAAGAGCTGTGCTCTTTAACTTTTGATCTGCTGATGAACGGACGGTTTCATTTTATTTGTTGTTTGTTAATAAATGCTTTGTTTTTGTCTCACTCCCATTTCTTCTTTTTGCATTTTGAAACTTAAAACCTTCTTAAGATCCAACCATCCATCCATCATCTTCTACACTGCTTAGGGTGACAGGCGGGGTACACCCTGGACTGGTCTCCAGCCAATCACAGGGCTGACACACAGAGACACACAACCTTTCACACTCACACCTACAGGCAATTTAGAATCACCAGTTAACCTGATGAGCATGTTTTTGGACTGTGAAGCTGGAGTACCAGGAGAGAACCCACACAGAGAAGAAAACTAGCAAACTCTACATAGAAAGGCACTCCTTCCCCGAACGGGGATTTGAACCAGTGACCTTCTTGCTGTGAGGCCTCACCGTGCAGCCCCTTCTTAAGACTGAACAGTGCAAAATGCAAATTCTTGCAATTTTTCAACTGGTCTTCTGTGCACAGGAAGCTGAGAGTTCACAAAGTGCATTAAACAATAACAAGAGACAGTTTGAGACAAACTTCAGAGCACCACGCTGAGCTGCTGTACTGAGAGAGAGTAAACATCATGAGTTAAAGTCAGTCTGCATCCAGATCAACACAACAGACCCGAAGCACAGAAAGAAGCGCTGTAAACACCGGCCGGTCATCAGGACATTAAGAGAGGAAGATTAGCAAACACTGCACATCACGCTGACAGCTCACCAGCAGGAAACATGAAAGTAAGAAGTCTGATCATTGCAGTTTCTTTTTCATACTGAAACAGGAAAACAGGAGTGAATTTATTCTACAATTCTACAATTTCATTTGGCATACGCTTTTTTCCAAAGCGACGTACAAACCACACACACCACTGAACAGCAGTGGGAGCAATTTTTTTTTTTTTTTTTTTTTTTTTGGGGGGGGGGGGGGGGGGGTTTCAGTGTCTTGCTCAAGGACACTTCGACATGTGACTGCAGGAGCTGGGAATCGAACCCTCGACCTTCCGGTTAAGAGACGACAACTCTACCACTGAGCCACAGTCGACCCCATCAAAAAAAAAAAAAAAAAAAAAAAAAAAAAAAAAAAAAAAACTGCTACGAAGCTTTTGACTCTTAGATGAAGAGAAGGATAACACTCTTTAGCTTAGCTTAGTTTAGTTAAGCTTAGCGACAGTTAGAAATGGATGATGTTGGGAAAAGTTAGCAGCAGTCAGTGACCCTTGAGTCCAGCTGATTCAAACCCTCAATCAATGATTTTTTTTTTTTTTTTAAAGTGTTTTTTCTTTGATCATTTTATAAGCAGTGTTTATCTGTGGTGTCAAACACTTGAGCCCATGTTTTTTTAGCATGTCTACCCACCTGAAGTTGTAACCCACTGAGGCTCTGGCTTTGTCTGGCTCTGCGGGGTTCCCATACAGACCGTGGAAGTTGTACTTTGGTTTACAGTGTCTCACATCTACATCAAAGTTACACGTCCAGTCCACCACAATCCCAATGGCTCCCCCCTGTTAGGAAACAAGCAGGTAAAAATGCAATCCAGGCCTCTTTCCAACAAACAGAGCGACATTAGAGGTAAATAAAACAATGCGACAAACCTCTCTACACTTACCACTTTGGCTATTGTTTCAAAGTTGAAGCCGGACAGTTTGACGATGTCTCCCAGTTTGAATATGGGACACAGTGGAGCTTTCTGTGGATCATGGAGACACTGACTGATGTAACCAGCATCAATCCCCTCCACCAGGTTACTCCTGGAAGACAGTTTGTCATTAAAAAACACTCAACAGTATCAACACACTCTTTACAAACACAAAGACCCTAAACCCTTTGAATCCTGAGCTGATTTTTAGGTCTCTGCTGGAAAAATGTAGGTTCACCTAAAACAAAAAAACCCAACAACAACGACAACAAAAAGACATTTCAGGATGACTATCTCTTTGAAATTGAAGCAACTGCAGCTCTTTATCAGACTGTAGTACAACATAAAAACATTATTTTTTTGCAAAGGTTGACTCTGATAATGTGAGGCAGGACAAAATTAGAGAGGTTTTTTTATTGTTTTTGTCTCTCTGGGAATATCTGAACCACACCCATTTATCATGAGATCTGCCCATCGATGAGTTGATAAACTCTGTGATGAAAGGTGTGGTCAAACATGCAAACTACCTGAGGGGAAAACATCTATAAAAGAATAATATTCAAATAAAACAGAGAAGATGCTAAGATACACAACATTACATTCCAATTAAACATGATGGCCATTCAAGCATGAAGACTCTCACCAACTGTCTACCTCATCTCACGAATTCTACACAGAAAACACGTGTATCATGTCCCTAAATCTAAAAAACACCCCAGAGCTAGATGGACATCTTCTACAAGTGCCAGCATGTAGCTGGAAGTTCCTCCAGCATCCACTAATACCCTTTTCACTCCAGTACTTATTCAGTTCTAGTGCTTAGTTGGTTCTAATCCGGTTCTTCCAAAGAACTGGTCTGGTTTTCCACCAGCAAGGAGCCGAGTTGGAGCCATGTCATTGAGCCAGCGTAAAATGTCAGTATACCACTGCATACTGTAACAGACTCAGTGGGTTGTTAGTGTTTGATAATGGGGATGTGTTATTATTAAGATGAGTTGTTGTGTGCTTAAGAATTACAAGGCTCAGTGAATGCATCACCAGCGATGGGCGGTTCAGAAGCCAAATGAGTTCTAGGAGAGTTACATGTTCATACAAGAGTTACACAAGATAGAGTTGTTGTTTTGTTGTTGTGGTAACAGCCAACAGTAAACAGTGTTGAGTAATCTGTTAACATCAAACCTGGAAGTGTTGAATGAGAAACTCCAACAAAATAACATATGACTCGCTTGGCAGCTTTTCTTTTTAAAAATGGATGTTTTCCACCACCGATGATTGGTCATGTTAACCCGGCCCCTGGCCCCTGCTGCAACTCTTTGCTGCTCTGGCCCAATAAAGAGCTGGTTCCTGCTAAGCACCAGTTTTTAGCACCTGGAGCCAGTGCTTTGTCGGTGGCAACACAAAGAATCGGTGCTAACTGAGACAATACTCCGGAACTGGAACTGGCACATGGGACTTACTTTACAGCTCATTGGTTTTAAAGATATTACTGTTAATAAATACTTATGGCCATGGCACAATTTGGCAATGGTTTGTCAAGCTACAAAAGAGAGTTAACCACCAAAAACAGCTATTTTGACCTGACTGACTTTTCCTTGAGTCCTCAGTAGAGTAAATGACAACTGACCAACAACCAGACATTTTTTTTCCATTTATAATTTCAATTTAGATGATAACTCATCTGAATAAAAGAGCTAAACGCTGCTTCTAATGTCCAAAATAAATGTGCATCTTCAAGATAAAGTAGGTAATAAAGGGGCCTATTAAAATTTAAGCTTTTTCTCTAAAATTTTTGGCAAAGTATAGCAGTTCGTGGAGCCTCAAATCTGCCTCTTTTCCTGTGCCTAAGTTGAATGTAGTTAGCTTGAGTTAGCTCTTCTATTATGGTGACTACTGACAATAGGCGTCTTTATTCTCTTTCATAACCCAGCAGGAAAGATATGCAACAATATTTACCAAACCTGTCTCATTTTCTTCATCTAAATTAATACAAAAACATTCCAAATTTAACTTGAACATAATGCACTTCCTCACCTCGTGACACCAAATAAGGGGAAGGTCACTGAGTTTTTGATGAACAGGGTGTAGTTCTCTGCCGACATCAACAGAGGAGGGCTGAGAGGATAAAGGAGGATCTTAAATCAGTAAAACCATTTCTACCAGTGCATGTCTCAGTCCGGAGGATTATGTAATCCAGTGTTTCTACATACTCTGGTATGGTGTGATCGTTCTCCACAGGGCACCAGGCCAGCACCTCACAGGTCTTTGTGGTGTTCACACAAACTCCCGTCATTTGTCCTTGAATTAGAAACACACTGGAGTTCATCATTACAGACAAAACTTTAGGGAGAAGAACAACATGTGTTTCAGAGAAGACAGAAGGAAAAAAAAGGACACAGCGAGGCTTTAATCAGCTTATCTTAAATTAGCATCATCAGTAGCGAGCAGCGATATAAAAGTGAAGCAAAGCGAGCGCTGACATGGCTGTTTTCGTTATCTCGCCCTGATCTAAACTCATATTTCTCTGCGTCTGATTGGCTCTGTGGCTCTGAGTTCACAGACAGTTCTCCAGCAGGCGTTTGGTTACTCGGCTCAGCCTATGACCTTTCTGCTGCAGCCTAGAGTGTTTGGCTCCAAGGGGCTGCGGCCGTGTTTGCATGTCCACAAGCGTGGAGACGGCACGCCGCCTCTTAAGACACACATGGTTTGATTGGTGTGAAATGGACAGATCTGAAGCTTCAGCTGGGGTCAGTCTTATTAAAGTGGATGGAGGTCACTGATTGGACGCAGGGACAGATGGAGGACAGTAAATTTATATAACTGCTCTTTAAACTCCCTGAAGACGCTGTGTATGTTTGGTCCTTTGGAAAGCTCCCGTCTGGATGCTCATTTGTTTTTAAAGTCTCTGTGTGCTCATGAGTTGTGTCAGCTCTCTTGCACACTAGTAATTGTAACATCTGTCTCTGTGTTTATACATACATGAATGTGTCTGCTTGCTTAAGGCTGGGTTTACGTCGCTTCAGTGATCAACAAGCACAATACAAACACGCACTCAGGACTGGCTGCTCAGACGGATGCTGTTGATTATAATCTGTTTTCCTCCTCCATAGACGATGAAGAGATGCATGTTTTACATCCAAATTTTGACAGAGATGAGTTGGATCAGGTTTATTTTAGTTTATACAACATGACTTCACCCTATGGCAGCCCTCAGGAGCCATAACTAGTACCCGCTGTATTCCCATAACAGCTCAGAGGAGGCACAGCCCACTATACAAACACACAGTTCCATGACCTGATGATCCTGTAGACCTGCCTGCTTGAGGACATCATGGTCCTGTCTCCACTTATACTGAATGAGGTCAAAGGGAAGTGTCACTTTGTTTGTAACTCAGGGGCCTCTGTTGACAAAGCACATGTGTGACTCTGGGACATGTACATGTGTGTCACAGTAAAATCTCTGAAGTAACTGTGAAGGAACAAGACACAGATTGATGATTGAAAGAGAAGGAAAATTAATGGAACTGAAGAAAATGTTCTGGAAAAGTTTTCATGTTGGTAAAAAAAAATATTTTGGGGTCAAAACTGAAGGTTAATATCTTGTAATAATGTAATAATATGAGGTAATCTTACTGTTGACTTTTAAAGCATGCACTGGTGTTGTTCTAAAGTACATTTCTGATCTCTTCACTCCATATGTGCCCGGTCCTGACCTGAAGTCCTCAGCCATGGCTCTGCTTGCCACTTTATCAGTGAGCTTTAATTGGAGATTTTAGCTGAAGATGTTTTAATTAAGTTGAAATGAAAGTCAAATTATCTTTGACAGTATCATGGGCATCCTTTATCCTTGTTGTTTTAATTGTTTCAATCTTTTATTCTTTTTATTATTCTAATGTTTTCCTCTCCTTTATTTAGAGGAGGTTTTTAGCCTTTTACAGAACCAGACTCATGTTAAAGGAAGTTCCTTCAGCTCTCTACTCATGGTGTGTTAAGATAAGCTCATGTTTCTTATCTCAGGGGTTCGGCCAATCGGAATCAAGTATTTGGCACAGCTGGGTGATGGGTAAGAGAGCTTTGTAATCATACTGAAATACAGAAATAAGACACCTTTTCTCAGGTGTTTCTAGACTTTAGTGCCTGTGCCCCTCTGCTGTGAGAAGACACGAACAGGCCAATCAAAAATTATTATTATTATTATTATTATTATTATTATTATTATTAATGTTATTATTATTATTATTAATAATAATAATAATAATAATAATAATAATAATAATAATAATAATAATAATAATAATAATAATAATAATTATTATTATTATTATTATTATTATTATTATTATTATTATTATTATTATTATTATTATTATGCCTTTGTTTGATCCTTCAGTGTTTGCATGTTTACAGTGATGTTTGACAAAAAGGACAAGCAGCTGAGGGGAACTGGGTTGTAGCGTTCGCTAGCAGCAGCACTTGAGCGGGAAACAGTACTCAAAAAAATCTGCTGTTAATCAAAAGTTCACACACAGGGGCCACATGATTGATTTTGTTTGGTGTGTGATGAAAGAGAGATTCTAAGACTCCAAAGCTGATTTAACTTGGAGTGTTGAGATGACACCAACAAAAAACACTTCAAGATACCATCAACAACACTGTTCTACCCAACCAATAAATCTCTACAGAACACCATCCTGCTAATAATCCAGCAACTAACTCAAAACCCCAAAAGGTGACACTGAAGGCTGATCTAAAGCTCATTCTATTTCTTTAAAAAGTTTTTGTCCCGAAGCTTAAAAATTGTGCCTCGATTTCTTAAATTGTTAGCGCTTCCATGGAAATGATATTAATGATCAGGCTACTTCAGAGTTAATAAACATTCAACAGAACATTTTCATCTTCAGCACAGTCTGAACATCTTTCTGCTTTACTATGGTTATAAATTGAGTTTAAACAACCTTTTTCATTCACAGATAAGTCTATTGGTGTTTTTGGTTTTTTAACAGAGGCAGGAAATAGCAGCAGCACTGGCTGAGGTTTTCTTTGTAACCTTTCTGTTGGTACTTTCTCCCCACTTAACCTGTCCTGTAACTCTCCTAAAGCTCACGCTGTGTTGTGGTTTGTGGTTGTTTTGTGTCTTTCATTGTAACCTGGTGAGTGTCTCTCAGAGGTTTTTGCCAGCCAAATAAAATCAGAGTAACTGACAGAAACTGTCCTCCACCTCGTCCACCAGCTGATGGAAAGTTTTTATCACAGTGCTCCTCTCCGTGTGATTTTTAAGATATCGTGAGTGATCAGAGTGTGCTTTGCTATTCAGCGTTACTAGCAGTAAAGGTGTTTGACCAATCAGGATCAAGTACTTCACGCAGCGGAGTGATTATTAAGATATTAGTTAGAATCAGTCTGATTAAAAAATGTTTCGATCAAGGTTTGAAAAAAGGTTTTGTTTCTGCCGAAACAAAACAAGATGATAACAAAGCTGATCAAGGGGACACTGCAAAAACTGAAATCTAAAGAAGTGTTTCTGTTTTTTATTTTTTTTTAATTTTTATTAGACTTAATATGAGCCACATTCTCATGTCTTATTTCAAGATATTAAAAAACAGAAATGACACCTGAGTTGTTTTTTTAAAGAAACAGAAGATTTATGTTTTTGCAGTGCAGTGCTCAGGTTAGCTTAGCTTAGCCACAGACAGGAGGACGGACGGTTACTCAGTGAGGACTGCAGACGTCACACACTGTCGGGCCGTCAGGATTTACCATGTCCCGTACGTTTGATACTCCCTCCTTCACAGTCTCTGTTTGAGCTGCAGTTGTGTTTGCCTGGAAGCTGTTATAAAGAAGAGATCAGCGTTACAAAGAGAGAGTGTGTGTGTGTGTGTGTGTGTGTGTGTGTGTGTGTGTGTGTGTGTGTGTGTGTGTGTACAGCTACAGAATAAAAACTCAGGTCATTTAAAACATGAAAAGTCTGATTTAAAGCTAGAGTTTTGCTTTAGTTGGGGTATTTTTAAAACTTCTGTTGGACTCATCTGGAGGTTGTTAAATAAAAAAAATTGTGTCCTACATTTGACAGCTGGAGAATTACCCAATTACACAAACAGCTTTGGAATGAGAAACAATTTCCGTAGTTTTTCTATTTATGGCAGTGTATACTCTAAGTTAGACAGAGAGGGGGAAACACAGAGAGGAGAAAAGGATTTTAGGAGCGCTCACCTCTGGACACTTTGACATGTGCTGCCCCTCAGTTATGATGTAGTTTGTCATCACCACGAACGATGAGTCACCCTGAGGTTTGAAGAGTGATAGCAGAAGTGTTACTCTCATTTATTCACATCATAAAATTACATAATGAAGGATGTACAAGTCTCTCTCTCTCTCTCTCTCTCTCTCTGCTGTGTGGCTGAGTTTACCGTAGGCAGCTTGTCAAACATTAATCCACAGTTTGTGACCTCGCTGATATCTCAAACCCTCTGAGACAGAAACCTTCACATCCGAGATGTACACCAGACTCTTTGAAACCCAAAGTTAGCTCTTACACCTACCAGCAAGTATTTAGTTAAAGCCAATTAGCTTAACTTAGCTTAGCTTGGCATACAAGCTGGGAACTGCTTTTGAAGATAACAGAATCCACCCAGCAGCACCTCTGAAGGCTCACCACTGCTTTGCATGTCATGTGCCATGTGTTTAATCCATGTGGGAATTAATCACTTTGTGTAACATGAGGTTAAACATGCTGTGAAAGAACAGTAGGTATGAAATGAATTAAACACTAATTAATTCATACTTATAAACTGAATATTTTTTGTAAATAAGGGTGTTTTCTGCCAAACAACAAAGCTAACTTTTGCTCCATGCAGAGTTGGAGTGTTCCAGGACTCGGAGTTCGACTAAAATCCTGATTTCAAGGACTCAACTCGGGGGCCGTTTACACGACAATGGTTTAACAATGGAGCAATGGAGGACTACTGTTTTGTGTTTGTGCTGCTGAATCTGCTGACTGCCTTTTAACAAACTGCACATCTGTTGAACCACTTCTGCACTCAGATAAGACACATTCAATATATACACCAGATGATCAGCCCACCTCTACTTCATCGGAGGGCTACCAAAAGACTTTACAGTTATATCGCCATCTACAGTCCTGCTATGCATACTACAGTATCTACAGTCCCTCAGGGTTTCTGTGTAAACAGATTTTTTTCACTTTTTTTTTTTTTGGGGGGGAGTTTTGGGGTAAAACATTGTTATTTGAACAGTCATTTAGACTCTGACTTTAATAAGAGCATTGACTGCATTCAGTCCTTGAAAAATAGAGAGGAGGACTCTTTATAATATATTACCATATTGACCTGAATATAGGACGACCCTGATTATAAGACAAGCTCCCCTCTTTTCAAGAACAATCTTCAGAAAGACCCTGATAACCAAAATTTACTTTGTTTAATTTTTTTTTTATTGAAACTCTCAGAAAACCATTAAAATAACAGAGACTGCTTTTGTTTTTGGCTGTAAATACAATCACTAAGATCTGTATGCCTTTCATTATGTTTCTCAAAAATAAACTACACACCCTCCTGTCAGTCTCTTAGAAACAGCTGCTTTGAAGTCCATGATCAGCTCTTCTTTTACAGTTATTGTTTTTCCGATGATCTTTATGGACGCTCCATCTTCAGACATTACACTCTGTAACTCCATATATTTTGGCTGCCTGATGGTTGTTTAACATCTCTGCTGGGTTGATCATAATTATCTTTAAATGAGCAGATCACCACGGCCACTGGCTTTAAAAAAGCTGGAGTCCTCTGCTGTTTGGTTGTGTAGTGACCCTAGACAACTATCGGCATGTGTCAATGGTTAGACCCCGATTACAAGACGACCTCACTTTTTCACATTATTTAAAAAAAGAAAAAAAAAAAATCTTGTGTTATATTCAGGTCAATACAGTATTCACTGTCTGAAGAGGCCCCATCAAGTTCCATTGAGAGTTTTGTGCTCAAGATTTTATACTAAATAGAAGTAAGAGCTTTAGTCTTACATATGCTGATGATACACAGTTATACATCTCTCTCTAACCCAATGATCTGAGTCCTCCAATAAACTTCTACACTGTTTAATGATATCAACTTCTGGGTGTTTTTAAAAGTTTTAAAACTAAACTAGGACAAAACTGAATTATTTATAATAGGCCCCAAAAGAACACAGTGAAAGAGTCCATCTATGCCTTAAAGTCAGTATTGGTCATCAGATTTATACAGACTTTTTGTTATTCTAGTTCAAATGATCTTTATGTCCTGATGTCAATCAATGCATGATGTGTTCTTAAAATAGAGTGGAAAAATATACGCTGTAGCCTATATCAATATCAGTATCAGAAAAAACATTAAGTTAATTCATATCTCACTGACAGAAAAATACTTAAAATTCTGATTTAACGTGTGTGGGTTTCTGAGTTTGCTTGAAGCCTTTTGATATATTCCTGAGTTTACAACAGTAAATGCATCTCTACCTTGAGAGAGACAGTGCACATTTAACCTGACACAGAGCATTACTAGTTCCTTGACAGTTTTAATCTCCAGAAAAGCTGAAAGTATCAGTGATAATCTGTCAATGAATGAAACGGGTTCTCCACACACCCATATGATCCCACACAGTCAGTCTGAGTGATTACGGTGAATAATTAAGAGTGAGACAGCGGTCCCCCTCATGAATCCTCATGTAAACAAGAGATTCAACCCAAGACTGGACTTAGACTTGAGGTTTGGTAACATCAACACTAGCTCCGTGTTATTTTCTGTTATGAAATTCCTCTCCCTAAGTTCTTCTCTTTGCTATGTATTACCCTCAGCACAGCTCTAGCTAGCTATTTACTGAGGTTAACACTCAGTGTGCTAACTTAGCTACCTGTCTTTTAGCTTCATAAATAAAACAATAAACAGTTCTAAAACTTCCGAAAAGGATTCAAATGAATTGTTGCTTTTTGTTTTAAAAAATACTTTAGGTACTTGTTAAGGAAAGAACAAAGGACCTGTTTACAAAAATCTGACTTGACAGCGTTCAAGATAACTAATACAGACTTCATGTATTACATGAGCTGTGACAAGTAAATCATTAAGTTCATACATGGATTCAGACAGAAAGGAAGATTTACTACTGATCTTTGTAAAAAAAAAAAAAATGCTTCACCTTGACTTCTCTGTATTGATTTTTCCCACATAGCAACTCCAGCTAATTTATGCTAGCTGTTAGCTAGTCAGCAACAATAACGTTGACCATGATTGTGTGTATTTGTGGAGCAGCTCAGCCTCTGAAGTTAACTCAAGGTCTGTTTTTCTTTTAGTTTCTCCTGCTGCATTTTTCATTCTGTTTATATTTTGTGTTACCTTGGAGCAAGGGCAGACAGGACTTTTTTTTTCCTTTGGGCTCCTAAGCTATTAATGTCCCTTTTTAAGATGCCCCTGAGTGGCTTTCCAGAATTTTCAACTTAAATACCCCCCCCCCCCCAAAAAAAAAAAAAAAAAAAAAAAAAAAAAAAACCTCATAGACCACCAAGCTAAATAGCCCCAAACAACAGCCCAGATAGTTGAATGATGTAAACAGGCCTCATACATGTACTGGCTACCAGTAGTGACACTACGTTAGCTTCTGTGGTGTCCACAATGCCTGTTGTTCTATAGCTCATCCCAGCCTTGTGCAGGTCTACAACTTTGTCTCTGGTGTCTTTAGAGAGCTCTCTGGTCTTGGCCATCATGGAGGTTGGAGTCTGACAGTTTGAAGGTGTGGACAAGTGTCTTTTATACGGATAACGAGTTCAAACAGGTGCCACAAATGGAGCAACACCTGCGAGCTAGTTCAGGCTGACAACTCAAGCTGCGCTGCTACACACGTCACATGTTCCACTCATCATAACCTTCTTCCAGTCATGTTCTCTACCTCTCAATTCTGCGGTCTATATATACCGCTGCTGCCCTGCATTTATGTTGCTGCATGTTCTTTCACCTCCACCACCACCACCCCAGCATCCACCTGCAGGCTCTGAGGGGGTTATGTTCTATATTTTTTACTCATCACTCTACAATGTTGCCATGTAAACCTTTCTGCAAGGAGTGATGAGATCAGAGCCTGGTGCCAAACACGAAAATATATTTGCTGCTGCAATAGACCATTTAAAACATGAGTTGACTGACTGAAATACAGGAAACCAGTGGATGATAGAGGCTTCTTAAAGAAGAACTTACAAGTTTGAGAGAGCCAGAACTCCTGCTTGTTTGTTGGTGTCCAAATATTTATTTTTTCGCAAGAATATACAAATAAATTGTTTAAAAGTCATCCAATGTGATTTCCTGTTTTTTTTCCCCCACATTCTGTCTCTCACAGCTGAAAATTACAGACCTTTCATCTTTTTTTAAGTGGGACAACGTGCACAATCCAATAATTTTTTGCCACATTGTATATATCTACAGTCAGATTCAGGGATTTCTACAACATAAATATATGTAGAGGTTTGAAATCTGCGTGTTCAGTCTGAATGTCCAGCATAAAATATGGGAAAGCAGAATCTTCTTCCTTTTTAAGGAGTCAAACAGTCTATATCAAAAACATTAATGCATTATTATTGAACTGTTTATGTTGACTTCACTTCTTTCTTTCTTTGTTAGTCTTATTTTTAGCTGGGAGGTCAAATATTGAAGTGTTAACCCAGTAAACGACGGCACGTTAAACAGCATTATGTGTCTTTTGTACTGTTGATCATAAAGACTTTTAGAAAATAACTGAAAATACACAAACACATCCCAAACTATCCCACAACCACATGAACACAGTGACAGAGTATTCTCTCAGGGTTTTTGTTTTACTGGTTTATTCGATAACAAAGAGCTGGATTTAGGGATTTAAGCGAGTGTATAACTATCTGATCAAAGGATGGGACCTTGTCTTTTCATCTTGTTGGTCAAGCTTATCACATCAAACTGTGGGTTTAATCCGGTCTGAATTTAAAAAAGGCCCACACCCACTCCTGAAAGCAAACATGACCATCTTCATTGTGTCTCTTTATTCCATTCCCATAGATAACAGGTCCCAGGGACATTTTAGGCAAACAAAGAGTTGTGTTTGACCTGAGTCTTTCTTTTGGAGGGTTGTTTGCTCAGGTCTTTACAGTATGCACACAGTGACAGTGACACCTTCATGTTGACAAAGCCGCCAACATTCACTCTCAGTGTGCACTTTCTCCAAGCCTGTTCATGATAGGATCTGGCATGAAATCTAGCCAACACGGATGTTTTAGGAACATGACTAAACCTAATCTTTGTCACCATCTGACCACAGTGCAGATCTCTTCAGGGAGCAGAGGGTTTGTGACGTCTCTTGTCTGACTCAGCTTGATGTTTACTCACTCAGACGGTCTGATTCATGGACTGAGGACATTAGATTCACAACTCATAACTACAGCCAACAGTATGTATAACCCTAACAATGACTGTGTTGTGTTAAATGATTCCTTGACTATTAAAAAGTTGTGTAATTAGCACATGAGAAGCTTTAGTCACCAACCTGTGGTGGAAAGACATAGTCAGCCACATCCCAGACTCTCTCTCTCCCTTTCTCGTTAGTGTAGCCCACTCCTTTCATTTTGGTGAAGACTGAGGTGACTGCTGTGTCTGTGGACTGGTAGCCTTTCTCGTAGATGAACACCCACCTGTATGAGACAAAAAGAACATCCTGTCAGGCCTGGCAGAGCATCAGACTCCAACTACACCCAAGAAAAGTATCCGGCTCCACGGGCAAGGGCATGTGTGAAGGTGATGTCAACATGCTGAACATGCCAGCAGCGTGGCTCACAGAAATACATGAGTGATGTGGTTGTGAAATGCCTCGGAGGTGGTAGTAACAGTCCTTTTGAAATCACTCTATACATCTAGCATGGTGGATCAAACCAGAACCAAGCAAAGATCATACAAAGATTACTGTAGCCATGTGTCAGTATCAAACAATCTGGCTCTCAGAACCGGCTCTTTGAAGTGAATGAAGGAACCTGGTTCCTGATTTTGAGCTTGCATTCATATTTATGCTTGATCTTGGTTTTCTCAGCTGGTGCCCTAAAGACATAAAAAATTTAAGTGTGTAATGCTTGACGAGTAAACGGGGCGGAGACAGATCGAACGAGTGATGACATTTAATGAATTGCAGAAGAACACCTGTGAGCGGTTGTGAAATGTGCTTACCAAGAAGTAAGAAGTGGCAATGTTTGATTTAAGACAGTACAATGTAAAAGTTTGCGCACTGCGCTTCTAAGTACATAGTATAAGTAGTGTATGCAATGTACTGTAATGTACACTGCATGTAACATTAACACATGTAATGTAATGATCAGAAAACTTTCAAGAAATTTACCAGAAATTTTCCACCCCTTTGCAACCTCACTGGAGACACTGTGAAACCTGATGTATTAACTTAACTTTTCCAATTTAACTTAATGTATTAAATTTGTTTACTGAAAAAAACAAACTTGCCATCATTGAATTTGCACTGAAGCTGTCAGACATTGTTTTATTTTAATTCCATGTCATTACTAGATTCCCTGTTCATCATGGACCCACACTCAACCGACTTCTCTAATTAGCAGTGAAGTTTTCCTCTTTTATATCTTCTATTATTTTATCTTATTTTCAGGGTTGGAAATAATTTATTACATGTACTGCAATTACTGTACTTGAGTATTTTTTAGTGACTGGTTTGTCTTTGAATTTTTTAATGCTTTGCAAAATATTTAAACATATTTTATAGCTGATGAAAGTTTTAACCCTCTGATGCATGTCTATAACTTTCTGACAAAAAATCATATATTTAAAGGAGAAAAAAATTGTTTTGTCCTTAGAAGTATACAAAAAACTTCAGGAAAAAGTCTTGTCACAGGCTGATATTCAGTCCCAACACAGAGACCATTACATTAAGGAGAAAATGACTTTTAAACAGATGACCACTGCAGTTACCACTTTGCACCAGAGGGTTAAAACAGTACTTTTCCTCATACTTATTATTTTGTGGGAAGTTTTATTTTTGTACATTTCAAATTTCATTAGTTACTGAGTGAAAAGGCAGGAAGGATACAAGCTTTCCATGAACAGTGTGCCTGCAGCTGATTGGCTGACATCTCCAGTGATCCAACATAGAGGAGGAGGAGAACACACTGCTCACACTGAAATCACAACAAATCCTCTCACAGGTTGGTCCTTCAGGTCAGTAATTGCTCAGAGAATCAGAGATTTGATAAAGCGGACTCCTCTTTCCAACCAGAGTCTGATCAAATGTGAGCCTAAACCTGATCCTGATCAGAACAAGCTGTGCTGCAGTTCAGACACGTCATAATGAAAAGTCTTCACAGTAGCTTAATTTGGCTTGAAAATTATGAAATTATGAAAACAACACGTCTTCATGTGGGCGTTCAGTTGATCAACAGTCCAGGGTCTCCTGTGTCGTATTTTGTTCTTCATAATATGTCACACATTTTCAATGGGAGACAGGTCTGGACTGCAGGCAGGCCAGTCTAGTACCTGCACTCTTTTACTATGAAGCCACGCTGTTGTAACAGGTGCAGAATGTGTCTTGTCATTGTCTTGCTGAAATAAGCAGGGACGTCCCTGAAAAAGACGTGGCTTGGATGGTAGCATATGTTGCTCCAAAACCTGTATGTACCTTTCAGCATTAATGGAGCCTTCACAGATGGTCAAGTTAGCCATGCCATGATGATTTTGGGGATTACCGCCACGACAAGAACCAGCCACCTTGCGCCCACAACTTTGGAAAGCCACTTCAGCAATGGCACCGCTGAACATGGTCCCTTCAGATTCCACGTCCCCAGCCACCCCCGGAACACAGTCAAAGCTCTGCCGGAGGTGGCAGTTGAAGACCATCCTGACAGGGTCCTCAGCCAGACGTTCCCAAACCCTCACGGATCATTTAGGTCTGCCAGGTCTGTCCAGCATCCTTCCCCACCATCTGATCCAACTCACCTCCAACAAGTGAGCACAAACAACTGTCAGGACCCGTTCTCCGACCCGAAGGCGCAGAGAAACAACCCTTTCGTCCACCGGAGAAAACTGCAACACACCGGCAGAGAACTGTAGAGCTATTAGTAAGCCCACACCTGCCCTCCGCCTCTCACCTGGAGCAACTCCAGCAAAGAAGAGGGTCCAACCCCTCTCCAGAAGGTTGGTTCCAGAACCCAAGCTGTGCGCTGAGGTAAGCCCAGCTATATTTAGCCGGAATCTCTCAACCTCTTGCACCAGCTCAGGTTCTTTCCCCACCAGAGAGGTGACGTTCCATGTCCCAAAAGCCAGTTTCCATAACTGAGTCAGGCTGCCAAGGCCTCTGCCTTTGGCTGCTGCCCGAACCACACAACACCGGACCCCTATGGCTCCTCTTCCGGGTGGTGGGTCCTCTTGTGGACCTACCACCCTCAATTGTATGTTGCTCCTTTTAAACTCAATTATGACACTAACCTGTTTCCAATGAACCTGTTCACCTGTGGAATGTTCCAAACAGGTGTTTTTGGAGCATTCCTCAACTTTCTCAGTCTTTTGTTGACCCTGTCCCTGCTTTTAGGAACCTGTTGCAGTCATCAAATTCAAAACGAGTGAATATTTGCAAAAAAAAAAAAAAAAGAAAAAGTTTATCAGTTTAAACAAAAAAAAAAAGTGTCTTTATAGTGTATTCAATTGAGTATAGGTTGAAATCATTGTATTCTATCTTTATTTACATTTAACACAATGTCCTAACGTCATTGGAATTGGGGTTTTAATAACCTCACAAGGCTATGGCATCCTGCTTTAAATCCATTTTTCATTTAATACAGCAAAAATGTAACCTTCCAGAATTGATCTGTGTGCAAATATCTTCAAATTTCTGCAAGAGCTGAGTAAAAGTTCCTTGACTTTCAGAACAGGTTTCAAACTTGGTATTTTCCAATCTCTGCTGAGTTAGACATCTTACTGTGTGGCCCTATCTGTGTGAATGTAAGGCCAGGAGAAATGGTTAACAGCTGGTGTGCACTTGGATGATACTGTATGTGCAAACACACACAAGCACACAGAGTTGCAGCTTTTTCATACAGGGTGGGAAAAAGCAATTACCTACAGGCAGAGCCTGCAGGACTCACGCGCCGCAGCACAGTCATTCGTCAGCTCAGAGAGAAAACACCTCAGAGCAGAAGGATCTCAAAGTGAAAGAAAGAGAGCAACAACGAGCCGGAAGCCACAACTTCTATCAGTCAGGAAAATCAAATTATGCAAGTTGGAGCTTACATTGAGAAAAAAAAATAGAGCACGTTAATGGAATAAAGAAATGCATGAGCATGAAATAATGTCGGGATCTTCCAAAACAGCAGTCTAAGTGAGATCTGTATCTGCAGCGACAGAGGAGCAGCGAGGCAGCAGCACAGCTCCTTGATGTGCAGAGGGCTTTTCTTCTGACTAACATGCTGCAGAGCTGAGATTAGAGTGTGGAGACAATCAGAAATAAAGAAACACATCCACTTTCAATTCATCAGAATGAAAGAGGAACAATAGATTTGCTTTGTTGTAACTTCAAAGGAAATGAAATTAAAAGAGCACTCCTCGTTGTTAAAGCCGGTTTCTTGCTCTATTTGATTTAGTGTTTATCTCTTGACCTCATGAATAAATTAATTCATAATGACACAACATGTTTTTTAAAAACAGTCCTGCTGGATATTTTCGTGGGAGATTCATGCTGAGTTTCTCTGGCATGTGCTCTAAGCTGGCCAACAACACATCACGGCCAATAAAGGAGGATGAAGTTATCTGACAAGACAAGAAAAGCAGAAGAATTATTCCGACTTCTTAACAGCAACACGTTTGTTTTCTGCTGAAGTGAGTAATGTAAAATTAGCCTGAGAGACAGCTTCACGTCTGTTCCAACCCGTCAGCCATCTGCTTGACTCCTGACGCCTGGAGTCAGGACAGCATTTTAATCACATCTCCGTCCATGCCCATCACAAGCCGGAAAAGGCAGGAGAGGTCATGGAAGGAAATCTTGCAGGTTTTTGCATGATTCATATCTCTGTTAAATTCGCTGTGAGGATGGTCACTGCCAGGGATAAAGACTCTGTTTCCCATGAGCACCATCACCCACTGTTGTAAAGATGGGACTCTTACCAACACGTTTGTTTTGGAGAGCAGATCTTTTTATCTCTACCTTTCTAAGTTCAAGACAACTTTTCTCAGAATGCAAAGCAACAAGGTAATGTATTTATTTGGTGTTTGAAAGGTGACACCAAACAAACTTTGTAAAGTCAGTTTGTAGTTTAGTGTCCAGAAGGTGAGCAGACTATCTTTTTAGTGTTCCTCACAGCCCGGTGCTCTGAGATGTGTCTGTAACATGTAACGTTAGTGAATCCTGGTTCTGTCCTACCAGAGCTCATCTACCAACTCCAACCTCACCAATCAGAGCTAACGTAACCTCACTGTTTTATTGACAGACTCTCAAGTTTGAACAGATCACTGCAGTAAAACACCGGAAACATATCAGATGCGTCTCCGGTCTGGCTCTGCTCCATTGCGTGTCAACTGTATGTTCTCTCTCATACCTGCAAACACTCCTGTTTTCATTGGAGGGTTCTCACTTTTTAACCAGTGTCCTGTCGATATGAGCTACTCAATTCAGAAGCAGGGTTGATTGTGGGCACTGTTGCTACAGGCGAGTGCTGTATTGACCCGAATATAACACCAGTTTTTTTTTGTTTTTTTTCATTCAAAATAATGCAAAAAGTGGGGTTGTCTTATAATCAGGGTCTAACCATTGACACATGCTGATAGTTGTCTAGGGTCACTACATGACCCAACAGCAGAGGGCTCCAGCTTTTTGTAAAGCCAGTGACCTCACTGTGGCCGCGGTGATCTGCCAATCACAAGGGGCAATATCTGGAAAGACCAGAAGTCAAATACATCAAGCCAAAAAAACGACTTTTACAGCATTAGAAAACACATTAACAGCCATGTTCAAAAACAGCTTTGGTCTGGAACGCTAATTTTGCTATTGGCACACACTGTTGGGGGGGGGGTTCTAACTCAGCAGTTTATTAGGTATTAGGATTAGGAGTGTGTCCAATCAGAGGCTCAGCTCAGCTCACGTGACTGACGGGCGCCCTATATCTGTTAGAAAGAAAGCTCAAGGTCCGCATCATATCCAAGATGGCCCTGTCCAATGATTGGCTTCGTTTGACTGTATCAGGAACAGAGGGGTGATATCATGGAGACTATGTCCATATTTTAGACAGTATATGGTCAATCACAGCAAAGATGCAGTGACAGGGGATGGAAAATGGAAAGGCGTGGTGATCATCAATAATTGTATAACTAACAATTATACATAAAGACCGTCTGAAAAATACTAACTGTAAAAGAAAAACTGATCGTGTTCCTCAAAGCAGCCGTTTCTAAGAGACTGACAGGAGGGTGTGTGAGTTTGTTACTGAGAAACGTAACGAAAGATATCATTAACAGAGCTCTCATCAGGATTACATTTGAAATACAGATTTCAGTGACTGTATTTACAGCCAAACTCGAAAGCAGTCACTGTTATTTCAATGGTTTTCTCATAACGTCAATTAAAAAATAGCTGAACAGGCAAATATATAAAAGTGAATCCATTTAAATAAAGTCCTCACAGATCCCTAATACCGTCCCTCTGAAGATTTGAAGCACAAGACAACATTTGGCCATTTCCAGCTAGCTCTCATTAGCTTTTCTTCTGTTTAAAAAATGAAAACACTTTGCCATCAGAAAGAGGAGAGTTTCTGAAACTGTCCTCATCCATCAGTTTTCAGTCACCTCTAAGGTCACCAGCAGAAGGTAACCCATCTCCACGCTGTGTGGCGTCATTTGATTGTTATATGTGTTAGCATATGCCTCAGCGCGTTCATCACGCTCAGCTCCTCAGGTTCTCTCTCTCTCACACACACACACACACAGTAAAACACACAGGGGGACAAACAGTCTGAGTAATTACAATCCAATACAAACAGACACCATGTGAGCGCAGATTTAAAACAACAAACTCTGCTTTCTTCACAGCGAGCTGCTCCAGCACGCAGAAGCGTGCGGTGTTTGGAGGTTGTGTGTGCTAAAGTGAAGGAGCAGGCTGCAGATTTTGTCTCAACTTGAGAAGAGCAGCAAGTCGCATTATCTCTCCTCTGATCTCACATTTTTCACTCCCTCACTCCGCTCAGATCTGCAGGCCTGGTTTGCTGTGTCAACAGCAGCAGGTAGATTCAGGTCTGATCCCAGCGACACCCTGGAGACGTCAAAAAAGGAGTTCTTACGACACTCTCTGTTCATACAGAGAAAACATCAGTGATGTGTCCCTCCAGGGCTGCAAGTAAGGATTAGTACTTTTTATTATAAATCTGCAACATTTCTCTGAGCAAGAGATGAAAAGAACAGCCAAATTAGTCAGTTAACTCTAAAAAAAGAGGGGATGAATGTATTGAAATGTCCCAAATAAAAAGGTTGTTGCAGCTCAATCGCCACCTTAATTGTGGTAGAATTGTGGTTATGATTAAAAATATGAAGAATTTACCTTTTGATTTATTATTTGATGAACATTCTCTAAGAATAAGAACAATAATGGATTTTTTTGAAATGTATAAATTTCAAAATAACTATTAAATAGAGTTGTTTTGCAATACAGTTTATACATTTCCCTCTTGTTCTGCTGGCTAGAGAGAAAAATATTGTTACATTAAAAATTATTTCCTTGTCCCAAACAAAATTTATTTCACTTTTAGAATGCTTAAAAAAAAAATCTCTATATATAAGGGAGTGAAACATGAAAATATTTGACTCTACTGCTCAGAAAATCTTAAAAAAAAAATCTTAAACTAACAAAAAAAAAAAAGAAACAATTTCATGTGAATGTGTTTGTCTTTAGACGTTCTAGCGTCACAAATCTGCACATTAGATTATTTTTAAAAGGAAGTTTTCATTCATGAAGTTGCAGAGAGCAGGAAAACCTCATAGTCGAGAATTTGCAAAGAGCAAATATTTGACGAGGTTCCTTCTATGCAGTCAAAAGTCTTCCTGTATTATTGCTTGAGCCTTAAATTAATCAAACGATCTATGGGTTTGTCTGTTGACGTCAGACTGCTGAGAGAAAGAGTTAACAAAACAAAGACTTTTATATTCAGAGGAAGCATCAAAAACTGTTTTTAAGAGGCTGGAACCAGAAAATATTCAACAAGGCTCTTCAAAATGCAGTATTAGTCAAAATAATACATCCAGTTTATTAATTATATCAGAGGATAAATTCATCTTTTAGTCTGGAGATGTCAGAAAGCTGTGAGAAATCAGGGTTTTGAAAAAAAAATTGAAGAAGCTGCAGAAAGAACAGCCAGCTTTTTGTTGTGTATCTTTTGAATTGAGTCGAAATGATCCATTAAGTGTTAGAGATATTTGATGAATGGTCTTCTTTTCAGCAGTAAGTCTGTGTCAGTAAGCTTAAAGACCCTGTGAACCAAAAGAACAAGCTGCAGGAATGTGCAGGGTGACGGAAAGAGGTCATTTTACAGGTTGAAACAAGCAAAACAAACCTGTCTACCTGTCAACCTGTAACTCCCTCTTTAACAGCTAACTAAATCAGAGCGTGGATCTTGGTCTCCTACCCGATGATGTAAGCCAGGACGCCCAGCTGGATGAGACGACACACCACTCCCACCCTCCTGTTCCTCACCAGCACCTGGCGCGGGGTCTCATACTCAAAGAAGAAGTCAGAGAGGGCATTGGTGATTTGGTTCTTCATCTTCTGTCATCAGTTGACCCACAGAGAAGAGGGTCTCTCTCTCTTTCTCTTTTTTCACCCCACTCTCATATAAACACCCAGGTCCCACTTCTGTGTATCCTCCTGGTCTACTCCTGACAGCGCTGGAGTCCTCTGCCTGCTCTCACAAGAAACGTCTGACGTGCTTCAGGAGGAGTTGTGGAGGGTAAGACTTCCTCCCTCCCTCTCTCTCTCTCTCTCTCTCTCTCTCTCTCTCTCTCTCTCTCTCTCTCTCTCTCTCCCTTTCTCACAAACACAAACCCACACCCTCTCTCTCTCTGCACAGGGTCACTGCCTCCTAACTCACACACATTCATCCATATCAGCTTCCCTAACTCAGCTCCTGCCTCCTTTAAAGCTTTGTTACTTCCTGGTTTTACACAGAAATTAAACTTTTCTCCACTTCTTTCTTGACTCTCAGGTTCAGACGCTCCTCCAGCAGCTGCCACACAAGCACTGGACCTCCGCCTCGCTCTGTGCAATCAAACCTTATCGCGCCTTCTGACACTTTCTTCCTGCATGGGAGGCAGATATACACACCACATGAGCTCAGCACAAACACACAGCACGATGTGGCTTGTTTGTCTACACCCTCATGTCACCATTTGGAGACATTAAGCCTGCTTAAGTCTTATCATTTTGAAGGAGGAGGGCAAACCAGGAAACATTTAGGGTTTCACTCTCTCTCCTTCTCCTGTCATGTGCCAGGAGGTGCTTTGAATTTCTAATCTTTGCTCTCAAAGGGAAGCAGGCTGTGAACGCTCAGTTATTGTCACATTGGGTTTTTTTTTTTTTGGAGGAGCTAAAACTTGAAGAATATTTCTGTCTCTTGTGCCCAGTGCTTTCTAATCTCCAGAGATTATGAGACAGGACATCTAAACTTGGAATCATGTTTGAAATCCAGATCTGAATCTGGCTAACGCCTTTTCTCAAAGAGGCACAAATACATGGGTTAAAATCACCACAATATGGCTACTACGGCTTGAATTTGGTAGTATTATGAGGATTTGGTGGGATTGTTGGGATTTTTCATGGATAATGAAATATGATACAGTGTGAACATTGATACTTTAATATCAGCCATGAAACGGGGGGGGGGGGGGGGGGGGGCAGATTATAACTTAGTCTTCCTCCTCAGTGGTGGCTGTACTTCCTGCTAAATGCTAATGTCAGCATGCTAACACGCTCCCTAATGGATGGTCAAAGGTTTATGTGACTCTAATTGAGGTTAGTGTCATGAATGCATCTTTAACGTGCCCACAAACCAATTGTTCAACAACACAAAAGACATTGTCCCGTTGGATTTTCCTTCAGAGAGGCTCGTAAATCAATCAAACGATTGAAAACACTCACTGAAACACACTGACATCACCACGTACATTTAAATAGGTGCAGAAAACAAACACAAGAAACTACCAGACTGCAATAGTTACTATAAAACTCTTGTTGATGTTGATGATTAAAGCTCCTGTGAAGTCATTTAACAGGTCAAAGTGAAGTGGGATTCCTCTTTATGACCTTAAATAAAACAAATGATCTGCACTTTCTGTTATATCATTTTTAATTCCTGTAACCACTGTGAGGACAGAGGTGTTAGACCAGGTGGGTTACAAGAAACAGCCTTTTTTCAATTTCTTCAACTGTAAATATTGACCTATTATTATTATTATTAGGGGCTCGGGCTTCGCATGAGCCACTCTCCCCCATAGCAAAGCTATGGGGGAGAGTGGCTCGTGGCAAAGCCACGAGCCACTATTGTTCTTCCGTTCGCATCTTTTTTCTTCAACTACTTCATCTTCCGGACAAAACTTTGGACCGCTTCTCCTCCCAGAGCTTTGAGAAAACCCCAACAAATTATATATCAAAACGTGCGGCTCGGTCCAGAATGGTGTGCTATGACTTTTCTAAGAATTTCGGCAATTTTTGGCCGAAAAAACCCCGAAAAACCGACGAAACAGTCCCATTAAGAATGAATGGGAAGGCTCCCCGAGAACACCAAAAAAACACACTTTTTCACAAGGCTCCTGCCTCGCCATACTTTCACCTAGAGACGTCATTCTTGCTTCAAAACGTTGACACATCTGTCCACGGCTTAAGTTTCAAGGCGCATTCTGCTGTCTTTAATAGTTTTTGAGAAAACAAAGGTAAAGCAACACAAACTTTTGAGTTTTTTCACTAAAACTCAGCTCTCAGAGTGCGTGACATCATCAGTTAGAGTGGGAGCAGCAGCTCATGACACACAAGGAATTTCCCAAACAAATGTCTCGTGGGACCACAAATTTCACTCCACGGTCATAAAAATTACATCAAAACGTAGGTATTTCCGTTGCGCTTCTGTCAAAGCAGCCTTTGAAGTCAAAGGATGGAGCTCTTAGTCAGGAAAGGGCCAACTGTCAGCCAAACCTGACCACCTCTCTGTATTTACTTTCATTATGAATCTCTCGGGTTTTTCAGAAAAGGGTCACTCATTTTCAACTCGGCCGTGAGGGCAAATTCTTGACCCTACAAATATAAACTGCACATTGACGGATTCCTCCGCCCGTCTGGATTTTCACGGTGCGCTCGTTTTTCTGATAGCTATAACGGTTTGGCCACAGCGAGCATTTGTTCGGACACATGCCTCATCCCAAAAAACAGCAGAGAACAGCTGTCACAAAGAGGTGTCCCTTGATCTCCGCAGCTGCTCTCAGTTAAATCGTCATGGAAACCACGCAGCTCTACATGAAAGATGACTCATAAGGACAAAACTTTGGACCGCTTCTCCTCCCAGAGCTTTAAGAAAACCCCAACAAATTATATATCAAAACGTGCGGCTCGGTCCAGAATGGTGTGCTATGACTTTTCTAAGAATTTCGGTGTTTTTTGGCCAAAAAAACCCCCTGAAAAACCGACGAAAAAGTCCTATAGACAATGAATAGGGAGGCTTCCCGAGAACACCAAAAAAACACACTATTTCCCACTGCTCCTGCCTCGCCATACTTTCAGCTAGAGACATCATTCTTGCTTCAAAATCTTGACACATCTGTCCACAGCTTAAATTTCTAGGGGCATTCTGCTATCTTCAACAGTTTTTGAGAAAACTAAGGTAAAGCAACACAAAGTTTTGAGTTTTTTCACTAAAACTCAGCTCTCAGAGTGCGTGACATCATCAGTCAGTCACAGCAGGACTGACGGAAGATGGAAACCATGCAGCTCTTCATGAATGATGACTCATAAGGACATTCTGGGGCATTCTGGGAGATCCTGGCTATATTATCAAAACAAGTACACACACACACACGGAGAGAGTGAGGATTCCTTTTGAATGAAATAACTCATATCAAACAATATATTATCAATGAAAGCTTAAACACAGAGGTTTTCTTGTCCTTGAAGGGGCATGTAAAGCGCGCAAACGTGTATGTGTGTGTGTGACCGTATTGATGATGTTTAAAGTACCTCAGTTCAAACTAAACACCCTCACATTCTAGCGCGTAATGCTCATGTCTTTGTGTGTGTGTTAGAGTGTGTGTGTGTGTGTATGTATGTGTGAGTGTGTGTGTGTGTGTGTGTGTGTGTGTGTGTGTGTGCGTGTGTGTGTGTGTGTGTGTGTGTGTGTGTGTGTGTGTATGTAGGTGTGTGTCTGTTTTTCTTTGAACAAAGTTTTATCATTGAAGGCCATTCACAGGGGGATTCTTGTCTCTGAAAAGGAAAGCGAAGAGCGCCTAGCCACACATCAATCTCACCAAACACACCTATAACCCATGAGTAGCTTTAATTGTCCCACAACAGTTAGGGAGAGGACACATTAGAAAGTATATCAAGAAGAGTATGTATGCCAGCCGGCATGCGTCCCGAGCCCCTCTCACGATTTCCGTGGAAATTGTCTAGTTATTATTATTATTATTATTATTATTATTATTATTAATAATAATAATAATAATAATAATAATAATAATAATAATAATAATAATAATAATAATAATAAATTTAAATGACAAAATCTGCAGAGATATGTGAGGTACCAGAGTATTCACACAGAAAGTTTCTCTTGAGAGCTGTAAACTGTAACTAAGAATCAACCAATGCTCTAAAACATAGGTGTCAAACTCTGGCCCGCGGGCCAAATTTGGCCCGCAGTGTAATTATATTTGGCCCGCAAGGCAATTCCAAATTAATATTAGAGCTGGCCCGCCGGTGTTATACGAGAGTATTTGTTTTCAAATTTGTTAGCCTGTTAAGAAGCTAATTTTGACATTTACCTCAGAAAGCTGCAAACAGAAAGGAGGCATTCAATTTTTATTTAAATGTTATTTAATATGCCATTGATATGTTTTATTATTATTATTATTATTATTATTATTATTATTATTAGTAGTAGTAGTAGTAGTAGTAGTAGTAGTAGTAGTAGTAGTAGTAGTAGTAGTAGTATTAATAGCAACTCGATTTTGCACGCCTGCACTTTAAAGTTATAAGCCTTGCTTGTTCAGTATTCTTTGATAAATCAAAACTTGTTTGGTTCCATATTAAAAGGTTCATTTGTTCAACCTTGGCCCGCGGCTTTGTTCAATTTAAAATTTTGGCCCACTTCGTATTTAAGTTTGACACCCCTGCTCTAAAATGTCAAACCTGTTAGAGGTTGTTTTTTTTTTTTCTACATCCAATTTCTCAGACAAGTTTCAACCATTTTAGACTTTTTTTCCACCAAACATCAAGCCAACAGTGGGAGGAGTTAGGAGACAGTTAGGAGTGTCATTTAGACGTGTTTATTAAATATTTACATGGTTTACAGGTAAAAATAAAAAATCCCTTTTTTCTCTCTCTGGTGTTTTAAAGAAACTCTGACCCCTAATTCACACAAACGGCATGAGCGCTGCGGTCAATCAGCGCCATACACTACACTGTACTTCGCTGCCATTCAAGTCAATTAGTGCATTCACACAGCCTGTGCTGCGGTCCGTCTCCGACGTGTGCTACCAACGGCTGCTCGCAGATGTTCCGCTGCCAGTCTATTTTTGCTGGAGTACACTGCAGAGATGTTTCAATCCCCGCAGAGCAGATCGTACCAAACAGGAAAACAGACACAAAAAGCGATCTGAGTTTCCGGTCTTTTCAAAATAAAGCTCCATGTTCAGCCTGTCGATCGTAAAATTATCCTCGTATATCAAAACTTCGACACTGGCACAGGGCCAGCAGTCATCAGCGGGTCAGACCCAGAGGAAATCTGACGCCATGGACGAGGAAAAGTTTATATTGGAGGCAGAAAACCAGATAATTATATACGATACAACACATCCTTTATATAAGGACACCAACAGAGACTAAAAGGGAAGGACTGAATTAATGAAGCTCTGGGAGGGCAGGTGAGTTTTACATACTAAATATCATGAAAGTAGTTGTCATGGGTGTGATTCCTGCAGGAACATGTGGTTCTCCTGTGATCTTGTGACCTCGTGTATCCAGCTGCTATGGAGTAAATGGTAAAATGGTAAAATGGACAAGTACTTATATAGTGCTTTTCTAGACTGTCTGACCACTCAAAGTGCTTTACACTGCTAATCTCATTCACCCATCCACACACTTTGACATGTGACTGCAGGAGCTGGGAATTCGAACCCTCAGTCGCAGAGTACGCTGAGTGTGCTCTGCTCCAGAGATGGATCCAGTGTGAACTGGTTCAGTGCTGATGGACCACGGCACTCATGGAGTATGTGTGAATCAGGGGTTATTTCAGCCTCTGTATGAAATGCTTTGTTTTAGTTGTGGTCTAGTTTTAGTTTAAGACCTACTCCACAAACCCTCTTCCTTCTGATTGGCCAGCCCTCTGGAAGCCTTTTGGGGGCAGGGCTATCAGTAGAGACCTTGGTGTTTGAGGTCCACTCCTTTGACATGTCATGAACCAGTTAGGAGACCTCATCATTTTAGCAAGCCTCATGAAGATCTTGTGCTTTTTTACAGAATTGGGAGGTACCATGAATGATGAACATATCTGCAGGTTTAGGAGCAACACATCACCATCCAGACATCCAGATTCAAGTTTTTTCAGAGAAGATTTTAAGTATTTCAGCAAGGCAGTGTTTGTAAAGTTTTGCAACAGCATGGCTCTGTAGTAGAAGAGTCCAGGTGCTGAGGTGGCCTGCCTGCAGTCCTGACTTGCCCCCTATTAATAAATACTGGAGCTTCAGGAAATTCTGACTTTTTTCTCTGACAATAATGATAATTTAAAAAATACTGGACTTTATTTTTTTCCCCCCAGTGGCTCTTATCCTCTTCTGTAAAACTGAAATAAGCCTGTATACAGTACTTTGTTCAGTATTTTCAGGATGGATGGATGGATGGATGTTCTGAAAACCATCCAGTTCTGTTTTCTGTTTTTGTCTGCAACCTTTTTTCTGAATTGTTTGTATGCTTACTTGTGATGCTTGAAACATTTTCATTTGGAATATTTAAACATCCCCTTACCTATCCTGTCTTACTTTTATTTAATAGTTATTTGTTACTCATTTTTAAATCAGCCTTCCAGTGAAATCTCTCTTTTGTTTTATTCTGTTTGTTCAGGTTTTAATCTCTATGTGCACTATATAGGGCTGGAACAATGAAATATACCAAACAAAGGCAAAAGGTTTACAGCTGCTACATCATGACTACCTGTCATCTGCTCATTTTATGTCTTCACTACATCCAACACAGGAGGTTGAATCGAGCTGTTGGGATGAGGAAAAGAGGCAGGTTTTTAGCCTCTTTGCAGACAGCTTCAGAGTGACCAGCTGTCAATCAAGTCAGTCATTCTCTTATAACAGCAGAATTATAAGACATAAAGATATTTTCCAGGTGAAATGTGTGAGACAAAACTTGAGACTTGCTGGGATACTTTCTGCAGAACGCTTTAGTTCTGAGAGCTAATATCATTAGCTAGCCAGCACCAGTTACTGGTGATCTCTGACTGAAATTTAAGAATATGAAATGAGGAAATCAAAATGAAAATAGTAAAACATAGCTTGTACATCTGATAGAACCAGCTGTGGTCAACTGCTGATATAGGTAATATTTTATTCGCAGTGTTGTGTTCATTCCAGTTGATGTGTCTCTGAGTGAAGTTTCAGCACAGGTCCTGCTCTTGCACAGAGAGCTGTCTTTATAGATGATAGTTTACAGGAAGCTGTGGTCTGGAGTTCCCACCAGCTCGTCACGGATAAGCCCTGCTCCTCTGACCCTGCTGCTGAAATCCATCCATCGGCCTTCTTTGTTTATGTCCAAAACTCTCTTAAGTTGTTGGCTGAAATATTTTTTTAAAATTGTGACCATGGGACTCCTTTTGGCTTTCCTGATGGGATTCCCACACATGGATCAAACTGGGAGAGGGAGAGTAGTTTTTGTGGGTTCAAAAACATTTCACACAGTCACAGTGAGGCTCTTTCCAAGTGTTTGTTTCTGAGGAAAACACAGGGTCACATGATGATCCGGTATGATGCCACACCCCCTGTGGTCACTTTGTCCTAAGCCCTCAACAGACCGGCTCTGATCTTGAGTGCTTGCTTGCACCTCATCACAAAGCCACAATGACGGCCATGTAAATAATGTATCTGCTGGTCTTTGCTGTTCCCTCCTGAAGTACACTAACAGGCTATTTAAGTTTCACGCTGTTTTTCAGGATGTGATTTGATTTGATTTGAAAGTCAGATTACAAATTCATAGATTTAAAAACTAAAAAAAAAGTTAATAAAAAAGTTAATAACCTCGTGATCACTTCTGTCACCAGAGTTGGAAAAGTTTTATCAGCTTGTGCCATGGCAACAGAACAGGTAGTGTAGATGTCTGACAGTATCTTTAACTGTGCTGCTCTCAAGATCACCAGGAAGTTATCCTTTTTATTGACCAGATTAGTCATACAGATAAATAAGTTTACTTCTGAGAAAAAACATTTTTTATTCTATCATAAGATTTTTATAGTATTTGTATGTAAGTAGATAGTCTGTTTTTATTTTCTATAATTTTTAGAACAAATCTGAAGACCTGGAGACATGATGAAAAAAAGAGCAATGAATCAGCAATGAAGAAAAAAGAAATAAATGGTTAAAACGAATATCATTTATTAAATACATAAATACATAAATACATAAATACATCAATAATTCAATAATTCAATAATTCAATAAATAATTCAGTAAGTAAGTAAATAAATAAATACATACACACATACATACATACATACATACATACATGCATACATGCATAGATGCATACATACATACATACATACATACATACATACATACATACATACATACATACATACATACATAAATGCTCACCATTACCATTACTTACTTCTTACCAGCTCATTTTGGGGGGTAGCACCCCTAAATTGAATCTCAGCACCCCTAAAACTTGAGAGTTTTTTTCTGTATTTCCTTTTTTAACCATCTAGAAAGGTGTCACAGCAGCACCCCGTGCCTACAAATGGTTTGATCCACCCCATCCCTCTCACCTTTCCTGACTTAGCTCTGAGCGCTCTGTCTGCACAGAGCAATACGCTGCCTTCCTGAGTGGATGTTATACTGTAGTGGTGTAAGTATCTGGCTGAAACCAGGATATGTGGCACATTCCTTAACTTCTGCCACTCAATACCAACACATCCTCATTTCTGCTGCATTAAACCGTAGGTCGCTGTATATGGTGTTTGGTAGGAGTTAGCTCACTTTTTTTTTTTTTTTTTCGAGCTGTTTGATTCTAGTAAGGTTGCCTCTCTTATCATTTTACTATTATTTTGTAGATTTCAGGCACTTTTTGTTTTTTGAAGTGTATTTTTATAAATGCATGTGTATTATATAATACAGGCAAGAAGGAAAAAGGCAGAGACAAATATTGAAAAAGTCAATTTCAGTTAATGTGTTTTAAATGTTGTGCACTTTCCCTAGAAATTAGGGTTACAATACTTTACTTATACTATACTATACTTATACTTTTGCTGTGGCTGTAACCTTTATCAGATTTGATGATTCAGTCAAAGACTTTCCCAAAAAGTGTTATGCTTTTTCATTCTCAAATGTTGAAATGAACGTGTTAAAATGTACAAAAACAGTGAAACTTATCTTTCATTGTCAGGCAGCTCCCTGGGTGCTCAGCACCCCGAAACCTTTGATCCTAGAATCGCCCCAACCAACTTACTGTCTTAATTACCTCCTGCAGAAGAAAGCAGGATTTTTTTATCAAGTCACAAGAAAAACATTTACCAGCAAATAAGGATTCTTGGATGTGCCAGAAAGGTGGTAAAGCAATGATGTCTTTTTCTGCAGCACCATATTTACTAGGTTAATAAATAGAATTCCAAAAATTGCCAGAGGATGGTTGTAAAGTGATCTGAATTTCATAGTAAGGGTATCAAAACACCTGTCTACCAACTCTCTGTTAAGTTTAAGTCAAGTTCATTTTCCCATTTAGACAATCAAAAACTACTCATTACAACAGAGTACGTAAGTAAGTAAATTTTGTAGATGTATGGCCACTTGAGGCCTCCATGCAATTTGAAATTGCAAACTACATTGCATTACGGAAGCCCTAAAAGATCATCAATGAATACATTTTATTTTCTTTCTCTTTAACGTGTTAATTCCTTCTCTATTCTCAAAATCTTAAATTATATTTCATGTTATCACAAGACACCCCCCCACACCCCCTGGTGATCTAAAAATCAAAAGAGTAGATTGATCAGATTCATCTGCCAGAAGACAGCATGCCAAACAGCCTTTTTGCCACTTTATAAAGAGCACTAACAAACATAGATATAAACTTCACTTCCTTCATTATGTGGGGCAGCGGCAGGAAGCAAGCTTCTGTCTACTGATAGTGACCCTCCTATTTGATTGATTTTTAGATTATCAGAAAAACGTCTAATTATTTTAAGAAAACAAGTTAACAAGATAATGAGAAATATAAGTACAGATCTGGCAAAAAAAAAAGAGAAAGAAATGGAATTAACTGGTTATCTGGAGAAAGGGGAATGTATAATGTATTCAGTCATGACTTTTAGAGGCTTCTGTATTTGTAGGAAACTTTTTTAACCTCTCATATATTTTTATTTCTGAAGCCAACTAGGCAAATGGTACAATTAGATAAGGAAAATTTAAACCCAACAGACAGGGGTAAATAAAACACTATGCATCATGACAATCTATTTAATAGGTTGAAATACGGTGGCCCTGAAGTGCAAAACACACAAATAAAACCTAAACACAATTGAGAAAACAGAAAAGGAAGCTGCTCTGGCAGGGATCTTTGCTGGTTGGTCAAATGTACTTGTCTGTCTTTTCAACCAGAAGGAGATGCTGCATTCATATGATGATTTTCCACACAGCAATGAGTGCTACCTGTGATACAGACTCGGTCTCTTTTTCCAAGATATTCTGATTCAGGGCATACATATGATGTAATACTAGATAGTCTGGCAACTTTTCAAAGTATAAAAAATAAGTTTGCACATGCTGAAGACATATTTTAAAGAAGCAGAGCTGTAGACGACAGAACTATTGTCCTATAGCTATGGTTAGGTGTGTCATCCTGAATGAGATTCAAAGGGCTGGGCAGCTATCAGACAATACAGCTAATACCCCAATAAATAAATAAATTAATAAAGGAAATAATAATCCTTTGACGAGATTTTTTTACAATATCTATGATGATGATGATGATGATGATGATGATGATGATGATGATGATGATAATAATAATAATAATAATAATAATAATAATAATAATAATAATAATAATAGAAGAAGAAGAAGAAGAAGAAGAAGAAGAAGAAGAAGAAGAAGAAGAATTAATTCATTCATATATTTAATGAAAGGAATCTTGAAATGGTGTGGTAAATATAATGGTAATGGTAAATATTTCTGGAGTCTAGTGCATAGTCAGTAATAGGATCACACAAACACAAATACACTCGAGCGTATGACGTCAAACGCCTGCGCCGCTTACTGACCACGTGGGGCCATTTTTGCAGAGGTAGCAAACATCCGCAGTGACTCTTCCCTGGCAGTCAGTGAGCGATAATAAAACTTTTCTGTTTCTTTTCTTCTGTGACATTTAAAGAGTTTAAACGAAGAACCGCGAAAGCTTAGCTGCCAGCGTCACTTCTTCCAGACCATGCCCCACGACCCCGACCCTCCTCCGGCTAAAAGGTTTAAGCCGGGGTCTGTTTTTTTCCGTCTCGATAAGAATAAGCCTGGAATGCTGCTGCCTAGAAAGGGGAATACAACCACTCCGATAGACGTCCAGAGGAAACAGCTTCCTATTTACCAGGCCAAACCTCAGCTACTGAACCAACTGAGGCAGCTGAACAATGCTATCCTCATAGGTAAGAGACGGGACGGGCTAACGTTAGATACTGCTTCCCGGGTAACTACTGTTGTGCTAAGTAAAGGGACATTACACTGAAGTAGAACAGTATGACAGCTCTGTGGCAGGAATCAAAGCTAATAATAGAGCTGTGCAAGTAATACATTTCAACAAATATACAACCCTGTTAAATGTAAAGGCCGCTTTATACTTTTGGACGAAAAGTGGGCAGCATGAATTGCTAAGAAAATGTCACTTTTACTGCCTCTCTCTCACACACACCCTCTCTCTCTCTCTCTCTCTCTCGCTCTCTCTCTCTCTCTCTCTCTCTCTCTCTCTCTCTCTCTCTCTCTCTCTCTCTCTCTCTCTCATTTAACAGGGGAGACCGGCTCTGGAAAGACTACCCAGATCCCTCAGTACCTATATGAGGCTGGTATTGGGCGTCAGGGCATCGTTGCCATCACTCAGCCTCGCCGAGTAGCTGCGATCTCTCTGGCAGGAAGAGTGGCAGAGGAGAAGAGGACTCAGCTGGGGAAGCTGGTGTGTATGACCCACTGACACACTTAAACACTCAACTCTTCAGGAAACACGGGCGTTGTGACTCCCAGGATTTTTGCTTCCACAAACTTAACTTAACAATGCTTTTCACAGAAACATGTTTGGATGCTTTGCGTCGTTCCTGAATTATTTCCCTCCTAAAAGCCCATTCACAGATCTGTCTCAATATTTCAAACCCCTTTACAAATGCTCAAAGGCTTTTTCTTTGCTGCCTTTTATTTTGGTACATAATTAAGTTTCTTGCTGCATTAGCTTACATTAAGAAATGTTTGAGCTAGCGTAGGTTGGCATGAGCTACACCTATATGCTCAGTATTTATATTGGCAACATCTGATCTGGCATTTTGAATCTGTATTGGACCAAAACCTGATACCAGGATCTGATTGATGTAGCCGTGCCATAGCCGGTGTTACCTGATGTGTTGCATTCGTTAATTCTGTTTTATTTTCACTGCCTCTGAGAAAGATCACCATCCTGTGGTTTGCAGTGATATTATAAGAGACTTAAAAGGAGTTTGGGGAAGAGAGGTTGCTGTTTAATAGGGTTGTAACAATATAAAAATTTTAGTTCGTTATGCTTCTCAATTGTGAAGGTTTGGTACATTTTCGGTACAGCAAGGGACACAAATGCATACATTTTTTGTCTTCCCCCTATTTTGATTCACTGGGAAACAAAAAATGTTTGAATGACTGTGTGGGAACACATATTAAAGCACTTTTGTTCTGTGTGTACTGTATTTTCTGGAGCATAAGTCACGTCAGTCAAAAAATGCATCATGAAGAGGGAAAAAAACATGTCACTCTGGATTCTAAGTTCATATATTTCGAATGGTTTGGTTTGTTTAAGTTTGTCCAGAGAGATTTATTTACATATAACTTTGAGGAAGTATTTGAATGTCAGGAGGTGTAAATATTTGACCTAAATCACCTCATCTGTGACTATAGTTAAGGGGCTGTTTACATGGCACACAACAGTATTAGGACAAAACGCAAAAGTTTTGCAAAAGGAGAGTGAAGAAGACATGAGTGATCAGGTGCTAAACACCGGGAGCTCTCAGGCTGTCCAAGCTGGAGATGCAGAGCTTCAGTCAGGGCCGCAGAGATATTTCCTCAACAGTGCTTGGATCAGTCCACATGCAGACAGGACTGAAGGCCCTGTACTGAAATGGTCCAGTCCCAGTATGTGTACAGTTACACCCCTACTCTTTAAGTACATCATATGTCACAGATCATCTAAAAAAAGACGCCAAGAATTAAGAAAAAGATTAGAAACATCATAATTGCTGAAATCCATGCTCTGCTTCACTGTTGTTTTAAACATTGGTATCTGCTGTGATTAATGCAGTTGGTGCATCTCTATATCCATCTCTTTCTTTCGTCACTACTTTGCAGCTTTTTGAAAGATTGAGCTACCCAATTTGACAATCTTTTCCCAGCTGTGATGCAGCCAACAGTGCTGAAGGAAGAGTAAAGTATGACGCGTCTGTAATTAAGTCGTCTGTATCAACACATCACACACTGTGGTGGATATTTGACTTGTCACTTGATCAGCTGTCGTCGTCCTCACCTGTTTATAACTTGTCAAACATCTCTCCAGGTTGGTTATACTGTCCGCTTCGAAGATGTCACCTCCTCTGAGACCAAGCTGAAGTTCATGACAGATGGCATGCTCCTGCGTGAGGCCATAGGAGACCCCTTACTGCTGCGCTACACCGTGGTGGTGCTGGATGAGGCTCATGAGCGCACCGTGCACACAGATGTGCTGTTTGGTGTGGTGAAGACGGCTCAGCGCAGACGAAGGGAGCTCAGTAAGGTCCCACTCAAGGTGAGACTGTCAGATAATCCTCCTCCCACTTAAGACATCTTCCTGATACTCGTTTAAAGTCTGGCTTCTCTTTGACACGTTTCAGATCATCGTGATGTCAGCCACCATGGACGTGGACCTGTTCTCAGAGTACTTCAACAAGTCACCTGTTCTCTACCTGGAAGGCAGACAGCATCCCATTCAGATCTTCTACACCAAGCAGCCACAGTCAGACTACCTGCAAGCTGCACTCGTCTCCATCTTCCAGATCCATCAGGTCATTTTTTTAATCTTTGTCCTCAACTGGACGCAAAGTTACTGTCTTATCTACAAATCCATGCAAGGCTGAGTGTAGTCGTGTAAAATAAGTCTCTATACCCGCTCTTTTAAAATAACCTCTCATAAAGAGATGTAGGTATCATGTTCTGTGTGTCCTCTGGGTAAGGATATCATCTTGTTGACAGTCTTTGATCCTTGTGGCTTTTCTGTACTTGAGATCAAGTCGATGTCTATTCAGCTGTTTTATCTGTAAAATTGAACCCAGCGTAGGCAGTGAGTTTAGACGAAGGTGAGGACAATCAAGGTGATGAGGAGGTAAGAGTGGAGTAAATTATGTTGTCTGCCATGAATGCTCGTCAACTGAGAGAAAGATCATTTGCAGCAAAGATCTTTTTATCTGTCAGCAGCTCTCATGGTCTCATTTGAGGCCTTTGGGGTCTTGGAGTCTTAATCATAGAGTGTTAGTTTAACCCAAACTTTTACCTTGAACTGCTGCTGACAGATAATGAGCTCTTTGCAATGATGAGCCCACAGCAACACGGCATCTGTTTCAAAACTGCAGGGGGCAGTGTATCACAAACACAGGTCTACCACAGAACTAAACAGGACAGGAAGAAGTTATTAACACCGTTTCCAACAATTTTTTTCACAAATTCCTCTTCTCTGCTAAGTTTGGTCGCAACTTCATGCCAGGAATTGTTCAACACGCAGTTATCATGTGGATCTCTGTGTGATGAGTCATATAAATAGTGCATGATGTGGAAATTTTCACAAATTTTTAGCGAGGCTGCTAAAATGCTAAAGGAGAGTGAAACAGATCCACTCATCATCCAGAGTGGCCTCTTTCTCCTTCATTAAATGCACTTTTTCTTTGGTGTCATCCTTGCTGACACTGCAATAAGGTCAAGGTTGTTATAGTTAACAAAACTAACAAAACAAAAGCAAGAGGGGAAAAAACATTTTCCTTAAATGAAATTAAATAAAAATTAGGCTTTACAAAAACGATTACCAACTTAAACTGTATCATGAGTTTACAAAACAAACTAAAGTTATAAGTAAAATATTTTAGTTTTTGGACAAGCAAACGTTTCCACACTTCATCTGCAAGCAAAGCATTAATGGCATCATCTGACCTCAGTGAATACATTTTTGAAAACGGTATGGTGTTTAGAGTTTTTATTACAAAAGGATATCTCTGACATGTTCGACTAAGTAAAACTAAAAGTAAACTTCATTAAAATCTCACTTTGAAAATTGATTAAAACTAAACTCAAATTGGAACAAAAAAATCAAAATGAAAGTAAAAATAAATGAAATGTGCAAAAGTACAATAACAGTGACTCAGGTTCAGATTAAATCAGTTGAACAGACATGGTGTTGATCTTTTGTAAAGAAAAAAACATGAGGGTCAAAACCAAAGATGTTACAGTCTACAAAAGGAACAAAAAAACCTCTGACTGGTCAACAGGAGTCCACATCACATTAAAGGGAAGCTGCACAGAAGAAATGAGGAGCAAAGCCAAAGTAAAACCAACCTACAATATTCAATAAGCATTTAAAGGAATGGAAGAACAAAAAAGGACTGGAGACCCGGGAAGAAATAAACAAACAACAGGCCAGCTGCAAAATGAACCATCGATTCCAGTGCTGTCCTCCAAACTTACTCAAAATGACCAAAGAGCCTTTCAAGAGTCCTGAGAGAAGATGAAAGGATTTAGTAATTTACACTGAGCAGTTAATGGTTTGGTGTGATGGTGTGAGGAGAGATATATCTATAAGTAGATATCATAAATGTACGGCAGAGATTCTGACACTGAAGCTCTCCACACTTGGATTTCTAAATTGAACTGAATTTTGTTAATTTTCAAAAACAATGATGGCAGCAGAACACAACTAAACAACACAAATACAAATACAAATACACCCCCCCCACACACACACACACACACACACACCCACACATACACTTTTTCATGATTTTTCTGAAAGGAAAAAAATGGTAATAGGATTTACCAAATAAGCACAAAATTAATTAACTAAATAATAAAAGTAAATGGGGTTGGGAAATGGTCAGTTCAGCGAGTTAGCTTCATTTTTTCTGTTTTCTGACTTTTAAATGATTACTGTTTAAATGATTACTTCTAAGGACGAGGACTCCAACCAAAAGTTACCCCCCCCCCCCCCCCCCCTTCAGTAAATCTGTAATTTCAAACAAGAAGTGAACTGGAACAGGTGGCCAGATCTTTAAGAAGTGTGCATCGTTCCCCTTCAAATTAAACCAGAGGCAGTCTTGTGATGCCAATTCACGGCAAACAGTCACAGCAGAGTCTTGGTGTCAGTGGAGTCACCTGCAATGGTCGTCTGGCTTTAAACCAAAGTGTTGGAGTCAGTTGTGAATGGTTTGTCTGGAAACCCTGGTACCCCTTACTTCTGGTAAACAGGCCTGCAGCTGTGTGGCAGTTGCATAACGGTGTCTGAGTGCATAGGTCCTTAGGTACTGGTCATCATTGCAGTCCATCACTCGTGGGGCTCCACTCCTGGTCTGTCACCAACACTACCAGTAGTTCTGTGTCTTGCTGCAAGTCTGCTGATGACACTTTGAGACTCACCAAGTTCACCAGCAACATCTGACTGTCTGCTACTAACCTGAAGGCGCGCTATGGCTATGTGGCGCTCATCCATTAAGTGATGTCGTGTTTTCATGGCTGCTTGAATGATGAACTGGGAATGACTAACTGACAATACCAGCCTTTTTATACCCCCAGAATGTTGAAATTGATGCCACATTGTAAAGGGTTGTCTTTATGTATTTTTTTGGTATTGGCTCCAATAAATAAGACACTGTACACACAGTGAGACCACTATGTGAAAAACACTAAATGAGGTGTGTCTTTCACCCTAATACAATTGCCTCCATATCCCAAAAATCACTGAAGTGAAACAAACACCTTATGTATGAAATCCACTGAGGACCTCATAAGACCCCTAACTTATTGTGAGCAGTGTACACAGTTTCACTGTTCAGGTAAAAAGAAATCATGAGTTACAAGTTGGGGGGAACAAGCAGATTTATTATGGCGAACTGATTTGTAAATATTACATCATCCTAACTTGTATTTCAGTGCTGCTGGGTAGACTTTGGAAACAGCAAGCTGAATCCAATGGTTTTTCATTGAGCTGCAGTACTGATCTTTGAAGAAGTAGTCGCCTCCCCTCTTGCACCCTCAGGCTCAGATAAATGCAAGAGATTTGTTCTTATGTAAGTGTTTGTGTTATCAGAGCTAAAGAAAAAATCCCCTCCCTCGTTCCTGTGGTGCTATAGGAAACACAAACCTGTGAGTCAGCAGGCTCCTGTGTGCGTGTTTGTGCTCTGTGATGATTCCTCCTGACACAGGAACACAACGCCGTCTTGTCGTTTGTGCACAGGAGGCCCCTCCGTCCCATGATATCTTAGTGTTCATGACAGGTCAGGAGGAGATCGAGGCCCTGGCCAGGACGTGTCGAGATATCGCCAAGCATCTGCCTGACGGCTGTGGTCCCATGGTGGTCATCCCGCTGTACGCGTCGCTGCCTCCGGCACAGCAGCTCCGGGTCTTCCAGCCTAGTCCGAAGGTAAGCAGGAGGGGTAGAGACAGGTAAAGACAGAGTCATGTTTGGGATAAGAAAAGCCACATTTGTTTGAGTTATTTTGTATTGTACACCTCCTACAAAGTGTCACCTGTTCTGTCCTCTCAGGGATGCAGAAAGGTGATTCTCTCAACCAACATTGCTGAGACGTCAGTCACAATCTCTGGGATTAAATACGTCATAGACACAGGGATGGTGAAGGCCAAACGGTTCAATCCTGGTGAGATGATTCTCACAAACATCTGCATTCTGCTTGTCATGTCACTAGCAGTAGAAAGATGCTCAGAACAAACAGTGTGTTTTTGTTGATTGGTCTTTTTGCTCTTATCTTATCACACTCCTTGTTGTCTTCTCACAGACAGCGGGCTGGAGGTTCTGGCCGTGCAGCGGGTTTCTAAAGCTCAGGCGTGGCAGCGAGCAGGCCGAGCTGGTAGAGAGGACTCAGGCTCCTGCTATCGTCTCTACACTGAACTGGAGTTTGATAACCTCATCCCCATGACTGTGCCTGAGATCCAGAGGTAAGAGAGCACCTTCTAGTGTAGATAATAAAGCTCAGTGTGCTGCTCCTGCTGCTGCGGGTTGATTTATTGAGGTCAGGGTGATTGAACGGCCTGCTCTTCTCTTCTCCTGTACTGGGTGTGTGCTCTAGGTGTAACTTGTCTGGTGTGATGCTGCAGCTGATGGCTCTGGGGATTTCAGATGTGATGAACTTTGATTTCATGTCCAAGCCCTCTCCAGGTAAGGAGCTGTTGATCTCTGAACAGAGATGTGAATAAAGAGCTGCCTTACAGAGCATCCAGAAAGTCCTCACAGCGATTCACTTTTTTCCACGTTATGTAGCAGCCTCATAACAAAACATGATAAATTCATTATTTTTCTCTAAATTCTGCATGCAGCACCCCATAATGACCTTTTTTATTTTTAATTTTTGTAAACTTATTAAAAATAAAAAAAACTAAGACATCCTGTGTACACACATTCACAGCCTTTGTTTGATACTTTGTTGATGCACCTTTGGCAGCAGTTACAGCCTCAAGTCTTTTTGAATATTATGCCTCAAGCTTGGCTCACCTTTTTTTGGGCAGTTTGGTCTGTTCCTCTTTGCAGCTCCTCTCAAGCTCCATCAGGTTGGATGGGGAGTGTTGGTGCACAGACATGTTCAGATTTCTCCAGAGATGTTGGATCAGATTCAAGTCTGGGCTCTGGCTGGGCCCCTCAAGGACCTTCACAGAGTGGTCCTGAAGCCCCTCCTTTGATATCTTGGCTGTGGTCTGAGGGTTGTTGTCCTGCTGAAAGATGAACTGTGGCCCCAGTCTGAGGTCTAAAGCTCTCTGGAGCAGGTTTTCATCCAGGATGTCTCTGTTCATTGCTGCATTCATCTTTCCCTCAATCCTGACTGGTCTCTCAGTTCCTGCTGCTGAAAAACATCCCCACAGCATGATGCTGCCACCACCATGCTTCACTGTAGGGATGGTATCATCCAGGTGATGAGTGGTGCCTGGTTTCCTCCAAACATGACGTCTGGCATTCAGGCCAAAGAGTTCAATCTTTGTCTCATCAGAGCAGAGAGTTTTCTTTCTCCTGGTCTCAGAGTCCTTCAGGGGCCTTTTGTCAAACTCCAGGTGGGCTGCCATGAGCCTTTTACTAAGGAGTGGCTTCAGTCTGGACCCTCTACCGTACAGGCCTGATTGGTGGATTGCTGCAGAGATGGTTGTCCTTCTGGAAGGTTCTCCTCTCTCCACAGAGGACCTCTGGAGCTCTGACAGAGTGACCATCAAGTTCTTGGTCCCCGCCCTGACTGAGGTCCTTCTCCCTTGATGGCTCAGTTTAGACGGGTGTCCAGCTTGAGGAAGAGTCCTGGTGGTTCTGAACTTCTTCCATTTATAGATGATGGAGTCCACTGAGCTCATTGGGACCTTCAAAACAGCAGAAATGTTTCTGGACCCTGGATCCAGATTAGTGCCTGGAGACAATCCTGTCTCTGAGGTCTACAGACGGTTCCTTTGACTTCATGCTTGGTTTGTGCTCTGACATGCTCTGTCACCTGTGGGAGCTTTTATAGACAGGTGTGAGCATTTACAAATCAGGTCCAATCAGGTGAATTTACCACAGGTGGACTCCAGTGAAACTGTAGGAACATCTCAAGGAGGATCAGAGGAACCAGGATGAACCTGAGCTACATTTAGAGCTTCATGACAAAGACTGAGAATACTTACCTACATGTGATGTCTTAGTTTATGAGTTTTAAGAAATTTGCAAAAACACTTTATTCACATTGTCATTACAATAGAATAAAATGGAGTACAATGTACTTCATTAATTCCTGAAGGGAAATTCAGGTGTCAGATTTAAAATTATAAAAAATCCCATAAAACATGAATTTCAGCTCATCTCCCATTGGCTTGGGTGTTATGGAGCCCAATGGCTGCAGGGATAAATGATTTTCTGTATCTCTCAGTCCTGCAGAGCAGAGAGATGAGCCATCCACTGCCACTGTTTTTTCTGCTCCACAAAGATGTTGTGAAGTGGATGGTCTGTATGATTAATAATGGCCTCCAGCTTCTTCTGTGTGCATCTCTCCACCACAGCCCTCAATGAGTCCAACCTGGGTCCAGTCACAGCTCCAGCTTTTTTCACCAGTTTGGAAAAAGATCAAACATCTGCAGCATCTTTCTGCAGATGTCTAAGGATCGGAGCCTCCTTAAGAAAAAGAGGCGGTTCTGACCCTTCCTGTAGAGAGCATCTGTGTTAAAGGACCAGTCCAACTTGTTGTCCAGGTGTACATCTAGATATCTGTAGGTTGGCACCACCTCAATGTCCATCCCTTGAATGTTAACTGACTGATGGCAGAGCCTGGATCTTTGGAAATCAGCTTTAATTTCCTTTGTCTTTGAGGTGTTCAGTAGGAGGCAGTTTTTGTGACTCAAGTTGCTGAAGTATACTCTGAGTATTTCTGGATTTGTTAGGACTCAGTTGTATTTGAAGTCTGCTGTGTACAGTGTGAACAGGAATGGAGCCTGAACAGTCCCTTGTGGAGCTCCCGTGCTGCTGAATATTGTCCCGGAGACACCGTTCCCCAATTATGTAGTGTTGTAACATTTTGAGAGGAAAAATGAACTTATTCTATTTATGAGTGAGGCTGTAACATAACAAAATGTGGTAAAAGTGAAGCTCTGTGAGAACTTTCCAGATGCTCTTTGACTCTTGGCTTGTCAACTGTTTTGGTGCTCAGCTGTAAAGCTGTGTTGCTGGCTGGTATTAACCTGTTGTGTTGATGCCAGAGGCCGTGCGCTCCGCTGTGGAGCATTTAGAGCTGCTGGGAGCTGTGGAGAGGAAGGACGGCCAGGTCCTCCTCACTGTTCTGGGGAAGAAGATGGCCAGCTTCCCTCTGGAGCCTCGATACGCCAAGGTACACCATATTATAAACAGATGCTGTGTTCAGCTCCATTCACATGATGTGACAGTCTGCAGCCCACAGGGACCACAGGCACGACCCTGAGAGATTTTGTTGTAACACTTCCCCTCTTTGTTTTCCCCGTCTTACAGACCATCCTGCTGTCCCCCGACTACTCCTGCTCCGAGGAGATTCTGAGCATCATATCTCTGCTCTCAGTGGATACTGTGCTCTATAATCCTCCTGCCCGGCGGGAAGAAGTGCTCGCTGCACGCAAGAAGTTCAGCTCTAGTGAAGGAGACCACATGACCCTGCTCAACATTTACAGAGCGTTCAAGAAAGTCAGTGGGAACAAGGTGAGTAAAGCTGACGAGAGGGAGGAAAAGATGTGACTCAGCTCTTTAAAAGAATAACACTGCCTCTTTTTTTTCTTGTTGGTAAAGGAGTGGTGTCGGGAGAACTTTGTCAACAGCAGGAACATGGGTCTGGTGAAAGAGGTCCAGGCTCAGCTTAAAGAGATCTGTTCTAAGGTACACATTAAAAAATACTTCCACGTTGAGTGCGTGAGACATCCTCAGTTTGTTCATGAGACATGAGTCTGTTCATCTATTGTTAAAGAAGAAAAATCATTTATTCCAAGACTATAAATAGAAATGTAGCTACTGTTATCTCCTTTCTTCAAAGGGATCTTTCAGAGCGTGGACTGATTTTATTTTTATAATTAAGATTACGTAACCAAAGTCTGCATCTGGACTGTGGTCATGGAACAAAGGGAGACTCCTCAAAGCTCCTGGCAAAGTTTTTTTTAATCATATATTTATTCTACCTGGGCTCTTTTCTGCATTACAAGAGCATAAGATCACAGGGAGAAGATAGAAAGAAAGACCCAGACCAGAGATGAAGAGCTCACTTAAAAGAGGATATTTCCAGTATTAACCTTTTTATTCTACTTTTATCAACAAAATGACCACTGTACGTGATTTTGGGTGGAGGAGAGTGAAGCTGCACAGGTAGAGGACTCGTTCAACACCCAAGACATCAGCCTACATCTCCAGAGCTAGCTTTAGAGACGTCACTGTGGATAAACCAGATCCCCCAGGCAATGTTTTGTTAAGTTTTGGGTCTAAAGCTAACTTACTTTATATCAAAAGAGGGGGATTTGAAAAAACAAAAAAAACAAAAAAACAAACAACAACAATATATTTTTCTTTCACAGTTATTTTAGAAAACTTTTTTTTTCCGCCTCAGTTTGAGACCTTTTGTTTGAGCTGTCTCTTTAAGGCTGCTCCAAAAACCCCCTTGCCCCTGATTGGTCAGCCCTCTGGGGGTCTTTTGGAAGTGGAGCTATGGGCAGACCTTGGTGTTTGAGTCCGTTTTTACATGAACGGTTTTAGGATGAAACTCAAACATATTGTTACATTTTAGCCTCAAACCAGACGTTGTGCTAGATGTTTTACCTGTCTGTCATTTTGACGGACAGGATTGTAAAAATTCTGTCATAATTATCCTTCAATTAAAAAAATGGATAATGAGACCTATTGATTATATATTGCATTTCATCGCAAAATTGACTCAAATACAATGTTTAAAATTAATCATGCAGGACAGTTTTATTGCTTATCAGGCATAAAGACAGAATAATGGATAAATAACGGACAAATAATAATAGTCAATAATTTGACTATCAGGTAACATGATGTCAGATCCCTGGAATAGAGTTAAAAACTGACTCACACGTGATGTTCATTTTTGGGGGAAATATGGCTCCTGATAGTCTGTAGACATCATCATCATTCAGCTTTACATAGGCTGGTGTGAAATAAGGGAAGTGAAATTGTGAAGAGTTGCAATTTAAATTAAATCAGAACCCCAAAAATCATGAAAGAATCGAGTCAGGAGAAGAACATATTGTCCCAGCCCTAATAGTTTGATTGGTTTACAGATGAATTCAGGGATTTCTATGACATGACTATGGAGAGGTTTGAAAATCTGCTCATGTTTAGTCTGAACATCCAGCATTACTGCTTCATATCCATGTTTAAAATTCAGAAAGCAGAATACCCCGTGTTGGTCTCGTGCTTCTTCTCTGCAGGATGTTCGGTCACTCACTGGTAGAGGAGTGAGTTCAGTGCATAATCTGACTCCATGCTGCACATCTTCCTGAGTGCAGCCAAACAAACACACACCACACTGAGAGCATTCACAGAGACCGGCAGCTCCTGTTTACATTCAATTTCACTTCATTTTGTTTGAAGTCATTTGAAGCTGAAGTCTGCTCGTCTGTCACACAGCTGCATCACTCCAGTCTTTACTTCACTTAAAGAGCCAGGTGTTTCAAAGAAAACCTCAACCCAGAACTCAGAAACTCAACCCACCCAGCAGACGCTGGTGATGATTTTTGTTTTTGTTTATAAAAACACTGCTGTGACTGAAATCAAGTGTCTTTCTCCTCTTCTTTTACCAGCTGAATTTGAAGATGGAGTCGTGTGGGACAGAAACAGGGAATGTTCGTCGCTGCCTTGCTAACGGGATGTTTGTCAATGCTGCAGAGCTTCAGCCCGATGGTAGTTACTTAGCTCTAGACACGCACCAGCCTGTGTCTATCCACCCTTCCTCTGTCCTTTTCCAGGGCAAGCCAGCGTATGTCATCTTCAACGAGCTCCTGCACACGTCCCGCTGCTACATGAGAGACCTGTGTCTGGTGGACGCTGAGTGGCTGCTGGACGCAGCGCCAGAGTACTTTGGGCGCAAACTCCACCCAACCAAGAGCTAACGCAGAGGGAAACAGGACTGAATAAAACTCTGCAAGGACATATCACCAAGTGACAAAGCAAACTGGAAAATGTGTTTTAGATTTGGAAAGGACACTTGATTTTAAACAAGTGCCAGGCGGAGCAGAAAACACTCTGTGCAGTTAACTCTTCTGGATCTCACTACCTCTCAGCTGACAAGCTTTCGGCACGTGTCACTGCAGCAAGAATCTGCAACTTGAGGCCTCACAACTTTCAAAGTTTTATAAACTATGTTTCTTCTGCCTGACAATGTTTTGTCTTGCAATTTTGCAACCAGTTACCCCCCCCCCCCACCCAATAAAAAAAGTCTTTCTGAGATGTCATGCATCAATATTCTCAACATCTGCATGCATTTTGTCATCTGCATGCATTTTATCACCAAAGATCAAGTCACAGGCTTGGGCTGATATTAGTTATAAGTATCCTTTCTTGAAAATCAGCATGCTAGAATATCATTCCTTGTATGTTAAACATAAAAAATGGAGACTTGGTTTTCTAGCGAGAAACTGTGTTGTGTTCTGCTTCAAATCGATCATTTCCATTGTGTAGGTTTTTTGGTTTATACGAAGTGGGCAGGCTATTTTTCTTAATGTTGGGGAAAACATAGGATCACCTACAGAAGAGGATTAGGGCCATTGGAAAATATCTTCTTCTTTTTTCTCTTCTTTTTCTTCTTCTCTCCTCCTCCTCCTCCTTTTCTTCTTCTTCTTCTTCTTCTTCTTCTTCTTCTTCTTCTTCTTCTTCTTCTTCTTCTTCTTCTTCTTCTTCTTCTTCTTCTCCTCCTCCTCCTCCTCCTCCTCCTCCTCCTCCTCCTCCATCGTCATGAGAAAAAAAAGTCCGAATTCTGACTTTAATCTCAGAAAAATAATAATAAAAAATTTATTGGATATATTTTTTTCAGTGGCCCTAATCCTCTTCCATAATCATCAAAGCTGACATCAAAGTAAGATGGTATGTGTTGAAGTGACACGTTCTCACTTTAACAGTTAGTTCACTCATCTTTGCCTGTGCATGTCTTTACACCAGGTCTGGGTACCTGCACATCAGATGTTGCATGAATTATTCTGCAGGTTCTGCTCTTTGCTGTTGTGTGTTACTCGGCCCTGACTCACACTAACCATCCATGTATCCTGACAACAGATGTATGCAATGCACGCAGATTAGAGGCAATGATCTGATCTCTCAGGTCTGCATTACTTTGTAGAATCATCACCTCACAGAGGACTGAGATTGATGCTTTTTTTTCTACGCTGGACTCAGGATTGTACAAAACTTACTGTAACCGAATAAATAACATGAAGAATTTATAACTTTTGGAAAACATTTGCTGTTGAAGATTATCTGACTTTGCTACAAAGAGGCTGTATATCCAGTGTTTGAATGATCCTGCTCATGAGATTTATAGTTATTTTTTGTATTCTTAAGGAAAAAGTGGACCTTTAGAGCTCTGCATGCAAGGAAATGTAGACATGAAATGCACGCTTTTTAATAAGTCTATTATGAGTTTAATTTAATAAACTGTTCACATTTAAAGTAAAGACTCAAGGAGTCCCTAGATTTGTGAGTGAAAATCAGCTTTTTCAAGATTTAACAACTGAAAACCTTGTTTGGAGTCTGTAATGTAACAGATAGCAAAGTGACACCGGGCCTTTGTTATAAAAGTATCAAAATCTGATAAACAGACAGTTTAACAGGTTCAGTGTATTTAAACCAGGATGCTTTCAGTCTTTAGAACTTTTATTAAGTAGACAAATGATTTCACTGACTGGTTTTATTCTGACACCAAACTTTGGAAATAAATGATCCAGAGACTCTTCATTACACAAATTCAGACATCCAGAAAGTTCTGTCATCCCTGTATGGCTAACGTGTTTTGGCCAACCAAGACCAATACAGGAGTTCAGACGAATAAAAACACTTTTGGCCTTTAGTGGATTGTGTGGAAATAGCACCATCTCCTGGCAGCAGAGCCTCATTTCTAAATGACAAAATCATTTTCCCCATCATGTTTAAAGATATTATTTTATTATTTAACCCTTAGTTAAAGATCTACCACAGTGGACCAAAACAGATCATATCTGTTTTTTTTTTTCTAACAAAGCAGGAGCAGGAAGAAAAAAACCAAGCAACTTTATGTGCAACTTTCTTTATTTACTATGTCAAAAACTAACTGCAATAAAAACAAAACAGATTTGTATTTTTGCCTCTTTTTTCCCTCACATCTTTGAATCCACTTCAATTTTAATCAAAAATACTAAATGGTTAATTATTATTTCAACCCTTTAATTTGAATTTCTGGAGAAAAAAAACAAGACATAACATAAAATGAGGTATTTTACATGAGAACTGGGTATTTAAAAAAAATCAGACTTAAATATACATAATTCAAGTGATGAAATTGATTTTGATGCATTATTTTTAATTATTTTTCATTGCTGTGTCAGATTCTTAACTTACTTATTTTTCAGGTAAATAGAGGACAAAATTTCCCATCATAAGTACAGTATTTGATTATACAGCTATAGCACAATAATGTTATGAATGTATAAACCATGCGTTCTCAGATTTCAGGATTTAATTTTGGAAAAAAATATATAAAATTGTCATTTTTTACTGTGTCTAATGAGATGGGACTATTTTCTCATTGTACATCTATGTATGAAACAGTTATCATTTCCTAATGGTAAAAACAACAATAATAATAATATTGTAGCACTGCTATTTTATACTTTCCCTGAAATAATTTTAAAATCAGAATCAGATTTATTAATGTGAACATTTATTCTTTATGTTGCAACTATTTTGTAAACCACAATCAGCACTCAGAATCAAACTGAACATAGAAGAAAAGTACTAAGAAGGGATGGAGAGCTCAACACTTACGTACAAATTACAAAAAAGTTCAACAACTTACATTTAAGTTTTTAGCATAATTGAGACAGAGGGAGTGTGTTTAGAGATGGGTTGAAGTGGAGTTCAGTCCTTCCAGCAAGACCTGCAGCACAAGATTTGGTGCTCTATGCAGTGAATTTGCTGTTGCGAAGCCTTTAAATGTAACACCGTAGCAGCAGCAGCTACTATGACATGTAGCAGTGTTTATTGAAGTCACTTAAGCATTTTCTACATGAATTTAAAATGAACTTAAAACCATTCAAAATAATGAAAGGACAATAAATAAATAAATAAATAAATAAATAAATAAATAAATAAATAAATAAATATTTAGACGAATTCCCTACTGAAATACAGTAACTGCTCTCCACCACTGATTGATTTACATAAAATGCTCTGTCTGTCAATCTTTTTTGCATATTTTTAACTGAAATACTAAGATGTGCCCATGGTTTGTACATAATTTAGTTAAAAATAAGTTTTAAAAAATCCATCAGCTGCACTTCCGCTTTCCTGAAACTGAAAACCAGCCCGTCATGCTACAAAACAGACCCAACAGAACAGTCTCACTACATACTACAGAAAAGTAATAGGCCGTATGTAGTGCTTACTACCTGCCACACAGATGTCTACATGGTACTAAGCAAATTCAAAAACAGCTGTTGTCTTTATTTCGGTCCTGAGTTTTACTTCCGGTTTAGAGGTCGTAGTTACTACAGGTCAATGTGCCCTTCCACACGTGTGTTCAGCAGTAATCCTCAGAAGAGGCTGTAGCAGGGAGCAGGGCGGTAGTTCTCACCTGTCAAACTTAACTTACTTTTATCTTAAAACTTAGTCTTTCGTAAATATTTATACACAGTCATGCTAAAGTCAGTGGTCCGCGCGGTAGGAGCAGCTGTCCGTCTCTCCACGGCTACCACATCCACAGCGCGAGCTCTACCGCTCAGCTGCCCGACACTCTGCGCTCCGAGCTCGGCTACGACTCGGCCCTTTACCCGGTCACTATGGATGCTGAATAACAACGGAGCCTCGTCGGGATACAGGCCAAAACTGTTCAGTTCAAAAGCCTTGAGTCCTTCACTATCATGCGGGTGTGGAGGACTTCACACAGAAGGTAACTTTAAACTACACTAACCCTATCTATGTTAGCTAACTCTAGCAAGCCGGATTAGCTGAGGCAATATTGCATGATAACAGAGAGATCCGTTTGAGCTAATTGTAGCTTGTCAGAGAAGTCCTCTGATTCGATATGTTACTTAGCATACCCATTAATATTTCTGTTATATATAAACCATTTGGGTCTTTTTAATCTACGACCCGAAAATGTTTGCTGGAAGCAGCTAGCTTTCACCTTGAGTATATGTCCACATGTCATGTACAGTGAATGGAAACATGAGGAGTGTATCCTAATTTTCTGGGTCTTAATTGATTCGTATAATAACGGAATCATAGTCACGTTCAGTCATGTGTTTGCTGGTTAAAACGTAGTGAAATCATACAGGTATCATGAACCACTCTTGAAATGATCAGTTGAAGTTTAACAAATGTTTCTAATTATATATATATATATATATAACACTTTATTTTTTTTTTCAAAATAAAAAGTCACGTGCACCACGTGGTGCTCATTTAAATATGGAGAAAAGTATAAATGTCCTTAATGGTTAACAAGTAAAGATTACAGTTTAATTTTCCCCAGGCCAGTAGGTGTTTTCAAAAAAACAAACAAACAAAAAACTTGACAAACAGGAGATGCTTGAGGAAAGTGTATTCTAACTTTAGGCTTTAACTAGAATATAACTAAAAGGCTCAAAAATTACAGAAACATTTGTGTGGGGAAAAAACTATCAATGGTTCATATACATTTTATGAGATAAAAAATATACATGAGCTAAGTAATATCAGAGTTTGCATTTAATGAATGAAATAGAGTTAAACAGGAAAAAAAAGTCTAAGACTTTGTCTTAAAAGTTATGACTGTAGTTTTCCTTTTGAAGAGATGACTCATATTCGACCGTCAAGAGTTTCATCATAGTTTTAGAGTACAGTAAACACAGGCTAACTCAACTGAACCAGGCTTGTTCTTCTCATGTTATGGGATGAACTTGATTTTCTAAGCTGTAAATTTTTGCTTCAGTTTGTACATTAATGTGCTGTGCATTCTCCCACAGGTGACAAAGCATTTGGTGACTTCTTGACCGATGAAATCAAAGAGGAGAGGAAGATCCAGAAAAACAAAAGCCTTCCAAAGATTTCCGGAGGATGGGAGCTGGAGATGAATGGCACAGAAGCTAAACTCATGAGGAATGTCGCAGGAGAAAAGTACGACTGCTGCTTCTGGTGTCTTACCTGATCCCTTTGATGCACAGACATACACAAACAATCTCCTAATCTGTCTTTTCTTTTCTTTTTTTTTATAGAATCACTGTCACATTCAATGTCAACAACAGCATCCCTCCCAACTTTGAGGAAGAGGCAGAGCAGGGACAGCAGAAGCCGGCAGAGGAGGAGGTGAATCATAGCACACCTGTTCAGACCATGAGAGGCACATTTTAGGGGGAAGTGAAAACTGAAAAAGCAAAGCTGGAATAGAATTTGATCTGAGCAACACAAATCAAATGATCAGCCAAGATGGACATTTTTGTGGAGGAAAGATTCAAGATCCTCCTGACACCCAGACTCCAAAATAACAGTAAAAATATAGGTTAATTTGAAGCACTTCAGTTTAATAAAAAGTAACAGGTTTGACAAACATGTATTTCACTAAACTTGAAATGATGTAAATGAAGGAAAACCAGGTGAGTATGGCTTTGGACCAAGCCTCTGTCAAACAGAGTGAAAAGAATATAAAAACTATGAAACAGCATTCAAGTGAAAATGCAAGAGATAAAAGAATTAGAAACAAATAATTCTACACAGAGAATTAAAAGTTTGAAAATAATAATAATAATAAAAAATATCTACATCTAAATCCTGAAGAAAGTAATTCAGGCTTTAACTCTAGTACTGCAGGTCGTCACTATAGTGAGGACCCATAGCAATGCTTCTGCTGCCTGCTGGCAGTACCAGGGTTAAACAGATCTACATCAGTGTGCTCAGGTTGTATTTTCAGTATCTTTTTGATCCTATAATTTATCAGTTTTACTAAATGTTAGTTTCAAGCAACAACCAATGTTATATCGGGTCATTTGGGTGATAGTTCACTTTCATTTAATAAAGAGAGTTAACAGGTTACATAATTTATTTAACAAAAAAGTCAAATCATGTATGAGAATTTGCCATTTTTGTGCTGTCCATTTTCTTTAATTTCAGATTTGCTTTTCAAAATTAACAGCAGAAAGCAAATTTTCCTGAAATATTTTAATGGCATCTGACGAGCACACAACAATTCTGTCCCAACACCAATCTCTCTCTCTCTCTCTCTCTCTCTCTCTCTGTCTTACACACACAGACACAGACACACTCCTGATCCCCACTTTTTATGACTGTAAATCCAAGGAAAATGCAATGTGTACTAATTTTTTAAGGTAAATACAAGCAGTGGTGGATGGATGAAATAGCACTTTGGGGTGCAAGTTACATCCATCCATCCATTTTCTATACCGCTTCTCCTGTTCAGGGTCACGGGTGGCTGGAGCTTATCCCAGCTGGCTAAGGGCGAGAGGCGGGGTACACCCTGGACTGGACGCCAGTCAATCGCAGGGCTGACACAGAGACACAGACAACCATTCACGCTCGCACTCACTCCTACGGGCAATTTAGAATCTCCAATTGACCTAGTGAGCATGTTTTTGGACTGTGGGAGGAAGCCGGAGTACCCGGAGAGAACCCACGCATGCACGGGGAGAACATGCAAACTCCACACAGAAAGGCACACCGTGCCCGAACCGGGATTTGAACCGGCGACCTTCTTGCTGTGAAGCAAGAGCTCTAACAGCTGCGCTACCGTGCAGCCCGGTGCAAGTTACAGTTAACTGTTTTAACAGATTAAAGCTGTGACTGATTCAACACCAGCAGAGCTTACCTGATATCTCCATGGCACTAGCAATTTCTTGCCAATTCTTGTCCCTGTTGTTTTGGTTGTGGTATGACTTGGCAGAGAAATTGAAAAGATTCTTGAGCTTCCCACAGCTCGACAAGTTGGTCCTCCATTTCTGAGGTCCACTGAACTTTCCATGTCAAGTCAGCTTTGCTTGATTTGTTTACGTCTGCTTAACCGTTCCTCAGTCAGCTCGCCTCCTGATTGGCTACATTGCATTCTACATCACAACTCATGGAGTCAAGAGTGAGCAGTCGTCAGCTTTCCACACACACAAAGATTTTTGGTCCTAAATATTGTACAAGCTTAATATTTACGGTTGTCAGCCCTGACCCATTTTGAAACCAATTATCAGGAAAAATTCACTCTTAAACCACTTCAGAGCACAGGATAATCTGATAAGACACACGATAATCGGGCGTTGTCTGTCCTCGGTCGGGAAGGAGGAAAATCGGGACAAAAACAGCCAAAAAAAAACCATTATGGGTGTACCCCCTTTACTCAGCAAAACCAGATCCCAGCAAATAGATCATCCCACCAGGTACCGCTCAGCCTCAAGTACCCGGTTAAAGAAGTAGAATTAACTGAGTTCCTGGAGTTAATGATGGTTTATCTGAGCTGTGTGCATCTTAGTTTGATGTCAAGAATTCATCACAACAACAAAAACAACAACAAAAAAACAAAACAGTTTTCTGATGTATCTTAACAGGACAAGGTTCAACAGTGTGCTGAACAGCTTTGTTCTTCTGGTTAAAGAGTGAAATGTTTATAATAAGCATCAATTACTTGAACTGTTGAAATGAATAGAATAAAAAAAAAATCAATTGATTTGAATTCTGTTTCTCTCCACAGGAAGAAATTGTGTCAACGCCAAACTTTGTTGTTGAAGTTACAAAACAGGCCGCAAAACATTCCTTAGTGTTTGACTGCCACTTCCCTGAAGACGAGGTAACCAATGCAGTCATTTCTGCAGCCATGAACTTATCAGATGTGGAGAGGCTGACGGCAGCAGTTTGAGAGAGTCTCAGTGAAAACTAAAAAGAGTCCCACTGTTTATAGGTGAGCCACGGCGAAGGAGAAGAGGAGAGCGACATATTTACCATCCGTGAGGTCAGTTTCCAGCCTGAGGGAGATGTAGACTGGAAGGAGACCAGCTACACACTCAACACTGACTCTCTGGACTGGGTAAGACTTAAGAAAGTGAAGTTACTCACAGTTTTTGAAGCTGTTAAACATCAGTTCCTAATGGTATCTGTTCCCAGGCGCTGTATGACCACCTGATGGACTTTCTGGCTGACCGTGGGGTCGACAACACATTTGCAGATGAACTGATGGAGCTAAGCACCGCCATCGAACATCAGGAGTACATCAAGTTCCTGGAAGACCTCCAGGGCTTTGTCAAGTGTAACTAACGTTGGAGCTCACTTTCACTGTTCTCTATCACACACTCCACAGAGTTAGAGGTGTGATAATACTTAAATGCTGCAGCACTGATAATTGATCCATGATTGATTGATATTTTTGGCACTCTAAAGACATACCATCCCTTGCTTTAGTGTCAGACTGTAAGCCACACTGTGGTCACTGTAAAACTTGGCTGCAAATGTTCTTTATTTGTTGAAATGTGAGTTTATTTTTCTGTTAATTAAATTAAATATATGAAGGTCAGAGCAGTCATAACACAAAACCTCTGTATATACTTCTTCCCCGCAGTGCTCTAACAGAGTCCAGTTAATGTGTTAAATATCTCTGAAATCTCTAAATATTTCAACTGAACACATCAAAGTCTTAGAGCTTGGGGTTTGTTTTTGGTTCAGGCTCAGGAGTGTTGACTCGTTGATTTGACTCTGTTAGAATCTATATGTGAAAACTAAATTTGAACGACATACAACAATGTGTCATCAGAGAATGTTCAATCAGTGTCCAATAAAACAGTTTGATATAAAAAAAATCTGTCATTGAGATTTTTCACATCAGTTGAACCAGAGGCTCCGTTTGAAGTTTGAAATAGTATTAAAGGGGCAGGTCCCAGTGTGAACTTTATCTATCAGGCCTAAAATTCCTGTTACCCTGAACAGATGAAGACCATTACTGCTCACTCTGCTGGTTTGCTCGAGCAGAAGTGTCCAGTGATAATTCAAGCTTGTGAAATTTTTCACCTTTAAGCCAGTTTCAACTTAAGTGTTTCAGGCTAAACCAAGCAGCAACCTCGCATTTGAAAATATGAGACAATGTGGAGGTGCTAAAATCTGCAGTTAGTCAGTGTGTCTGCTTGAGGCTGGCTCAAGAAGTACTGGAAACCCTGTACACACCCAGCCAAAGAAAGAAAAAAAACATTTTTGCAGCAAAAATAAACGTTTTTACAACCTGGTCTTTCATTATGTTAACTAAGGCCTGTTTGTACATGTAGCCTCTCTGGAAACTGTTTCTTAACTTCTAGTTGAATAAAGAAGAAGAAAACATTAAGCCGTAGAACTGGTGGCTTTCTGTGAGATTCAGAATCAGAGAAAAGCACAGCGACTGGGCTTTCAAAAGATTCTGGGAAGAACTTATTTTACATAATAAAACTACAGTCAAGTGAAAAATTTGTTAGGATCAAACTAGCAAAACAAAGATAAAATAATGAAGAGGCATCCCACTGAGGGTGCAGAGACTGTGAATAATCGCTGACTAGTTCCAGCTGACTATCCAATAGTAGTAATGCTCGAAACACCCGTCCCTAGATACTACCTACTTATCATTTGGCCCTCAGCGACAACAACCTCCACCTCTTCATTAAGGAACTACATGTTCAGCAAGAGCTGGCACATTATCAGGGTTATTAAGAGGTGCTTTGTCAAGTTTAGGCACACAACAACCTTGAAGAGGCTCAACAGTCAGCATCCTGGGGCTAGCTCGTATGCTGACTGTCGCAACGCAAAGATGAGTCAATAGACAGATCCTATACAGAAGATAAAGGAGGCAGAGCCAAGATGAGAGAAGAAGTCACCTTCCCACTTCTAAAAAAGGAAGAGAGCAGAGAAGAAAAAGGTCTGAGGAAAGACCTGTACAAGGATTTTAAAAAGAAGATACACAGAGCCAGAGTGTGCAAAAAAGGTCAGATTAAGGTGATGCTTCTCAGTGTTCCTCATCAGACCAAGAAAAAAAGGGACTTCTCTGTCCCACTTAGGATAGCTGTTTACTGGTACAGTACTCAACTCTTTTCAAAACTCCTGTGAGAAACTTTCACATTGGGTCAATTGTTGCGCCCTTTGGGGATAAAGCAAGATATTAGATCATCCTGTTTGTGCCCAACTGTCAAACCTATGCATTGATTTTTGAGATTAATCTAATAAAAAAACGAATAAATTGCTTGAGCAAAGTCTGATTATAAACTCTTTAAAACGTTTGCCCTTTCGCAGATAAATGATAGTTGGATAAATCAATCAGAAAACCTTTAGCTCAGAGCTGACATTTCCTATGTGGGCTTTTGGTAGCCAACAGAGTTTGTTAATGCATACTCATAGCATTTAATAACGTGTAACACACAAGTTTATTTAAACCTTGTTACACCTGGAAGACTTGATGCTGTCCTTAAACATCATGGAGCTCATACAAAACACGGATATAGTAGTTTTTGTTGAGGGGTGTATTTATTTTTGCCTCCCTTAAATTGACTAAACTGAAGATTTTATCCAAGTTATATTATCAACCTAACCTTCATGTTATGAGTTAAACAAATTTTCAATTAAACTCATTTTGGTCAACATTTTGAAAATGGTTCAGCTTATCAATGAGAGATTTATTAAACTATTACTTTTCTTTTCAAAGGGGGCATAGAAACTTTTTTTTTTACTAAGTTACAATAACCAAGTTAATAACCAAGTTAATGACCAAGTTATTGTAACTGTGAGGCCCAAGTTTAGAGAAAACATTCAGAAATGAAGTCAGTGTCAGTAACACGTGCTTAACACCATCTGACAGAGTTTACTCTACTCCACCCCAGCTGAACCACTGGTTCAATTTACCCTGAGACATTTGGCCTGCTTTGCCCTACAGCCAACATTTTGGAAAAAGCAAGTTAGCTTAGCAATTCAGGCTAATCTTTAGCAAAATTGTACACATGGTTTTATGTATGGTTTTAAAGCAAAAACACCCATCTCAGAGGCGCCACCATTGTGCAGCCAGTCTATGCAGTAGAGAATCTAAGTGGGGCTGGGTAACAAATAAGTTTTATCTTCTGGAAGTCTAATGTTCTTAACTTTTCTTCCTGGCATAACTTACTTTTTCCAAATAAATAAATAAATAAATAAATAAAAACTAAACACGAATGGCAGCTGTCAATCATTGTGAAATGTGACTCAAAACCCTGTTTTTAACGTCTAATAACTGATGAAAAAAAAAGACTTCAGAAAAAAAGTGGACTTGAATACAATGCAGCCCAATAATATTTTCATATCACCACAGCATATAGATGTGAGAAACATTTCTATGAGGTGTATTTTTTTTTTTTTTTTTCAAGTTTAACCACAGCCCATTTACAATGAACGGGGAGACAGAGTTTTTGACCATAGTGCAGCCAGTCACCAGGGAGATCAGTATTTATGGAGACCTCACTTTGAGCCAGATGACTCCATTTTATAATAATAATAATAATAATAATAATAATAATAATAATAATAATAATAATAATAATAATGATAATTTATTTATTTGTTTATTTTATTTTTTACAGTCTATGGTATTACCACATACTGTCCCAATCAAAGGACAGCTAACTAGAGGCTGCCTGCAGAATTAATTTATAGTTGCATAGCAACAGTGTAATTGCCTAGATACAGTGTGTGGGTCAACTTGCCCACTGGCTAATCTTAACCCACTCTCCCCTGCTCATTTATTATTATTATTTTTTTCAATCTTTTGTCAATATTAAATGGCAAACATCACAATAGTGCAATAAACATCCAACAAAAGGGATAAACAATATGTCAAACAAAAGATAACTAAACAGACAGAATAAGAACATGACAGGGGTCATAAAAAAAGAAATAAATAAATTCCAGACACTGAAATGGGAGCACAATCTTACGGTTTGGATAGCTTTCTTTTTTCTTTTCTTTATTTTTTTTTTTATCAGATATTTACTTAAAGTACAGTTCAATTTATTTTGTAAAAGCATAAAAAGAGGTTTTAGTTTACCAAATTGACATTTGTGAATATAAAATGTTGCAAGAAAGTTAATGAGATTATTTAGATTTTTCAACTTAAGTGTCATAATTTACAAAACCAAAGAGTACATTTTGCAAATTAAGCTCAAAGTTATAAAATATTTTATCCAAGATAAACCCGCAGGTATCTTGCCACAGTTACTGGGAATGCGTAAATTTCCAGAACTAATGCATAACAGTCTCAGTGTCCCCTCCTCATTTAAGCTGAACCCTGTATATAGACAGACTGGTGTGGTAATAACTGGTGGCTTAATGATTGGTGGGACAAGGACTTTACCTCAGTCTGTAGCATGCTGACACAATTGTACTACAAGCTATTTCACAACAGCCTCATTTACACACAGTCAGAGACTCTGAGGGTCACCGGAGTCTCAGCTGACAGGTGACGGCCCCTGCCGCTGTCAGCACGCGCCACTTGTTTGAGGAAATATTGGATTAAGAGGAGGAGGAGGAAGAGAAGTAGGAGGGGGAATCAGCTAAGGAGAAAGTTAACAGTGTGTCTGACGGTCAATTCTGTCTGACACGAAGCATGGCGGCTAAAGTGAGAGTGTGTCCAGCCGAGCAGAGCCAGCTCCAGGACCTCTCGGACTCGGACTCAGAGGCGGAAGGGGTTCCCGCTCAGGTCACGGGTACAGGACCCTGCTCCGACTCCCTCCCCGGCTCTCAGGTCATCCACAGCGGACACTTCATGGTGTCTTCGCCCCACAGCGACTCGACGCCGCGCCGGAGGAAGAGCGGCGGCTCGCTCAGATATGACTTTGACACGGTGAATAGGACGTGGTGTCAGACGTACCGGTACGGGCCGCTCAGCACTGCCAGCCTGAGCATAGACCCCACTCTGACCCGCCTGTTTGACTGCATGTCCCTGGCTTACAGGTGGGTCAGTGTGATACACGACTACCTCAGTGTTTAGCTGATTTTAAATGAGCTAAATTCCCTCATTAACCGCAGACCACTTGTTTCATTGAGTGGAGAATGCTGACTCAGCATAGCCGTGATAATGCATAATGATAAGTGAGGTATTAGGCCCATAGCATGGGAAACATGCCTGTAAAACATGCAAAATTTTCAAATTATGAACAACCTGCAGAATACACTCCTCAATGGTTCAAAAGCTGCACGTTTATTGGGCCATACTGAGCTACCAAACCCACACAAACAGCTTCAGATTGTGTCCTTTTGTGTGCATGAGCTCCTTCTGAAACTGATAAGTCATCTGGTTTTGCGGTGTGTGTTGTTGTACTTTAATAGTGATTGTGCAGCCCCTTGTGCAACAGTTTGGAAACTTTTCACTGAAAGCTGGACTTTGATTCTGGTTGGAAGCAGTTGGGAGATTATTCTGTAACTGAGCAAAGAGCCAGAAATGATGGCCGTGACTCACATTTCTTGGATAGTCAGCACATTACTTTTACTTCACACCATGCAAAATTATTCATGTAAACACACCTAATGATAATTTTAAGACCAGTTGGAAAATCGCACAAATTTATATTTAGCACTGTTGGATCTTGAAAAAAGTTCCAAGTAGAGTTTCAAAATGCAAAAAGAGAAATGGGAGTGAGACAAAAAACTGAGAAGCAATTTATTGCAAACAAACTGAAATGGTCTGTTAGCAGGACAAAAGTTTAAGACCAGAGCTTAAAAAAAAGAAAAAACTTGAACCCTCTAAAAGAGAAATCAAAGTGTGAAAAAAGAACTCATTGATGAAGAGCTCCACCGTTCTTGTTGATCTCTTCAAAAATTGGTTTGTTCATGCTTGATGCAAGTGTTTCCAGAAGGCTCTTGGGAATGATGCTCCAAGTGGTGAAGATGGCTTTATGGACGGCATCCACTGTTTGGTCCCTCTCCATCCATCCCCAAATGTTCTCAGTGTGATTTAGATCAGGGGACAACACAGGATGGTCCCAAAGAGTGAGCTTATTCCTCTGGAAGAAGTCCTTTGTCAGGCAGCCATTGTGAACTGCAGCGTTGTCCTGTTGAAAAACCCAGTCATTAGCACACAGACCGGGGCCTTCAGTCATGAAGGACGCCCCCTGCAACATCTCCACATGGCCAGCCGCTGTTTGGTGCTTCTGAACAACCTGAAGCTCCATTGATCCACTGAAGGAAAAAGCAGCCCAGATCATGATGGCGCCCCCTCCACTGTGCCGCCTGGAAAACATCTCCAGTGGGATCTCCTCGTCATGTCAGTAACGTTGAAGCCATCAGGACTGTCAAAGTGACAATTTCCCCCTTAAGAGAATCAAACCTTTAAAACTTTTCAGTGTCCCATGTTTGCTGCTCTCTTCAAAGTTCAAAAGGGCGATTTTGTGGTGTTCAAGGAGACGAGGCCTTTGAAGAGGTTTTTTCTTCTTGAAGCTCTTCTCTCTCAGGCCCAGTTTAAACGACAACGGTATCAGGGTGAAACGCAAAAGTTTTGTTGCGTTTAAGCCTCTCGTTTATACGGAAACGCTGTTTCAGCTGACCTAAAACACAACTTTTTAAAAACGCCTCTAGAGTGGAATTTTTCTGAAACGCTGCAGCCTCTGTTGCTGTATAAATGGCAAGCCGGCGTTTCCAGTGAAAACGCTGACATCACGCTCCGTTTTGCACGTGCGCATTTCACTTTTGTTGTGGGAACTTTTGGGAACCGGACAACAACAACGGTTAAATGGGTACTTATCGGTCTCTGCTTGTGCTGCTGAATCTGCTGACTGCCTTTCATAAAAATTTGCATCTGTTGCTCCACTTCTGCACTCAGATGAGACGTATTTAATATAAACACCAGACGATCAGCCCGCCCTCTTCTTCGGCAACAAACTACCAAGACTCCACAGTTATATTTCCATCTACTGGCCTTGTATGCATACTACAGCGTTTTCAGTCCCTCAGTGTTTCTCTTTAAACGCAGATTTTTTTCTCCACGTTTTTTGCATTTTTGGGTGAAACGCTGTGATGCGTTGTAGTATAAACGGGGCCTCAGATGTCGTCTGATGGTTGTTTAAGTGTAATGGCCTTTATTTGGGTCCAGGATCGTCCCGTGTCTTGAGAGACCATCAATCAGATCCTCTGGCTTAGTGCTGGTGAAATCTTTTTGGGTCTACCTCTTTACTTTTTTGTTCCATAACCCTCAGGATATTTGAAGAAATTCAAAATGACGGTCTTACTGCATCCAACCTCAGCAGCGATGGCGTGTTGTGAGAGACCTTGCTGATGCAGCTCAACAATCCGACCACGTTCAGAGAGAGAAAGCTTTTTATCCTTCACCATCAGGAGGTCATGACAGAGTGAACACCTGACAGGAAATAACATTGAAGCACAGATTTTTATCTTTTAAAGGCTGTGATCTTAAACTTTTGATCAGCTGATGTACAGACTGTTTCGCTTTAATTGTTGTTTGAAATAAATTGCTTACTCAGTCTTTTGTAGCAATCACATTTCTTTTATTGCATTTTGAAACTCTACGTTGAACCTTCTTAAGATCCAACACTGCAAAATGTAAATTTGTGCAATTTTTCAACTGGTTTCAAAGTTTTGATCAGGCGTGTACGAGGAAATAGTAAATGTTGATCAAATTGGTCAGTTCTTAGTGTTTTTGAGGCACAGTATCACAGGGAATTGCTTGATTATAATTGCACAATAAACTCCAAGCAAGGCATGGTTACCAGAAAAACACACCATAATATTTAGGGTTTATTGTTTTATCACATGGAGTTTGTGGTAAGGATATAAAGAACTTGTGTTATTTGATTTGTGTTAGAGACATTCCTGGCGCATGATTTTCCAAAACAGTCTGCCAAAGTGTCTGTGCAAAATGACAACGAATAATAAAAACTTTTCTTTTACTTTTAAAGAAAATGAAATTAGGAAAGGTATTGAAAGTGAACTGTGTCTTAAATAGCAGGTAAATAGCTGTGTTACAAACTGCAGCTGTGCTGCACAGTGACAACCATTAATCACAGCGTTTAATTGGTTCCTCTCCTGATGGGTGTTTTCTGGAACATGCTGCTGTTTTCCAACAGTGTCACTCCATTAAAGCATGTTAAAAAAAGAAGTCTGTGGCTTCCTAGCAACTCCCTGAGCAGCTCACATTATGAGGCCTCTTCTCTGCATGAGCAGGTGGAGGGATGCTGGAAAAGTGCAAACTGCCTGTCAGTGTGATGCTGAATGAGCTGAGTGGTTTCCATTAGTCAAAACCAAGACAGATATTTAACTGTGGGTGAGTCAGGATGGCTGCTTAGTATTTTCCAATGCACATTTTCTTCTTCAGAGTATTCAGATCTCGACGTGACGGTCCAGAGTTCAAGCAAATGCAAGAAAAAAGCAGCATATATACAAGTTTCATACCAAATATAAATGCATATGTTAGACTTCTACAGGAAAACACAAACACATGTCTTGTTTTGTTTGTCTCTTGCAGTGGTAAGATTGTCTCTCCGAAGTGGAAGTCTTTTAAGGGTCTACGGTTGATGTGGAGGGATAAGATCCGTCTGAACAATGCCATCTGGAGAGCCTGGTTCATTCAGTGTGAGTTGAAGTATTCATCACATCTGGACCTGTCTGCTGCCTTTGACACTGTAAACCATCAAATTCTCCTCTCCACACTCTCTGAACTCGGCATCCCAGGATCTGTCCTGTCATGGTTCAAGTCCTACCTCACAGGTAGATCCTTCAGAGTGTCATGGTGAGGAGAAGTGTCTGAATCACATGGCTTATTGACAGGGGTACCCCAAGGGTCAGTGCTTGGTCCCCTCCTCTTCTCCTTATACACCACCTCACATGGTGCAGTGATCCGCTCACATGGCTTCTCTTACCACTGCTATGCTGACGACACTCAGCTTTTCATGTCTTTTCAACCCAAAGACACAACTGTCTCAGCTCGGATATCAGTGTGTCTGGCTGAAATCTCCACTTGGATGAAGGAACGCCACCTTCAGCAAAATCTTTTTTTCCCCCTTGTCTGCATTTGTCCTTCCACTGTGTCCAATGTCAACGTTGAAAGGCTGATGCATTATTTTTATTACAGTGTAAATAGTTATGATTCGTCGCTGTCAGTGTCAGAGCCATGTAGGCTACTCCAGCTTCTTCCCACAGTCCAAAAACATGCTCACCAGATTAATTGGTGATACTAAATTGCCCGTAGGTGTGAGTGTGTGCATGAAAGGTTGTCTATCTCTGTGTGTCAGCCCTGCGATTGGCTGGAGACCAGTCCAAGGTGTGCCTCGCCTCTCACCCTGAGTCAGCTGGGATAGACTCCAGACAACCGCAACCCTGAACAGGATAAGAGGGATAGAAGATGGATGGAAATTATAACCATAGACTGCACATCAAACGTCTGAGTAATATACATAGAAACAATCACATGCTAACAATAAATCCAAGTTACAGCTGCAGAAAAGAATACTCCAAAGAATGAGGACAAGAGGGGAACGTTTTAGAGTATGACCTAAAAACTTGTCTCCGTTGAGTCTGGGAAAGTCCGTGAAAATGATTTAAGGGAAAGGGAAATGTCACAAACTTTAAAGAGGTTTTCACAGGAAGAAGGAAGCACAGGCAGAATAAAGCAGTTTAAATAAAACGATCTTTGTGTACTATGTGCTGATTGGATGTGTAGATATAATCAGCTAAGCTGTCAGGACATGTCCTCCTTGCTTTTTTTTCGGAAATGCTACAATTATTCCTCGTCTTTGTGTTGAAATACCAATGAAATACCAAAAAGGAAAAGAAAACAGTTGTCCATATCAGGGTATCTTGTTCTAAACATCTGGTACCTGTTATTTAGCTCAGAGGATGGACACCAAGTCCCCTTCACTGTGATGATGGCATGTGTTTGACATCTGGTTTGTAAAACAGAAAATTTATCCTGAACTCATCTCAGGGGTTTATTGCTACCAGCTAAGTGCTTGAGAAACATTAGGTTCTAGTTTGCATAATTGTTTGGAAGTGTTACGGCCCAGGCGTGCTGCCATTTAGGAAAGTTGTGTTACAGCTGAAAGAGTGGTTCAGCTCTTGTTTTTGGACTTTCCTTTGTTTTGGTTTAGACAGGTGATTGATCTCAGCATCTATTTTTGTTAGTGCTTGTTTTTTTAATAGAAGCTTGTTTTATGTTAATGTTTTTTGTAAATAAATCCTTTTACTTTGCTCAGTTCCAACTCCTCTTTTGTCCTGGGTTCAATTTTTGTTCCTCCCCTCCTCATACCCCAAAACACCTTTCAGGTTTGTAACAGGAAGGACATTTACATAGTGAAGTCTTATTTGTTTGTTTGTATGTATTTATGTACAAATATACTCTCGCAGCACTAAAGCCCTGTTTTCACCAAGCGGTCCGGTATGGATCAGCACAGTTTGGTACAGGTTGGATCGGTAAAGCCTGACCCCTGTTTCAGCTGGATGCTGATAGACACGTAAGCTACATATTTGCTTGACGGCATAGCAGACCCACACAGTGTACCCTGCTAAGCAAACTGTTAAGTGACACCATTTTCCAAACAAAAAAAAAAGTTATCTTCAAGAAGTCGACTGGAGATTTAAACATGGCGGGGTTATGTGTTGGTCTTTGTTACCGCTGTCAAAAGTGGTTCGGAAGTGATGATTCTTTCAACCAGTCAGTGGACTGCATCTTCTCCATCTTCTGGTTGGATCTGTATGTCAAGGACCCCAACAGAAGGGTACCAAAAAGTGGGACGGTATGGGTCGGTAATTTTTAGACCTGTCCAGGTTTTACTCAACACCACAAAATGCGTGCTGTACTGAGATGAACCGAACTGAACCACTTGATGGAAACAAGGCTTAACATAAATCAATGCTTGCATCATCCTGATTAGTTATTTCCTTTGAAACATCCTGAACTGTGATGATTCTCATTCTTTGCTCTGCTGTATATAGACGTGGAGAAGAGGAAGATCCCAGTGTGCGGGTTTGTCACACCGTTGGATGGCTCAGAGGCTGACTCGCACAGAAAGCCTGAAGTGAGTGTTCAGAGATAAAACTGGGAGGATGTATTTTGTAATGAAAACAGGCTGAGCTGCTCTGCACAACACTTCCTTCCAATTATTTTTGACAACTGATTAAAAAAAATGTGTGTTTTACATGATTTCAATCAATACATCTTTCACTGATGGAAAAATGTAGCTTTAGCTCTGCTCAGAGCATTTCATGCTCAGTCTTTCTGCATCCCTGCAGGCAATCGTCTTAGAGGGCAGCTACTGGAAGAGAAGGATTGAGGTGGTGATCAAAGAGTATCATAAGTGGAGGATTTACTACAAGAAGAGGGTGAGCACTCTTTATTTACAAACACATGCACTCACGCTGACAGTGAGTCTCGTCTCAGTGTACAGCGATCACAGCCTGTTGGTTTCCTACAGCTTTCAGTTGGGGTGTCATTTGTGGTTCCCAGAGGAGTTAGACACACATTTCCAGACTTTTCCTTTAGAGCCACAAACAGGTTGTCATTTTTAAGGTAAAGACGTCATCTTTAATGGAGATAGACAGCAGAGACCTGAGATGATGAGTCTGATTAGAAAAATACACCTACATCTGAAACAGTGCAAAGAGCCTCATAATAATCATAATAGTTGTCAGAACTTATGTGGGAATATTCAGGGTCCCCAGAGGGAATGTTGCTTTGACTTTGGACTTTTGCTGAAGTTTCTAGAAGTGCAACAGGCCAAAGTTATCACTTTCATTGTTATCATTGTTTTAATGAATGTCTCCAAATCTTCCATTTGTGCCAGAACCAGCTTTTGTTGGTTCATGGTTCCCAGGTGATATTTCTTGATATTTGAGATTTAAGTCAACATTTTTTATGTAATATTTTTTTTCAACAAAGATAAGGATGAATTGCAATAACCACATTTATTTGAATTATTACAAAAGTAAATGAACAGAAAATATGAGGAAATTGATACAAAATGAGAAGTAGATATAGAAGCTTTTTTCAAAAAGTAATTTTAATAGGAAAATGGAAAATGCTGAAAGGTACTGAGAGGATTAGGGCCACTGGGGGGGGGGAGGGGGTGTAATTTTTATTATTCAGGGAAGAAGTCAGAATTCTGACTTTAAACTCAGATTTCTGACATTTTGCCTTAGAATAATAATAATAAGAATAGTAAAAAGAAATTGAATGTTAATTCTTTTTCTTCCAGTGGACCTAATCCTCTTCTGTAGAAAGGCTTGTCTTACACAATCAATGTTTTCCTCAGATGTTCTTGGTCATCCACTCTTTTCCTTGTCCAACTCTGTCCCCGTCTCCTTGAATTTCTTGTGGCATTCACAAGTTGACGAACATGACGATGGATTTCTTCCATTCTTAGTTTTGTAGTTTTGAAACCATGACTCGTATTGTGACTTTTCTTGAGGAGTCGCCATTTTTTTAGGGCTTCATTTAACTGAACCCCTTTCATCAACAGGACACCTGAAATACACAAATGCAACATGATTAAAAACTTTGATAACTACTGAGTACATAGAATAAATCTGACCAAGGTTTCTCATCAATTGACTTTGTCATTTTTATGGACATCTTGTATATTTTTTATTGTCTTTTTTCCTGCTTCAATATCAAAAATTACATTTTTCTAAATGACTCTCTTAGTGGAATCCAGTAGCTGCAAAACTAATTTCATTCCCATCAGCCTTAGCTGCGCTCATTGTTTGGTGCTAAACAGTGGATGTATGCAGCAAACCTTGAGTGGTTAACAGGACAAATATTCCAGCTGCTGTCACGGGGGTAGGGCTAAGATTTGTTTATCTCTGCATCAAACTTCAGACACTTACTTGTGTTTTTTTGCAGCTTCAGAAGAAGAAGGATGATATTCTATCAATGCTACAAGAGGTAAGACTAAACTTTACTCAAAGGGACTGTCTATGCAGACAGAATTGATCTGAACCTTTGGAAACCAAAGCTGGCGTATGACCTCTGTTTCAGTGTGTGTGTGTGTGTGTGTGTGTGTGTGGGTGGGTGTGTTTGACCTTCTAGTATTGTTTACTTTAGAACACAGTTCATTATATGACCAACAAAGTCACCCAAGCCACTATTTTTAGCCTGAGGTTTCGCCTCCCTATGTTAACTGGAGGGGAGCGATGCTGGAGGAAAAAAGAGAAAAGAAACGTGCAAAACAACTTGCGTCATGGCCTGGCATTTGTAGCCAGTTGACACATATTGATTTCCAGCAGCAACAATACCTCAAACACCCCTCCAGGCTTTATCTTCATTGAAAATGAAATAGCTGCAGAATTTAATGTCATTTAATCAAATCTGACCTACTTCAAGCAGCGCTTTGTGAAAGTTGAGCAGCGGAGGGGGAGCGAATTTGGCAGTGACGTCACGTAGGAAGAAACACAAAAGATGAGAAGAAGGAGGGAGATAGAGAGTGGGGTAGAGAGGAAGGGACCCTGGGGAAGCACCTCATTCATGATAGTATTCACGGGAGAATGTGACATGTGCCCTGCAGGTCCAGGCAATTTTAACTCCCTAAAGCTTTACAAGTCACCTTTAGGGGTTCAAAATGTACTTAAATCCTGAAAAAACAAAATGTATGATGTTTAGTAACTCAAAAACTGAACCACAGGACTCATTACACCTCAGGGTGATCTTATAAATATTTCCGTTTTCTAATTGATGATTTGCTGACTTTTAAGCTTCACATTCAGCAGCTCATCAAAAAGCTGAAGCTTTGTCTGAGTTTTTACTTTAGAAATGAGTCCTGTTTTTCATTTACTGGAAAAAAAGAGAGTTGTTGCTGCAACTTTCTTGCCCCTGATTAACTCTGGTGTTGTTTTATACATGCATGTGTCTTCACATTACCATAGAGCACTGAGGTTTATTACGAGTCCTAAAGCTTTTACTCTTCATTGTGACTTGTTTTTTGGAGTTGGTTAGCCTACATTGTTTAATCAAAATCAAAATCATTGGCATGTCCTCATTCAAAAAGCAAATCTTAATTTGCTTCCCTCTTACTTATCTAACTGTAATAAATGTTGGAACTCACAGTCTTCGCTCCGTCTCTCATTCACAACACCTGTTTTTGCCGTCTGTTCCTAAAGTACGTCCTGAAATGGGAAAAAGCAGTTTTAGATATGCGTCTCCTGCAGCGTGGAACCTGTTGCAGGAGACGTTGGGCCTGAGGGAGCAGGTCTCTGAAGGTGTTGGAGGATGAGGCATCAGGTTGTAAATGCTTTGATGGCTGATTTTTCCGATGCTACTCCAAACATGGTGATCTGTTTTTTGTCATTGTTGTTTGTCTTTGGTTGTTGTTTTGTGACTTGCTGTTGTCTTGGCCAAGAAACTCTTATAAAAGAGATTTTTAATCTCAGTGAGACTTTCCTGGTTAGATAAATTTTAGACAAAAGAAAAAAACAGCTTTAATTAAGTTCCTCAACTTTTTTTACTTGGAGAATGAAACTAAGATGTGTCAGCTGCTGTGTGAAGACATTATCAGACTGTCTGAGCGTTCACGTAATGTGCAGCACTTTAAAGTTGCTGTATCAGCACAAAGCTAACAGGTCAAAGATCACTAAACCAGGTCTTTACGCTCACCTGAGTGTTATCGCATCTGACAGATGACTGATCACAACCAGCCAGTGGAGAAACAGCTCGGAAAAACAAATCTGAGGGTTAATAACATACACGAGGTTGGAGTTGGACCAGGATTCACTAACGTTACATGTTATGGACATGTCTAAGAGCACCGGACTGTGAGGAACACTTAACAGATAGTCTGCTCATCTTCTGAAAACTAAACTAATGCTGCAACTAACGTTTATTTTAATAATCGATCAGTCTGCAGACTATTTTTTCAGTTAATCAATGAATTAAAGATATAATATGTGCCATTTTTCTTCAGTTTCCTGTCATGTATTCACTCCTGGTCTGTTGTCTTTTCTCCTGGAATGAGAAAAGTATGACTTCACATAATAGCATATAAAACAATATGCTTTTTTGTTATAAGTCATAATTAGTAATTGAATAAAGGTCAGTAAGACAAAAAGCACTTACAGAAAAAAACACATTCATTAAACTTTGCAGATAAAATCCATGTGCAGTGATGGAAAGAGTTCTGATCCTGAAAATCTGTCTGAGTATAACTGCATCACTGAAATATTACTATGTAATACCTAAAATGACCAGTATTTAAATAATACTTAACTACTTTGATTAAATTAAACTACTCAGAATTTTCCCATTCCCATGACCTGTAGAGGATCTGAATGACACTACTTCCTGTGGACCATGTGACTCATGAAATATTTCAACTTTGAGAGGTGGTCATGTGTTGGGGTAACAGGACTGAGTCAAAACCCAGGGACAACACTAAAGTCTGAATTTATACTCAACTGTTTTTTTTTCTTCTTTTAAAATAAAATAATCTTAAAGTATAGTTGGGATAAGGCAAAGATCATCATGACAGTATTGTTATTGTAAATATACTCACATGCTGCTCTCTGTTAGTTCAAACTCAGTTTTAATTTCCTTTAAATTCATTTTGTTTAAAGTTTTACTATTCCACTTTCCGTATCTCTCATTGAAGATTTACCTGCAGTCATATGAACACAGATTTTGTCTACCTGTATGGTTGTCCTCCTCACTGAGACGAGGCAGCAGCACTTTGTGTTTGCTGGGGCCTCAGGTCTTCCTGTTTGTCTGCACGTGAGTGTGACTGCCAGAATTAGGTCAGGGACAAAAGGCTGCTGCTCTTATTGAAATGGTGAGACATCAAAATAAAGAGATGAACAAAGACCCCATAATGATAACCTGTAAGGGGCTTGTGTTTTTGAACAATGTGGCCAAACTACTTTTCATCACTTCTTTATCCGACTCGTTCACACACACTCATAGACACACGTATGCATATGCACACAACAATCTTACCTCATTTCCACTTTAACACTTATCCTCTCTTTTAAAGAAAAACTAATCGAGAGGTAAATGAATAAATTATAAGAGGGGATGTCGTGTGCTTAGACGTAATCACGATAGTTTCCGGCTTGGCCGGGCTTCCCTATAAATATGGCCTCAAACATAGTAGAGGAGGGTGAAGACAAGACGATCAGGGTGAAGCACAGCTGAGGGAAACAAGCCTGGAGCTACATGATCTGTGAGTTTTTACAGATTTAAGGAGGACAGTCACAGAAGAGAAAATGTGCATTACATGTTTCCTGGTTTTTAGTGTGATCTTGGACGAAATGCCAAATTTTGTGTCCTTTATTTTAATTGGATATTAAATGTTTTTTGTGGGTTTGTATATTTGAACCAGATTCTATATCTGATTTTTACATATTTGATTTTTATTTTTTTTTTAAGATGCCAAATGCTGGGGGACCAGATATCTTTAAGTCATCACTCTTCAGTTTTATTATTGATGGATCACAGTTTGTCCCTGTTACTTACAGAAGTTGAGTTTTTGACAAGTTTCTGAAGAGTTCTGAACTTTTGGCTGATTTCTCCTAAGGGCCAAATCTGTCAGGCCAAGCTGGAGAAATGGTCCAATCAGATGTCCCAGGAGCCTGAGACCACGCCCCCAGAGGCCCACATGTTTGACCTGGACTGCCTGCTGTCTGACATCTCCGACACCCTGTTCACCATGACGCAGAAGCCATGTCCCTGGGCAAGTGACCGGCACGACAGTGAGTAGTCAGCACTCTGAGTTTTCTCTGAAGCTGTCCTTGACTAGATTTAGTCTGAATTGAAGATGAAATGATTGAAAGTGTCAATAAGGATGAAAAAGTGTGAGCTGTAAAAGATTAAACCGGGCATTCATGGTTATTTATCAGAGCAAACTCATCATTGTACCGTTATATCATCTGTGAACAAAAACTTCTTAAGAACAAATTCTTCAGGTTTCCTGTAGATCGCTTTCACCAGATCTGACAACACTTCAGCACTGTTACTGACTGAACTTTTATATCCAGCCTAAAGTACAAAGTAAGAGTTGATAAATCTCCGAAACTGAAAAAAAAGTGTTTGTTTCCCCCTTGAAATGCCAATTATGAAGTGTCTGTAATGCGATGCCGACTGTATCTATGTTTTATTATTGATGGAGTGCCTGTTGTTTCTCCCATCACCACAGGCAACATCATTTATCAACCATCAGGATAATATACACTCACCGACCATTTTATTAGGCACACCTGTCCAACTGCTTGTTAATGCAAATTTCTAATCAGCCAATCACATGGCAGCAACTCAATGTATTTAGGCATGTAGACATGGTCAAGATTATCTGCTGCAGTACAAACCGAGCATCAGAATGGAGAAGAAAGGTGATTTAAGTGACTTTGAATGTGGCATGGTTGTTGGTGCCAGATGGGCTGGTCTGAGTATTTCAGAAACTGCTGATCTACTGGGATTTTCACCCACAACCATCTCTAGGGTTTACAGAGAATGGTTCGAAAAAGAGAAAATATCCAGTGAGCAGCAGTTCTGAGGGCGAAAATGTCTTGTTGATGCCAGAGGTCAGAGGAGAATGGCCAGACTGGTTTGAGCTGATAGAAAGGCAACAGTAACTCAAACAACCACTCGTTACAACCGAGGTCTGCAGAAGAGCATCGGCAGATGGGCTACAGCAGCAGAAGACCACACCGGGTGCCACTCCTGTCAGCTAAGAACAGGAAACTGAGGCTACTATTAGCACAGGTTCACCAAAATTGGACAATAGAAGATTGGAAAAACGTTGCCTGGTCTGATGAGTCTCAATTTCTGCTGCGACATTCGGATGGTAGGGTCAGAATTTGGCGTCAACAACATGAAAGCATGGATCCATCCTTCCTTGTATCAAAGGTTCAAGCTGCTGCTGGTGGTGTAATGGTGTGGGGGATATTTTCTTGGCACATTTTTGGCCCCTTAGTACCAATTGAGCATTGTTTCAACGTCACAGCCTACCGGAGTATTGTTGCTGACCATGTCCATCCCTTTATGACCACAGTGTACCCATCTTCTGATGGCTACTTCCAGCAGGATAACGCTCCATGTCATAAAGCTGGAATCATCTCAGACTGGTTTCTTGAACATGACAATGAGTTCACTGTACTCAAATGGCCTCCACAGTCACCAGATCTCAATCCAATAGAGCACCTTTGGGATGTGGTGGAACGAGAGATTTGCATCATGGATGTGCAGCTGACAAATCTGTAGCAACTGTGTGATGCTATCATGTCAATATGGACAAAACTCTGTGAGGAATGTTTCCAGTACCTTGTTGAATCTATGCCACCAAGGATTAAGGCAGTTCTGAAGGCAAAAGGGGGTCCAACCCGGTCCTAGCAAGGTGTACCTAATAAAGTTGCCGGTGAGTGTATATTTAACCGTTGTAGTTATCCTTTAAAGTTTGAATATTTATATAATAATGCTATAAAAATCATCTAAAAATCTGTACATTCAAAGCAGCCCCTCAGAGCCTCACCAGTCTCAGGTGTCCATCTCATGACTGTGAGGGTAGTTGCAGGCTGCCTCAAAAATGGAAAAGAGAAAAATTTTTATAAAATCACAGAAAGTTTTGATCACTTTTAATCCTCAATGTGTCTTCAGTAAATTAAAACAAGAATTAACCAGATCAGATGAAAGCCTAAGGAATGCAATTAAATATGAACACTGCAAATTGATAACTAGTGCAGAAATTTTGAAATGTAAACATCAAATAGACTTCCTGAGGATTTTTCACCATGACTGTTAGATCTTATTTATTTGATATTGTCTGTGAACCCAGACAGTTTTAAAGAAAGAGCGGTGAACTCCAACAGGCCCCACCTTTTGGTATGAAGAAGAGTTTTTAATGACCACTCAGGTTCTGACATGGACATGTTAACAACACATTGAACAGTTTTGGTCTCCCTCTTATGTTTCGCTCTCTTCTTTCTTAGCGTATACCAATAATGCTGATATAATCCAGCCAGGCCTGACTCCACTGCAGCCTAATCTGGATGATTTCATGGACATACCAGGTACTCTCCACCTGTCTGTCTGTCTGTCTGTCTGTCTGTCTGTCTGTCTGTCTGTCTGTCTTTCTGTGTTTTTCAGTGGACACTACAGGTTGTCAAATTACAGAAGTTTTCCATATTTTCCACAAGCTGTCACTTTAGCTAGTTATTGATGGATATTTCTCACCCAGAAAAAAAGACAAAAGTCCAAATGGAATCATATATGTAAGCTGTTCTGAACGGTGCAGTCAGTGTTCAGCCCTCAGAGGATACGGATGGGTCAGAGATTTAGAGAAACTCTGAGAACTGGAAAGTGATACAGGGTGTATTTATCTGCATTTCCTGATGCTTCACATCTAAGACAGGGGGACTTGAAATGGAAGAATTTGGGTGGGTTAGGGTCTCATGATGAAATACACATTTTTCTTTGGCTATACATATGTTTGTACAGAATGTTAACCTCTAGAAATTTGAATTTTCTCCTGTGGAAATGCAATGCTAGTTTTGCTCTTTCTACAACCATTTGGTCCTTTATACTGTCAAAACCCACAGAAACAGTTGTGAAAACTCAGAAACAAACTAGAACTTTCATATCCAATTATTTACTCTGACACAGTTCTACACCAAAATACACACTTTTTTCACAACAAATTAACTTTGGGACTAATTGAAAACACAACAAAGGCAAGATATTTATTGTTCAAACTGATAAACTTTTTTTTTTTTTTTTTTGCAAATATTCACTCATTTTGAATTTGATACCTGCAACACGTTCCTAAAAAGCTGGGACAGGGTCATGTTTCCCACTGTGTTCCATCACCTTTCCTTTTAACAACACTCAATAAGTGTTTGTGAACTGAGGACACTAATTGTTGAAGCTTTGGAGGTGGAATTCTTTACCATTCTTGACTGATGAACAGTTTTAGTTGATCAACAGTCCGGGGTCTCTGATATCATATTTTGTGCTTCATAATGCTCCACACATTTTCAATGGGAGACAGGTCTGGACTGCAGACAGGTCAGTCTAGTACCTGCACTCTATTACTATGAAGCCACGCTGTTGTAACAGGTGCAGAATGTGTCTTGTCATTGTCTTGCTGAAATAAGCAGGGACGTCCCTGAAAAAGACGTGGCTTGGATGGCAGCATATGTTGCTCCAAAACCTGTATGTACCTTTCAGCATCAATGGAGCCTTCACAGATGGTCAAGTTAGCCATGCCATGGGCACTAACACACCCCCATACCATCACAGATGCTGGCTTTGAGACTTTGACCTGAGAACAATCCAGATTGTCCTTTTCCTCTTTGGCCTGGAGGACACCACGTCCATGATTTCCAAAAACAATTTGAAATGTGGACTCGTCAGACCACAGCACACTTTTCCACTTTGTGTCAGTCCATCTCAGATGAGCTCGGGTCCAGAGAAGCCGGCGGTGTTTCTGGGTGTTGTTGATATATGTCTTTGTCTTTGCATGGTAGAGTTTGAACTTGCACTTGTAGATGTAGTGATGAACTGTGTTAACTGACAATGGTTTTCTGAAGTCTTCCTGAGCCCACGTGGTAATATCCTTTACACAATGATGTTGGTTTTTAATGCAGTGCTGCCTGAGGGGTCAAAGGTCACGGGCATTCAATGTTGGTTTTCAGCCTTGCTGCTTACGTGCAGAGATTTCTCCAGATTCTCTGAATCTTTTGATGATATTATGGACTGTGGATGATCAAATCCATCAGTTCTTTGCAACTGTACATTGAGAGACATTGTTCTTAAACTGTTGGACTATTTGCTCACACAGTTGTTCACAAAGTGGTGAACCTCGCCCCATCCTTGTTTGTGAATGACTGAGCCTTTCAGGGATGCTCCTTTATACCCAATCATGACACTCACCTGTTTCCAATGAACCTGTTCACCTGTGGAATGTTCCAAACAGGTGTTTTAGGAGCATTCCTCAACTTTCCTAGTCTGTTGTTGACTCTGTCCCATTTTTTTAAAAACGTGTTGCAGGCATCAAATTCAAAATGAGAGAATATTTGCAGAAAAACAGTTTATCAGTTTAAACAATAAATATCTTCTTTGTAGCATATTCAATTGAATATAGGTGAAACAGGATTTTCAGATCATTGTACTCTGTTTTTATTTACGTTTTATACAACATCCCAACTTCACTGGAATTGGGGTTGTAACAGTTTATTCTCTGATAACTGCTGTAGTTGATGGATGTTTCGTAATCAGGGAATGCTTTCACCTGGGGCTGCTCACTTCTTCAGAGCAGACACACTGGAGGAGACCACAACAGCAATGAGGCTACAAGTCAGCAGTCTGTGTATCCCATAGACAACGTCCTGCCCACTGCTGCAGTGTGTGTGTGTGTGTGTGTGTGTGGGGGGGGGGGGGGGGGGGGGGGGGCTGTTTGCTCTCTCACAGCTTCACAGCTCTAGCATGATCCAGAGGATCAGCTGTCTTTCTTCTGGTCACAGGGTCCAGAGAGCTAGTCAGAGTTTGTCAGAGTGGCACAGTGTAAAATATTCACTGTTTTTTTTGTTTTTTGTTTGTTTTTTCTAAAAAAAACCCCCAGAAAATTACAATTGTTCAAGTTGTGTTAAATTGTTCTGAGCAGTAATATATTTCAATACGTCATCCTTGCTTTTGTTTGTTTTGTTTTCTTGTCTGGTGGTTTTCAAACTGGGGCTCCTGACGGACCACCTGAGGGGTTTATTAATGAGCTTTGAAAAATTGTCTGACTGAGTGTTTTTTTCACCTCAGATATTTTTATGAACTATCGAGGACAGACTACTGAGCAGACTGGTTTTGCTGACTGTGGTTATTTTGGGAGTTCATCCAGCACAGTGTTTGCCCCGGTTCCCTCTCCAGTGGAAACTACTCCCCAGCTTCTCATTGACACCGCGCTGGCTCAGGTAACCTCTTTTTCACTCTCTGCTGACGGTTCTGTTCAGGGAATCACTCACATTTTATAAACAGAAACTTTAGAAATGATTTGACTCAAGCCTTTAAAAAAGGAGTGTTCTGGGGTTCTCACATCATGTCCCTTCTGGTGAAATATCTTGGCTCTGAATCATTTGTGAGTCAAAACAACAAGAAGTTTTGGGAATGCCCCAGGAGACTGTTTGAGCTGGCAGCTGCAGAGCAGGCTGTGAAAGCTGCAAATGTAACCTTTCAGAGCAAACGCTTCCTGACAGGCGACAGAACTGTGCTGACATGGAGCCAGCTTTAACCCTTTCAGAGAGATGCACAACAAAAAGGAAATGGTGGAATTGTGTGACTTTAACCCTGTAAACCCTGGGACTGAGATGTTTAGCCCAGGCTTTGATCTCGTCACTCTCTGCAGATTACATAGAGACTTCCAGGAGTGATGAGTGAAACATACTGAGGCTCTTGGAGCCTGCAGGTGGATGCTGGGGTAGTGGTGGGGACGAAAGAACATGCAGCAAGGGCAGCAGAAGCAATGACAGGCAGAAGGAGAGATGGGAGATTTTTCCAGTTTAAAGAGTTGGTGAGGACTCTCTGTTTGAAGTGGATTACAGCAACACCTTTTAGCTGGAATCACACACACTGTTGTGATGTCATGACTCTTAACAAGGCGTGTGTTTTGGTAAAGGAATGGAGATCAGATCTTCTTTTTAACACTACTTTTCTTTGTTCAGGACAACTTTTTACCACCTACAACGTGACGAGTGAGGTATTTATCAACAGTTACACAGCGCTGTTGTTTGAAATATGACAACAAGTTAACTTTTTCAGTTTGTTCTGTAGTTTAGTTGCCGGCTATTTCAGTGCCCCTCACAGCCCGGTGCTCTGAGACGTATCCATAGGCTAACGTGTAATGTTAGCGAATCCTTATGTCCTGCTCATCTACCAATCAGAAGTTAACGTAACCTCACTCTTCATTTTATTGACAGACTCTCCATTTTGATCAGATCACTGCAGAATAACTGCTGCATGTGGGTTGGAATGAACATCATCACAAACAGTTAAGCCTGTGTTTTAGCCTTTAGCTCATGGTTTAGCTCAAGTTTTAGCCTTTTAAATCGGTGCTATACTGAATTTCCCTTCAGGGATTAATAAAGTCTATTCTATTCTATGAATGTCCCCTTTGTCTTTCTTCTTCTCTTCTGTCCTTTTTCTGTCTGTCAGTTCAGCTCCAGTGTCCACCATCACTCCTAAATAAATCACAGAAATCATTTTCAGCAGAGAAAAAGACAGATCTCTGTTCTCTCACGACTAAAATTCATCAGCTGGTGTGGTGTTGTCGTAGAGACTATGATGTACTTATTGTTCAAACTGATAAACTTTATCGTTTTGTTTTTATTTTTGCAAATATTCACTCATTTTGAGTTTGATGCCTGCAACATGCTCCTAAAAAGCTGGGACAGTGGCAACAAAAGACTGTTTTTTATTTCCCAGTCTAATCTGTGATCTGAAAATTTCTGCAGCCTTCATCATCCAGCACCCAGCAAGACCAGACCCGGCTGGGCCAGGAGTGCAGTGAATACCACACCACCAGCATCCTCTCAGGCTCAGTGCCGTACGGACATCAGTCGTACCCTGACACACCTGTCACTTTAGCCTTCACCTCCAGCATGGAGCAGACGGGAGCTTCAAGTGTTCCCTTCCTCTACCCAAAGTTTGCGTACTACACAACCACCACTGTGCCCCCCACGGTCATCACCCACACAGCCTCCACAGTGGGGACTCAGGGCTTCACTCACATAGGGGACCCGTACACCCAGACGCCCTGCCACACGCTCTCTTACCCTGCTGCTGTGCCAGATGCCATGGCCCACTGCTTCTCCGTCCCTGAGCAGGTGTCTGTTTCAGGGGTCAGAGGCAAACACAAGCAGAAGACAGGAGGAGCAAGGACAGCTGGCCCTCTTTTGGCTCCTACCACTGCGCCTGCCCCCACCAGCTGCCTGGCTGAGCTGCTCTCCTCCAACACCAGAGAACGTGAGTCACTTCAACACTGTTATAACAGTAATCTGAGAATGAGTGAGATCAGGTTTCAGTCTTCATCTGAGTGTTTGTGCTTTCAGGGAAGCCATCTTTAGGATTTGATACTCGTCTAGTGACAGCCAGAGGTCAGAGGTCATCATCTCCCAGCTCCTCGGTGAGCCTGTCTAAGGCATCAAATCCTCAACGCTTATAAGCAGCTGATGAACTTTATTAGACGTTTCACTGGTTGTTTCAGAGAACAAAATTATCCAAGACTGTTTGAGAAATCACACTTTTTATTTCTGCACATTCGCAATAAAACATCAAAAAGACTAAATGCAATGATTTAGAAAATATGTTTTGTTTATTTTATGTCTTGTATGTGTCATCCATCCAAAAAAAAGGCCTGACTAAGCAAAGTTTGTGTGTTGTTCATCAGTCCAGCAGCAGCAGCTCTCATGTTGGAGGAGTCTCGTCCCAGCTGCAGCACGGAGCTGGCTGGACTGCAGGGATCCCAGTGTTGACCCCTCTACACAGTCAGAGTGCCACCCTGGGTCACAGTGGACCCCACGCCAGCCCCTCCAGAGGCTCTGCAGTATCAGCCCTGCTCACCCATGGCTCCACACACACCAACACGACCCTCCTTATCCCCAAGACTGAGAAGCTCTCCCCGGTTCAGCTGTACAGCACCGACAAGAGCAGCTTAACAGGTACACCAACACACTGAAGCACGACAAAATGATAAACTGTCAAACAAAATCACCAAACCATTCTCACACTGATGAACCAGAACATTATGACCACATGCCAGGACAGGACAGGTCAGAGACAAACCTGCCCTGATCTGACAGACCATGGACTCCACTGAAGGTGTTCTGTTTAATCTAGTATAGAGACATTAGAAGCAGACACTTAAAGTCTGTAAAGACCTTCAAATTCTACAGCTCTCAGTGCAGCAGCGTCTGTGGGATATCTTGAACCATTTATTCTGATTCCTGGAGGCCTCACTTCACAAAACGCAGCATCCAAAGCCAATAGACCATTTCACTGTTTGTAAACAGATGCACTGCGTGCACATTTTGGCAGCAGAAGTGCCACAGAGTACAACAGTTTGTTAAGCGAGGTAAGGGAGCTCACTGCAGTGGCCCTGAGAGCTCATAGTACTGCAGCTTATAAAAGCACATGCAAAAAGACAGAACACAAACAAATTAAGAAAACATCTTCATCAGTTTGACAAGACATGCACAGTATTAGAAAAAAACAGGCTGTACATAGAACGCAACACAACGGAAGAGTTTCCAGAGGACACTTCAAAGTGATGCACACGTCCCTACACACTTGTTGTTGAGACAGGTTTTGAGTCACAGCCCTGTTAAGATTCTCTTTCCATCAGTGGTGTTGGAAAATGAGAAAAAAGTGTTTTTGATTTATTGTAACATTGTGGTCACATGATTCAAATATTGGCATATTGGCTAACAACTGACATACATGTGCATCACCTTTAAGTGTCCTCCACTTACACCTCCATGTGTAAATGCTGCATATGTGTTGTCAAATTGATGAAGATGTTTTCTTAATTTGTGTTTTGTCTTTTTGCATGTGCGTTCTTAAGCGGCAGTGCTGTGAGCTCTCAGGGCCACCGTAGCTAACCTTTTAAAAGCACAATTTTTACCCAGAAAAACTTACTTTAAAGAACAGTAAAGGACTTCCAGCTTCACGTAAGATTAGTGACAAGATGGAAGACGTCAGCAAGTGGACAGGAAATCAGTGGATGGATGGTTTTAGTGAAGAAATTCAGGGAAGAGTTTAAACCAGGGCTTTGAACCGGTTCGCGGAACGAAAACGAAAACCGGAAACTTTTGCCTTTTTGCTAGGAACGGAAACGAAACCAGAAACTTTTGAATTTTTAATGTTCCGGAGCAGAACCGGAACGTTTAAATAATAGAAACCGGTTAAAACCGGTTTTTTTTCGTTCTTGAATTGTCTGTCATGTTGGTCATGTAGCCCAAACTCATTCACCTCCTGTCATTCTCTCATGCCCTGCAGAGTGAAGCAGCGCGTCAGTGCCTCACTCTGCAGCGCACAGCCAGCCGTGAGTCCAAGAAGACGTCAACATCTGAACGTCTTCAGTCAAATAATCTGCATTAAAAACTTCTGGATATTTAGAACAAATTCACTTATCTTAAAACTTAAAAGCTGCTGTGCTAAAGATCAGTTCTTATTGAGTGCTGCCCTGATATTCAACCATCATAAATATTGATTTTTTTTTTATGAGCGCACGCGAGTGAGTTTGTGAAGCAACAATAAGTAAAGTGCTGTGATCTTACTTTAACTATAAAGTCTTCAAAAAGGAAACGTAGTTCACCTTGTGTTTTTCTGCTGACATCACCATAATGAGCTCACTGTTAGCTCTATAAAGACAATGAACTGGTTCTTCACCGCAGTCTGCAGCAAAGCTTTTCATCCTTTTCTCCACACCTGGATCTCTGGAGTTCTGTCCACACAGAACAGCTGCTGGACCAAAGCTCTGACTCTCCATACATGTCTAATAATCAACATTTAGGAGCAACAAAACAGAGAAACCAACGCTGCTTTCCAACAGTTTCATTTAGACGTTATCAAATATGATCCTGAGCTCTGAGGCAGCGCGTCAGTGCCAACCTGCTGCACACAGAGAGAGAGAGAGAGAGAGAGAGAGAGAGAGAGAGAGAGAGAGAGAGAGAGAGAGAGAGAGAGAGAGAGGGTCATGTGTTGTACGTCGCTTTGGAGAAAAACGTCTGCTAAATCAAATTGTTGAATTGTAGAATTGTAGGCTCCATGTTTTTAGACCTCTTGGGTTGTGGAGCTGTTATCTTTGAGCAGAAAATGATCAGAAAAAGCTGCGGAGACTTTCTTAGAAAATATTATCATACAAACTTAGAGAGAAGCCGATCTGGACTGGATTAGTATCAGAGGACCTCTGTGTCTGAAATACGGTCGCTGATTTGTCCTGGATTTTTTGTTTTATAAATAACGGACACGGTTGAATCTCAGAGGATTAAAAACACCGATGTCCTCCTCAAGTATTACAAATTATCAGAGGTCCTCAGGTGAAACTTATCCCGTACAAATAGGGCTTCTGTTTATCACAGTAAATTGCTAAGTGATAGAGCTTGAAAAACAGAGGGCTATAATATGTGATGCAGCTCATATAATGCACAGGCCAACTGACTGTAGTGTTTGTTGTTGGGAATAAGTAACAGCCTGCTGGCTGACATGGAACGATATTAACCGGTTCAGGAACGAAATTTTTTTGTTCTAACCGGTTCGAGAACGTTAATTTTGGGGTGGAACCCAAAACCGAAAACGTTTAAAATACCGTTTCTGTTCGGAACGAACCGATTAGGAAAAAATTCTGGTTCAAAGCCCTGGTTTAAACACAAGTCACTCCATGCTGATGACTGTATTATCCATAACACTGAATAGACTGTGAAATATAAAGACATGAACTGTGTTAATAAACCAAAAAGAGCTCACAGAGAGCTGAGTCTGAGACCTGGGTCATAATAAAGGATCCAGAAAACCAGGTCCAGACAGAGAACTGCTCCAAATCTATCAGAATATTAATGCTTTGATATTTTCAGATTACTAATCAGACTGCTTCATAGTTTGATAATATACCGTAGTTTAACGTTGAACTTCAAATCTGTTTCTGTTCATCATCATTTATAGCTTCACTTATTATTTCCTCTCCATAGTGAGTCCATATTTGGTCAGAACCTTGGCTCCAAACCAACTTTTTCATCAAACACTCAAAGTAAAAACTGGATTTAGAATATCAGCAGTTAATATTGTTGTTGTGACGAGCTAAACATGGCTCTTTGATGGCTTAAATGTGATGAGACAAACACACATTGACACAATGAGTTTACAGACCTCCTTCACAACCTACCAGCTGAACGTGTCAGTGATGGTTGGCTGAGAGTCACCAGTTAGCACAGTCACACTTTACTCTGAAACACCAGCTCCGTCTGCAGCTGTGTTATTAAATGTGTCTTCTTTATCCAACCTCAGTTAAGCAAGTTTGAGCAGCAATAATCAATATTAACTGCTGATATTCTAAATCCAGTTTTTACTTTGAGTGTTTGATGAAAAAGTTGGTTTGGAGTCGAGGTTCTGACCAAATATGGACTCACTATGGAGAGGAAATAATAAGGGGACCCTTGTAAGTGAGCTACCAGTCTGATAAGGGTAACTGTTGTTTTATGAAATGCAACACTTGATACAACCTGTCAGCCTTGATCCCAATTTCCAAAACTTACTGACCTAAATTTATTTGTTAAAAAACTAAAACTTTGAGATGGCTGCCAAAAACAACACGATCATCAGTTAATATGACTCATTTACAGTCAAATCAGCTTAACTGAGGTTAGATAAAGAAGACACATCTATTAATACTGATGACTGTCAGCCAGCAACCACTGACACGTTCATCTGAAGGTCCCCAGTTAGCATGATCACTTTTTACTCCAAAACACCGGTTTCTCTGTAACGGTCCTGATCCTGTCAGGATTCAGTAAAACTTGGGTTCACAGTGGAGTTTGAATTTAGAGTTTAAAGAAGGATAACTCACTGCTTCTGTTTCCAAAATATGCCATTTTCTCTTCTAATTTAATTTACATCATCAGCATGTGAAGAGTTAAATTGACAGCACATAATTACCAAGTGTGGATCTCATCAAATCAACCTGCAGTGGCATTAAGACATGGATCTTTCTCTCAGTTAGTTTTTCAGGACATCCAGGCCAAATATCTCCTCCAAACCCTTCAGATAAGGTCTCCAACTCTGAGTCCTCACACTCAGGCTATTCAGGACACCCAAAGATAGAATCAAGTAAGGTAGGACTCACCTTGTTCACTTCACACTGATCTTTGCCCTCATGTGAGGCACTGTTTTGCATCTTTAGGTCGATGTTTGACCCAGAATGTCAGAGTGAGTGTGACGTGAATGTAGTTCTGTTTTATCTGCAGCAGACTGAAAGCAGGAGGATAACTCACATCTCAGCAGAGCAGAAGAGACGTTTCAACATTAAACTGGGTTTTGACACTTTACATAATCTGGTGACAACACTCAGCTCACAGCCCAGCGTAAAGGTACAGTGAAAGCTTAAAGACAGCTTAAAGACAATAATCCTCATTCCTATTAAAGTCTCCACCATGATACTCATTTACTTGTTTTCAGATGACCGCGGTGTTGTGCTGACATGCACTCTGTCTGCCCACACAGATTAGTAAAGCCACCACCCTGCAGAAGACAGCGGAGTACATCAGTAAGATGCAGCAGGAGAGAGCTCAGCTGCATGAGGAGGCTCAGAGACTCAGAGAGGAGATCCAGCTCCTCAACTCTGCCATCAAGTAAGACCTCTTCAACCCTACTACCCCTCCCAACTTTTCAACATGTTGCTGGCATATTTTTTTCATTAGTCCATATAATTGGAAATTCAACATTTGAAAAGTTCAATTTGTACAATTTTCAATTAAATGAGGGGTTTAAATCTGGCATGTGGTGGTCTGGGGTCCATTTTCATGTGGGCCCAGCTTTCATCATATAAAGAGTTAATTATGCCTCTGAAATGAATCAGGTTCTAAATGATGTTCACATTTTCTGTCATGTGCACAAACCAAACCAATTTTTATCCAGTAATGCCAAACTCCATTTGGACTGTTCATAGGCTGCTTGTATAAAGCTAAAGCTCTGCACATTCAGCAAAAACTCAACAAACTCTTACAGCTTTAAAAAAAAAAATCAGCACCTAAAAATACTTCACAATGCAGGTTCCAAAATGATTTGGGCTAAAAATGTTGTTTGTTGGTCAAAATATTCTGAATATGATTAACAATCCTGACAACATCCAGACCCTGATCCTGCCATAAAAACATGCTGACATATTTGTCCCATATCGCCCCCTAATGGAGAACAGTTTCCTTGGTCTGAAGCAGTTTGCTGATGTTTAAGCTGCAGTAACACTGCAGAAGTGACCACTGATCATCAGGTATCAAGAGACACCTGAGGGACAGGTGAGCTTTGATTTCATCAGTCTGTGAGGATGGAACGAGGATGTTTGAGCCACTGAAAGACTGGTTTTTACAGAAATCACAGTGCATTTATAAATTACCTTCAAGGCTCATAAATATGTCGGTAAGAACTGAACTTTGGTAATTTTCACAAAATCAAATGCTTGATTGATTGATTGATTGTAACGTTTTTACAGTGTTTCAGTCGGCTCTCTGAGACAAAGATGCATAACCTGATGCTGATCGAGATCAGTCACAGGAATACATAAAAAAAAGAATTTAATTTTAAAAAGCGCGTTCCGTTTGCTTTGAGAGCATTTTTTGTCTTGCCAAAGCTATTGACAGCAGGGTGGTACTATTCTTATTTTCTATCATTTGTCTGTTATTTATCCATTATTTTGTCTTTCTGCTGAATAAGCAACAAAATTGCCCTGAATTATTTTTACAGCTGGGACCATGTGCTTTTCTCCTGATTCGATTTTTTAAAATAATTTTAGGGGTGCTGATTCCATTTAAATTGTGATTCTTCGATACTGGGATAGCCCATGTAAAGTTGAATGACTATGTCTACAGACTATATCAGGAGCCATATTTCCCCCAAAAATTCACATCACATGTGAGTCAGTTTTAAAGACGTAGTCAGGGAATCTGACATCATGTTATCAGATAGTCAAAGAAAAACATTCCGCCCTCTGCTGGAGAAAAGTGGTAAAAAAGAAATTTAACCCAGTTTGTAAACAAAGACTAAAATGAAGGAATCTAAATTTGAAAAAAAAAAAAAATCTATTTTGATTTTTGAAAAACAAAATCAATTTTGAAATTCTAAAAGAAAATGTCACAATGCATATGTGAAATGATTTTTTCTCCCACCCCTAACAATGAATGTTGGAAGTTGTATTTGAGTCGCTTTTGCGATGACATGGTAAAATATATAATTGATAATTAATAAGTCACATTATTGATTTTTTTTAATTAAAGGAACATTATTTCTTTGATTTTATTTTTACGACTCAATCCGTCAAAATGACGGACAGGTAAAACATCAAACGCATCTGTATTAATAAACATATTAAACAGCGTCCAAACTGTGTAAGAATGGGGTTTTAGATTAACACAGCCCTTTAAGGTCTTTGTGTCTACAGAATACACCGAAATCGACTCTTCATGAAAGCTTCTCTCAGCTGCTCCAAAGGGAAACCCTCTTAAGATTTACAGACTGTAACTTGAGTAGTGACTCAGCAGATATGGAACAATTAAAACTGTCCTCTCATGTCATATATAAGCCTTTCATGTCCACTCACATGAGGACTTTCTGCATCGCTTTGACTCTGACTCTGTTTCTTCTTGCAGTGCTTGTCAGCAGCAGCTCCCGGCCACCGGTGTCCCCATCACCCGGCAGCGCTTCGACCACATGAGGCAGAAGTTCAGGGAGTATGTCCAGGCTCAGACGCTGCAAAACTGGAAGTTCTGGATCGTATCCTTCCAAATGTTTATCTGAGAGAGTGAAATTAATCACACTTTAACAAAAACAACTCAAAGCTTCCTCACTCTGCACTGCATGTACTCATCTGGTCCCCACTGGGACTCAGTAGTCTGGCTTGCTGTGGCGACGAGCTGCAGTGTCAGCTGTCTTCTTCAGACTTTGGAGGGATTTCAAATTCTGTGTTATTCCCCAAACTGTTGTCTTTGAATCCAAATGAACTAATCAAACACAAAGATTAGGAAAGATACACACTGTTTCAGGGAAAATATCTCCTCAAATCAAGCTCTTATTTTGTTATGGCACACAAAGTAAGACAGCTTTTTAATTCAAACAACAGCAGCGCCCATAATTAGTCCTCCTTAAGAGTTTCAGTGTTTCCAGGTGGATTAAGAAAAGTCCTTTGCGTTGTAAATTCCACATGCATATGACAGTATTATAATATTATCCATAAATCCTTCCTTAATGATGCTCTAATCTGTTTCTGCAGCTGTTATCTTGCAGGCAGGATAAGACGATTAGATCAGAATGTTATCATCTGTTCACAAAAACACCTGCAGGGTGTTTTCTGTCTGAGAGTATGAAGGTATTTTTATGCTTCCTTAGGGGACTGTGTTCATATAACGGCTGATATTCAAGTAAAATATCAACATAAAGTTCTCAAAGTGGAGTTTCTCTCCACAAACAGCCCACGTAGGTTCATTTACCATCTGTTTGACTCTTAATTATTCAGACTGTGTGTAAACATTAAGAACTGACTGAATCAGTTATTTGCTCAGCAGCATTTTAGTGCTGATGCTGAAATAGTAAAACATCTACTGCAGGGTAATGACTGAAATGAGCATTAAAAATGTGTCTGTTGAAACTTTAGTCAACTGTTTTGAGTAAATCACAAAAAACAAAAAACAAACAAAAAAACACTATCAACGATCGGTGCCTCTGAGACAGCCTGTGTGCCTCTAAGCACAGAGGTCAACTGTTGCAAAACCAAAACAATTTTTGACACAGACTGTGTGTGGCACAAAAAGACAATCATACACAAAGAATAAGAAAAAAAATCAAAACTTGGACAGATCTCCCAAATTACCAACCTGTACCCTCTCACTTTTTGATACCCTTCTGTTGGAGCGCCAGACATACCACTCTGACCCCAGAAGGTGGAGCTAGAAACACTTCAGTCCATTGACTGGTCGAAAGAATCATCACTTCCTGTGTGACAGCGGTAATAAAGACCAAAGAAAAAAAAAATCCCTTCTGTGGTCACTGCTCAGGACTACAAGAACTAACAGGACTAGCTTCATAGATAAGCCATCAATCCATCCATCATCTGCACCACTTGCTGGACTCTATCCCACTCCTGTCACTATCCCTACCTGGACAGATCAGCAGCCTATCACAGGGCTAACATGTAGAGACAGACAACCATCCACTCACTCACTCATTTCTATGAACCCACGCATGCACAGGGAGACACAGAAAGGCTCCAGCTAGCCAACAGTGCTAACCAATTCATCATCGTGGAACCAGATTAAAATTATCTTTAAGACAGCCGTCAACATCAAAACTACCTGGTTTCTTCACCTTCAAGTTCAGAAATATTGTCACACATTATAAAAAACACTCTCCATTGGTCTTACTTCTACTCTACTCACTGTAGGACACACTCGTAAATTGATACCTAATATTATACACCAGTGTAGGGCTGCACAATACTGGGAAAAAAATGACATCACAGTATTTTTGCTTCCTGTGATATTTTTTAAAGTTTCTCACTTCACTCAGTTCAGCTGAATTCTCCCTGAATTAATGAAAACAGACTCTCAGATAACTGCCTCTGTCTCTCTCTGCCTACATGAACGCTATTTTCAACAAGTCTTAATCATGTTGATGTTGATCTGTAATGTTTCCTGTAAGTGATTCTTCTCACATCAGCTCAGACTCTTTAATAACGCGCTCCTGCACAGAGGTTCCATCATTAAAGTTTCCCTCCACACCCAAATAATATTATGGGATATTTATTAGATATTTTTACATGCTGGGTCCCTCCTGCCTGCGCACAAGAGCCGGACACACACACAAAATGAGAGTGCACACACACATACAGGCTGAACAGACGCTCAGTGGCTCACAGTTTGTCCTCCTCCTGTGTTTTGGTCTTTTTTGGTAGGATGAATAATCTTTTTCCAGAGATGTGAATCAATGAAAAGTAATATTTAGAGACATTTCTAGAACAAGCATGATGCATTTAGTAAAGATTTGGAAAGAGAAAAAGGGCGATTCCTGCAGGAAGCAAAGCAAACTTTAAGCAACAGATTATTTTGACATTAAACTACGACTGTTTCAAGTTTTAATGGCAGCTCATGAAATCATGAGGCAATAAGATGGGCTATCAGAAGATCCAAACTAAGAGCTCAAAAACAAACAAAGAGGTCGTTCAGACTGAAGACAGAGTTGAACACACAGATCTGGAAGCTGCTGCCTTAAACTCTGAAAGTGTTAAATAAAGCATGTAAACTTCCTTAGTTTACATTTGTTTGTTTGTTGAAATATATATTTTTAGTGATATCTGCAGGGGGTGCTGTGTTCTCTAATGACTGTGATCTCTGCAGGTTGGAGGGCTTAAGAGCAAGCTGATGCAGCCTAGTGGTGTGGCTGACAGAAGCAGTCTTTAGAACTTGTGGACTGTGCAGACAGTCTTGGTTTTGTTACAGTTTGTGCTTAGTTTCTTTTCTTTGATCAGTCGGAAATCAAAACCACAATGAACTCTATTCTTTAAGTTTTGAACCGCATCCTCTGGACATTCCTGTCCTTTTTTTTTCTCAACAAACACAAGTGTCAAAGGAAAGAGTCAGCCCAGGAGTGATTCACACAAAAGCACTAAACAAAGGACACCGTGGACACGACAAAGCACCTCATGTGATTTTAACCATAAACAAACAAACTGTCAGTTTCCCTGCTATGATCCGCTCACATTCACCACTCCCCCTCACTCTCTCTCTGTCGCTTGACCACTCACGCTGCACCATCGCTCTGCCTGACCCTGATAACAGCAGGTGAGATGACCGGGCGCTGAGCAGGAGCTCTAACTGTGCCAGTTGTTGCATGAAGTGTGATCAGATCTATAAATGGATGCTCATTTAGATCTATAACTTATGTGACTGCATGTAGACCGGTTACATAAGCTGCATTGAAAGGCTCAAATATATTACATAACTGCCAATGTGAATATTGGGTATGCACACATTGGGATGACGATATTGAAAGGATACCTCGTGCAGCCCTACATCAGTGCAGAGCAAGTCTGGAACATGGCGGCTCTTTGTCTTCACTTCTTGAGGGATGATATCTGAGCTCCACAGATCCTCCTGATAGTTTGAATCCCTCAGTCCTGCTTCCCTCTGTTTAGAGAGGCACACTGAGATCTGTCCTGGGTTCACAGTCTGATCAGGTCAGTCTTCTTCCCTCATTTCTGGTCTTGAACGTCCAGTCACCAAACCTTGTATTTCTAGGAGCTGTCCAGTGTGTTGGTCTGAGCTGTAAATACTACACCCCCTACAGATTTAATACCTACAGCTGAAAATAATCCATAAAAAACTCTTGATTCAGTAAAATCTGCCGTAGCCTGGTGGGTAAGATAAAGAGCGATATAAAGATGATAAAGATTTATATTTTTTTCTTTTTGACTGAAAATATGATGAGGACCAAACTCTGAATAAGCCAGACTACTTTCCTGAGCTCAGTGTCAGTTCAGTATCATCATCGAGCCGTTGTTTGAGTCTTATAACGGGATGGTTTCCACTGCCAGTGTGGAGGATCTGTGCCGATCCACTCTGTCCTGGCTGGACCAGCACTGCTCCCTGCCTGCGCTGAGACCCAGTGAGTCCACAACACACAGATCCACAACTACTCTTGTGTAGAACTACCCTTTAATGCCAGGATCTTTTTTTTTTTTAATTGTTTTTTATTTCTCTTAGTGGTTCTGAGTTCACTCCGTCTACTGAGCACCACCACGGCCATCCTCACAGACCCCACCCTGCTGCCCGAGCAGGCCACCCTTGCTGTCACCCAGGGGGACCCCACTGCTGCCCTGGACCACTCCTTACAGCCCGCCATTCAGGACAGAGTTCACCCCATGTGACTGTGAATTTTACTGGAACTTATAACAATTCATAGAAGAGCGTACACCTGGGGAGATGAGCGCTTAAAGGAGACACAGCAGCCATCTGAAAGAGTCATATCTGCTGCTTGACTGTCAAAAGAAGGCATCAATCTCACACAGAAACTCTCTAATACATCCAAACTGTGCCTCAGTGCTGATAAAAGTTTCATTCTCTACTAATTCAAACTCTGAGCCTGAATAGATTTTCTCAGGCAGAGCATAAATCAGAGTGAATAAAGAAATTGCAGTGAATGAATATGTCAATGGCAGGGGCCGTGAACCATTTGCTTCATCGTCTTTTCTAAATATTTTCCAGCTGTTCAATTAAAAATCAAAATGTTCTTTGTTTTTGTTTTTTTTTATGAGAATGTTGAGTTAAAATTTTAGTTTCTGCGTTAGAAACACATCTCAGCTTTAGGCTCATCTCTGGGTCACTGTGAGACAAACATGTTGGGATGGTTTAGTTTGGTGTCATACAGATGAATAGACGTGTTTATAAAAGAAAATAACCATATACAGTTTTTTTAAATAAAAATTAAGGTATTATAATACAAAGAAATAGTTCCAGATATATAATATTTCAGACATAAATGCTTAGATTCAAGTAAAATTATAAAAAGCTGTTTTAAGATACTGACATGAGCTCATGCAACACCTGCTTTTATCACCTATAAAGACAGACTGTATGTTAGTATGAACTGGTGTCACTCATATTTTTCCTTTTTTTTATATTATTTCTGTTTTATTGATCAAATTTTAAACATTAAAAAAAGTTAAAAATTAACAAAAAAAATTAACCTTATTCTAGAGCCACAGGTTTCAACTTGTGGCCTCCACTGAGGTCATAATTTACTGAAACATGCTGCAGATAAAATTAAAGTAGGATTTATTCAAGACAGTTTTTTTGTTTTTCAGCAAAGTTAGAAACCTCCAGTCATATTCAAGTGTATGTTAATCAATAGGACATATGGCTTCAGTTTAGCTTTATTTATATAGCACCTTTCATGCACAAAAGAATTCAGCCCAACATGCTTCACAAGAAGGAGATGGCAACAATTAAAATAATGAAAATAAATAAATGAATAAAACAGTTAAATTAAAAAAGATAATATAAATACAATTTATAAATTAAATGTATACAATTAATTAAAATCATTTTTTAAAAGATTTTTTTAAAAAATTAAAATAAAATTAGGTGATTTATTGTCCCAGGCTGAAAGGGGTCAGGATGGTGTTCAGTCCATAAACAGGAGCTCATGGTGTTGAGGAGGAGTACAGACATGAGTCTATTTGATGTAATTTAAGCATTCAATTAGAAATGGTCGAGGAAACAAGCTCTTTTTGTTAGGTCATATGGTAAATGACAGGATACATAAAACAAACAAACAAACAAACAAACAAAAAACAGATTAAAACAGACTATATAAAAGGACTGACAAATATTTATCATGTAGAATGTTCTAATGGATCACATTTTTGTATAAATATTTTAACATTAAATAAAATGTGAATAAAAAAATACCAAACATAAAATACAAAAATAAAAATAAAATAATAATTAAGATGGCATAGGGGTTTAGGTTTTACTTTAGGATATATAAATGATTTACTTCATTTTATTGTTTAGTGCAGTTAATTCAACACCATGTGTAGAGGAGGAATACAGAATTTAAGTCCCCTCTGAGAATTACCCCTAGAAAAAAGATACAGAAAAATACAGCGTTTGATTGTTTTTTTTTTGTTTTGTTTTGTTTTTAATGAATACAACATGTATGGTGAGGAGGTAAAGATTTGGGCTTAAACTACTTGAACTCTTTAATTTTATTATTTTATTTTCATTTATTTTTTAAGTATTTACTTTATCACATGTTTTGTAGAAAATTAGTAATAATAATAATAATAATAATAATAATAATAATAATAATAATAATAATATAGCACGCTTCTTTTCAGGGAGTAAAGATCTCTACAAAACAATAAAAACCTGTTTATAAAATCAAAAAGCTAATAAAGCATACAAACAAAACAAATTAGGTTAATGTTAAAAATGGGGGGAAAAAACAAGAATTAAAGCTTTAGTATTACAGTTAATCTTTAATGGAGAGATAAAATAAACACCTACTCAAGTGTTTAGTGATGTCATCGACATGATAGACTCTAAATACTGTTAAGATGAATTTCTGCTTCAAAGCCCTTGACTTCACTTGATGTGTAAATTGCAAAAGCGTCTCAAAGTAATCCGCTAGGTGTCGCCACGCTAATGCTTTCCGCTGTCTCCCCGGCCTTGTAGTTGCTCCTCCGGCCCGACCGGGGGCGCTGTGCTGCTGGGGGCGCTGCAGTGAAGCACTGTGAGGGTTTTTGTTCCCAGCTCTCCTCGGTGGGTGCGCTGTCCACTTCAGCACCACGAGCTGAGCAGAGGAGGGGACACGGATCAACATCAGCACCAGCACCAGCACCCATTCGAGGTCCCACATACCAAGAAAACACCAACCTAAATCCACCTCAAACACCGCCATCGACGAGAAGGAGATCTGCGGAAAAGGTAGGAGTTTCAGGAGTGGGATTAAACGGGATCAAGTTGAGGGAGGGATAATAACGGGTAACCATGAAGAAGAACAAGTCTCCTTCCCTTCCTGGGTCATTAATACTGTATAACCGTGTCCAGACGCTGTTTACCTCTGCTTCGTCGTATGTTTCTGCCTCGTATTTACAGCAAACGGTGAGTTTAACGCAGACAGACGGAGTGAAAGAGCGCTGTGTGGGCTTGGTATTGTAGCTGTGCAGCCTGTGCTCGCTTTGCAGATGGTGCTGTTTTATAACTCGTCGATTTCCGCTGATGCTCTGTGGACAGCTGCTGCTTCTTTATGTCCCCCTGTCCTGCCTGTGGGACATCCAGCATCACCCTCATTGTACTAATACTGGTGCCGTTTAGTGTGAGATGAAACCTGGATACTCAGAGGGCTCGATTTAAGAGGAATTTGCGGGTATTAGCTTAGTAAAATGGAATTCTGTGAAAGCGGTGGGAATTATAACGGAGTTTGGTTCGGACGTGGTTGAATATCCTGAGTGCACCTCGTAGAGAGCAAACAAACAGCAGTGGTTAGTTGTAAAAAGAGAAAGACTGCAGGTATTATACACTGAACTCGAGATGTCCTATGCATTTAACACAGTTTACCTCTAAGTGGACGCTATATATATATATATATATATATATATATATATATATATATATATATATATATATATATATATATATATATATTCTCATACATGATGCTGTGATATTGATTAAGTGGAGGCTTGTAAGCACATTCTTCCAAAGATGTTCTGCATTACTCTGTAATGTTTGAAGGAGATCTATTACCGATACACTATTTAACAGTGAGTCTGCAAGTTGTACCATGTGCGGGATGCTTTTTTTTTTTTTTTTACTTATTTCAAGATATTTAAAGACTTAGGTCTTTAAAATTTAAAATTAGGTTTGAAATGCTCAGTAAGAGTAAAGAAAAAAAATTGTCAATAGGGTTAGAAACCTGTTTGTTAAGTTTCTCGTTTTAAGATGTTATTTTTTTAAACAAGAAACTTGAAAAGCAACATTTCTCGCAGGGCTGAACAATCAGTTGAATTTTGATTGTGATTTCAATTTTGGCCTCCCACAATTATAAAACGTTATAAATTTCCTGCAAATGATCTAAGTGTTACAGGATTGCATGTAGATTGGGTAACAATTTTTATTTATTGTTTTTATTGCTATTGTTTAATATACTTTTACTAGTAACTAATTTATTTTTGATTGTTCTTTTAAGTTGTGGTTCAACAAATACTCCAGTTTTGAAATTTAAGAAGGGATAATGGTGTTTGTCAATCTTGACCTCAATATCAGTCAAAATCATAGCAATTATTATATTTGCCATAATCATCCAGCCCTATTTTCTTATCCCATTCACAGACCACTTTTCTTTTCCCAAGCAATTTAGGCATCATTTTTGTCTTTTAATATCTTGAATTTAGACATTTTTCTTGTCAGATGAATAGGGCTCATATTAAAGTCTAATAAGACATGTTTTTGTGAAAATAAGTCTTGCTTAGATTTCAGTTTGTGCAGTATAGTTCCTGTTGCATTAATGTGTGCAATGATATAATGATATGGACTGAATACAGCTTTATGTGAAGCCTAGATTTGTGTAGCTGTAGCAAATCCTACATGAGTCTGATAAAGCGTTTGTCTGTCTGTGTGAATGATGCAGTATCTCAAAAATCCAGTGATTCAAATTCAGCAAGATATGTCATCTTTATGTGTCTCAGCACGCTTGACCATCTCTTATCTGTCTTTGAACACATGTGTTAGTACAAAAATATTTATTATGCCCCCTAAAACAAGCTCAAAACAACTTACTGACAACAATAATAATAATAATAAAAAATAAAATGATTTGTCATGTTTTATGTCATATTGCACCCATAATGTGTATGTAGTTGTCTCATGATTTCAAACAGTTCACTGAGGGAATAATAATGTTTGAATTTCATAGAATTAGTTAATGCAGAGATTTTAAAAAAATGACCATGTGTTCCATCTCTGACTGATGATTATAAATCCAACAATCCATCATCCTGCTGCAAATTACATTACAACACACAGCTGTGTGACAGAGTGCCCTCTGCTCTACATGTCCACACACACCAAATGACTGTCTGGCTGCGTCTCCATGAACACCCTGTGAATCAGTAATCAGCGCCCGCTTCGTGACACGCTGCTCGGCTAAAAAGGAAAAGTCAGCAGGAGCCGTGTGAGTGACAGGACGGGAACAGTGCTGACCAAATACTGGAGCTGCCTGAGACTTTAGCTCCACCGTAGCAGCCCCGCCGGCCTGAATGCTGAGTTTATCTCTGGATGCAGTCCTCCTTTCTGTCAGAGAGGTGCTGGTGTGGAAGTAGGTCCAGGTGAGGTAAAAGGCTGATAGAGGGATTAGCTTGTATTAGGATGTGACTGCTCATAGAGAAATGTCACTCACTCTGGCTCTATCATCCTCTGCTCTCTCTCTCTCTGTCTCTGGAGCACTTCTTCTACTTCTGCTCCACATTTACATTGTTCCTAGATATGACTGAACCCCCCCAACACCACCACCACAGCTGCTCCACATCCCAATGGTTCTCCTCACTATTCCATCTTGCAGCCACATGCAGCTCCTGTCAGTCCCTGCTCTCCTCCTCACGCCCTCCATGCAAAAAAAAAAAACCCAAATCAGTCAAATTTATGGTAAAATACCGGCAGCTGTGGTTACCAGGAATGTACTGTAAAATGATGGGGAAGCCATAATAAACAAAGCAGAACACTGTCAAAATAAAACCCATCAAATTTATGGTAAAATATTTTACAGTGAATTTTTATAGTAAATTTGACAATTTTTTTACAGTGTGTTCCTGGTGACCACAGCTGCCTGTATTTTACCATAATTTTGACATATTTTTTACAGTGTACTTCTTTCCTTCCGTCTCCTGAAGCTGTAGCTGCTAAAGCCTGTAGGGTGTAGATGGTTAAACAAGCAGCTCAGGAAGGATGGAGAGATTTTTTTTTTTTTTTTTTATCAGGTTGAAGAGTTTCCAGCACTCAATATCTACAGTGTCACAGCACAATAGCCAGACATCCACTTAAGGTTTGGTCTACAGTTGCTGCAGTGTGAGCGCACAGCAGGGGGGAGTCTGTGCCTCTTCAAAGAGAGCCCCACGCTGAAGACTCAGATTTGTGAGAAACAGTAAAATTAGCCTTCAACATTACTTTCTGATTCTCCTTGAACACGTGCTTGAGTGTGCAGAGCGAGCGGCGCAGCGAGGCAGGGCTGTATGCTTTCTCTGCAGGTGGTGATTCCTTTATGTTTTATTTAAAAGGCCTGTCAGTCTGCGCTCATGTCTCACATTCAAATTCACTTAGAGAGTGTTTGGAGTTAAAGAGCTCAGTTTTACTGCCGTCACTGCTGTGTTATTTGGAAGAGTGAGGCATCTTTCCATAGAAGATTCGAAGTCATATTTGTCACGGTGTTTTAAAGGGGGAGATGACTGAACAAGATTTAGCATCCCGAGTGGGGAATTAAGCCCTCTGAACATTTATTACATCAATATTTGGGACTTTCAGAAGCAAAAAGAGGCTTAAATGTCTTTAATTAGACTGAAACCATGTTGATTTTTCTTGATTAGTTGTTTGTGCTTTGCTGGGAAAACCTCTTTAGTATTTTGTTGGACCTTTTATGCTGTTGACTTCTCAGTATTTATCTGTTTAAGCTTTAGTCCCAGCGGGAGCAGGTCCAGACTTCTTAGACTAAAGTGGCTCAACATGAGGAAGTGACTTTGTATGTGTAAACACTTACAAAAAATAAGAGTACGAATAGCTTTAATCTACCTTTTCTGTCCCACTAATCAAGGAGAGAGAGAGAGAGAGAGAGAGAGAGAGAGGGGCCACTTGCTTCAGGACCACAGCTTCTCTACATGGCACTCCAAACTGGCAACTGTTTAATAATGTACTTAGGGTTGTCTAATTTTTGTGGTACTTTTTAATACCACCTGCTAAAATAAAAAAGACTGTTTTTTTCAGTTCTGAGAGCCAGAAAGAAAACAACATTTTTCTGACTTTCACTAAGCTCTTCCCATCTCATCAGTATGTTTCAAAACCTGCATGAAGGGACCAGAGTTTGTTTATTTGATTTTTTTTTCATGGTTAAAGTTGCTCTTCTTTCTCCCTGCTGTGTGTCTCTGCTCATCCTCCCTCACAGATGCTACACTGCTAACTGTTAGCATTCAAAAGTCATCCAACACTGACGTTTTGTGAGGTCCCTTTAATAGCTAACCCAGGCTCACCCATTATGTTTATGTCTGTTGCAGTCAGATAAACAGAGAGCAGGGTTGTGATGTCATGTAGTTCCTGTCTATTTTCCATTAGTCCTGAATGTGGACTGTTGACAGTAAGTATCACAGGACTCCATGATGACTGATGCCCTGCTGAATGAGTACGAATCATAAAGCACTGCAAAATCTGAAATCTAATCAGTGTTGTACTGTCCTCCCTACGTGTGTGATGATACGCAGTTTAACAGTCAGCCAAACTCCAATTCAAATGATGACTGGGTTAGGTCTCAGTTGATCTTTGTTTATTCATCAAAGGTTGAATTCAGAGTGAAAACTATAACACACTGATATAAGAAAAACACACTGATTAGCAAGGTGCTATAAACAACTTCTCATGAAAAATAATCGTGTTGTACAAATGTAAAGTTAATGCTAAGCTAATTATGCTAAGCTAATTATGCTAAGCTAAATGCTAAGTGCTAAGCTAAGTGCTAAGCTAAGTGCTAAGTTCAATGCCAAGTTAAGCTATTGACAACACCAAGCTGCATGGTAATGCTGCATACTAAGCTACATGCTAGGCTAACAGGGATACATGCTAAGGTAATTTTTGATGCTAAATGTCAAGCTAGGCCACATGCTACAATAAGAAAAGCAGCTAGCTATGGGTTAACCAAGCTACATGCTAAGCAAACACCAAGCAACTAAACCACATAGTACAACAAGCAAGTAAAAATACAGCTTCTGCCAACATTCTGACAATCTCAGAGCTAGCCACCTCACAATCTTACATAGAAAAGGACATGTGTGCCCTGATGATGACAAAGGAAGATCCTCCAGTTTCCTGTTCCTTTTATAGACTGCACACCTCCTACTTCCTTTAAATCAAGTGCACTTCCTGTGTCGGGTTCGCCCGCCAACTGGTGGTGCCATAGTGACTTGTGACAGAACAAGTGTTTTTGTCTTATTCTTTAGTAATAATTGTCTTATTATACTTGATATGAGCCACATTCACCTAACGAGTCCAGAAACACTTCTTATTTCAAAGTATTAAAATACAAAAATGTCACATAAAAATTCCTCGTCAAGTTTCCTGAAAGAGAAATAATGTTTTAATACAAGAAACTAGGTGAGGAGGGCTGCTACTAATGACTGTTTTGATAATAGATTAATCTGCTGAATATTTTTTTTGATGAATTGATGAATCGTGCAACAAAAACATACTTTTTTTTTCTTAAATTTACTTTATTCAGAAACAAGTATTTTCACAGTACACAGTAAACACTGCTTTTTCAAAAAATCACAATTAGTATTTGCATAAGGTCAGTCACACAAAGACCATCCACAGAAATGACATGTTCATTAAATATATATTAAAATCTATCTGTATCTATCTGCATTACTGAAATATTATAATTTAATAATTAAAATGACCAGTTTTTAAATAATAATTAACTATTTTGTTTAAATGATATTACTATTAATCGTCCTTCATGTCTAAATGCATCGGTTTGCCTCACTCCTTAATGCCTTGACTCAGACCTCTTCTTAGAGAATTCATTTTCTGGACTTTTCTGGTAAATGAGGCTCATTCAAACTGAAAAAAACCTTTTTTTTAAAAAAAAACCTTAAGTAGACATAAACACTTACTTAAATCTATGTTTTTGCAGTGTAGCCTCTGTACATGGGGTGCATGTTTTCACTTTTAGGTCACTTGCGCCCCTGGTAGTACATGATTTATTCTCCTCTGTGACATTTTGGGTGTTTTAGTGTCATAATGTGTTTGACTTGGTTCAGTCTTGTTGCTGAATCTCCACGATTGCAAAATAAATCTTTATCTTAGATCCCATCATGCCTCTGCTCAATGAGGGTCTCATAATGTGCAGCTGTGTGACGACAGCCAGCAAAACCAGTTTAACTGCAAACAGAGAGAAATGTGTGGCACGTGACTCACAGACTGATCTGAACACCCCTGCAGTGTAGTCGATGAAAGCATGTTTAAAATATCAAGTTCATTAATATTTGAAAGCTGATTTGATATTTCACCTCCTGTTAGAGCTGACAGAAACCTGATCCTGTAACCTCCTTTGGGCTTGACTTGTTCTCAGCTGGTGTGATTCAGATCCATCCTGAACAGAGTCTGCAGTCCATGAGAGGCTGTTGGACGCTGCTGCTGGTGTGCTGCTGTCGTTGGAACCTGCAGCAGCTCACTGACACGTAGAAACAATCCCCTCCTTTCTTCTTTTTAGGTTACCTGAGATGAAGTATGATCAGAAAAACGACACCCTTCCCCCGCTAAATGGTGGACTCTTCCTGGATGAGAGTGCATCCATTTTTAATCCCATCACTTGAGAACAACAAAACATACTCTCTCTCTCTCTCCCTCTCTCTCTCAGTCTCTCTCTCTCTCTCTGTCTCTCTGTAGATGATTCTCAGAGCATGCTTTTCCTGTTTCTCTCTTATTTCTCAGAATCTCACAGCAGAGAAGAAGCATGGTCATGTGATCCTGGGTGGGCATTTCTAAAGCTCAGTGAAACAAAAGCCAACTCACAATGGGAGATAGTGATTCGGTTTCAATGTGCATTCATGATAACAAGGCCTCACCCACTCCAAGAAACATCTTGACTGCACATGGAAACATTGCTGTCTTTGTGCAATCACCTTGATGTAATCAAAGCAATTTGAAGAGGGTGAGTTAAAGATTCTACAGATGTCTGATTGATAAGAGAAACCAGACAGCAAATGAAAGGGAAAAAAACACAAAAGCTGTCAGCTGAATTTCAAACCGCTATTTTTGCTATTTTGGAGATGTTGACTCAGGAGGCAGGCTTTGAGCCTCCCAACTATAGCTATAAGGTGTCAGACCTGTCAGTCACGTAAGCTGAGCCTCTGATTGGACAAACCCGTGATCTTAATGTCTTCTAACTGCTGAGTTAGAACCCCCCCCCCCTTGTTTTTTTCATGTGAGCTGATTGAGAAATCTATGATTCAGGCCCAAGCTTTTTTATACCCAGACTGTAACTATGTTTTTTTAATGCCACAAAACTCTATGTTTTTGGTTTGATGTGTATGTGGTTTCCAGTCTTTCTGCAGCCAGCCTCTAGTGGAATATCAAAGAACTGCAACATTAGCACTTCCATTAGGGCTGCCAAGATTAGTCGACTAGACGTCGACGATCAAAATTGTTGGCGACTTATTTAATAATCAACGTCATCGTTTTGATATTTTTTTTTAAATGTATTTTTCCCTCAAAACTGCCACTGTACTTTCACCTGTCTCGTCAGCTCGAAAGTTTGGGAGCATTTTTCCAAAATAAAGGAGAAAAGTGTGCAATGCAAAATCTGCAAAGCAGAAATGTCCTTCCATGACAGTACGACGGCGATGCACGAGCATCTGAAAAGACAGCACGCCGTGGCTGATTTATTTTCTGACGAAGAATGACAATCTCGGTAAGCTAATTGGCTAGTTAGCTGCTAACATTAACGTCAACAGGGAGCTACCTACTTAATAGCGATGTCATGTTTGAATAGAAAATTGGTACATTAAAAAAAATGTCAGAAATGCTGCTACAAGCTGCAAAGTTCATTAAAAGTTGAATGAACTATGATATTAACTGTCTTCATTTTTAGTTAGTACATACCTTAAACACTTGAAGCTGGAAGCTAATGATGTTAGCTGTATGCTGGTGCAATAAACTGCAATTTATGTATGATCCGAATAGTCGACTAATCACAAAAAATAATCGGTGACTAGTCGATTATCAAAATAATCGTACATGGCAGCCCTAAATTCCATATAGGATTAATTTTTTTGAACCAGATGTTGCCCTTATAGTTTGGCAAACACTATATTCAGACACAATCCGTGCAATCACAACCTCCATCCCAAATCAGCCCCTGCTGTATTATATGTGTTGCTCAAAATCAAAGTAGATGAGTACTTCTTTCTGTACCACGTGTTCAGAAGCTAGTAGTGCCAACACAATCTTGTGTGAGTACAGTGTTGCCATCTGGGCAGTGAGCGCCTGTATTTGCTTGTATTGGATCAAACATTGTATAAAAGGATGGATGACATGAAAGCCACCTGAAAGTGAAGCCAACAGATTCAGAGCCTCTGAACACATGATTTACTGCAGTGTATTTCACAAAGTTTGCTTTCATTACATTAGGAGTGTCCAGATCTGATATTGATATTGGATATCGGTCCGATACCAGAGAAAAAAGGAAAAAAAACAACAACAACAACAAAAAAAAAACAACGATTATTAGCTTATATCAGATCAGCCCACATCTAAAATCTTCAATACAAGCAGTCCATTCCAGACTCCGCTCCAGCACTTCTATCCAGCATTCAGAGCCCACATGATCACAACAACAGCATGTACTAAGGTGCTAACAAAGCTGAAAAGAGTACGAGTGATGTCGGCCATGTGGCAGTATTTTTCGTCAAAGTCCAAAATAGACATTGGACCATTCATTTAAACCTTAAACATTCCCCCAAGAAGACCTACAAATAGAGCTGAACATCACACCGTTCATGCTGATGTTGTATCAGATCCATATCAGTATTAGCCGATACTCAAGGCTGCTATATTGGTATCGTATCGTAGGTGAAAAGGTTCTATCAGGACACCCCTAAATTAAATTAAAATATGGGACGCAAGTCATATTTTTTATGCCTTTGATAATAGAGGAGACGACAGTGGATAGAGTAGGAAACAGGTCGAGAGTGGAGAAAGCTGCCACTGGCTGGACTTGAACCTGGGATGCTCACTCAAGGGCCATATGGAGCGCAACCTAGACCACTAGGCCATCTGCACGCCATAAGTCAAACTTAAACATCAAAAAGGGAGTGTTGCTGAAACACTGTTTCAGCTGTCTCTTTAAGGCTCCCTACTCCCCCTTCACTCTGATTGGCCAGCCCTCTGGAGGTCTGTCAAGGGCAGTGCTATGGGCAGACCTTTGTGTTTGAGGCCCACCCCTCCAACTTGTCATATGAATATGAAGAGGTTTAAAATCTGCACGTTAAGTGTGAACACTACGCATTGTTACTTTGTATCCATGTTTAGAATAAAGGAGAGCATTATACCCCCTCTTTAAGCTTTAAGAGTCTTTGAACTTTCCATAACCATGGAGGCTTTGAAATTAACTCGAGAAGCTGTGATGCTGAGGACTAATGGTGTACAGTCTGTAAGTTAAATGTTTCTATGTTACGGAGAAAAGACAAATCCATATTGTAGCTCTGGGAGACGATCCAAACAGTGCTGCATCTGTCATGCCTGTTGTATTTTGTATGTATTTTTTCCCAGTGTGCCCAGCCATAGCATCTAATCGGCTTCATTCTTTGGGTCAGTTTTGGGTGATTTTTCAGATGATTTAATGGTTTTACTTCATAAGCTTGCTGCTTGTTGGTTCTATTTGAGCAGGAACTTTAAGCATGTTTGTCTTCGTCTTTTCTCCTGATTTGACTGAGTTATGACTCAGTGAAGGAGTGATATTTTGGATGCTAATCACAGCGTATTTTAAGCTTTGAGGGTTTTTAAGTACCTTGATTGTTTTTGAGCTGTGCGTCATCTTTTAAAGTGTGGACACAAACTACAAAAACGCCCTTCCTGTTGTGTGTTTCAGTGCTGGCATACAGCTTCACACCTCACCTCAGACAGCATCTCGTCCTCATATCATATCCTCCCTCAGTCAGGCCCATCCGTCTGTGGATGCATCCCTGCTCCAGAGCATGACTCATCCTGATAAGCAAATCTTTCTGTGGATCTGGAGCGAGGATCAGATGCTAAGATTAACCTTGGCTTGTTTGCTCCTCTCTTGTTCCCCTCACATCAATCTCACTCAGAGGTGATGAAGTAGTCCTCTCTCTCTCTGTACATTAGGCTTTAGGATTCTGTTCGTATGAGATGTAACTTTCACTTCGAGGTCAGGCTCCCGCTGCGTTGAAGCATTTAAGCAGCTCTGAGGATGAAGAGTAGGACTCCTTCATCTCCTGATCAAAGCCGACTTAGCCCCAGATTCATTTTCATCAAGAAGTAGAAAAACAGTACATGAAATTTAGATCAAGGTCTGAAACTGAATAATTCAACCCCACTTTTTTTGTTGGGGAGGTTTGGGGGCGTCTTTCTTTTCACTGAATTTTGTCCTTTGCAGCTGATATCATTGAATGAAATCATGTTTTATTTATTAAATCCTCAGATCTATTATTACATTTATCAAACATCAGTTTCATTAACATTAACAATCCATCCAAGGTTTTTTTTTTTTTTAAACCCTGCAGATCTCTTTCTCCTACGGTGGCCCTGAGAGCTCACAGCACTGCAGCTTAAGAGAACACGTACAAAAAGACAAAACACGAGCAAATTAACAAAACAGCTTCATTGTGAAACAGCTGCAAAGACCAGAACACGTTTAAAAAAAAGTGCGCTGCAAATAGAGCGCAACGCAACAGAAGAGTTTCAAGAGGACACATTAAAGTGATGCACATGTCTGTTAGCCAATATGCTAATATCTGAATCATGTGATCACAACGTTAAAATAAATCAAAATCACTTTTATCTCATTTTCCAAAACCACTGACGGAAAGAGAACCTTCATAGGGCTGTGACTCAAAATCTGTGTCAACAACAAGCGTGTCGGGATGTGTGCGTCACCTTTAAGTGTCCTCTGGAGACGCTTATGTATGACGTGTTTTTCTAATGTGTTGCGTTGTGGTCTATGTACAGCGTGTTTTTGTAATACTGTGCATGTGCTGTCACATTAATGAAGATGTTTTCTTAATTTGCTTGTGTTTTGTCTTTTTGCATGTACTTTCCCGTCAGGTCTGTTGTTTGGATGCAGGTGTAGAGAGAGAGTGTGTGTGTGTGGTAGTTTCATGGCTAAAGAGGTGTGTGATAAAAACAGCACGAAACCACATCATAGAAGTCAGTGCAGTCATGAGAAACCAGCTCGCTCTTTTTAACCTTGGCTTGTTTGAAGCCATCGCTCCGTCACTGCTCAAAGGCCACTGTTTGACTGCTTGTTAGTCCTATTTCAGCTGTGCGTGTGTATGTGTCTCCTCCATGTGTGTGTGTGTGTGTGTGTGGTAGTGTCCCCCAGGGATCCCCGTCCTCTCTCCCGCTGACTTCAGAGCAGCTTTGAAGTTGAGGTGAAGAGGAGGGGAGTGAGGGAGACAAAGGAGGGGTGGGCTGGGGGAGGGAGAGCAGTGAGAAACGCTCCGTTTTTATTCTCACAGAGCCATTTCTCCATAATTCCAGGGTGATGTCATCGTCTGCACAGCGTTTGTGGATGACAAAGTGTGTCTGCGGTGTTTTTGAGAGGAGGGAATCAGAGTGTGCGATGCCAGCAGAGCGCTCTGTTTGGAGTTTATGACACATTAAAGTGGTCATGTTGACGCTCCCGGTCTGCTCATGAATAATGGAGCGGATCAGTGTCTGGTTCTATCAGGTGATCGTGGTGTACTTTTCAGGAGTGTGTGTGCATGTGTGTGTGTGTGTGTTTGGGGGTGTGAGGGTGAGAAGAATGGAGAGAGGCGCAGTGAGAGCAGCTGCTGCATGCAGCCAGCACACCCACAACACCAAACCATCTGCTGGGCTGACTCCAGACAACACACACACACATGATCGCACACACTAACACACTCTATTGTCTCTTTAGCAAACACTCCAAACACTCACTTCACCTGCTTAAGTATTCTCCTTTGAGGGGTGAGCATTCAGGTAAAAGTCAGACACAAGGTCTGATTTATAAAAAACAGAACAGACAATCATCACAAATGACATGCACCAAAACAAACAAACAAACAAATAAACAAAAGGTTTGAACAACAGTGTGCTCACATTTTTCCTTGGTTTTTGTCTTTTGAGATCATATCCAAGAGGATTAAGAGAAAGGAAAGTCCCCCAGTGGTAACAGGATAGCTGTATGTGGTGGAAAGAAGCAAGTAGTGTTTGTTTGTGACACCACGAGGGTCATAAATAAATCAAAGTATCAAGAAACCCTGGTATACTCTGCTCCTTTAGATGCTATACAAATTAAAGAGGCAACTTGGCACTCTGAAATAAAAATTGTCCACAAAAACACAGTCACCAAGAAAGACTAAGGTTTACAGAAATTGCAAAGAAACATGAGCTACAACAAAGACACGATAAGTTGTTTGTCTTTGGGGGCAGGGGAGGAATGAGAGGGTGCTGCTGCCAAGAGGTCTCTCCTGTGTCAGTCTCAGGCCGTCGTATCAGATATATTTCTTTATATCCTGGAAGTTTGATGGAGGGTACGGTCTGACTTTCTACTTTCTGCTTTGGAGGAATGTAAAAGTGAGGAAAAAAATGGATCTTAAAGTGGGGGTACTGTGCTCTTTTTTTACTTTTTATTCTGTCCCTCTGTTACTCCTGTGTTAGCCTAACGTGACTTCCTGCTAAAAAAACAAACAAACAAACCAACAAAAACTATTTCTCTCTCACTGGTGTATCAGAAAACCCTTATTTCAGCCTCCGTCTGAAACACTTTGCTTTAGCTGCTCCACGAACCCCCTTCCCTCTGATTGGCCAGCTCTCTGGAGGTCTGCCAAAGGTGGACCTTGGTGTTTGATGCCCTCCCCCCTCCAATGTATCACATGGAGATATTTATGTGATTACCTCATCATTTCAGCAAGTCTCATGAAGATCTCCTGTCTTATGTCACACACAGCAGCAGCTCCTGTCTTTCACTTTCTCTCTGCCTTCTTATTTCTACTCTATCAACTCTTTTGTGTTTCATCTTTCTCACTACGGCTTCTAAAAGCTCATTCGTGATTCTGTGACCCCAACAGAATGGCCCTTTATTGTTACATTTGAGCCATGCGTGAAGGATGCTCGATGTTCAGGATTAGATAAAGAAAAGGAGCAGAATAAAGCTCCACAAGACTGTAAATATACACCAGAGGAAGAGAGCAAGGACAGATCATCTAGGAGTCCAGATCTAAGACGGGTTTGATCTAAGACGGCTTTCATCTACAGATAAAAAGAAGAAAAATGTAAGATGGTCAGCATTTACACTCAGGCAGTTATAAATATACTTTAGACAGTCCACCTACATAAAGTCTGTGTAGGAAATGCATCTCTAACCTCTTTACCAGCGTTTTCTCTCCTCAAATAAACCACTTTCACTCTCATCGCCTGCTTTTAAAAGTTGTTTTTTAACTTGTATCAGGGCCAGTTTTTCCAGTGTGGCTGCTTCCCTCTGTTTCAAATTTGGAATAAAGAAATGTTTGATGCTAATTTTAGCTGCAATAGACTTCAGAGAAACTTTGAAGCACCTGGAGGTTAGTAGTCACACACATCCACACAGAGAGAGAGAAAGAGAGATGAATATTGTTCCTGACTCTCAGGTGAACTCTAGCTTGACTGTGAACTGTAGGAGCTCAGAGAAGCTTTAGTGCATCTTAACTTTTACCATCTAGATCCTTTCATCCGTATCAAGGAGTACTGATGTCTGTTTCTCTGTATTTGGAATTCTGGTTATCTTTAACTACAATGATTTACAGAAAAAATTAAATCATCAATCATAATGCTGAATGAATAAATTAAAACAATTACTTGTCATTAACCAGACAGACAAGTGTCCAGATTTTCAGTTAAACTTTAAACAGTTTGTTAAGGAAGAGAATGAAATGATAATTCATGTTTTTATGACGTAAAACAGCAAAAGAGACCATCAGCATCAGTTTCTTAAATTTTCCATGGAAACGATACTCTGTGAGTGATACATTTGACTATTTAAACAAATCGAGCTGAGATACTTAGTTTGAAAATATTATTGCTCAGATCTGTGTGGAGATCACAGGGGGCGCCAGAGTCTGGACTAAAAAAAAATTAATTTAAACTAGAGGGAGGGGCCAGCAGTGAATGCTGGATGTTAAAATGTTGAGCCCTAACCCGAACCACACCAGCCCTGTTTATAACCTCAGAACCCCTTATGACATCATCAACTGTCTGGTTTCCATGGTGATAGATCATTTTCATTCATTTTAATGGGCCAGAGAGTTAAAAAACAAAAACAAAAAACAAACAAAAAAACCCGCTAAATATTTTAAAAAGTACAAGGGTTAGAAATGAGAAAAGTACAAGCACATTTGAACATGCTGAACATTTAAAATTTTAATGGTGAAAGTCGGTGAAATCTGTGAAGCGAGCAAAAAACCTTACAGAATGATAAGAAGTTTATTAAAATTAGATTTCTGCATATTGCACATTCATTTCCTAATTAAAAATCAAACTGCTATTGTGAAAAAAAAAAAAAAAAAAAAAAAAATATATATATATATATATATATATATATATATATATATATATATATATATATATATATATATAATAAGCTATAAGCTTTTTACTAACAGCATTTACATGACAGGAGTAGAAGAATAGTGAGCTCATTAGTTAGCTCAAAAGAGGAAGGTAAACATTAGCCACAGTTGCAAAAATGTGTGTGAGGTGCTGCAAGATTGAAAAACTAAAAAATCAATGCAAAGACTGAGGGTGGCAGTAAAATGTCAACAAATGCTGGTGTGTCACAGAAACATTGACATATACAGCTCTTCTGTCGCCACACAAACCGACCGTTAACAGGGTGTGTCCTTTGAAAACAGACTCACCTGCAGTGGAGCCAGCGTAACACACTTTTCAATGAGTGACGTTTATCAGCCTTCAGTCATATTAAATGCTGATAGGGATAAAAAGTCAAGTGCTGAATACTCTGATAACCAGCCAGACCAATCATCAGTCAGCTCCTAATCTTATCAAGCTTAAGTTTTCAATTCTCAGGAAAAACAACATACTCTATCTTTGGGCTTCATAACACCTCATCAGAAACCAATGGATGACATCACAGACTGCATCTGTTCAGATGTGTGTGTGTGTGTGTGTGTGTGTGTGTGTGTGTGTGTGTGTGTGTGTGTGTGTGTGTGTGTGTGTGTGTGTGTGTGTGTGTGTGTGTGTGTTTTTGTGTGTGTGTGTGTGTGTGTGTGTGTGTGTGTGTGTGTCTGGTCAAAACAGAATCAGATTTAAGAAACTTTGTGGACAGCAGCTTTTTTTTCCCCTGAGGTTTTTACAGAGCTCTACAAAGTTTTCAGTATTGTGAAAGAAAATGTGAAGCCATGAAGAGAACAGATGAGTGAAACTCACAGGTGTAAATGCCTGCTCTGTGTTTAATTAGAACGTTTTCTTTATGCAAAAATCCACAAAAGACGTGAAATTAAAATGAGTACCCCAGAGCTAACTTCAGCTCTTTGTCTCTGCCAGGAGAGCTACATACACACACTCTCTCTTTTTCTCTCTCTCTCTCTCTCTCTCTCTCTCTCACACACACACACTCATACACACACACATAAATGCTTTATTGATGATGAGGAGCATTTACTGTGCACAAACATGCAGTTACAGCAGGTGTTTGTTGGTTGATTTTGCGTCTCAGTGTCCCTCAGAAAGCCTCCTGGAGCGATTGATAGTGATGATAAAGAGCGAGTGGGAGACACGATCCTCTCTGCAGCATATCCACAGCTGTCGTAATCCTGAGTGGGTGAGGTTTGGAGATAAGATGATGAGTCAGGGAGCAGCTCTCACATGATTGAAATGAGATCCAGCCTCTATAGGATGGCTTGTACGGTGTATCACTACCCTCCAGTACTTACAGAGGGAACCTAAAATAATCTCCTGCATGGCTCAGATTGTGTTTTCTTATGCTCGCACGTTGAATCTGGTTGACATTTACTTGGATCGTGGTATGTCTTTAAAATAAACAGCACTTTAATTGCCCTGGATAAATGGTGCTGTCAGTGGCTGCGTGTGCAGAGTGACAGTGGTTCAACCTGCAGACAAAATGTCATCAGTGCTGTGCGGCTCTGCAGGGCACAGTTCCATTTATTCCCCCCAGAGAGATGGGAAAAAGGCCAAGGACGCAGCAGAATAAAAACAGGAAAAGGTGATGCTTCAAGCAAAAAACTGTGCTGAAAAGATGAATGCAGGCTCTGACCTTTTCTATCTTTTCTTTGCTGAGCACTCTGGGAATTCATATCAGCCTTGCCTGCTGCAGTCGTCGCAGTGCCGTCTCCGTATTTAGAGCGGGCCAGACCTAAAATAACACTTTGCTCCCTTTATCCTCCACTCAGAGCCTCATAGCCTCAGAGCTTTGGAGCTTTGGAGCTGGCCTGCTGCAGGATGTGTTTGGCAGACTGACCTCGCTGCAGTTTTGGTACCTGCGTTTAATCGTCTGAAATTTGTGCTAAAACTTCTGATTGCTATCTAAAGAGTCATCCAGCTGTTATGGAGGCAGACTAAATCAAATATGCTCTCTAAAGAATATCTCTCTTTATGTTTCTGCTAAAAGGATTGTCCATCTGAAGCCTCTGGAGTTATTATTATTATAGGAATTATGACAGAGCAGCACTTGGTCTCGGTAAATGAAGTGTTTCACTGAATGGCCTGTGTGCAAGCGTGTGTGTGTGTGTGTGTGTTTTTCACAGCTCCTTTTCCAGCAGCTTGAGTTTTTATTTCACCCTCTGATTGCTCTCATTACTTGGATTACAGGCCACTTTACTGCACCTGGGAGCTCTTTTTTTATGGCACAAAGAGGGCTTCAGATATTACAAGAGCTGTTCAGACATGTCCAAACACAAACGCATGTAAATATTGTAATAATACAACATTACAGCACCTGAATGTATGAAGTCGTATAGTTAAAAAGCATATTCAACTGAAAATGTAAATGAAGTGACCATGTTGAGATTTAATGGGCATGTGCTGCATGTTCAACAGTTGGAAAAAGCATAATTTCAATTTTTCAAGTAGTATAATTTTACACTTGATGTCATTCTAATGTATGGATGTGCACTCAGTGACTCGGTCTTCATCATGAAAAAGGGGAAACTGCGTTTTTTTTTTCCAAGTCTTTATACTCTCCTTCTGGTACCTCAATAATTGCTTTCCATCTGTTCACAGATCCCCTTTTTTTCTCTCACTGGTGTTTTAGAAAACTCTTATTTCAGCCTCTGTCTGAAACACTTTTTTTTGTAGCTGCTGTCTCTTTAAGGCTCCCTGCTCCACAAACCCCCTTCCCTCTGATTGGTCAGCCTTCTGGAGGACTGTCATTTTTTTTGGACTGTCATCATTTATTCTAATTCTGAGTCTGATCCTTTTTCACAAAATCAAGTTTGAATGAATTTAAAATGACCCGTTATTTGCCCCCCCCCCCCCCCCCACCCGCCTGCTCAGCTTTGAATAAGAAGGTAAGGTAAATCATATAACTGATAGTCAAGCTGAATAGCCCGTCGTAATTTCTGATATTATTTAGTGATAGACCGATATGCTTTTTTTTTCCACGGCCGATACCGATACCGATTATTAGCCATGAAGGAGGCCGATAACCGATATTTGCAGCCGATATTCATTTGCAGTAAAAGTGAATATATTGACATCAAAATTTTGAATAATACAAACTCTGATCCTTAACTTTGTTTAAATGCCTTTCAGCACATGTTTATTTAACATTTCCCAGGCGCAGCAGCATGTCTTCTAAAGGGAAATAAAAATTTAAACAAATAAATAGCTAATATCAATATAATAACAATATTTTCAAGAGCCAAGCAAGCAGTGAAAGTTATAAGTTAAATAGACTGTGAGATAGTCACGATGCTAATTGCTTTAGCCGGTCAATGGGATTTTCCATTCATGTTAGCATTAAGCTAGCAGACTATCGCTAACCGAAGCAAAGTAATTAAGAATAGCTTTCCTTTGCCAAGTTTTGAAGTGACCTATTATCGGCCGTCGTATTAAAAAAAAGGCCGATGCCGATTTGGGTCAAAATGACAAATATATGCGCCGATAATGGGCCCGACCGATAATCGGTCTATCCCTAATATTATTTGCCAGAAACCTTTATCAACTTGATCGGGATCAAGTGTGACTCTTCATCTTACAACATTACCTGCTGACGAGAACACGCGCTCAGACAGTGCAGACATTCCTGCTGCACCCTATGGGTGTGGTTACACTGGCCATTCGTACCCTGCCCAAGCACGCTTCAGCCCTAAAGTCCAGTTTGTTTGGCCGAACCTAATTTATATTTAATATGTATGAAAATCTCCTTAGCAGATAAGTGCTTAATGATGATTTTAAAAAAGTTTGAGAAGGATGCATCCTTCTGAAAGTCATCGATCAAAAGGGCCACTCTTTAGGCTGAAACATGGGTTAGTCCCTGCTGTCGTCATGCTTTAGACATTGGAGCGATCCAACTTTGTCTCTTGAGCTTGTCTCACTGATGTGTCAGCAAATCCGTTTGCGGAGCAATAAAGCAGAAGTGAGACCAGCACAGGCTGAATCTCCTCCATGCTAACAGGCTAACTGCAGTGCCAGCCTGTCTTCTCCTTCTGTGGGTCTTTTTTGCTGAATGGCCTTCATCATCGTTTTACTGCCCTCTACTGGCCTGTGTTTTGCATTTGCCTTCATTTTTTTCTCATTGGTCTGTTTATCGCGCTCTATCTGGGTCTTCGGCCCTGCAGTCAAAATGCAGACAAACAATAGGCCACAGCGACAATTTAGTTCTGGGAAATGTTTGGTCCCTCTAGCATTATACACCTTTAGTTCCATTAAAAGTGGTTCCTGGAACTAATGTTTACTGGTACTTCTGGTTAAAAAGTGCACCTCATGTCTGCACTGCTGTCATCAATTTTGGATGTAAGCAGTGAGTTTGAGAGTCTGCATGCATTCAGCAGCACTGTGGCTGTTTGAGTGTAAACATGTCTGATGTGTTCTGTTCATTCTACAGACGTACCAGAGTCTCTGTTCTGCTGAGTGCTACATTAGGCATGCTGAACTGACACATTACTGCTGTCAAAGGAGCACATCCTCTTAACATCTCAGACTACCACCTCCTTTTCATGTCTCCAAACCTCTGTCACCACTTTGATCAAGCTACCACAAGCAATTATTCACACTAATTATGTTCAATTTGCAGAATGAAAGCAGCAGCAGAGCAGGAGGTCTGCTCATCAAGACCTCTGGAATGAGAAGTGCAACCAGCAGTTTACCTCTCACCATGAGTTGGCTGTGTTGAAATATTCAAACTAAAACACAAGAGACATGTGCCAGCAAATACTACAAGAAGCTGAAAGGTGTTTACTCTAAAATGTTGCCTGTCATGTCAATTTCGGGCCAGAAGAAGCCATCTTTGGAGCTTAAACACTGATTAAATGCCTCAGTCTGCAGAGGGTACAACCCTAATTTAATGACGTTAGGATGTTGGGTAAAATGTAAATAAAAACAGAATACAATGATTTGCATTTTCCTGTTTAACCTATATTCAACTAAATATATTCTACAAAGACAAAATATTTATTGTTCAACTTTTTAGTTTGTCGTTTTTTTTTTTTTTGTTGTAAATATTCACTCATTTTGAATCTGATGGCTGCAACACGTTCCTAAAAGCTGGGACAGGTTCATGTTTCCACTGTGTTCCATCACCTTTCCTTTTAACAACACTCAATAAGTGTTTGTGAACTGAGGACACTAATTGTTGAAGCTTTGGAGGTGGAATTCTTTACCATTCTTGATTGATGAACAACTTCAGTTGATCAACAGTCCGGGGTCTCTGTTGTTGTATTTTGCTCTTCATAATGCTCCACACATTTTCAATGGGAGACAGGTCTGGACTGCAGGCAGGCCAGTCTAGTACCTGCACTCTTTTACTATGAAGCCACGCTGTTGTAACAGGTGCAGAATGTGTCTTGTCATTGTCTTGCTGAAATAAGCAGGGACGTCCCTGAAAAAGACGTGGCTTGGATGGCAGCATATGTTGCTCCAAAACCTGTATGTACCTTTCAGCATTAATGGAGCCTTCACAGATGGTCAAGTTAGCCATGACATGGGCACTAACACACCCCCATACCATCACAGATGCTGGCTTTGAGACTTTGACCTGAGGCCCAGAGGAGAGGACGTCCATGATATTATGGACTGTAGATGATGAAATCCATCAATTCTTTGCAATTGTATTTTGAGAAACATTTTTCTTAAACTGTTGGACGATTTGCTCATGCAGTTGTTCACAAAGTGGTGAACCTCACCAACGACTGAGCCTTTCAGGGATGCTCCTTTTATACCCAATCATGACACTCACCTGTTTCCAATGAAACTGTTCACCTGTGGAATGTTCCAAACAGGTGTTTTTTGGGCATTACTCAACTTTCCCAGTCTTTTGTTGACCCTGTCCCAAACTTTTTTAAGAACGTGATGCAGGCATCAAATTAAAACTGAGTGAATCTTTGCAAAAGAACAATAGAGTTTTTTAATTTGAACAATAAATACCTTGTCTTTGAGGTGTATTCAATTGAATGTAGGTTAAACGGGATCTGTAAATCTTTGTTTTCCATTTTTAATTTAAGCTTTGCACAATGTCCCAACTTCATTGGAATTGGGGTTGTAATATGTAGTGAGCAGGTTCCATAACAAGCTTTTTCTCTTTGATCTGATGTTTGGTCTTTGGTCTTTGTCCCCACTCGTTGAACAGGAGCACCCTGATGAAATGACAATTTTGGACCTTGTTGATTTAGAAGAAACTGATTAAATTCTTTGAGTAAACTGAGCTCTCTGTGTTTTGGTACCAGCACAGGCAGTTGAGCTGGCTTTTCTTCTCTTTTACTGTGAGAGTTAAAGTCAGTGTTTGCTGTAATAACACCATTTTCTGCTTTCTATACTAACAGCTTGACTTTCCTTTCACACTGTGGGATCCAACCTTGCAGAGCTTGTATTTAAATCTGGCTGCAAGTGGAATCTCAGCTGGTGTATCATTAGTCTGTTTGTTTCTTGTTGCCTCCAATGTGTGAATGCTCATAAATAAGTGAATAGTTTGTGTTGTTTTAGTCTGCAGAGTACTTCTGAAATATCACCTGCTTTAAGAAACAACTGCACTTCTTCTTTTCAGACTTTTAACTTCTGTTACTTGGAGATGAAGTCCTGAAAACTGAATCCATTTCCTTCCTCTTCCAGTTTCAACCTGTCAAAAGTTATTATCGTCATCATTTATGGAGCCATGTCAGGAGTTCATCCTGCAGAAATGTAATAATACACCATCAATTTTAGTTTACGTATTCATTTTCCACCCCTAGTGTCATCAGGTCAAGGTTGTTCCCACAGACATTTGGGAATTAGACATTTTTAGATTTCAACCGGAAAATGTAGTAACAAACCTAAAGCCTGGCTCGTTTGAGCATATTTGAAGGCAGTAATCTCGGGACAAAACAAGTGGGTCGAGATCGTCAAAATAGGGTGGTCTCGACTCTTCCATTCGAGCCTTGTAGGGGTTCCATTGCGGAGAACACAATCACCTTGGCAACCAGCACAACTGACTCATAACTGTCGTTTATACTGTAGCAATCGGGGGGAATAATGCAATCAGTTGCCAGCCGTTCAGTCAAAACAATAGAAGAAGGAGTAGAAGAATCAGCAACAGAAGAAGAAGAGGAGAAGGTGATAAAGTCATGATTAACATACTGATCTGAACATAAGACGATCCTGGATATAAGACGAACCCTTTATCCTTGACAGATTTTTGAGAGAAATGCTCTTTGATGACAAATTATTTCTTTATCATGAAGAAAGTTCACGCGTTTGTAACTCTCCTCTGCTCTCTGGATCGTGCACGGCAAAGTTCTGCCCAATTTCTGACCAATGAGAGAAAAATTTGATCACTCGTTGCATTTGTTTACAACTGTGGACCGCAAGAGAGTTTTACTGTGTGAACACAAATGACCCAAGTGACAGCTGCAACAATTGTATCATTTTTGCTCCTGAAGCAGAGCAAAGCAAATAGGCCACAGGTGTGAAAACACCCTAAATTGTTCATATGTGTCAGAGCGAAAGGTTGTCTGTCTCTGTGTGTCAGCCCTGTGATTGGCTGGAGACCAGTCCAGGGTGTTCCCCACCTCTCGCCCTATCCCTGAACAGGATAAGAGGTATAGATGAATGAATGAATGAATGAATGAATGAATGAATGACATTCTGTTTTTAGTAACACCATACTTCTCAACTCATTTAGGGTTTTAGTTTGTGCTATAGTCAAATTTTTCTCCCCGCTGTGTGATTCTGCTTTTTGACTTTCTGCTTTGTCATTTCTCCCCAGCAGCTACTTTATTCTGCTGTTTTTATGATACAGTGTCATGATCTCCACCATAATTTAGTGAGCAATATAAACTTCTGCAATCAGTCGAGTTTCAACTTCACTTACAAATGAAATTATACCCTTTTCAGCATCTTATGCTGATAAGTGTGATTAATAGATGGAGTTAGTTTCCAGAGGATACTGCAGACACTGCAGGATTGCTCAAGCAAAAGCGTGAAAAAAAAAGTTGTTTGTTTCTACACACATTAGAACATCGGACTCAAGAGACAACAATGCAAAAAAGAATGGTGCTAATAAGCGAAGCAGCTCGAGCTCCAGTTCAAATAAAGGAGAGAAAAACACACGCGCGGTGAAACAGAGCTGCTCTGGGACCTCTGCAAGGCCAAACAACCACAGCGCAGAGACACTTAACATTTATGGACCCTCGATGCCTATTTCTTTTTGGGAGAGTGTTTGGCTTCATTGCTCTCTGTAGACTTTAACTGGAAGAATTAGTAATGGGCAAAGGTATGTGAAGGGGGGCTGTGGGGTCTCTGCGCCTTGCAGAGGCTCCGCAGCAGCCTTGATAAGTCGTGCCGGCCGTGAAAGCGGGCAGGGAGAAGATGGAGATAAAGTGGGACATTTCACTGTTGCTATTGTGTTTGATTCAGAGCATTTGTTGCAGAAAATACAGCACAGCTATTTACCACAGGGACTTGTTTAGATTAACCAATCTGATAAAAGAGACGCAGCGACAGCCTTTCTATCTCTGCAGCTCCCAGCAGCCATGAAAGAGCCTTTGTTGATTCTCACTCTGAATGCCTGTTATTGTGACTGCAGTGTGAAGTTACAGGCTTTATAGCTTTCTTACATCAGCAGAATAGATCTCATAGTGCTCTGAAGGGTGCAGCATTGTCATTGGCTGGCAATTGATTTGTATCAGCGGGTCCAGCTAACTTAGCTTGTGGGATGTAGATTCATTAGTCTGAAGATTTCCAGAATTGAGAAGTGGATCTGGGTTTCTAATGAATATTTGACATCAGTCTATGATGTCTATTAATGATGAACTACAAAAGCAAACATGACCAGAGACTTTAAGAGATTTACAGATTCTTATTTTCATATCTGAAACTTTTGAAGTGGGGTAGGTGTCAGTGGAAATATCTGTACTGTAGACTGTGGAAACTTTTTTTTTAATCTATCAGTGTGTTAAAACAAAATAAAACAAGATTTTTTTTTTGTTTTTTTAATTCAATTTTATTTATTTATTTATTTATTTATTTATTTATTTATTTATTTATTTATTTATTTATTTATTTTTACCAAAATACAACCAATATGGCAAAATTCCTGGAGCAGTCATAGGTGCTGTTCTGTCCACAGGGGGCACCAGAATCAAAATAAACTTAAAGTTCCTCACTGGAGCTTTAAGTATTTTTAAACCTGGCTTATAAGTTCCAGGTACAAAACCAGCCGGCTAGTGACTGTGGCTGCTTACAACACCTTGTGAAGAGACAAATTTATTAGACCACTAATCATTGTAATTCCAGTGTGCTGGCTCAAATATGAGAATAAAAACCTGAATTCAGTCTGAAATTCTTCAAATCTGTTCAAAATGGTGGCAAAACTTTGTCTGAGACATCCAACAGAAGCACAAACCACAGCTTCAGAACAGAGTCTGACACTTTTTTCTTTCTAAACGTGAAAGACTCTTTCATCTCTTTGTTTACTCGACTGGAGGGGGCAGCGCTAACCCCCCCCACAGAGAATAGAAGGAAATGTGTAAAATGTAATGATGTGTCTTGTTGCATCCGGACTTATTTGGGTTTTTTTGTGGTGAATCATCTGTAGCTACTTGAGCTGACGAGTGGGCAGAGTGGGTTTCAACAGGTCCTTTGTCCAGAGCTTGTGTTCTGAGTGGTGTTCAGTCATTGACATTCTGCAGTGTAGTTTTGTCCTCTGAGGTTGTAAAATGCTTCTTTTACTTTTCTCAGTAAGTCAAATGTTGGCCTGTGAGCAGTGCTTCCAAAAAGAAATCTGATGATTTTTGGTCTGTATTTTTTTTTTTATTGCTGTGAGAGATTTATGACAACAACAGTGAAGTATTTAGTTTTACAAATTAAGGAGGGAGGTTCTTTCTGTGCTGATTTATAAGTGCACAATTAATATTATACTGGACTTTAGAGTGCCCTGTGACTGACTGGGGACCAGTCCAGGGTGTACCGAGCCTCTCGCCCTAAGTCAGCTGGGATAGACTCCAGACACCCGCAACCCTAAATAGGATAAGCCGTATAGACGATGAATGAATGAATGAATGAATGGACTTCAAAGCCTGTATTAAAAAAAATGGTTGAGGTATTTAAATTCAGGCTTCTTTAAATTGTTCTGAATCAGAAATAAAGACTTAAAAACAAATTTTATTGGTAGGGTACGATTATGTAACAATTTTTAAAAGTTATGTTTTGAGTCATTTTTGACATCACTCAATGGAACGGCTGAAGAAAAACAGCAAATGTTGGGAGTAGAGAGTGAGTGGAGAGAGTGAGGGTAGACATGTAGCAAATGTTTATGGCCGGAAGTCAAACTAGCTGTGACCTTTGTATGTGGAATAACACTTAAACATCTACAGAGACCGGCCCCTAGTGGCCATTCAAGGAACAGCAGTTTATCCTTTGACGTGGTTTAATTCACACACACACTCACACAATCACAATCACACACACTCATGCAACATTCTCATAAAAAGAATAAATTAACATATTGTTCACGTGTGACTTTTACCTGCAGGACGATGACCTTTGCTTTTCATCTCTGATATTTCTGTGCCTGTTTTAAACATCCTGTGAATAATCTCAAAGAGCTCCTGAATGGATTTAAAACCTCCAACAAGGACTCCTGGCTTAGACGTGAATAAGAGAGCAACTCTAAAGAAAGAAAAGGACAGAAACTTTCATTCTATAGAGGCTGAAGTGTTAAGTCTTACAGATTTAGTAGCTAAACTTTAACCTATAGAAGAGGCATTTAGCCTTTTTTTTGTCTTTTTTTTCCTGCCCATCTTGTACCCATTTAGTAGTGTTACATGATTTACATCTTTAAAAAAACTCTACTTTTCACTCACTGGTGTTTTAGAAAACTTTTGTTTCATCCTCTGTCTGAAACGGTTCAGCTAAGCTGCTGTCTCCTTAAAGTTCCCTGCTTCACAAACCCCCTGCACTCTAATTGGTCAGCCCTCTGGTGGATTGAAGTATGGGCAGACCTTGGTGTTTGAAACCCGCTCTTCCAACATTGAACATCGTAAATTTTAATTAAATATCTGCTCCACCTGCTTGTTTTGATGTTGTAAAGGATGTAAACTTGTTGTTTTACTCTCAGACTCTAAATCATGGTCATCCCTAAGGATGCCAAAACTTTCAGAGCTTCCCCTGGTGGCTGGATGCAGTACAGGGCTTTAAACGTGCTTTAGGTTGCTGACACCACACTGTAATTAAAAAACAGTGAAACTATGACATTGGTATCGATCTTGTCATTGTCCTAGAGTCAGATTCTAACACACTTACCATGAGGGGAACTGAGTCATAAATCCATTTCTCTTTACTCTCTTTTTACTCACTCTCTCTCACCTTGTCTGTCTCCCACATTCTCCATTTTCTGCTCATAATCATATTTGTTCCCACTGAATAAATGGTCAACATGCTCTCAAACACTTCCCTTCAAACGACTGCACAGGAGCCTGAGCTGCGGGGCCAGACAGCAGCATCTTCAGTTCTCTGCAGTAGCTCAAACTGAATATTGATTACTCGGTGTGGGAGTTAGCATTGCTTTCAGCGTGTACCCAGTGAGCTTTATGACCTCACATACTTTTTAATTCATAATATGAGCTTTAAGAGAAGCTATAGGATTCATGGTCTACAACTTTTTAGCTTCATGCCCCCGAGGAGGTAGACTCTCCTGTTTCTAATGGAAAAAGCATTAGGCATGAAATTTCCCCTGACAGCTGACTCCTTTAAACCCAGCAAAAAGATCAGCACTACAGTGCGGGGTCAATCGATGAGGCTGGAGGAATGAGGAAAGAATACAAATGAGCACAAGTTAAAGAGAGGCAGACGAGAGGACATCATTAAAAACAGACAAAGTATTAAAAAACCTGACGTGATTGTTTTTCACGTCAACATTTTCCCGAACAGGGTTGCAAGGATGCACAGTAGTCGTTCATTGGCATTCAGGTGAGTCCAGCTTGGCACCAACAGGCCACTTGCCATAATTGAGTGAGAAAAGGTCAGACACTTCCGGTAACCCAGCTCTCAAGGCCAAGGTTGAGGTGACTCCACAGGAACACAAAAACATTGGAGGACTTTTGTTTTTTGGTTCTGAAGAGGAACAAAAAGCTGAAGTGCTTTCCTACTGTTCAAACCATTTACATATGTAGGAGCCTTAATCTGTTAATAAATAAGTCCTTCTTAAAGAGGGCATAATCTGCTTTTCCATATCCTAAACATTTATATTAATCAACAATGGTGTAAGTTCATACTATAGGTGCAATTTGTAAACCTTTCTGTGTGTGTATACTTTCCACCTCTCGCACCCTTGTACTTTTTAAAATATTCAGCATTTTCTATTTTTTTTGCCCCATTAAAATGGATGGTAATGATTTGTCACCATGGAAACCAAACAGCTGATCATGTCATAAGGGTTATAAACAGGACTAGAGTTTAGCTCTGCTCCCCATCACCGTGGAAACCACACAGCTGATGATGTCATAAGGAGTTCATAGGTTATAAATAGAACTGGTGCAGTTAGGGTTAGGGTTAGGGTCAGGGCTCAGCATTTCAACATTCATCCATTATTTGCTGTAAAGAAATGCCCCAGTACGCTGTATCTTCTTTTATGTTGTTGGATAGGAAAAACCAACAACAGATAAATCCTCTGTACGCATTTCTAAGACTCGTGTTGTGTATTTAGATTTTTATGGTCATTAACTGAGGTTTTCTTCTGTTTGCTTGACTTGAGGTGCTCATTTCAATGACTGCTGAAGTATTTTGGAACTGAAAGGTGAAAGGGAACTGGGATAAAAAGAAATCTTCCCACTAACACCTCTAAAGCTCAGTAAACAACATGTCTCCTTGTGCTTTTTAAAATCTGTCCAAAAACCAATGTGTGAAATTAACTATTTGCATTTTTTTTTTTCTGCCAGACAATTTCTTGGCTGAAAGATGTTGCCAGGAAGTTTCTGCCCCAGCCAAGAAATAGTCTGGCACATAATTCTTTGTACAATGTTGAATTGTAATTTTTCCATCCTTGATTTAATAATCAGAAGATGAATTGTAGATCAGTGAGCTTTAGAGGGGCTGACTGGTGGTTTGTTTGTTTCCTTTTTACAAATAAATAAAGGCTGTTTCAGGTTTTTGTGCTGAACTAATCTGACGATCCTCACATTTAGAGTTTTTAGCACCAGTAAGGCTCTGAAAGATGATGATTTGAGTTGCATTTTGGTTTAAATTGACAAGCAAAAGACAAATAAACATTAAAATGAGATCCCAGCTTCTTGTCACAAATGCTACGACACCTTTACAGATTATAGTAACAGTGATCTGATGTGATTTGATCTAAATTTTAGTCCCTGAATAAGTGGCTTTAGCTGGAGGACAGATGAGGATTTATTGAACATCTTCTCTGCAGAGGGAGAGCAGCGAGGAAGTCCTGAGCTGAGCTGAGCTGAGCTGAGCAGAGAGGATCTGCAGAGAGTTAGCTTCACAGTCAGGGAGCTGAGATGACCTGAGCACACCCCCTGTGGTGCTGCAGTGGAAACACCATCTCAGGAGACGCATGGAGGAGAGAGAATATGATTTAGGAGCTCAGCGGCAGCTCAGCCACAGAGTGCACATCAGAGCTATTTTATAGGCGTAAAATAAGAAGAGCAGCTTCACTTTGACCACCAGGAGTTTGATGACTTGGGTTGTTTTGTAAAAAGTTGGAGAACTCACCACTTGAGTTTTATCATGCCTTCCTTTTCTGTTTTATGAATTTGCCATTTTGGCCAATCCAAACCTTGTTCTACAAATTTGACCAATCAATTTGCACACTGCTGATGATTTGCTTCAAAACTCTGTTTCAGAAACAAACGGGTGACATCATGGAGACTACATCCATTTATCATGCGGTCTATAGTGTGATCCCATGATCACACCTCAAGCTAACAGATTCTGTTTGACTCTCAAACTGTACATCTGTCTACATGGATTACATTTAATCAACACACCTAAAGGAGGCCAAGCATGAAGCTACAACCATCATCCAGCTTAAGGTTACTCTTGCATTAGAGTAACAATTTCAACACTTCTCCGTATCATATAATGAAAAATGTCTTATTTAACATATAAAAAGACAAAAATGAGACCCAGATTGCTTGTAAATGGTAAAACAGGTTTTCTCTGTTTAAGTAAAACATTTTTTTCTGGACTTGTCAGTTTTAAGTTTCAGTTTTGTTAGTGTAGTATTTATGATTTCTAGATCAGTTCCGCATGATATTCTTTTTTAGCCTGTCTCTAAGAGCAACAATTGTTCTTGAAGTACTTCAAAATAAGGTGCATTTATGAGCTGCTTTTCATTTGTGAACCTCGCTGCACTTGTGTGTGGATTTGTGAGACTCCCCTGACGTGCTTAGATTCACAAATGCATTTTTTTTCAACAGGGAAATGCCTGTAGCCAATCAGATGTCTCTCCCCAGTTCAGCCAATCGCAGGAGCGTAGATTAGAGAGTGTGTTTTAATCAAGCAGCAACCTCCGGTCTGAAAATATGAGACGATGCGAAAGTGCTAAAGTCTGCTGTTCCTCGAGTGTCCGCTTGAGGCTGGCTCCAGAAGTACCTGAAGTCACAAACACACCAAGCCAAAAAAAGCCGTTTTCACGGCCAAAATAAGCTCATTTACAGCCTGGTACAAAGAATGTCTCCCGTTTGAATCACAAATTTCACTAACGGCACGCACTGTGGGGGGGGGGGGGGGGGGGTTGAATTTTTTTTTAACTCGACAGTTTCCACAATATTAAGATCGTCAGTTCGTCCAATCAGAGGCACAGCTCAGATCACGTGACTGTGGAGCGTCCTATGGTTGTTACTGTGGAGACTCACAGCCTGCCTCATTTCCAATATGGCCGCGCCGACCGTTTGGCTTCAAAAGTCCGTTTCAGTAGGTGTATATATGTTAAATTATATGTATAACTTTAAATATCTATCTATCTATCTATCTATCTATCTATCTATCTATCTATCTATCTATCTATATATATATATATATATATATATATATATATATATATATATATATATATATGGATGGATGGATAGATATTTAATTTCTATTATTCAGAGGAAAAAAAGTGAAAATTATGAGGAAAAAAATAATCCAAGAATTCTGACTTTAATTTCATAATCCTGACTTTTTTCTAAGAATAGTTATAAAAAGAATATCAGACCTTAGTTCTTTTCCCTCTCTGTGGCCCTCATCCTCTTCCATGCACCAGTGTAGATTGAGATGTTTTTTAAAAGTATGGCTCGTTGAAGATGCACTCTCAATTCCCTAGTTTGTAGACTAACTTTTCAAGCCTCTCTGCTGTGTTTAAGATGCTTTTATGGCTGATTAGGAGACATTTTCTGCTTGAGCCAGAAGAGCAGGAGACACGGAGGCTCAGGAGGGACTTAAGCCAGAGTGCGGGGCAGGAAACAGATGGCGCTGGTGGAGGGGGAGAAGAGACACAGAGCCTGGCCAGAGGATATTACAGTGAGCCTGGACACACTCATCCTCTCCCCCCTTCCTCCTGGGGGATTAATAAGCCCATCATGGCGGCTGCACATACAGAGAGCCACAGTGGACAGTGTGATAGTGGAGCCATTTTGTCTTCTAATGACTCACTCGGACTCTGTTATATGTGGAGACTGTGTCATTGTTGCAGATGTTACGATCCAGCTCAGAGCCCTTTGTCTTGTAATGGAGGGCAGAGGGAGAGAGTCAGGTAAAGGTGAGGCCTCCTGGGAGCACTTTAAAGAGGCTGCAGGTGTTCCTCTCTCTTCGTATTTTCACACCTGCTCAGCCAAACAGGTGGTGAGCTTTTATTTAGCATAAAACCAAAAAAGAGCACCCCGTGGATTCACCCGCTCCTGCTCAGCGGGACATTTTACCCTCCACCCCGACTGAAAGGACTTTCTCACAAAGGCAGGCGCTCCGTGTGGAGCTGCTGCTGCTGTGTGGGTATCGACTTTGTCTGGACCTGCCCTGGTGTTGGTGACATTTCTGGTATTCTCTCATCACCTCCAGGGTAGCTCAGGGCTCTCTGTAACCTTTGAGGCGCCAAGTGGTAGCCCACTGGAAGAGCTCACCTGACCTTTCTGAGTGCTGTCACAGTCGACACCCCACCACACACCAACACACACACACACACATCTCCCCCCTGAAACCATCTCTCCTGCACACTCTTTGTTGGCTCCTGGAGACTGGGTGTCTGGTGCTGACACAGTGGATCTGTTGCTGTCCTCGGCTCCCTGGAGAGCTGGCTGGCCTCAGCAGACTGTCTCTCAGTATAGGTTTGCAGATGAGGATGGCAGAGAAGAGCAGACAGTGCAACTTAGTCTCAATAGAGTGAAGACAGATGGTTTTACTGCAAATAGACTCAGGATTTTCTCTACTCGAAATTTGAAATCCGCCCCATACGGCTGCTTCGAGTGTTCCTCTGAACTGTACACAGAAAATATCCAGTTTATACATTTTACAACAGAAGTGATGCAGTCATATGTGTATGGCTTTTATTTCTTACATATAAGTGTGAGCAATTCAAGCCTGTGCTGCAAAAACAGACTCTAGTGACGAGAATTTCTGGGTAGCTCAGGGTACGATGCAGTATGTGTTTGACAACAATACTGATATCCGGTTGTCATAATCAATAAACTGTAGAAAAACAGTAGCAATGCATCAATTAAAGTCACAAGCAGCAATAAGTGGGCCATCACCAGACTTTGCCTGTTGAGACAAGAGATCCAGAGTAGAGCTGTGATTTTAAATCACAGAGTAAAACACATGACTTCCTGTTGACAGTAGGGGGCGCTGTAGTTTAAGGTGAAACATGGCAGATGTGTTCAGGATGTGACACCGAACTTGTGTGTGATTTTTGGTCAAGATTCAATATTGTAAATGAAAGCTTTATTTTTGCGAAAACATTGCCAACTTTGGCGAACTCCTCTGGCCACACCAGTTTACAAAAAAATCCTTTGATAACTTTTAATCCTCAATGTGTCTAGTATACGCCATAAATATTTGAAGTTGACCAGAACTGCCGGACAAGTTTGATTTAATACATACCCTATAAATCATCAAAATCAGACATTTAACTGCAATTTCCAAACTTTCTGTTTGGCCTCGACTATAAGCGTAAGTAACTTTTATGTAGGTTTTGGTATGATGGTTATGCACAGCAAATATCAGACCTGTAGCTCAAAGTAGCCTAAGGGGCTGCAGTTTTAACTCACTAGGGGGAGCTGTGGAGCACACATCGGCATGAAAACCCTGGAGTGGTAAATTTTTCACCATGACTGAATTTTGTGGCTAAGGTGCATTTGCATATAAGTCAAGCTGAAGGCCAACAATTTGGGGTTCAGTGGCATAAGAAAGAAGGAAAGAAAGAAAGAAAGAAAGAAAGAAAGAAAGAAAGAAAGAAAGAAAGAAAGAAAGAAAGAAAGAAAGAAAGAGAAAGAAAAAAAAAAAGAATGTATATGGTCAGCAATAAGACTCAGGTAGGCTGTTAGCTCAGTTGGTACTAAGGGGCCCAAGCTGTTCAGTTCAGTTTGTCTGTTTTACGGCATTTCATGGCACTTCCCTTGACTAAAGTGCTACAAGTCCCCAAGTTACCGAATCATACTGTCCAACTTTTGGTACCCTTCTGTGGGGGTTCCAGACATACATATCAGACCCCAGAAGGTGGAGCTAGAAACACTTTAGTCTGTTGGTCAAAAAGAATTGTCTCTTCCCATGTGACAGCAATTATCAAGAACAACACATAACCCCGCCATGTCCATGTTAAATCTCCAATCCACTTTCTGATGACAACCCTTTTTTTATGGAAATGGAGTCACAAAACTATTTACTGTGTCCCGTTTTTCTTCTTCGTTGGATTTATTAGAAGGGTACATGGTGTCGTGCTGCCAAGAAGCTGATGCGGCTGTTGGCATCCAGCTTACATACCCCCTAGCAAGAAGGGCACAGTTTGGCTGTGGAAACGCAAACAGGATCAGGCTTTACTGATCTTACCTGTACCAACCTGTACTGATCCATACTGGACCTCCCCTTACACCATTACATCAGTTTCGATGGGCCCATGTGGATTGTAGGCTCAGTTTCTTAGCTGACAGGAGGGTCATTTGGTGTGTGGTCTTCAGCTGCTGTAGCCTGTCTGTCTCAAGGTTGGACCTGTTGTGTGTTCAGATATGGTCTTCTGTAGACCTCGTTTGGATCCAGTGGTTCTTTGAGTTACTGTTGTCTTTCTATCATCTCCAACCAGTCTGTCCATTCCCCTCTGACCTCTGGACTCAACAAGACCTTTAGTCCCAGAGAACTGCTGCTCACTGGATATTTACTCTGTCTGGGTCCATTCTCTGTGAACCCTGGAGATGGTTGTGGGTTGAAATCCCAGGAGATCAGTTTGTCAGAATTTCATACCAACAACCATGCCACGTTCAGAGTCTCTTAAATCACATTTCTTCTCTGTTCTGATGCTCAGTTTGAACTCCTGCAGCTCGTGATAAGCTGATTATATACTTGCATTAATGAGAAGTTGAACAGGTGTATCCTGTGTATCATTCCTTGTCCAAATTTTTCCAAACCCATCCTCGTGTCCTAAATGAGGATAAACTCCCTGAAGTAATCAAAGTCATGCTGCCTGCTGCATAAATGCTCTTCTCTCTGGTGTTAACAGCTTCATTAAGCCCTGATTGAGCAATTAAATTGCATTTTGATTTTCCTGGAAAACCCTGTTTTTAAATCCCAACTTCACTTTCCAACATGAGAACACGACGATACGTTTATTCAGACCTCTTCCTTGTCTCAAAGTCAGCTCTTTCAAGGATAAACATGAACTTTCCTTAACTGATCCGCTCATTTCATAAACAGAAATTATCCAGGACTGCTCTACTTTCCAATCTGTGTATGCAGAGTCGTGTTTGTGCAGCAGTGGGGGGATTATAGCAGGATGCCTCCTCTGGAAGGTGCCTTAATCCTGCTCCCAGCCGGCAGATTAGAAGCCCCTTGCTTTTTGAAGATTTTTCTCAATATTAGCTCCTTCCCCCGGCATGTAAACACATTTCAGCACTGATTAGCCCAGAAACACTGCCTCAGACCCCCTGACAGGAAGAAAACACAGTCCCTGTGAGACATGAAAAGCTTTGCTACATTCATATATGCATGTCTGCACTGTCTCTCAGGGCAGTGCGCTGGAGCTTGTGTTAATGTAGGAATATTTGCCGCTTCATAGCCTGCTAGCACATAGTCGTCTCTGACAGATGGCCGGGGGAGATGTGGAAATCTGAGCAGGCCGAAAAAAAGGTGGGATGTCCATCTCGGCATTATGCTTTGTCTCATGTTATCTCCCTTTTGGCATGACCCAGGCGCTTCACGCATGGCCGCTGAGATGGGAGTGTGGAGGATTGAGATGTAAAAGTGCTTAGAGGGGTGAGAGCAGCGCAGCAGAGGAGGGAGGAGTGACCCGTCTCACCTTGACAGTTTGAAACGATGCTGCTAAAACATATTTGTTCAACTCCTCCATCCAGCTGCAGGGCGGACAGGTGTGTGCATGTATGTACTTGTGCGCCTCTCTGCGTGTGTCTCCGACGCAGTGAAGTGTGTGAGGAGCCAATGACAGATGGTCATCACCACCGTCAGTGACATATCTGTCAGAGTGTCCTACTCCCCACCTCTCTCATTTTCTGTTTTTTTTTATCCACAGGATTATTTTTTTTATCTTGTGATACGGGGATCGAGGTTACAGAAGTTCAGAGATGATTGAGGTGAGCAGGCCTTCATCAATCAATCAGCCAATCAGCTTCTCCTTCACATCTCTTCTGCTTGACATTCCCTCCCCGTCTTCTACAGTTTCTGTTTTCAGTCAGTCGATATCTACAGCCTGTCTGCACACTGCAAAAAGTCAGTTCTTTAACATTGAGGGGTGGGAAATAAAGCAGTAAAGTGGTGTATGTTTTATTCAGAACGGATGATTTTCCTTTCAGAAAAGTAAGAAAATTCAGTCGCAAAAACCCACATCCTCAAACAAGAAGAGCAGCAGAGAAACTGGTTCATTCTCTTATACAAAGACTGGATCAAATAATTTTTTATCTCATAATGTAGAGGAATGGGCCTCAGTAGATCTGGTTTTACATAACTATAGAAAATATCCAGCAGCGCTAAACTAAAAATAAGCTCCTGTGGATCAGGAGGAGGAGTCATTTTTCTTAATATGTGGGATGTTTGCTTCAATCTAGCATCAAATGTTAATTGGCATCTTGAATTTAAAGAAAAAAAAACATTTTGTGCTTAAAATAAATATGAAGTCTGTGATAAAGACAGAAATGGTTCAACTCGAAAACAGGGCTAGAGGAGGTAGTTGGAGACAAATTGAGGATTAATAACGAATGACTCAGAATTATACAAAAAACAAACGTATAAGGAAATCCAAAGTACAACCAAGTCCATTAACAAAAGGGCCATTCCACCAAATCAGACAGAGGCTGAAATAAGGGTTTTGAAAAACACCAGTGTGAAAGGAAAAAAATGTTTTATTGAGCTGTGAATCATGTAAAACCCACACCAGAAAACTCCTCCTGCTAAAAAGACTATCTGACCAAACAAATGATCAGTGTGTATGCTGTGATGTGTTATATTTTATCTCAGATTTCATGTTTGCAGAACTCTGATCCCTCATTGGCTGTTTGATTTACAGTATTTGTCCAGTCTGAAGCTTTACATTTTATATTTGGTGAGCTTTGGTTCAGTTGAATCTATGCGTCTTCTAGTTAATCAGTGTGTGTCTGCTCTCCGTGAAGAGAAACCATCCTCATCCTGACAGACAGCGTCACCAACCAGGGACCAGAAATATCAGGAAAGATGACAGAACCCTTCTGCAATCACTCTCCTGTGGTGCAGCCCCGGACTGCGTTCCTGATATGTCAGCAATCTGTGCTGCCGTCCCAGTGGACGCCTTCCATCCCCCATCTCCACATCTAGAGCAGAAATAGACGTGTGCAGTGGGAATGTAGAGGAAAATACTGTGCGGTGAATAATCAGAGGATGGAGGTGTTTTTTTGTTTTTTTTTTGTGTTAGTGTGTTTTGTGTGAGAGGGGACAGGGCAGTGTCAGGTGACTCAGTGTTCTGCCTCTGAAAGCTTCCATCGCTGCCACTTGTTCTCCTCTCACATCAGCCTCTGTTCTGTTATTGATGCTGAAGCTGAAGCTGAAGCTGAAGCGTGTAAACATCACAGCAGACATCTCTGATTGACACACACATGCAGATCATACCTGAGTTTATTTTTATAGATCATTGCCTCCACACGCCTCCACACGCAGCTGACCGTGAAATAGAAACCTTAACACTTCAAGGTCAAACTGAATCTCACATACAGATATCAGCATGGTTCTATTTTGCGCATTCTTTGCATTTCTTACGTTTGTTTTTATATACAGGAAATATAACAAATCAGAAAAAAGTGGTCTGTGGGGGCATGTGCTATATTATGCTTTATTTGGTCCCTGTGGTGCCCCATAGTAGCTTTATATGGTTAATATATGGTTGATAAATCTCTTTTTTTCCCCCTGGTGTTTTCAAAAACCCTCATTTCAGCCTCTCTCTGAAACACTTCATATTAGCTGCTGTCTCTTTAAGGCTCCACACACCCCCTTCACTCTGATTGGCCTAATAGGAGGGACCTTTCTGATCAGTTTACAGACAGATCCAAGGATCCAACATATAAGTAGAGGTTTGAAAACCTGACCAGTAGGGCTGCCACATACGATTATTTTGATTATCAACTAGTCACCGATTATTTTTTGTGATTAGTCGACTATTCGGATCATACATAAATTGCAGCTTATTGCACCAGCATACAGCTAACATCATTAGCTTCCAGCTTCAAGTGTTTAAGGTATGTGCTAACTAAAAATGAAGACAGTTAATATCATAGTTCATTCAGCTTTTAATGAACTTTGCAGCTTGTAGCAGCATTTCTGACATTTTTTTAATGTACCAATTTTCTATTGAAACATGACATCGCTATTAAGTAGGTAGCTCCCTGTTGACGTTAATGTTAGCAGCTAACTAGCCAATTAGCTTACCGAGATTGTCATTCTTCGTCAGAAAATAAATCAGCCACGGCGTGCTGTCTTTTCAGATGCTCGTGCATCGCCGTCGTACTGTCATGGAAGGACATTTCTGCTTTGCAGATTTTCCATTGCACACTTTTCTCCTTTATTTTGGAAAAATGCTCCCAAACTTTCGAGCTCTGTTGCCGGCTAGCCATGATACTGTTGGGCATAACTTTTCCAGTGACATCACGGGTTACCCTGGTTACCACTTCTGCGCGTATGCGTCAAGGACAGAACGGAAGACGAGACAGGTGAAAGTACAGCGGCAGTTTTGAGGGAAAAATAAAGTATAAAAAAATATTAAAACGATGACGTCGATTATTAAATAAGTCGCCGAAGAATTTGATCGTCGACGTCATCGTGACTAGTCGACTAATCTTGGCAGCCCTACTGAACATCCAGAATTTTTACTTTGAATCCATGTTTAGAATATGGGAAAGAATAATACCCCCTCTTTAAGTTTGGGATATATGCAAAGTGTATCTGTCTTCATTACAAAATGTAAAAGGTCTGGTGAAAATTTGAACAGATTTTTGTTTTTGTGTTGAGTATTTAATCATCAGAAGGAGGCATTCATTGTGTACTCTTATAGAAAATAGTCACTTGAGTATTAAGGTGTTAGACCGACCTGCAGCAGAGGGTTAGCCAATGACTGGCCTGCTTTTCCTGGTCATGGTTGCTGCATGCTGATTGGTTGATTTGAATAATATAATTATAGGTAAAACCTGCACTTGTTTTATTTCTTGATGAGTCCTGAGTTCGGTCTCTTCTGGCTTCATGAAATGAGAACTTATTGATTGATCGATCTTCCTAAGAAGACCAGACGACGTGTTGAAAAGCAGCACGGCCTCGGTGCCACTGTATGGATTTTTTAAAAATATATTTTTGATCTTCGGTTTAAAAAGCCCACTTTGGCTCCTTGTTAAAAGTGCGCAGACTCTGAGAGGCTGCTGCTATGAGGCCGTAGTTTTCAATCTTCATCGTCATCAAACAGTCAAATAGATTCCAGCTGCAGCTTCATTCAAACAGCCTGTGCTGGTCTCCACAGGCACACAGAGCAGAACAGCCTGTAATAGACTGACATTTCACCCTGTGTCTCTCCCCCCTCCAGGATGGAATGAATCCTCGGCTGCGTGCTCGATTTATAAAGGTGCTACTGTCCAAATTAATTTGAAATGGATTGTGGGGGTTGCCTTGGAGACACACTGCACTGTAACTCACCTGAGCTGTCAGAGGAAAGGCCGCCTGTGCGTTTTTAAGAAATGAAATAGTCATTTGACTGTAGGTTGCTGTGCAGAGGGTGAATAATAAAAAGGAAATAGTTAGGATTTGTCATCTCTACTGAATTGTCAGAGCGTATGTATCCACAAAGCAGAGAGGCTGTTCGCTCAGTCACATAACAGAGTGTTACTTTAATTCTTTAAAAAGGCCCAGAAACAGCAAACAGAGCTTTTCTTACAGACACTGGATCCTCCTGCTCCACAGAAGTCCAAAGTCAGACCTGTTTCTTATTTCATGTTATAAAAGTTTGACCCTCTGGTCTCTCCTTCCTGTGGTGTGTGGGGATTGTTACACACTTTTTAGGGGGGCTGACCCCCACACCTACAAATGATCATTGACGCATATCCCTAACTAGTTTTTTTTTTTTTTTTTTTTTTTTTGGAAACAGCAGGGATTTCTTTACCTTATTGATTTAAAGTAAAGTAAATCACAAATAGTTTAAACTAGACCTATTTCTTTACTTAGTTCACAGAGGGAAATGTGTCTGGTATGATTAATTACTGTAAAACAATAAATACATCAATGTTTTACATTTTAATCTAGGGTTAATTCTTCTTAACCTTATCGTACCTGGAAAAAAAAATCCATTTATGATAAAAGTACACAAACAAGATTTAAATACCTGAAAAACAGCTTATTTTATCTTCTACTTTCTGAAATGTTATGTGGTGTAAAACATAAATTATTAACTATTATTAATGTTTATAGAATCTCTGTACATTGTTACTGTTGAGAAATTGAGGGGTTAACAGGTAGATTCAAAAACTGTGTGTGTTCAGTGTGTTAACAGTCGTCATTGATGTCCAGGCAGCTGGAAACACAAGATTCAAAATAAAGTTTTATTTCCAAACTCAAAGTCCATGAAACAGAAATCCAACTCAAAAATTCAAAAAAATAAAAATAATAAAACAGGGAACACTAAAGACTTAACTATGAAACAAGAAGACACACGAAGGGAAACAACATCAGGATCACACTGGAGGAACACTGGGAGCTAACACAAACACAAAACCAGATCATCACACAGTGATATCTCAAAACCTGGTCTGAGTTTTTGGTAATAAAGAACTGTTTAAATATTTAGTTTGCGTTTATAAAACAACTAAAAGCCACAAAATATTTATCTCCCAAGATGCTGTCTTCAGAATACTTGTTTTTGGTTACCAGCAGTCAAAAATTCAACCAGTGAGATGACAAACACAACTTTTCAGCACCTGCAACAAACAAGTAGATCCTGACTAATATGGGGTTTTGGGGCTAATGCTGATAATGATATTTGAGGGAACAAAAAAAGGTATACCCAATGCATCATATCTGATATATTAGCCAATACATCATATAAGAACATTGAAATGTACTCTACATGAACACTAATCTTATAATACCCAAAATATGATTCAAGACAAAGAAGCAGCATATGACAAAATGATAAATTAAACCAACTCAGATAAAAAAAAAAAAAAATATATATATATATTTTTAAATGCTTGGCAACAGAGCGACAGAATCTCCACACAGCGAAGAAGTTAATACACCAGTTCCATATTGACTGATGATTAAATGTTAATACACTTTAATCGGTCAGGCTCCAATCAGAAGTTCGGCTTTCTCTTTCTAAAGAACGACTTTTTCAATGATAAAATGTTACTTTTTTTTATCCCTTGATTTGTGATTTCTTTTGCTATATGGAGTACTCCAAAAACATGCTTCTCAAGTTGACTGGGCACTCTAAAGCTTCTAGCCCTGTGACAGGCTGGAGACCTGTCCAGGGTAGACCCACCTTTCCAGCCAATGACAGCTGAGATAGGCTCGAGTGACCCTGAAAGAGAAAAGCAGTTCTGATAATTGATGGCTGGATGTTGAAGCTCCTCTGTCAGTCATCTGTTTAACTCTTGATCATTGCAGACCGTGTCGGCTTGAAGCAGTTTTGTTTGTTTTTTTTACAGTGAAAGGTCTGCAGCCTCTCACTGTACTCTTTCTTGCCAGGAGGCTCCCAGCAAGTGCAGGCTAAAAGCCTCTTTACATAACATGGATTGACATGATGTTAAGCTGCTCGGTAGGTGATTGAGAAAAATGTTTGGTCAGCATCAGACACAGACTCTGGGCTTCACATGAAAAGAGTACCCAGCACTGGGTCAGAACTTTCTACACCAGAAAGGAAACTGGTCAGCTGGTCATTGGTCAGTTGGTTTTCCATCCTGCTTTTGGGCTGAGCAGAACTGAGCAGGATATTTTTAATCACCAAACTATTTATTTTTCGCTCTCAGGTAAAAATGTCTGCTTTACTACTGCAAATTCCTGCATCTCATATGATCTGAAATAAACATGTTAATGTAAAAAATCTCGGGAGATCACCTCAGCACAACAAGGCATCATGTTTCACCTGGTAGGAATTCATATCACTTTCATAAAGATTAAAATGCTTCTATGGTTCCCAAAAGAGGACTGCAGTTTTGTTCCTGTGGCTGTCTGTGTCAGTGTGAGGCTGGAAGAGAGCTATCAGTCAAGAGGTCACACCTGATCAAATTAGCCCTGACATTGCTCCCTTAACCCCCCCCCCCCCCCCCCCCCCCCTTCTTTCCCCTCTGCAGCTGAGCCAGCAGCATGATCTACCACCACAGTTTACAAACAGGAAGTGTTGTGCTCAAGGCTAATTAGCTGAATGCAGAGGCTCTGAGATGTGACGCTTTGAGTTTTTGTCACTTTGCAGTTTTGTTTCATGGTTCCATGTAAAGTTACACCTTCAAATGTTTATGTTCATTCTCATATACTCATCCTTTTATCAGCCGAATCAGACCATAACCTGGTCCCGTCAGGTTAGCTTTGCTAAGCGAGTTAGCTTAGAGATCTAGCTAGGTTAAAAGAGAGCTAGTTTAGTTACACTAATAAACAAACTGATTTGCCTTCTCATTCTGGTCTCTGGCACCCTCACACTTTTATTTTGAAGTTTGTTTGTTTGTTTGTTTGTTTTTAGGTGGGGTGAGGGGGCAATTTCTGCTGAATTCAGGTTAAGAAAGCTTCTTACTGCTTGTAGAGCTTCATGCTTCACTTTAGGGCTTACTTGAGGGTGACCATATGTCCTTTTTTTTACCCCAACGTGTCCTGTAGTAAAATTATGTCTGATGGGATTTAATAAAATTCCCTAAAATATCCGGGTTTTGCTCAGCTTGTTCTACAGACCATTAATATTTAAAATCAAGTGCTGCACTGGGCCACTGGCATTATTGTGATGTTCCTACCTGTCAGGCCGTTCCTTCTCTCAGATCAAAACAGAAAACAGCTCTGACTGCCTGCACTGCGCTAAAAGACAGAAAAAAAAGTGAAGGGAATCAAAACTGAAGAACAAGCTACCACTCATTATCTTTTTCTGAAATTTTAAACCATTGTTTATATTTTTACATTAGCCTAAATAAAAAAAAAATGGATGAACTCTCTTTTTGTTTGTTTACAAAAAACCCCACTGAAGAATACCTCTTTTTTTTCCTTTTGTTTAACTAAGATTTTGAGGCCTTACCAATATTGTTTGCACAAGAGAAACATGTTTCTGAGCAAAGGGCTGCCTCTCTTTCTTTTTCTTTTTATTTAAGCATGTTGTGAAACATTATATATGTTTACGTTATAGAAATTTTTAATGAATATATTATTTATAAAGCTACTTTGTCCTCTTTGAGTATTTTTTTGTGGACAGCATCTCCAAGAGGCCATGTAGGGGGTCCTTTTTTGGGGTGTTCAGAATATGGTCACCTTAGCTTATTATTTATGAGCCTTAGATCACATGTCCAGTTGGTCCCACTACATTTTCTGCTGTCTTACAGGGATTTTAAGCCTATTATATTATACTTATATAGATACATGTTCTAGCCCTGCGATTGAAGGGCGACCACTCCAGGGTGCACCCTGCCTCTCACCCTAAGTCAGCTGGGATAGGCTCCAGCCACCTGCAACCCTGAATAGGATAAGCGGTATAGAAGATGAATGAAGATACATGTTCTCATTTATCTTAAAAGATCTATTACAAGGAAGGATAGAGAGGACATGTCAGAGGAGGTGAAGTGTACAATGATTCTGGAAATATTAAAACACGATCCAACTCTGCAGACCAGTCACAGGGCTTGTGGTCCGCCTCATTCTGACTTGCAGTTAATTTTGGGAAAATTTGCAAAAGGTTACACAGATCTATTCTATGGAAAAACAAGACAAATTCAGTCACTTCAGACAGAGTTAAAAACAAGGACACAAGACCGAAGACAGGAGACAGAAATATCACAAATCACAATCAAATTAATCCGTCGACTTATAGCATACTGTACTGTAGAATCCTAACTGGCTCAGTGGTTCTTATTTAGCCTTCAGCTTTAAATTTAACGTTACCCTTAAAAACTCAAAGCAAGAGATTAAATTGTAGGATGGTAATTATCACTACATCATTTGAATCATAGAATGTAAAAATGAATGGACGTCATCTCGCTTAGCTTGAAGTTAGGTTGCCACAAAAACTGCTCCCCCTGGTGTCTGGCTGCAGTAGAGGTCAAAAACGCTGTCTCCACATTTATTCCAGATAAAATTAATTCACCTCATAGAAATGTTTCTCACATCCGTTATTTTCAGGTCTCGTTATCCATGTTAAGTTTGCACTATTTAGTTCCTTCTTGCTTATTATTTGTAATAATGTCTCCCCTCTTATTTGAGAAATCTTCACTTCCTGCCCTGTTCAAGGAAACTTTTGTGAGTCCCAGCAAACTTGTCTTTCATGTTCTATAAAAACTCCTCCCAAGATTTACTCACTGTCATGGCGAGCACAATTGGAGAAACACTGTGGTAAGATGCATCAGGAAGGAGAGTTAAGAGGAGATTAGGCTTTGAAACAAAATAAACAAAAAACAAAACAAAACAAAAAAGTTGACGAACAACTTTTTCAGGTAACTTACTTTTTGTCATTTGAATCCACTCAGGTTCCCTGCTGTGCAGACTCTGCTCAATGACGATGCCTCTGACGGGGATATTTTAGCTTCATAACAGTATAATGGTAAAAAGCTGAGCCACACCATCCATTCTATGAACAATCTGTGAAAGAGGAGAAAGGGAAGAAATGAGGAGAAAAATATGAAGTCTGTCAGAATGAAATAACGAAGAAGCGATGGCAGACAAATTACACTCCACCTGAAGCTGTGCACCTGCTCATAAAGCAGTCAGCCGAAATGCTTAGTGTGCATAATTTGTGGTTAACAGTCTAAAAGTTGCAAACACAGATGTCTCTCAGGTAAATAAAGTTGTTTATGCTCGACTCATCCAAAGTGCTGATGGTTGAGTTCTGCTGATGAACCTTCACACTCTTTTTGTAAGAAGATCATTGTGGCTGTATTCCTCCTCATCACTGCGCTGTCTCACACGCCCTCTAATTGAGAGGAAATGCAGGTTCGGCTTGTTAGACATCAGTGTTATCCTTCTGCAGCAGCTTGTAGATGTTCCAGATGTCTCGGCGTTGCTACAGCCTCTTCCTTCGCTTGCTGAGCATCTTCCTGTGTGTATCTGTATCCATCTCACCGGCTCATCTCACTGTTATCCAATTAACTTACCATCCGAGCAGCGCCATCAGCTCCCAGCATGTCAGCCTCGGCTCTCACAGTTGTTAGTTATTTTTAAAAGGCGCTGTGTAAAATGCTCCTGTCAATACAACTCCAACAACACAGCGAAGAGCTGCATTGTGACGGTGTTTTCATATGAGGAGGATGTTTTTACTCTCTGTCTGATGCAGCGTCTCCTCTTGAAATAGTTTTCTTTCTCATTAAACTGCTGTCTTGTGCAGCAGCTGCCTGTAACACTTTTTTTTCTTCGTTTTTGTCTCTCATGTGTGATCTCTGGCTTCTTTAACTCATTACGACTCAAAAATATGCTCTTTCCCTTTATCAAGTGCAGCCCGGGAGACTGTTGTGGCACCATAAGTCGTGTTTGTTCGACTTTGTATCAACAACCTACGGAAAAATGCAGCCTCAACCTTCTTAATACCTGCTTTTAACTCCTTTTGTGTATCTGCTCTAACCTGAGTGCTGCTGTGAAGTGTTTGAGGCTGTAAGGTTGGAGAGCGCTGGACTGACAGCTGTGGGCACATGACTCCTCTAAGGCCTGATTCACCCTCAGAGCAACAGCCACTGGGGCATCTGAGTGTGTGTGTGTGTGTGTGTGTGTGTGTGTAAGAGGAAATACATTTCAATTACAGAGCTCCAGGATTAAATCCATCTACATAAAGCTCATTGATTAGATTCAATAAATCATCCATAATGATAGAGACAAAAAAAATCCATCACTCTGTGCAGCATGCTGTTTTACTGCTTGGGTGTGTTTTTCTTTTTTTTTTCTTTTTTTTCTTGGCTCAAAAGAAAAAAGCTTTTTTTTTTTTTTTTTTTTTTACAGCTTCTCTCAAAAGCCAACTTGAGACGCATTACATGTCTGAAGAAGAGAATCGTTTGATTTGCAGTCGTGGTTCTCAGCAGACACTGCAGCTTAACATTTATTATTACATCACTATAGCAACCGGAGCACAGAATTGAATGAGTAAGCATTAGAAAAGGCACACAGCGGACGCTGTTCGAACACACACATACACACACATACAGAGAGAGAGAGAGAGAGAAAGAGAGAGTTATTGTGGATATTGTAAATTGCAATTTGAGTAAAGTGATAAATCATCTGCTTTCTCTACCCGTGATTGTTGATTTTTAAGTGATTTTTTTAATCTCTTCTTTTAAAATCGATCACGAGTAAAGCTCACAGAGAGTTTATAAACAGGGTGTTGAATCTCAGCCTTTTTCTTGGAGTTTCTCGTGTCTTGACGGTCGGCCAGGTGAGGCCCTGAATCCTACAGGCTAAACTTACTGAACTACTGAACTGTTCTGTTAAAACTATGTCACTCAAGCAGAGAAAAACACACGAGGAGTCCAATCATCAGAAGAGACAGCTGAATCCGAGATACTTAATTTAAAGCAAACATATCTGAACAAAGCACATGAGTCGAGAGCTTCTGCAGATCACTCCAAGCAACTGAAAACATGAACAACAAATATCATTTTTATAACCCAGAGGACGGTTATTTTCTCCTTGCTCCTGTCTCCGGATTGGTCGTCTCTGTCGAAAGACAAGTCTCCTTTAGGTTAGCTCCCTATATGGTGGGAAGCAGTGGCGGCTGCTGGTCAGTCAAGGAGGGGAAGCTCAATTTTTTTCTGGCCTACATCATAAATGTGTTTATTTATTTAAACGTAAATTCTACCCTCCGTTCCTTTTCAAGGAAAAGAGAGTGAATCTTTAAACACAACGCTTGTCGTATTTAAGAAAGGTAATCTCGCTGGGGATCGAAAAAGCCTCCGGATCAGTCCAGAACAACTGAATGTAGAAGTTAGAAAGTCTCCGGTAGAGAGTTTTACTTCAAGATCGCTGATTGGCTCATTTCACTGTCAATCAAAAAGGGATTCAGCCTCAGAAAGATCATCCAATCATCATGCAGAAGCTGAGCGTCCAGGCCAGCCCACTGCCTCATAGACCCCCAGAGACGCTGAGCGTCCGATGGGCGGGACAAAGCCCAGCGTTTATCCAATGACCGTCCAGTTTCCACAGTGGAACAACCCACTCTACCCTACACTGTTGAAGTCTGAAGACGCTCAGCGTCCGACTGTGTTAAAGCGCTCAGACGCTGCGGGGATGAATGAGAAGGAAGTGGCACCAGTTACCTGTGATAAGTAGCTGATTCAGAACAAAAGATGAAGGTATTCTAGCGCATATTTAGGCAATGAAATGTTCACACAGCAGAACATATCACCACTTTTTTAGGGACATTTTAGGGGAAGCTGAGCTTCCCTTGCAGTCTTAGAGCAATCGCCACTGGTGGGAAGATACTTCCTGATCGATGCAGGGGTTAAGAATAGAGACTGATTGCTGTGGTCCTACTGAAGAATCTGCTGTGAATCAAATTGAGCATTATTCAAAGGTGTCATCATGAGTTTGCTTATATACTTTATATTATATAAGATATTGCTTCTTCCGAGTCCAGCTGGTCATCTTTTGGTAGATCAGATGTCTGTGAGCCTCAGCATCGAGGCCTGGCCAGCCTCAACGGCGTCTCGCTGGGGCATAGATCAGCAGATTTATGGTTTTATTCTTCACTCTGAGAGACAACTGCAGACTGGGCATGTTGCACTTCAGCAAGCTGCACTCATCTTTCTCTGTGAAAAAATCTTCTACAAGGGCATAGTTGTTGTTTTTTTTCTGATAAACCTGACTGCTGCAGAGTTTTTCTCTGTCCCACCTCTAGCTGTGGAACTCTGGTTTTACTGGAGGATTTATTATGGTCCACTATAAGCTGTCTGACATGAGGTTTAGATCCATCTGTGACTTTAACATACAGGGTTTATAGGGGGGTGATGTGCTGCTTCTTTTTGGGGAAGGGGTTTGAAATGTTTTATTCCAGCCTGACTGGATCTCTAGACTAGGGATTGAGTGGCAACCTGCGGCCGCTGGAAGGGAAGCCTAAGCAGAACAGAAGTGCTAAAAACTGCAGTTCCTTGTGTCCACATCAGGCTAGCTGCTGGAGTTGGGAGAAAAAGACCTTTCACATAAGTATCAGGGTTTTTTGTTTTATGATTTAAAAAATTTATCTTTTTGTTAAAGAATCAGCTTCCCCTGAAAAAAGCTCCTGATATAGACATCATCATCATTCAACTTTACATGGGCTGGTGTTGATTAAGGGAAGTAAAATCCCCAAAATTGCCAATATTGAAGAATCGCAATTTAAATCGAATAGCATCGAATCAGGAAAAAGGCATATCGTTCCAGCCCTACCAGCTGTATAAGTATTGGAAACAATGTATGAGTAGGAGTCGGATTTTCAGATTTCATTGAAGGGTGTAATCTCTAGTCTTAAAATATGAGGCCAAGTGTGAAATTGTTGGAAATTGTAATTCATTAAGTGTCCACATGAGGCTGACTGCAGAAACACCACAAACCACATACATACTCATTTAAAACAGCAAAAAATAATCACATGGTTTACTGGCAGATTTCATGATCCTGTGTCAGATGTGTCACATAAAGTATTCTGGATGTTGAGTTGTTTTTTGAGTGTTTTTAGTCCTTTGAACAGGTGGGTTAGTTAGAATTTAGATTTCCTGTCAGTTTAGGCAAATGGTTACTTAACTCTCAGAGATCATGGATTTGGGGATCAGCTCATCCACATCCAGACACTTATTATCTGCTGACTGTCCGAAAAAAAGATGGCAGCCCTCTGTTTGCAGCATCAGCTCACAAAAGTGATCACATTTCACAAAGATTTATACAAAAGTAGATAAGTACATAAGAGCCTGCACTGCAGCTGTTTCATGGTGTTACAGTTTGGATGAAAACATGTATGTTAAATGTTTTCTATAAATCCAAAGGTGCCTGCCTTTCATCAGCTCAATCAACACAGATTGAACCAGTTATTTTTGATATCTATTGACAGAAGCTTCATTATGGAAAGCCAGTAATAAATTCTTACTAGCCCAACAAAGAAGTCATTTATAGGATATAATGAGCTCGAACACGTTAGAGAAAACAACACACCACCTAATTAGTCAGTGCATATGGACATGGCAGACAAGGCTGCAGCTATAAATAAGAGCAAGGTGTCTTCGTCAATATGCCAGATTTATACAGGCTGAAAACACTGTTGGCTGTGCTCCACTTGGAGTCTTGGGAGTCCAGCAGCAGATGTAAACAGCACTGTTAACCAGTCTGTAAGGCACAGAGCTGTGAATGAGTCTGCTGTAAACAGGACTGAGTTTTAGTTTACCATCAGCTGCTCTCTGCGTACTAGTCCTAAAATGCTTTTAAACTCTAACTGGGTTTAAAGTCTTCGGTGCATCTCCACCTCAATGATGAATTTTGGAGCTGCAGTCTGCATCAGGGATTGACTTGAGAATCTGATCAGATTATGGCACTTTGCGTGTTGTACTTTCAGGATAAATGGTCATATGAAAAGAATAATAGAATAGAAAATAAAAATAATTTGATTCTATTTTTCCACTTTCCTCCAATTTTCTTAGGCCCCCCTAGTGCCCTCTGGTGGCCCCCTAGGGGGCCACGGCCCCCACTTTGAAAACCACTGACCTAGAACAACATATGTACAGCACAATTTAGCCACAAGAAATATGTAAAGAACCAAAATACACGTATGTGTGTATGTGCGGAGACTGATAACATACAGGTAGAAAGTCTTCTGAAAGGGGGGGGGGCTAGCAGAGGTAGATAACGGGTAATGAAGGCCATAATTTGACACACACACTCACACACTAAATATATGATGAAAGTTTTATACTCTTTTGATGAGCACGTTCATAAATTATATTTAAATGTGTTGTAAAATTTACATTTCAAACTAAAAACAAGCAAATCACCCTCTCTTTTGATGTAAAAAGCTGTGCTGATTGTGTGCCTGCCACTCTGAAGTTAATGCTCACGGAAATTTAAATTAGGAGAAGTACATTTTCTTCGCTGTTAAAAGTTTGTTAGCTATGCTACATGTCAATCAATGAGGTGAAGCTCATTTTAAGCCTGTTTATACGCTCTCAGTGATCACCAGCGTGCATCTGGACACACTTGAGTGTGCTCCACAAAGAAGAGGAGTTAATTTAAAAATACATTAAAGAGCTCTGAGAGTCACTGGAGTATATTTCCATCCTGTCTGTTACACATTTGGACTTATGAAGAGCTCTTTAAACCATCAAAGAAGAAAAACCAACATGTCCTTGCCTCTCCTCTGCCAGCATTAGTGCACAGGGGGCTGTAATATATCACTGTCCGCTTTATTAACTACAGGGTTGTACAGAAGAATTCATGATGAATGCATTATTATATCAGAATTGTATGAGACTTTTGGGAAAAAGACTGAACTGTTAAAGAGTGAAATTTACATCAGAAATTACATTTTTATTTTTATTCTATTTTTTAATTTTTTTTTGGTCCGGTGAGATGATGTTAATCAAGCAGAGTGCTTCGGCTCCAAACTTCTAATTTCGCTCCTATAAAAGAGGAATGTCATGTTCTCTTTTGATTTTCAGGGAACATTTCAGGGTAAAAACATAAAGTGGGCGCTAGCTGCTGAGGAATTAATAACACAATGATGTGGTTCATTTCCCTGGAGCGAATTCACTGAGTGTCTGAATCCAGGGTGTAATTAAAGCGAGGTCTGAGCGGCCTGCGTGATGTCTGTTCTGCATAAAGCTCAGTGACAGTAGTGGAGGGCCGCTGGCTGCTGGTGATTACCATCCTAGAAAGGTGTAGGAAGCAAACCTGTATTAGAATCAGCCCTTTGGCTGCGCAGAGCAAAACAATCCCTCTGAAAACTCCTGTGAAGTTTGCTCCCTGCGGGAGTGAAGGAGGGGTATTGCTGAAAGTTCGGTTGGCGCTTTTGTTGTTCTTGGTGTGTTTGAAGGAAAGTGCTTGTTAAGTGGGATGAAAGCAGGTGCTGTTCTTGCAGAAGTGAAGCTGCTTTGTGCATCAGGGAGACGTCTCCGTAGTCCAGCTGTGATTGCAGTCCGCAAGAACGCGTGCGGCTAACTGACAGCCATCACTTTGTATCAGGAAGCTGATCGCTCTGCGCCTCAGAGAGCTCTGTCAATTAAAGAGAAGCAGAAGAAGCAGAAGAAGCAGAAGAGGCAGGTGGAAAAGAGGACAGCCTCATTTCTGTGAGCAGCAGTCTGCAGATTGGCTTCGGATTGCTGCAGGCACTGACTCCATTCAGCCACGTCTCTTTGACCGACTCAATCACCCGTACACGGCAGACAGGTGGATAAGAGAGAGATTTCATCCATATCAATAGCAGCTCTTCAAAGCTTACAGTGTAAAAGCATGATTAAATAGGAGGAGCACTGAGGGGGGTGTGAGAGAACCTTGATGCAGATAAAAAAAAAGGAGTGGACTCTGACTCCTGCAGACCCCCTGTGATGACTGTGTGTCTGTGCTTCCTGCTCCTTCAGTGTGAGGCTCTCGCTGTAACCCTCACCACTCCTCACTGAACTTTGAGGAGGAACCTCTGGCACTTTGAAGCTGCCCTTTGCCCAGAGTTGACTGACTTTTCAAATTGGATTTTCCTTTGAAGCTGTAATTGACGTTGGGGGCTAGAAGTGCTGCAGCATGTGTGCATTTCTGAAGTCTGATCTTTTTTTTTTTTTTTTTCTATTCTTCATCTTGAGCTGAGTGATTATTTCATGAACATGTTTATGGCTGTGTTGGTATTTGATAGGATCCTAACAGATAATTAAAAGCAATAAATGGTGAATTGAAAGCTTAGAAAGAAGAAAATGTGCGGAGTTGAGCTAAAGCTACTGGGAAAGAATTTTATGAAAGACGATAAAAAGTGAAGGTAGCATCAAGGGCCCTTAACCTTAAACTGACCAGCAAGGGGCGACTTCACTGGATGGACAAGCTTGTAATTGAGAACATGCATGTTTTAATGATAATGAATGTTTTTACCAAGCTTTCTCACTGATCCTTCAGGGGTGTGTAAGATGCTTAGTTCTGATTGGTCAAAACCATTGACAGAGGAAAAAAACCGCTCCCCCTGGTGACTGGCTGCAGTATAGGTCAAAACCCCCCATTCATTCTAGATGGGCTGTGGTCAAACTTTAAAACAATAATACACCTCATAGAAATGTTTCTCATATCTGTGTGCTGAGATATATGAAGATGTAAATGGGCTGCATTGTGTTCAGGTCCTCTTTTTTTCTGAAAAGTTTCTTTTTCATTACTCATTCGATGTTAAAAACAGGGTTTTACTTCAGGTTTAATGATGATTGACAGCTGCTGTTTTCAAGAAGAAGAGCCAAGAAGAGATTAGACTTTTATGAAGAAAAAAAAACAACCCATTTTTTTGTCACCTAGCTCCACTCAGATTCTCTTCCTTCGAGACTCTGGCTGCACAATGGCGGCACCTCTGACGGGGTTACTTTGGCTTGAAAACTGTAGAGAGGTAAAAGGTGGAGCTACCCTGTCCGTTCTTTACACAGTCTACAGTCAAAACCAGCGACGGCTATCAACGGTTATCTGAAATGGAAAGCCAGAAGTTACAACGCGGAGCCTGAAGCCTGAACACGGAAGAGCTAAAAACTGCAGTTCTTTGAGTGTCAGTTGGAGGTGCCACATACATACCAGGCAAAATTAAAAAATAGATAAATAAAAAACTTCACCAAAAATAAGCACATAAACAGTCTGGTACAAAAAATTGACTTCAGTCAGAATCACTCATTTCTGTATCTGCACACACTTTTTTTTTCTAACTTGGCAGTGTCCTTCAAAACTCCCCATCAGAAACAGACGGGTGATGTCACAGAGAGTATGTCCATTTATTATGCAGTCTATGGTAAAAATATTAGCTTCTGTTAGCGTCACGCTGGTAAACAATATGGTTAAAGCATTAATTTAGCATGCTAATTCAGCAAGCTAAACAACATGAGTGAGGGTGACTGATCTCTACAGAGAAACTTAAACCATCAGTGGTTGTGATGATAACAGCAGAGTTCAAAGGTCAAAGTAAATAATCAATGTTGGTTTTTTTGCCAGTGTTCTCATCCTTAACTAACAGCCAGGTAATGAGCAGGGTAATGTGTTGTTAGTAGGTAGATAGCAGAGATAGCATGTCTGCTCTTGTGTAAACTGATGTTATTCATTCTCCTCTCACCAAAACACATAATTAAAGGCACAATCAGCGGATTTCATTTTGTTTTGGGTCTGACAGGCATCTATTCATGACCTACACAGCTTATCCCAGTCTGAATCATGAGACCCTGGAGCTTCACCCAGCATTCAACGGTCACCCAGTCTGCCATCGAGCTGTGATGTAGGGACAGACAGGCGTACATTTCATTATTGTGACTGCTTGCAGAGAAGCGTTGGTTCTGAGTGAACTCTGTGAAGACCGTCAGTACGGATGGAGAAGCAGGGCAGGTTAACCTCCAGGTGGCTTTCTGACATTCAGAGTAAGAAAAAGAAAGAGAGGAAGATATTACAGGGAGGCAAATAACTTTTTATCTCCAGCCTGGAATGAAAGAAAGTGATTAGTTCTGTCTCTTCTGAACTCAGGTCCTCCTGTCCTCTGTGCTCTGTGCTGGGTGAGTCACCTGCAGAAGTTTCAGCTTTCAGGAAGCTCATTTTATGCCCCTGAGATTAACTTTGGAAAGAAAAGCAATTTATTGCCTCCAAATGCAATAAGACAGCATGCAGTGTTTTGTTACAGCCCGTCTCTCACTCCGCTCTCACAGGCATACTGTGGACAGATCAGAAAAAGTGCTCGGTCGACTGAAAGAACATTGAGGCTTAAAGAAGTGGAACAAAGGCCAGAGCTGTTGATGAAAAGCTGAAATGTAACTTGATGTGTAACTGCTGAGTAAGCAAGGAGGCCTGATCGAGGCTGAATCCATTAATACGCTCAGCGTGGACTTCTCTGAAATCATCTGGAGGAGAAAAGTGCAACCTTTTTGTTTTTGACTGGCTGACTGGCTTCAGCTCATGTCTGCTTCATCATAAGATGAGCTCTGTCTAATGTAAACAGCGTACTGCAGGGATGGACAGGTGAGGTTTTTTCTGCAGCTGAAGTGCTGCTGCGGTGGATTTAAAATGATGTTAGGAAGTAATGCACAGCTTTTATTAAGAGAATCCATTAAGAAATAAAGGTGGCGTGTCTCTTTTTGACGGAGGAAGCAGAATTCTTTATAAGTAAGTCATGAGAGAGGTTCAAATTTTGATATTCAGATATCAACTCTACTGTTTTTGAACTCAATTATGAACATTTTTTGATCAGTTTTGGTTAGAGGCTTCTCCTGATCAGATACTGAAATCAGATATCGGTTTGACATCAGCAAAAAACAAAAAACAAAAACGAGTATCAGATTATATCGGCCCGCATCTAAACCTCTGATCATACCTGCCAACACCTTAGACTGTATAATTAATGGACATAGTCTCTGCGACGTCACCCATCTGTTTCTGAAATGGATTTTTGAAGCAAAACGGTCGGCACGGCCATATTGGAAATGAGGCATGCTGTGAGTCTCCAAAGTCACGTGATCTGAGCTGTGCCTCTGATTGGATGAACTGGCGAGCTTAATATTGTGGAAACTGCAGAGGCAGAAAAAAATTCATCCCCCGTACAGTGTGTGCCGTTAGTGAAATTAGCGATTCAGACAGGAGACATTCTTTGTACCAGGCTGTTAATAAGCTTAAACACCTTTTTTTGTCTTGGTGTGTACGTGACTTCAGGTACTTCCGGAGCCAGCCTCAAGCGGACACTCGAGGAACAGCAGACTTTAGCACTTCCGCATTGCCTCATATTATCAGACTGGAGGTTGCCGCTTGGCCAACACTCACAATTTCTGTGGGACTCTCTCGCTTTTTAACCCTTTCCCCCTCTGAACTCCCGGTTTGAAATTTCTCCCGTTTTTTCACGTTGATACCAATTAAAACCTCTGGATCCCAAATCCAGATGAAATGACCGGCATTTACAAGCCATTTGTCTAATCCAAAAACAGAAAGAAAAATAATGCAATCGTCAGACTCTCAAGTTTCTGAAAGTACCCGAACGTATCACAAGTGATGTTAGCAATGATGTGTAAATAAATAATAAACTGTTCGCACAGCTACATTTTATAAAATACATAATGTAGGCGCTTTATTGCATTCAGCGAGCTCTGAATGATGGACATCCACCCTGTACTCACATTTGAATTTTGCCTGAGCTCATAGCATTTTAGGGCATCATACTGAGAACACAGTAAGTAAAAAAAAAACATCCAAAATTAAAAAAAAAAATGTTGTTTCTTTGAATGTTGTCCCCCAACAAATATTTTTCTTATGTGCCTTTGGTGGAGGGTACCTGAAAATGTGTTGTGTTTTATACACTACTTCCTCATTCTTTTTACAGTTTTTTAAAAATTTAATCAGAGGAAATCAGTTTCTGTTTTCCTTTTTTCCTAATGATTTATAGCTTTAAAATCTTGTCACATTGCATAAATACATAATTGAGTTACATCAGTCTATAGAGCATGAACAGCCATGGTTGTCCTGAATCTATAGAGGTGCAGGACTTCACTTTGCTGAGAAAAATGAGACTACAGAGAGTAAAAATGTGACAGAAGCAAAAAACACCAGAAACTGCTCAGATCTTGATGATCATAAGTAAATGATGATTCTCTTAATTCCTCATAAAGGACTTGAAGAGTTGTAGTCTGTAACTTCAGGTTACAACAATTAATCCACACAGAAGAAATGTCTGATAATCGTTATGTTATTGGTCGTGTTGGTTCAGCAGATGTTAACTCTCGTTCTGAAGCTGCTGAGGGGTGAACCAGCAGATCACAGCAGAAAACGTAGCAGCTGATGCAACATAGGGACTTAAACAAGTGTCTCCTGAAATGACCGCCTGTAAAATATTTAAAGCAGACCTTTGGTATCAAGGCAGCACGCCAGTAATGAGCAGGCATGTTGGACGTCTCCCTTTTCAGCATGAGCAGTGACATTCAGCTGAACAGTCTGGCTGAATGTTAGTTATTCACCGCCATGGGTGATTTTTTTTTTTTTTTTTACTCTCATTTACATTTTCAGACCTTCACCTTCAAACCTTTCCCCTTTTCACACCTCATCTTTTTCTCTGCTCCTTGTCTCTTTTTTTCTTTCCACTGAGAAGAAGAGCAAACCTTAACTCTGCTGTTATAGAATCCAAGCCACACATGAAAAACACTGAAACTGATGAGCAGATTTGAAATATCTCTGCTGGAACGATTTCTTGGATGGGTACATAGACGTCGGAACTAGGGGTGCAGGGAGTGTGGCTGCACCTCTGCTCCCCTACCCACAGCATTATGCTTTAAAAACAAAGAATCCAAATTTAACTCAGTTTGTCTGACTTATATTTATCTCTTTCATATAATAAATGCATAGATCTGCTTTTGATGTGATGTACAGCCTGCCTGACTACATCCATCCTGCAAACCTTGCAGCCCCAAACCCGCTCGGCTGGCTGTGCATCACTATGATGCAGGAGAGACAATCTTATTTGGCCATTATGAGCATTCATAGTGATCTGATTGATAAATGCGATGTTTTGGCCCCACTTTAAACATTCATTAGTTGGTCACCTGAAAGAAGGTCCACTTTTGGAAAAATGTAAAAGCCCTGATTTAGGAGTGCTACTTCCCTTTTTTCATTAATGTTGTTATGTTACAATGCTGTTCTACTCCTCAGATGACTTGATTTATTTTTCAATGATCATTTTCTCATTAAAAATGTTGTGTTCAACTAGTTTAGTCCTCTTATGCTATTATAAAATAGCTTAAAATCAAATCTTTAATCACTGATAAGTGCGCATCTTTCCCTCACGCTTCCTTATAAAAACCCATTCCCTGTACTTAACCATTCCCTTATCGATTCTTTACGTTACGCCAGAGCAGTCGGACCTTATGCCGACTATTCTGCCCTAGCTAGCTTAGCTTAGCAGATGGGTAACAGTTTCCCTAGAAAACTCTGATTCAGGGTTTTCAGCTTGAAGTTTGACTTGAGAAACTGTTAAACTGAACACACCAAGAAATGTTCATTACTCTCTCATAGAGATTCATATTCAATACATTTAACACGTTATACATATGATGAACTAAAAACCATATAGCAAACATAGCTCCAGCTTGATGCTAACGTAGATGGGAACTTGCATTTATACGCTAGCGGTTAGCATTCATCGATATAGCTTCGTTTTCAAACTAGAATTTACATTTTAATCACAGAAACATATCGCAGTGACTCTTTGTAAACAATACTGAAAACTCTAAATGTCAAAATAATAACAGAAAAATGTTTGTAAACAGGAAAAGAAAAGTTATGTTCAGGCTCATGGCTGACTTCAGCAAAACTACGGCAAGCTCAAGGTTCCAAACAACTCAAAAGCATTGCTATAACCACTCCCAGAGACTAGATGATCTATTTCAGTCAATAACTTATAACAGAACAATACATCGATATCACGTGACGTGAGATTTTTTACTTATTTTTATTTACTTCCAGAGAAATCCAGATCCAGTGACCAATTTTATATTTATTTACTTATAAACTTAATAAAATGACACAGAAAACCTGTGAAGCCAACTCTTTGGAGGAATTGATAACAGTGTTAGTTCCAAAACAATCTTGATAAACCATATAACTTCCACTTTGTTGCTTTTTGCTTCCATTAAAATTTGTGGAAATTGGGATATTTTTCATGCAGAAGAGAAAGATGAATACATTCAAATGATTTTGACACATGATCTTAATCTCTTATCTTTATTTACCTTGTCAAGAATTCCCCCTGTTGTTGCACGGAGGATGATGTGCTGTGATGCATGGCGTACCAGACTCTGTTTCTCCTCCATTACTGACCCCAGCCAACACATCGGGAGCAGTCCTGTGCTCATTGTTCCCCCTGAGACTCAGAGTTTGTGAGTTAGAGCAGAGTGAACGTAGCCAGGGAGGATATAAACCTGCTGAGGAGCCGAGGAGGGATTAAAATAAAGCAGAGTATGATCTCAGGGGAACAGAGCGGGGTGGACTGTTCTTTGCGCCGTTCTGCAGGTCAGGGTTTGTATTCTTCCAGAATGTCAACCCACAGCTGAACTATGTGCCAGGAGGAGCCCAGACATCACCTTACAGACAGCTGCATCTCTGTCTCCCTCTGAGGTGACTCACACTATTCTGTCTTTCTGTTGAAAATAGGGCACGGCAGATTTATTTCTGTCATGCTCCGTCTCTGAGGTTTCCACACTTTCTCCACCAGAGGCCACATTTTCCGCCCTCTTCTCTCCTCTCTCTTACCTCTTATTAGTTCAACGTCCGCGTTTAGTGGCTGTTACTCCCACATCTGCACATGAAGGAGTGGGGTTTATTTTTTATTTATTTTTATTTTTTATGCAGAGCTTCAAACAATGTTTGCAGCTCTTCAGTGAGGCTCCAGCTGCTGCTTCAGCCTCTTCTTTTCAACCTGTCAGGGTGTTAAAAACATCTCTCAGCTACTTCTGTGCTCACAGAGCACCAACAGAAAGGTAAGTGAGGCACTTTAAAGCAACTACTAACACTCAGCCTAACCCTGTGTCTCCTTTAGAAAGTCAGCCTCGCCTGGGCATGAATTCACCAAATCAGCGCAGCTGCTGTGTGAAAATGTGCCAGCATCTCTTCTGCTCTCTCTCTCTCTCGTGGTGTTAAGTATGGTCTCACTGCGACTCGCTAAATTACACAAGTACACATGGCAAAGCTTTGGTGAAAAAGAGTCTCGTATTTCAGAGTCAAGGATCCTTTGTTTGTACTTCAAATGAAGCTGTGCCGAGGTGAAGGCAAGAGTTATAATGATAACACTGATTTGACGCTCTTAAAGTCAAACAATACGGGAAAACAAAAGCAAAAATTGGATCCAAAACGAGCGCTTCCTGGAGAGGTGTGTTATGGTTTGTGTTTCTGCAGACAGCAGGTCTAATTCTCAGAACAACGTGATCATTTTAAGGTCGTCCGTCGTCACGTCGTCTCCACAGATATGAAAAGGGACCAGCTGACATTGCTGCAGCTCTCCTCCGTTCTCCATCTGTCTGCGAAAGACTTTCAGAGATTCTTCTGGGATACAAAAAAGAGACTTAAGGTTTATTAACGAAAACAGAGCAGTGTTAACAGACCTGTGGATGAGCAGAGTCAGCAGTGTACTACCTGTGACTGAGGGCAGAGCAGAGAGACACGCAGCAGGCAGGAAGGAGTCAACAGCAACAGAAAACAAATCACAGTCATGGATTCACAGCCTGTTAGAAAAAATCTGAAATAATCCTTTATTCATCATTTGACTGCTTTTTCTTTTTAACCTTTCTTGGAGCTTTCTCTCTCTCTCTCTCTCTCTCTCTCTCTCTCTCTCTCTCTCTCTCTCTCTCTCTCTCTCTATCATCATACTGATTTTATAAGTTCACCAATTTAAGAAGTCAGAGTTAAGGAACAGTTGTCTGGATGTTTGTTTTTTTTTTTTTTTTAACTCTGGAAACAGCATACAAATTGAAATCTAATCAATTGTTTATTCTAATTCTTACTAATTTGCCTTTTTTAGATTTAATATGAGCCACATTCACCTGACAAGTCCAGAAAAATATCATATTTTAAGATATTAAAAAACAAAAATGACACAAGGCAGACATATTGAGAGGGTAAAAGGAGTCTGCTAATGGGGTAAGAAAAATTTACGGGTCATTTTTGTCTTTTAATATGTTGAAGTAAAACATTATTCTGGCCTTTCCAGGTGAATGTGGCTCTTATCAAGACTAAAAGAAACATTTGTGCAAGAAAACAGACAAACACTTGTTTAGAGTTAAGTTTTTTCAGTGCTCAGTTTTGTTTCTTTGTTTTTTTTTTTGTTTTTGTTTTTTTTATTTTGGAATAGTCTCACACTGAAAACATTTGCAACAAAAACAAATGTTTCTGCTCCAGGGTCAGTGTTATTGGTGGGCCCACGTTCTCTTGTCCACCCACTTTTCAACAAGCCGACCCTTAAACTTTTCTTTGCAATAGAAAAGAAAAATATTCTTTTTGAATTTCTTTAACACTCTTACAGCGGGCTACAGCGCTACAGCTTTCTATTAATACAAAGCTTCAGCGGTGCAGCCTGCGGGTGCATTACAATGCTACTCTTTGGTCAGTACCATTGAGAGCAATCACAGGTAGATCTGTTTGATGCACAAAAACGTTATTAAAATTCGTACATATTAAAGGAAAAAAAGCATCCAGGTCTACTTTAATCCCCACAACATCAGCAGTTCATCAGTCAGTTGTTTTTATTTGTTTAAATAATGATCAGCTAACGTTTGTCACTTCAGACCCATCTGAAATTTGATTGCCCCACTCAAAACTGAAATCCTGGCTCCGTCCCTGCTCTGCTTTCGACATTTTTTTAACAGGAGCTGAAATATTCAGTGTTTCTTTCCCCCAGAAGACAAACTGGTCATGTGATTAAAACATTTGACATTTGCATTTATTTTATCAGACGGCTGAAGAGAGACAGGAAATGCAGAGAGTAGAGAGGGGAAGGTGATGTGCAGTAAGGGGTGAGGGCCAGCTGATGAAACTCAGCAAATGGGGAGCATACTTAGCCCACAAGAACCCAGACCCCAACCACACTGACTGCTCGAGTTGTGATGTATTTATCTTAATTTTATGTTTTTGTCCCTGTTTAGTCCAACAAATGAAAGAATCTTTATTTCCACTCATGGGATTGATTTATCAGCTGATAAAGGGATCAGAAAACATGGATTAAGCTCACGTTTTGAAATTAATTGGAAAAATGATTTTGACTGATGATAAGTCATGTTGAGGCAACCAAACCTTAAATCTCAGCATTTAAATGATCGACCTCTTTGACGTTATTGATGTGATGTCAGGTTCATGTAGAAATCATACCAGAAATTAAACATTTAATACAGGTCTAGTAAAAATCATGTGGTTTTGTTACCTGTTTGATATCAAAGCCATAAAAAGAAATCTTAATAGGCCACAGTGTGTAAATTATGTCCCTCAAATGAAGACTTACAGTCTTATTAACAAAGACAAGTCTGAAGGATTACCCCTGATCTAAAGACAGACCTGAACCCAGCATCTTACCATTCCTCAGACCTTTTCTCCTCATCTCGTATGCACCTTACATCCAGCTGCGATTAAAAAAAGCAAGGAGCCAATGAGAAAAAGTTGCTTGTTTCCTGGCACCCAACAGCACTCCAACGTGCCTGGAATAAAGATGGCTGACCTTGACGGAGCCAAACAGATCCTCTGGGTGCCAGAGTGCTAAAAACAAAAACACATGCATCCAGCCATGGGGCGCATTTCTCTGCAGGAGAGGTGTGATGGAGAGCCAGGGATCGGAGGAGATGGAGTGAGAGGAGGAGCCTTAGTGAATGCTGCTGGCTGCTGAGAGGAGATACAGTCAGCTCTTACTCATGAGCACACCAGAGTAAATCCACAAACTGACTGAAAATCTGTTTTTACACGGGGATATATGGGTGAGAAGAGGGGGGATGTTTGACAGATTACCACCCAGGATGTTTTTCAGCTTCTCCCTGCCACTCTCAGAGAAGGTCAGGCCCCCTGTTAGAGCCACCCTGCAATCATGACTGAGGTGCTACTGCTGCTGAGTGAGATCCAATCTTTGCTGCCTTTGTGCACAACACAGAGTGACCTGCAATGAGAGAGAGAGAGAGAGAGAGGGGGGGGGCAGCTTTTAAAGAGAAAAGTGGCTCCAAATAGAGTGAGCCCACCTACCTGACTGTTTTAATCACTGTTATTATCATTTGTGGTCAAATTTAGTCCACTTCAACAATTCCGGGTTTTAGTGGCACAGATATGAAAATCTGAGCGTGCTCAAGATTGCAGTCAGTTCAGTTAACCTACTGACAGAGTTTAAATTAGACATTGAATAGAGACCAAATTATATGGTGGAAAATACATCTTAAAGATAAAACTAGACAACAGCCAGTTAATCCCTAATGAAATGACGTACACCACGTGTGAGTCCACCTCCACGTTTCAAACTGCAGAGATTTGTCGCAGGATGTAAAATGCACAGAGAGAGTCTGCTGACTCTCTCCTGTCTCTCTTAACTGTACGTAACTGACTGGATACTTACATTAACAGATGCTAAACGCACAGATGGCAGTACATGAGCCATATGCTTATGGCTGCGATAAAGAAAAGCAATATGCAGACAAAACATACTGTGTGAAGAAGACAAATTTGAAAGCAGAGATAAAGGTAGAGAAAATCTGTTCTTTTTGATATGATGCCATCAGTTAGAATAAGATTTACAGACACTGAAGCTTTTATTGCGTGCTGTCTTTCCTGAATCTGACTGTTTAGAGACGAAGCAGCTTTTGTGCCCTGTACACCTGTGAGCATGAGACAGAAGGACACTGTCTGAATCTCTGAGCACATTAAGGGTTAAATGCATTGGCTGCTTGTTCTTCCATTATAAATGTCTTGTAGCCAAAATCATCCCTTTTCTGTGCAAATGAGCCTCATTAAAAACATGTTTTTCACAAACTCCTGACTGATAACTGCATCCCTTTAGACCGACATTTTTAATGTCTGCTGAAAGATGTAGGAAAGGTTGAAGGATAGATTTAGGGCTGTTCCCCTGATACTTTCCTGTTACTATGACAACAATTCAAAACTCTGCATCACAAGACATACCTTTACATTTTATTATGTGGGTTGCACCCATGAAAAAATTTACAAAATCTTCTCTACCAATAGCGTTCCATGTTGATGTCGTCATAAAGGTTCACACGCATTTTGGCAACAGAAGCAGCGTTTAGCTCCGTTTATTCAGACGAGTTAAAGTTCTTTAAACACTAAATTCAAACTGTAGCAGCATAAAAATGTCCGGTTGTTCTGTAGTCAGTTGTCAGAAATGATACTACACCATGGAGTCAACCTCTATGGAGGTCAGAGCGTTATAGAGCAACCGGTGTTTTGGAGTAAAGAGTGACCGTGCTAACTGGTGACTCTCAGCTGAACGTGTCAGTGATGGTCGACTGAGAGTCTCCAGTTAACAGGGTCACACTTTACACTAAAACACCAGCGCCGTCTGCAGCTGTGTTATTAAATGTGTCTTCTTTATCCAACCTCAGTGAAGCAGGTTTGAGCTCCAATAATCAATATTAACTGCTGATATTCTAAATCCAGTTTTTACTTTGAGGGTTTGATGAAAAAGTTGGTTTGGAGCCGAGGTTCTGACCAAATATGGACTCACTATGGAGAGGAAATAATAAGTGAACTGTTGGAAATGGCTATCTTTCACCCTCCTAAAAAATTTGTCTAAAATAAAGACTCTGACTCCTATTTGCTTTTACCATTTCTAACACAGAACACATGATGTGGTCTGAAGAAGGAGAAGGAGACGTCTGAGTTCTCAGTCTATGCCAAATTTAATTATTACATTGGATCAAGAATGTGTGACAGAATTCTTCAGCTCTCCCTAACAGCCCTGATACAATTCCAGGGCCTTCTAAAAAAAGAAGAACCTCCTCTCTCATCCTAAACCCCCTATTATACTCGTAGCTCCGCCTATAATAGACATTTAGTTTCCTGATCTGAGACGGTGTCCTCTTCAGTGCAGGCTGGCTCAGCATGTTTCCCATCACTCAGCGTCTGTCAGGGTGTCCCTAAAAGGAAGTTTCCTGCAGTCCTACATTCTTTGGTCTCCAATCAACTCTCAACAAACACTACCACATACTGTCTTCCCTTATTACTGCAAACTAAAAGAGTTATATTATATAAATGGATAAACAAGGTTAATGATTTATTAAAGTGTTCAAATGAACCCTTCATATTAATGGTGATGATTCTTCCTTCATGCTGGATGATCTGTAGCCTTCCAGGAGCTTTCAACATTCTGTAAATACACACATTAACACAAGCCTGCAATGATCACAATTATTATTGATTAATGCACAAAATATAGTTAATAATGTTTAATATTTTCTTCAGTCCCCTTTTGACCTTGTATCCACATGAGGTCAACCTAAAAAAAGAGTCTCCTCGTTCTCCTGTTCAGGATCACCCAAAGGGTGTCAAACCCTTCCCTGCGGTGGAATTGTTTTATAGCTCTCAAACCTCCTGGACCTGCTTTGAAAGAGAAGCTACCATTGCAGTTAGGGTGCTTGATATGACTTATGATGCAGCTGTGTGAGGTCGAGGGGCGTCCCCCTTTAGAGTCACATTGGCCAGACCTTCAACTCATCTTCCTGTATAACGTTCAAAGGGAGAAAAACCAGCACTGCTGTTAGTTGAGACTTTTATGAATTTAAGAGCTATTGAGAAGGCTTTACTCGGACAGTATGAGAGCTTCAGCTTGTTCTAGCACTACTTCATAATGTTTTACTGGTTACACACCCTGCTTTAAACCAATATGCTAGTTCATAGTGAACAACTCCGTACACATACATTGAGTCAGTATAATTATTTACAATCTGTTCCTATGCTGCTTTCAACCACCTCTGTCGCTGCTCTCAGTTCTGCTTTCTGTTCTGAGGGAGACTTGTCTATTCTACCTGCTGTTACTGAGACATAACCAATTGTCTTGAATTGGATGTCTAAAACAGCAGCCATCTGTAAACAACAGTCATGCCAATGGATCTGATATGGGTTCATTCTGCATTTCTGCTCTGAGTTTCTCATCTTGTACTTATTCCTCACATCCATGAGGATGAAGAGGGTGATCTGCAAAGTTGACACCTTCTGCTGTGTATGATATGCAATTGGAGTAAAATCTTCAAGTTTTGTTTGAAGTTAATTACAGTGAATTCTTAAAATGGTGCAAGACACTATGAGTGGTTAGCACTGAGAGAGGATAACCCTTGACTATGTGTGCTATTTTAACAATGACTTTCGCAACTACAGCATGGTGGTGGGCCTTTTTCGATCAAATCTAACTCTGATTGGATTCAAATTTAAATTGTCGTACATTAATATATTTATATCTCCCCTTTATGCTGAAAAAGGGGCAGCACTAACAACACTCCCTTTTTCAGAACCTATAAATGATGATGAACAGAAACAGATTTGAAGTTCAGTGTTAAACTACGGTATATTATCAAACTATGAAGCAGTCTGATTAGTAATCTGAAAATATCAAAGCATTAATATTCTGATAGATTTGGAGCAGGTCTCTGTCTGGACCTGGTTTTCTGGATCCTTTATTCTGACCCAGGTCTCAGACTCAGCTCTCTGTGAGCTCTTTTTGGTTTATTGACACAGTTCATGTCTTTATATTTCTGGTCATAAACATGGAGTGACCTGTGCCTTTAAACTCCTCTCTGGGTACATGCTGGATTTAAACACTAAAAATCATCCGTCCACTGAATGTCTGTCCACATGTTAAAGTTTTCCATCCACTTATTGATTTCTCACCAACCTGGGTGTTGTTACCATCTTACTAACTGGTGTTATTTAGATTAAAAACAAACAAAAAAAAGTGTTTTTTGATGATTAACACCCTCACATCACTTGACCAGCCATTATCCTCCACAGCACTTCTGTTGCTAAAATGCGCACGCAGCCATGACTGTTTTCAAACAGTGGAGGGGTCTATGCCAAACAGATTATTCTGCTCTTGTTTTGAGGTTTATCACTTCGTTAAAAAAGGGTTGAATTAATGCTGTTGTATTTGTGTGTGTGTTAGTGTGTACACATACATAATCATACCCTGCCATAAATCCTGCAGTTGGTTCCACCAGAGCTCACCTGAATACACCTGTGCTCATTTGTCCCTGATTATTGGTCATTTTTATCTGCCCCAACTTTTACAGTTCAAAACTCTACCTTTCTTCTGCCTTTTTTCAACCTCAGACAACTGTGAAATTTTTTAAAAAATATTTCAGCATTTCTTTTGGTTTCTGGTATATTTTTTTATTTTTGGTGCCTTTTTGAAGTTGTGAACGATCACGTCTCTCATGTCTCTGCTTGTCTCTCGATGTGTGTACCAGGTTTTGGCAGTGAAGTCTCATCTGAAACTCATCTGTTAGTTGATATCTGTCAGTTTGGATGTTGGATTAGCTGTGTGGTGCACACATCACACATCACACCACTTGTGATTTGTTTGAATTTCACATAGATTGTTAGATATATGGACAGAGTTATACGTAGTGCAAATTTCCAGCTTTTTGCGCTGCTTTCATCTCTCCTAAATTTGGAGCTCTTGTAATGATACAACAAGTCAGCTGGAAAACTTCTCATCCTTAGAGACGGACAGGATAAATACTCAGAAATCCCAGCAGCACGGTTTGCACGGTTACAGAGTTTGGTTTGAATGATGTCATTTATTTTTTTTCTTCATGATAAATTCATAAGGAAGTAAAAAATGTAAATCATTGTTTTCACAGCATGGCTGGGGTCCAGAGGGTCTGCTCCCTAATGTCTCATCATCTGAATGCAACATTAGATAACTAATGAGACTGCGTGTTGTGCTTTCTCATTGAGCTTTGAGTGCATCATCCATCGACTCTACGTTACAAATGAGTCAGGCTGTGTAAAACCCAAAAACCGTGTCATTCAGAGATCGTGAAACTCATTTACATAAACAGAAAACCCCCTGTTCAGCTCCGATTCAGCTTTTTATTTGCATGAGAGGTGATGTCAGCAGAAGGCGAGCAGCCGTGCCGACCCAGTCGAGGCATCGTACCAAGAAAACAGCTTGAGCATCCTCAGGCAGGGGTTAAAAACAGACGGGAAACATCTTCTTCCTGTGGACGGGGAGAAGACGTGAGATAATGACTCTCTTATTTCTTACAGCAACAACTTCACTTAGCATAATGACTAATTACATGCAGTGTTTGTTGGGATGTGACAGTCTCACACGCCCTCGAAATAATAGCAGAATCGCTTGGTGCCAGCATTAATACAGCCGCTCCAGATAACCTTCAGTCCCTGCAGAGGACTCACACACAATTAACTCTGTGCTCTGCCGCCTTATCAGCCCTCTGACAAGCTCTCCTTTCTGCTCCCATTTTTTCATCACACAATTAAATGATTTAGTTGTCTTAACTTGAATGAGAACAGATTTTTTGTGTCTTCCCGACCGACCCCCCCCTCTCCTCTGGGGAACCGGAGGAAGACTGTGGAATGATGCATTAGTATAATGAGATGTCTGCATATTTACAGCTGGCTTTAACACAGGCTGCTGCTGTTTGGCCCGCAGTGTTTGACTCTCACATCTGGCACTGTAGAGATTTTCAGTGGAGATGGTAGAGTCCTGCCTCGCAGAATTTCAGGTGATGTAATTATTTCTCCATACACTGAAAAAAAAAATAACTCTTTGAATGAACGTAAAAACATCACTGACAGTATTTCCACGTGATTAAAATGCTATCCTTTAACATTAAGCCATCTTGGTGATTCAACTTGATGCATTTGCGTGGGTTCAACTTCATTTATTTAGGTTGATTGAACTTATTTACTCGGTTTGGGTGGGTCAATTAATTCATTAGGGCTGATTAAACTTGTTTGCTAGGGCTGGGACTGACTGAATATAATAGCACTGGACCCACTAAATTGACAGTAATAAAATTACACCAGTATATTAAGTTGATCCAACTCAAATAAAATAAGTTGGCCCAACAGAATTGCTTAATGCTAATAAAAACAGCCATTTAATCACATGAAAATACTTTCCATGATTTAATTAAGATCATTCAAAGAATACAATTGAGTAAAACTCTTAAAGGTTTGCAGTGAATATAGATCCAACAATTTCCATACTTTTCAATGAAATATTCTCTGTAACCAAACTTAAAAAACCTGCTCCTCTACATTTTTGTTGTGACAGCATTTTGGAACTGAGAGTGAGGAGGGAACATAGTGGATATGAGACCCTGCTGTACATTTGGATATTGTGTGGAGGGCAAAGGCTGTCTGTGCTCCATTTAAAACTCTGTCCCAATATAACTCACTCTTTTCCACCTTATTTTAAAATTGGCCAATGTAGCATAGTCTAAACGTCCCATTTATAAAACATTAAACACAAAATATGATTAGGTACATAAACCATACCATGTGGGGCACAGACAGTCTTTGACCGCTCCTACACAAAATCTCAATGTACAGGGTCTCATATCCACTGTGCTCCCTCCTCACTCGTGGTTTCAAACCGCCAACACAACAAAAATGACTTTGCTAAAACCTTTTTCTTAAACTTCAAAGCAGTATTTTTTTAAAGTTTGGTTTCAGAGGATGTTTAATTGAAAAGTATGGAAGTGTTTGGTTAGCTTGTCTATATTCTGAATGGAATTTATACAAGGTGATGATTTGAAATGAATCAAATAAAAGCACATAAACCAATGAGAACACTTTAATTTCGTATCACTGGTCACTTTGTCCTCCCATCACTTTGGGCCAGTCCCAGCTGTCTTTCTTTCCCCGCTCCCTCACTCAAAAAGTCAACTAAGACATGTGTTGGATGAGTTAGATTGGAACATGTTGGAATGATGAACCTCGTTCTCATTGGACTGACATGTTTGGATTTCATTTACTGAAGTTTTCCTCAAAATCATGTTTAACTAAAAAGATCAAATCATGTTAACAACATCAACACAAATGAATCATGTGATTCCAACATGTTCCAATCTAACTGATCCAAAACATGCCTTAGATGATTATTTTGAGTGTACAGGGCGTCTCTGTGAAATGTGTCTGTCAGGGTTAGTGTGGCTTTTTGTACACAACACCTCAAGAACACCCTCAGCCTCTGAGATGCTCTCACTCGTATCTCATCGTCTAAGGTCAAATGTCAAAGGTTTTTCTCTTTACAAATGAATTCTTTCAATCAAAATGAAACATCATTTAAAACTTAAAATGCACACATATGGGTTATGACTTCATCCATGACTGTGCAGAAACCCGTGCCAGCCAATCAGAATGAACCACCATCATCCTGTCTCTTCCACTAGAGATTCAAACATGGCGCCGGGATCTTTGTTTCAGACTAACAAAGAGGTTTAATTACTTTTCAAAGTAGTTTTAGAGAATAAACTTAACAAAACACAAGAAAAAAATAACAGGCCTGCAGCATTCATGCCTGCTATAAACAAATGTTGCATGTATGTGACATCAATGGAATTTGGCTCAAAATGTGATGTTTGCTCGGTGCCTTAGGTCAGCTGATCTGCTGCTCCTTAAAGTACCAAGGTCCAATCAGAATCTCAGAGGAGACAGAGCTTTCTCTGTTGCTGATCCTAAACTGTGGAATGAACACCTGTTCAACAGCCCCGTCACGTCCGTTTTCTAAACTTGCCTTAAAACCCATTTTTATTCCTTGGCTTTTAACCTGGCTTGAGACTTGGCTCATGTTTTAGTGTTTCTATGGGTTGTTTTTAGTTTTTAGTTACTGTTTTATTGTTTTAAATTGTTTTAAAAACAATGAAATAATTATTGAAGTGCTATTGGTTTTTTTTATGTTTTATGCCTTTGTGTACAGCACTTTGTTTCAGCTGTGGTTGTTTTTAAAGTGCTCTTTAAATAAAGTTGAGTTGAGCTGAGTTTGAAGTGTTTCTAAATCTTCACTTTGGCTGGAGTCAAAAAAAAAAAAAATGTAGTGATGTAAAACTTTTTTGTGTAAATAAAGGGCCTAAAGGTATAAAAATATATGCTGTTTCCCAGATACCTGGCTACATGTGGACAGGGCCTCAGCCCTGTTTCCACCAAGTGGTCCGGTCTGGATCAGTAAAGCCTGATCTCAATAGCTACGTCAGCTACGTAATAGCGTGATGGCACAGCAGTGCTACACAGTGTACCCTGCTAATAAATCCAACGAAGAAGAAAAACGTGACACAGTAAACTGTTTCGTGACACAGTTTTCCAAACAAAAAAAGTTCTCTTCAGGAAGTCAACTGGAGATTTAAACATGGTGGGGTTATGTGTTGATCCATATTACTGCTATCCCACATGTGCTTGCACGAATGTGTTAAAAGGTTAAACTCCTGTTGTCAGAGCCTGCAGGTGGGCAGCCATAGCACTGACAAAGCAAAGGCAGAGACCAAAAGTCTTGAATCTTTAACTGCACTGTGAGGACTATCAGGAACTGGTTGTGTTTTCCCTCGATTAGAAACTCTGTTTCCCATGAGCACCAGCACCCACTGTCATAAAGACAGCATGACTCTTGCTGTGCATTCGTTGTGGAAGTTTCTTAGAGTTTTGCAAAGCGACAAGGTAAATTATTGAAACTATCAACAATCAAACTGTAAAGTCAGTTTGAAGCATAGTTTAGTGTCCAGAAGGTGAACAGACTATCTGTTAAGTATTATGGGCGGAGCCTGTGACCACCTGCTCAAATTAAAACAGAGCAGCATGCAGGAAGCTGGAAGAGCGGCTCCTGAAAAAGGTTCCCTCAGGTCTGGAGACAACTTCTGTGGCCCCTAAATTTTGCACACAGTATTTTTATTTGGAGCGTGTGCTGATGAAAGGCTGCTGTCATGGAATATCAAGTGCTGATTTACTGTATAATAGATTCAGTGATGATGCCTCCTGCTGTCCTGCCACCTGTTCTGTCAGCCCAGAGCTGTGTTGCTGCGCACACATCCACAGCTCGTTTACCAGCTTGCAGCACTTCAGAAACAAGCTTAACACTATTAACCAGTCAAAGACTCCAAAAACAGCTCCAGCACGGAGAGAGGTGCATGTTTGTATGAGTCAAACTGCACAGAAACAGCAGTGGCACAGAAAGAGTGTGGAAGCAGAGTAGAGGTTTGTCCGTCCAGCATTGGCGTTGTCCTGTTCCTGCCCCTCCACTGTGACAGTGATGAAGAGCCTCAGCTTGACGCTGTTGGCTCCTCAGTGAAAAATGAAGCCATTAGTTTTAGAAGAAGTGGACGCGCACTGGGCAGACAACGCCGGTGGGCATGTGAAGGCCTTCCTCTCCTTCCTGCATGTTGTACAGCAGCTTTAACAGGACGATCCATCTTAATTGGAGCGCGCTCCATGCTGCACTTGTTCCAGACGACTTTTTATTCACCAAAATGACACCCTCATCAATTCATGAGCAAACGAGCCAGACACAGAAAGATAGAGCAAGCCAGAAACAAAGATTCAGAAATGATGCAAGAAAATCACTTTAGTTAAGGATGAGTCAGTACTGTCACATTCTTCTTTCTCTTGACACCTTGTGTCTTTAAATGCTTCACGGTCTCCTTTTTTTTTTTTTATTTCTTTGACTTTCATTCAGTTTGAGTGCTTTATAGTGACTGTTTAACGCTGCAGTTTGGTCCATGAGAGAGGAGCTTTAGGTATTTGTAAACACTTTCTATCAGTAGGTTTGGCAAAAACTACCTTTGTGTTGGGGTACACTCCAAAAGATCTATTAAAGGCAGGGTTGGTAGTCACGGAAAACTAGCATAATTTGAATGTAGCATCTCCTCAGGACTTCTTTTAACCCCCACCCCCCAACACTCAGAGCTCCTCCAGAAAGACGCCGCTGCTCACATGCACGAGCACCACTGATTCATGATCATATGATGGTGACTGATTCAAAACCACAGACTCAAACCGGTCCTCAGCTCATCGTTTTTGTTTGGAGGCGGGCAGAATGGCAAGACAGGATTTGATTGGTTTAACAAACTGGATTCTTAACACAAGGATTGGTTGATGTTTTCCCAGGTTTACTCCTGCTGTAGACAGCTGATATGTTTCACTCTATCTTAAGAACACATCATGTATTGATTGACATCGGGACATAAAGATCATTTTAACCAGAATAACAAAAGGTCTGTCTAAATCTGATTACCAACCCTGATCTGGCAGAGCTAACAGAAAAGTAATTAGCTAACTGCATAGCTAGCCTATCAAAATAATGCACATTTTGATGAGCATCTGTTAGTTTAACTTAAACACTTCCATAACCATACCATAAACCATACCATCAAATATATTAACCACAGTACCACCATCAAGACTTGATTTGACAAGACTTCAAGATTTCAAATCCAGAAATGTGGTCTCAGTGAAAATGCTGTAGGCTGGTGAAGCAGAGACTGATGAGGATCAAATGTGCTGGAATTGTTCGCACATGTCATTCACTGTACACAATTGAATTTGCTTTCAATCATGTTGTTTTAACTATGGCAAATTTTGAAAACCTTATTCAAGTTGATAACAAGGAAAAATGAAACAAACAAACAAAAAAATCCAAAATTTTCATGCACATTTTCCAGGAAACTTTGAACATGTGATTGGTGGAGCACCCACAGTGTTTTTATTTCCCCTCCCTCCATCCATAATAAGATGACCCCCCCCAGCTCAGAGCGGTCAAAGCGGTCAGAGCACATGTAACATGATGCAAAGCAGTCAGTGTGTCTGCTCTGGTCCTCTTGGAGGCGGGTGCCTCTGCACTTTGGTTGGCCTTTGACTCAAACACACTGAGCTAGAGCCAGCGAGTTTTACTTTTCTCCTTTTGTCCATAAAGTGAAAGAAAACATACAGAGAACTGAGTCATTTCAGAACAGAGCTATGCTACGTCAGCTGCTAGTTTATGGGCTGCTTTGCACGGATTAAAAGTTGTAAAAAAAAATCATCTAGAGTCCTGACTTTTTAAATAGCCTCTATGGATTGTTTTAGAGCACCTTAGATTAGTTAAATGTGCTTCTTTTCCACCTTTTGAGTGTTATTTTGTTAATTTTAGTAAATAATGCTTGCTAATTTTTCATGAGCAGAGTGCCTGAACAAGTATTTTATGATTTTGTCTCCAGTAGCAAAACAGTGCCTTCATGAAAACTGTTTTTTAAGCAGAAATTG